>OV656872.1:81922266-83134789 GCA_927399465.1 Sarcophaga caerulescens | reverse complement strand
ACATAGTATAACCAAAGAATATGGATATAAAGAATGCGCATCATGTAGAAGTAAAATTTCTTATGGCGGGATGTACCAGTAAAACCCGCTCTCACCAAAATCTCTTTTAAAAATCATTTCTTGATGAGGGAGGGAAGACAGAAGAAAAATAAACACAAACAAAGAGCGTAACAATGTGTTGCTCTCATCGTACGTATGTATATGTGTATGTACGATTATGTATGTATGATCGTTTTTATTGTTTGACCAAAGACTATAAATATGTAAAGATGTTGCACACAGTGTATTTAAAATTGACAAAATTTTGTGCTTCTTTATGATGAGGGGGTAGGTAACAGGGAAAGCTAAATTGTCGTTCTCACTCTCATGTTAACTGAGAGAAAGAAAACAAAAAAGACTCAGTACACTTATTGTACTCAGAGAACTTATTATACTTAGAGAACGTATTGTTTTTTTCTCTAAGCAATTTATTCTCATATGCGTGTATACGTGTGTGTATACATACATTGCCAAATAAAATAATAAACAAACTGAAAGAATTTTTGTTTTCACAAAATATATGTGAAAATAGCCTGTGGAAAAGAAATATTACCGTTTGTTTTATTGTAGGGTAAGAATATGTGTTTTATTGTTGTAGAAATGAAATTATATCGATTCGCACCGAATTATAATTTTATATTTTAGACTATTCAATTATGTATGTATGTATTTACCATATGTGTCTATTTTTGTATAGAATGAAGTTGTAATAAAACGAATGCTTTTTTTGTTTAGTATTTATTAAATTTATTTATCATTTTAATGGTTCAAAATTTTAACTTTTTCCATACTGGATAATTTGAAATTGTATGTTTCCCATGTGGAATGCTTCCGTAGAAAAACAACAATTAGTAAATTAAGCATCTCCATTCTGTGTTTATAACATTCGTTATTTTCATCAAACCAAAAGGAATAAATTGTATTTTTTGTGCAACTTACGCATTGGCCAACTACAAATGTTTTTATGTTTTTTATAGATTTATTTTCTAAAAAAATTTTTTCGAAGACTTATATGAATTTTGCAAACTTCAAAAAATAAATCAGATGGAGCGATGGATTTGCATGAACGAACATTTCTGAAGGATATGACAAAATTTGCGCTGGTTTATTATATCCACACGACATTTAACGCATGATATTCGTTGAGCTATGTAACCAACAAAATATCGACTTGATGTTAATTCAATTGGCACATTGTTGGACGTAAAACAATCGGAGCCTTCATTAAAATATTCTTTATTTTCATCGTATACATATATCTGCGACATCTATATCAGGGGTATGGGTACTTTCTGATATATTTCCAATCCTATCAATATCTTCTAAAAATATGATTTATGATTTTAATTATATATTATATTTATTAAACGTTTTGTTTGATCATGCACTACAATTTTTAAATTCACACTTTTTATAAAACAATTTTTCAGTTTTTCAGTTTCAAATGTCCACACAATTTGTGGATTTTTTATTTCGGTGCGAATCGATATAGTTTCATTTCTACAACAATAAAACACATATTCTTACCCTACAATAAAACAAACGGTAATATTTCTTTTCCACAGGCTATTTGCACATACATTTTGTGAAAACAAGACATCTTTCAGTTTGTTCATTATTTTATTTGGCAATGTACAAGCACACACGTATACACGCATATGAGAATAAATTAGAGAAGAGAACAATACGTTCTCTGAGTATAATAAATTCTCTGAGTACAATAAGTGGCAGTAGCCGTACTGCCATCGACAAATTTGGCACTGGCAGTGCAACATCTTCATATATTTATAGTCTTTGATCTCATCGCGATGAGAGCAAAGAATGAGAGCAACGCATTGTTACGCTCTTCGTTTCTGTTTACTTCCCTCCTATCTTTTTCCCCCCGCGTCATGAAATATTTTTGAAAAATATTCCAAAATATGTTAAGATGCACATTCTTTATACTTTATTTTCTTTGGTATAACGCTATTTCAGTATTACGCGGTAGTATTGGGATTCCCCTAAATTGGACACTGTATTGATACTTGTTGTATATGTGTGCAAATGAAACGGCCATGCACCAACTAAAAGCGATGCACTATATAGCGACGGTGTATACTATGTATCTTTTCAACGCTCTTTTGTTAGTCTGTCCAGAATAAAGATTCCAACTGTATTTTGCAAAGACTTAATGTATTTACATCGAACAGCTTTAATTTGTTCTAACTTAGTTTCTATATCAATGATGTCCATTTCATAGCACAATTGTGCTGACTAAAACACACACATATTCTTATTCTCTTTTGTTTATTCATCACTGAGCCAGCGACGCATGCACATGTGTAGCGGGTGTACGATTTTATTTCAATATTTTTGTTTAGAGCACTGAAAGAAATAAATATGGCAAGGTACATCTAACAGGTAACCGCACGTGTACAACAAGTACAACAATGCAAAAACAACAGGCATTTTGTTTTTGTTAAAGCGTACGCGTAATGTCAAAAAAATTAACCCTCAAACCTCTATAGGAAATTAATAAAAGCAATTAAAAAAACTAAATACATTTTATATATTGAAATTTCTTTTGATTTTTATGTCATGCTTAATTACGCCAAAGTGGGGCACCTATAAATTAAAATAAAATTATTCCATGCAGTCAATAACATTTCCACTTTATCTAAAGAACATGTTTTTATATGGCCATCGATAAAAATGGCAGATGCTAACGTTATTTGTTATTGGTCATAGTTTTGGCACTTAGTTGGAGAGACCGAAATCTTTTTTTGGGTAATTCATCAGCCTCGTCTAAATAAATATAAATATAGTAAATCTAGGTTGTAGTTTAAAAGATATATGGATTTAGTGTTAAAAGCTTAAATATTATTAATCATCTTGCAAAAATTTTAATAAAATTGGCTTTGAAATGGTAATCCTGAAGAATTTCTAGAGTGCGTATCGTTAAGGATACATCCGGTACATATGAGGGTTTATAAATGCGAAAATGATTATCGAAACAAAACAAACAAAAAAACAACAAAATTTTGACATTTAAAAACGCGTCAGCTGTTGACATAGTTTTACCTGTTAGATTTGCCTTGAAATATGGCATGCGAAAAATATTTTATGCTTATGAATGCGTTTGGCAATACTCAATGTCTACTATGTTATAAAACATTTAAGGAAATTAGGGGATATGTTTTAAAAAGACACTATGATTCCTTTCATAGTAATATGGATAGATTTAGTGATAGGGAAAAAGAAAAATTATTTATAAAATATAAAATTATTTTTTTGGAAAAACTGAGGAATTGGTTATCTGATACGAAAACCAACGAAAAGACTTCAGATGATAAAAGTTTAAAAAAAGAGTTGTCAAGTCTTATTAGTTTAAATATTGTTAAACATGGTAGACCATTTTCTGATGGAATGTTTATTAGAAATATTTTATATAAATGTTTTGAAAAACTTAATTACAATCGGAAGTTTATAGAGTCCCTTCCGTTATCTCGTAATATCGTAGTTCGACGAACAGATCAACTAGGAATTTTTGTAGAGTCCGCTATTATTGAAAAATTAAAAAACTGCGAATTTTTTTCATTTTGCTTTGACGAAAGCACAGATATAAATGATTTGTGTCAACTTATCATTTGTGTCAGATGCGTAGACGCAAATAATGACATTTTTGAAACAATGTTTTCTCTTGAAACATTTCATGGAAATGTTACGGGAAAACTGTTATTTGATATTATGAATGAAAAACTTTTTTCCTTAGTAAATATTAAAAAATTAGCTGGGGTTTGCACGGATGGTGCTAATGTAATGGCTGGTAAGTATGAAGGTTTCATAGGACAGTTGAAAAAACATGGAATCTCCGTCCATACCTTTCACTGCATTATTCACCAGACCGCTCTAGCTTCCAAATTTTTAACAGACCACCCCTCTATGAAGACTTCAGAGAAAATAATAAATAAAATATCATTCACTGAGCCATCGGAAATTTGTTAATTTTTTAAAAAATAAAAATGCAGCTCACCCCGATCTAAAAATGTTTACTGAGGTTCGGTGGTTAAGTCGTGGTGATTGACTTAATAGATTATATGATTTAAAAGATGATGTACTTCAATTCATAGAAAGCGAAAACATGGACAAATCCGAAATACAGCGTTTAAGTGATAATGACTTTATTTTAGATTTGGCATTTTTAGCGGACACTACAGCATTACTAAATGAGTTTAATATAGAATTACAAGGTAAAGAAAAAAAATTAAGTGATCTTTCAAATAAACTATTTGTTTTCAAAACTAAATTATTTTTACTTTCGTTAGAAATACAAGCTAAAGATTTTTCAAACTTTCCAAAAACTTCAATTCTTTTTAATAATTTAAATATTGCTAAAACTTTAAAGCAATCTAAAACTCATGAATACCACATAATATTCAAAACATTATTTTCCAACTTTGAAGAGAGGTTCCAAGATTTTAACAGAGTACAACTCCTGCTTTATCTTTGCAATAATCCTTTTAATTGTGACGTCACCAAATATGAGTTTGAAATCCAAGCGGAGTTGATAATACTGCGTAGTGAATTCACCATTAATAAAATTAATATCACGGAATTTTGGCAAAATTTGGATGATTTATTATATCCAGAATTAAAAAAGAATTATCAAAAATGTTTATCATTTTTTCCCTCAACTTATCTATGTGAACAGATTTTTTCAGACTTAAAATTCATTGGTTCTAAACAACGAAATAAATTAAATTCCGCACACTTAAAAAATATTCTTTTGCTACGAAACTGCCATAATAGCATTAATGTAGAAAATTTCATTAATGATATATAAAAGTCGAAGTCGCCGTAGTCTAGTAGGTAGTGTGTTGGCTTATTAGACGTAAAGCCAGGGTTCGAGCCCCAGCCAGACATCAAAACAAAATACAAAAAGTATTTCTTCGGCGATTTCCTCTCAGCAGATTTCTGCCAAAAATTCTGAAAGTAAATAAACTGTAGGTCCCGCCACTTATGTATAAAATTAACACACACAACATAAGTGGTGTGAGAAACTAGGTCAATAATACTGACTGAAGGGTTGTAATGACCAATTATGTATGTATGATATATAAAATAAATTTTAATTTATCATTTTGTCCCTGAATTTTTTTTCAAGTATACACAATTTTTCTTTCAGTGCAGTTCTCTTTCTCTCACCAATACAACTACACTTTTAGTTTTGGACATCACTGTTCTATATGCAATTTCCATGTCAGGCATCTATCGAAGTGAATGAAAAGATATTTTATGTTTGAGTTTTGTTGGAAGGGCATGTTTCCCTTCGTACCGTGAATTTTACATTCACTCATTTCTATTCATTCACATTTATTCTCCCCAGTTTTAGCCATTTGACTAACAGAAAAGTTTGTTTCTGTAGTTATCAAGACGCTTCGAAAGGGTTGTCATTTTTGCTCATGAAGGTATCATCATTAGTAAACATAGATGTGTGAGTACGTCTGCTCAACGGCATGTCCAAAGTAAATATCAAACATAAAACAGGTTAAATACAATGCAATACAACAAATTAAATCAGATGGGGAGCACTCAAAAGTCACCTTCCTGAACAACAAATTTTCGGCCGATAATATAACTTTCCAATTGGGAATCTTAACAACTAAGCGGCACATCTCTTATACCATCTTGTTACTGATTGTAGACTTTTGGTGCCAATGCAGATTTTTGGGATTCCAGAAGTTTTTATAGCCTTTTATACATTTTATGAAGTCGCCGTGGTCTAGTAGGTAGTGTGTTGCCTTATTAGACTGAAGGACAGAGTTCGAATCCCAGGTCAGACATCAAAACGAAAATATGAAAATATTTCTTCGGCGACTTCCTCTCAGCAGATTTCTGGTAAAAACTCTGAGAGTAAATAAAATTGCCATGAAGAGCTTCTCAAAAAACTGTCGTTCGGAGTCGACTTTAAACTGTAGGTCCCGCCACTCATGTATAAAATTAACGCACACAACATAAGTGGTGTGAGAAGCTAGGTCGTAATCCTGACTGAAGGGTTGTAATAACCAATTATGTATGTATATATTTTATTTGTTTTATGTTTAGGGAATACAGCTATACAGCTGTCTTTTTTTCAAGCTCTTCCTTTTTCAGCTTTTCATGTCAACTGAGAAAACTCTATAACATCCTTTCTGTCGCCGTATGGAAGTCCTCAAGGGAACATCCTGTTTGAGTTGTTTGCTGAAGTTAGAAATTTACTCACTAGAAATTTAGCACTTTCTGTGCCATGAGTGCTGAAATATTTTTATTTTAGACAGTTAATAAACTTTGTCTTTCTAATTCTCATGGCGGGTTCTACAAAATCACACAGGTGTGAGATCGTATGAATGATAGGCGAATGGACCGAAGACAAATCAAGGGAATCCGCAACTGGAAGCCAGTCTCAAAGCAAATTTTTTTTTCTTACAAATTTACCACATTCGGATTTTTTTCATGTCAGTGACCAATATTAAACAATACTCGACCTCTAGGAGTTATCACTTCTATGTTTTGCATTATAGTCGCCAGCGGCCAGGAAGCGCGGTCCTAGAAATTTATATTGCTTTTCTGTAATTGTAAATTTTGGAAGTAAATAAACCGATTATATTACTAAAGGTTTGCGAAAGCTTTCAATTCAGATATTAGTAACTTGTAAGTAATTTTCGCATAGGTGACACAATAAATGAAGTTTATTAGAACCTTTACATACTTTTTCTCGAGGATCTTTGTAGCCATAAAATGTGTAACTAGAAATTTTAAACAGATTTCTTATCTTTAAATGGCTCTCAGATATTAATTGTCAATTTGCTTTTCGGCTAGAAAGTATACGATTTCTTTGTTATGTTGGGGGATGGTGTTTGCGAAAACAGATTCTCAAACAGTTCATCAGTTACCTATTGTTGCAATGTAGATTGCATAAATAGCGTTTCCTACGATAAGTTGGTTACTATTAATCATGACCTGGCTGAAGATTGCATTGAATGATTGTTGGTACCTATTACCATGTGAAGGGGACACTGGAAAAAATTTATTGTTTATTGTTATTTATGATTGCCTCCACAGTTACTGAATCTTTTCTGCGATATGTCATTAAAATTGCTATCCTTAATTACAACATATGTACTCGTTTTTAAACAAATAAAATTTTAACAATTGTTTAAGATATGAATTGCAAAAAAAACACAGTAAAACTAAATTGCAAGGCCTTAAGGACCGGCTAATAAGAGAGCTAGTTAAACTGGACATTATTATAGCCGGTACAAGGTACAATTCGAGTTATGTACAAATAAGCCTATGAGCTTTGAAGTTTGTACCACACGCCCAATGACGGATAATCTAAACTTTGCAGCGATGTTGAAAAGTTAGAAATAACAAGAAAGGAGGAGGATGGAAAAGTTCAGTAGAAATTAAATGACAAGGAGGGATGAGAGGCTAAAAAATACAATAGAAAAGCAGTAGAAATGGTCCTAATTAAGGACAAAGTGGATTAACTGAGGCTCGGGCCAAACTGAAACAGAAGTAACGTTGGGTGGGATGCAATCATGGCAAGATAATAATAGCAGGTCTAACTTCGTCGACTGGAAGACTTTGACGATTTGGTGAAGAAAACTAACTTACACCTAGCAGCCAATATTCTAAGAAGGCTAAATGATTCTACTTTACAACCCATAACGGTAATGGATTATACATATCATAAAATACAGACTCACAGGGATGAACTATACAAAGTAATCAAAATGTTAAATGACGTGCCCTACAGATCCAAAATCATTGCAGTCCGAGTTTAAAAATAAAGCATATTTGGAAAGAATGGTACAATTACGTTTTTCTTTTTTAGACGAACAGGGTAAGGTTTTGTAACAGTATTGCGAAGAAATTTAATGCTTGTATTAAAAAAAACTACAAATAAAAACCACGATATACATATATGTATTTAGAAATGAACATCAATAATGAATCAAGGGTAAGGTTCTAGATAAAAGTTAGCAGACTGAAATTTAATGAATCATAAATAAATTTAAGGTTTCTGTTATAATATTTTTAGCCGGAGTACATAAACGATTCAAATAAAAAACGACACACGTCTTATCGGTAGGAAATTCTTTATTGTACAAAATTTTTTTATATTACAGAAAAAGGAAAAATTATTTTATTTTATTCAGAAAGAATATTAGTTGGCTGTGAAAAACTAAACGTATATTGGTAGCATGGCATAATCATTTAACAGGTGGGAGTATCTAAACAGCTGATAACATTTCGATTGTCAAAATTTTGTTGTTTTTTTTTTTGTGTTTTGTTTCGATAATCATTTTCTCATTTATAAACCCTCATTTGTACCGGATGTGTCCTTAACGATACGCACTCTAGAAATTCTTCAGGATTACTATTTCAAAGCCAATTTTATTAAAATTTTTGCAAGAAGATTAATAATATTTAAGCCTTTAACACTAAATACATATGTATATCTTTTAAACTACAACCTAGATTTACTATATTTATATTTATTTAGACGATAGTGATGAATTGCCCAAAAAAAGATTTCGGTCTCTCCAACTACGTGCCTAAACTATGAGCAAATAACGTTTGCATCTGCCATTTTTCTCGATGGCCATATAAAAACATGTTATTTACATAAAGTGGAAATGTTATTGACTGTATGGAATAATTTTTTTTTAATTTATAGTTGCCCCACTTTGGCGTAATTAAGCATGACATAAAAATCAAAAGAAATTTCAATATATAAAATTTATTTAGTTTTTTTAATTGCTTTTATTAATTTCCTATGGAGGTTTGAGGGTTAATCTTTTTGACATTCCGCGTGTACTTTAACAACTTTTTTTTTCATTTTTCTTCCTATTGTCATTCTTCAGTCAGCTGTTTCTGACAATCGGAGTAGTTTTTACAAAAACAAAATGCCTGTTGTTTTTGCATTGTTGTACTTGTTGTAGACATAAGGTTACCTATTAATGATTATGCCATGATTGGTAGGCTATGGAAAACAAAAAGTATAATGAAAAATATAAAAAACAGATTGCATGATATTTGGGTTGCTTTGTTATAAAATTCAAACTTGTATATTTCAACACTTCTCCTCAAACCAAATATCATGTATCTATAATTCATTATGCTACGATTAATAATTAATATTAAGCAATGTGTAAACTATATATGTATGTATATACCTTTTTTTATACAATATCATATCTATCTATTTATCTATTTGTTAAAATATTCCAAGATTATTTACCAATTTTATATGTTTCTCTTTTGGTAAATTCTTTGTTTTATACATCAGTTATATTTTCTGCGCTATTAACATATTCCAAAACTAATATATTGCTTTTAATTACATCTCTTATGTAATGATACCGGATGTCTATGTGTTTGCTACGAGCGTGATAGACTTGGTCTTTTGCCAATTGTTGGGAACTTAAATTATCGGTTTTAAGAACAATAGATTTACTTTCGTTGAAAAAACCAATTTCAGCCATTAAATTTCTTAAATATACTGCTTCTTTTGCTGCACTTGACGATGCCATATATTCTGCTTCAGTTGAACTAAGCGCCACTGTTTGCTTTTTAGATTCACATGATATGGCTCCTCCAGCTAACATAAAAACGAAACCCGTAAATGACCTTCGATCAATTACATTGCCACCCCAATCTGCATCTGAGTACCCATAAACATCATCATTTCTGTTGCCATAATGTAATTTAAAATTTTTCGTTTTTGACAGATATCGTAGAATTTGCATTGCGCCAGTTTCATGATCTACATTGGGGTCAACATTGCATTGCCCGAGCTTTACAGTTGAATGCATAATGTCCGGACGTGTAGTTACCGCCAAATACATTAACGCCCCAATTAATGATTGATAGGCTGTTGAATTAACTTTAGTTTTAGTATCATCTTTAATTACCTGATATCCCGCATCAAGCCGAGTGGAACGCTGACGACAATTTTCCATGCCATAGGCATTTAATAAATTTTCAATATATTTCCTGTGTCCCAGACTAATATCACCAACTTCACCCTGACGTTCTACTTCCATGCCCAAAAACAATTTAATTGGACCTTTATCTACTAAATCAAACTCATTAGCTAATTTCTGCTTGATATCATTAAGTTCCGCCTTTGATGAACACGCTATGATTAGGTCATCAACGTAGACAGCTACCTGCACAGTATTTTTATTGTCGTTCTTTTTATATAAACATGGCTCATTTTTACATTGTATCAAACCAATACTTTTCAGGACCGAGTCTAATTTAGAGTTCCACTCTCTACCGGATTGTTTTAAACCGTAGAGAGCCTTGTTCAATTTGAGAACTTTGTTTGGATATTCTGGGTCGATAAATCCTTCAGGTTGCTTCATGTAACACTCCTCCTGTAAGTCGCTGTTGAGGTAGGCTGTTGTAACGTCCAGTTGATGTAAATGCATTTTGTATTTCGCTGCTATGGCAATTACCATTCTTATTGTTGCATATCTTACAACTGGTGAAAACGTTTCGAAATAATTTACTCCATACTGTTGACTAAAACCTTTAGCAACCAGTCTTGCTTTAAAGTTTTCAATATTTCTATGCACATTCTTTTTCAATGCAAAAACCCACTAGCATCCAATCGGCTTTTGTCCCGAAGGTAAGTCAACTAACGGCCACGTATTGTTTTTGAGTAATGAATCATATTCG
The DNA here is from genome assembly GCA_927399465.1 of Sarcophaga caerulescens. Lineage (NCBI taxonomy): Eukaryota > Metazoa > Arthropoda > Insecta > Diptera > Sarcophagidae > Sarcophaga > Sarcophaga caerulescens. The sequence goes on along the minus strand of OV656872.1, from coordinate 83,124,040 downwards.
CTTTGTACTGCACCATACCAATTGCTTTCATACTTATTGCCCTTAATATCCAAGTATCTTTGCGGAATGACAACATCGTCAATCTCTATCGCTGTGCTTAATACATTAAATTGTTTAGAAGAAAGACCTGGTCTTCTGGTTCGTAAACTTCTGGGTCTACCAGGTCCCACCCTCAACGAAGGGTCTGTAGACGCAGAATTGTCTACATTGCTTTCACCAACAGCATTTCTTTTAACTGATTTATTTTTGTTCTCTTGATTAATTATAGTATGTTCATTTTTATTTTCCGATTCAATGTTGAATTTGTAATGGGTCGATTTTTAAACGAATTTTCATCGAAAATTATATAGCGATGCTCGACTACAGTACGGTTTTCTGGGTCATATAAACGATATCCTTTAGACGTAAATGAGTAACCGACCATATAATATATTTTACCTTTAGCTTTCAAATTTATTTCTTTGCTGTTTATTTAGTGCCACCGCCGCGCAACCGAATACACGAAAATGTTTAACCGAGGGCTTTTTACCGTACCATTTTTCGTAAGGAGTTATATCACCTAATGATTTTGATAGACACCGATTTCTTATGTGTGCAGCACACAGCAGCTGTGGCTACCGCTTCAGCCCATAAAAAGTCACCTAAATTTGATTTCACAAGCATGCATCGGGCCATTTCCATTAACGTACGATTGAATCGTTCCGATACTCCGTTTTGTTGTGGTGTATATCGTTAATTGTCTTTGTATTCCATGTGTATCAAAAAATCATTAAATTCCCGATTAACATACTCCCGGCCATTATCAGTTCTCAATTTTTTAATCATGTTTGATTTTCAACCAGTGCTTTAAATATTTTAATTTTTTCTAGCACTTCATCTTTAGTTCTAATGAAATATACAAACACTCTTTTTGAAAAATCGTCTATGAACGTTAAAAAATATTTTGATTTATTAAGTGTTTCTGTAGCAAATGGCCCACAAACGTCAGAATGGATCAAGTCGAGAATTTTTTTACTTTGTTTCTCAGAGCAATTAATAAATGGTTTTACGCTAATTTTGCTTGTCATGCATGTTACACATTTTTCGTCCGGGTTTTAATTTTTTCTAGATCGCGCACAATATTTTGATTTTTTAATTCAATTAAACTTTGGTAATTCAGATGGCCAAACCTTTAATGCCATTTTATTGATTTTTCAGTACACGAGAAATTCATTTCATTATCGCTTTGGAATATAAAAAAATTATCTTTTTTAAATCCTTTAACCAGTATGTTATTGTTTTTGTCTCTAATTAATACAAAATCATTTTCAAAATTTAGTTCTGCACCCTTTTCAACACTTTTGCTAACCGACAAAAAATTTACTTGCAAAGAAGGAACACATAATGTGTTTCCAAGAGATATAGTATATTTATTTACTTTAATTTTTACTTCTCCTCTTCCTTCTGCGTAAACGAAATTTCCTCCTGCAACCATCACCTTTTGCTTGTGTTCTTCATATGAAACAAACAGCTCACGATCCTTGCACATATGACTGCTAGCACCACTATCTATTAACCAAATAGATTTATTTAAGTTCATAAAATTATTAAATCCCAATTTATTGATTGTTGACTGCGCAAAGAGATTCTTTTCATTTTTGACACCTTTATACCTGCAATTATTGGCGTAATGACCGCGTTTTCCGCCAACGCAGCATTTACCTTCTCTAATGTTGTTGCTGGTGATGTTATTATTATTACCTGTATTGGGAATGTTTTTGTTAGTTTTAAAGTTAGATCTCTGCTTGTTGAAATTATTGTATTTGTGGTTTGCAACGTAAGCTTGTTGTTCTTGTTGTTGTTTGTCTGCATGATTATTTTTTCTTCTTTCGTATTCTTCAGTGAGTTTTATTTTAAGTGCTGCAAACGTGGGTAATGTATCTCTTGATTCAAGGCTATAACGAATCCCTCATAATTCTTTGGTAGACTTGAAAGTAATACAATAACTAAAATTTCATCATTAAGTACTATTTCCACTTCCGCAAGCTTCTCTACAATGTTAGAGAATTTATGTAAAAATTCCATCACGGTTTCTTCTTCCGACAAAAGCGTAACTTTGCTGGTCCCTTTGGCTTGTATATTGATTCCAACTTTTTCCAAGCTTCTTCAGAAGTCTTGCAATTTTTAATATGACTTACTTGTGAGGGTTTCACTGCCAATACCAGCGTCGCAAGCGCTTTTCATCTAATGTTAGCCATTCTTCGCTGTTTGCTTGCGTCTTTTTTAGGGTTCCTGATACCATCTTCCACAATTCTGAATGAATAAGGACACTAAGTACCTGGACACACCATGAGTCGTAGTTCCTTTCGTCTAATTTTTCAATATTAAATAAATTTGATGCCATTGTGGATATACTATCTGATGTTCGCTCCGAAGCAGATTTTTCTAATTCTTGTATGGTTTCTGTATCGCCATCGCTGCCGCTGTTATCACGCTCAATTTGATCTAAATTCTGTTTTTGTAATCTGGTTATAATTCTTCGCATTATATAATTTTCAACGTGGAGAAAGGCCCATAACCTATGTTAAAATATTTTAGCCGGAGTACATAAACGATTCAAATAAAAAAAACGACACACGTCTTATCGGTAGGAAATTCTTTATTGTACTAAAATTTTTTATATTACAGAAAAAGGAAAAATGATTTTATTTTATTCAGAAGGAATATTAGTTGGCTGTGAAAAACTAAACGTATATTGGTAGGCTATGGAAAACAAAAAGTTTGCATGATATTTGCGTTGCTTTGTTATAAAATTCAAACTTGTATATTTCAACAGTTTCGTTGAAAGCTTTATTAAAAATTTGTATTTGCAATAAGTAGATAGCACAGTATTATCAGCTTATAGTTCATTGTTAAATTGAAATAAGTAAAGAATTTATCATTTAAAAATATATAAATTTAAGTTCTGAACCGTTTACTATTCATAAAAGATATTAGAGGTCAATAATAATATTTAGGTTTATATTTTTTATACATATACTAGCAGATTGTACCCGGCGTTGCGCGGGTTATGTAGTTTGGATTAGTTTAAAAAATGAAAAATGTTTTTAAATTTAAGACAGGCATCGTTTGGGAGGTATTTCTACAAAAAAGGTGGCAATGGGACACCCTATTGTATAAATTTTTCTTTAAATTTATCATTTTTGCATTAAAAATAACAATAAATAAAAAACCGGTTTATCGGTTTCGAAACCGGTTTCTTAAAAAATGCAATTTTTCATATTATTCGGAAACCGGATTAACAAACAACCCAGTTTTTTGAATACTCTAAGTCCTAAATATAAATGCACTCAATTTGCCCGTTTTTCGCCCCTTTTCCCCCTTTTGGACCCCTTTTTGTCCAACTTTATAAACGGAACACCTCCAATAGCTATTTGGGAAACTTAACCAAGCTAAATCGTAAAAAAATACCTTTAAAACAGATAAAATACTCCATTTATGCATAAAGTACTAATTTTTGCCCATTTTTTCTCCCTTTGTCCCATTTTTTTCCCTTTGGGTCAAAATTTTGAAAAGATTTATTGCCTATAACCTGCACCGACAAAAGCTCGATCTATATCCCAAATTTCAAGAAAATCGGTCCAGGCGTTCAGGCGTGATTGGCTTACAAACAAACAAACAGACTTACAGAAAGATTTATAATATATTGTTACGCAAGAACAAACGAAACGATCTAATATCGTTTAACAATAAGCAAAAGCCACAAAAACAAAGACTATTAGTATGAGGGAGATGGATAACGCAAACGCAACATAAGCGAACGCACAAGAGGCAATGTGTATACAATGCACAAATACACACTAACAAATACATTGAACATCTTCCAAATAAACCAACAACAACAAGCAATGAGAACGAAATACACAAACAACAATGCAGTCGCTATAGAATTCTCGAGAATGCGAAGCCGCGAACGTTCCACTTCGAGAACCATCATCAGACTGAAGAGGTTCGCATATAAAAGGGCAAGACAAGGCAGGCAACCAGTCAGTTGTAATTGAGTCAGTCTTGAGTGAAGTTGCGTGTGAACTAAATAGTCGTGTTTGAAGATATCGGTTGCGAGCAATAGTTGTGTGTGAATAATAGCAAGTAATTATTGTTGTATCGGTTAAGTGTGAACAGTGGCACATAAGAAAGTGTGGACAATAAAGAGAGTTTTATTGAAATAAAACACATATTTGTTTTTACTTAGTTTGCAATTAACGAACTCATATTTAAACGTTTTTAAAAAGGTAAAAACGTAACAATATATTAGGATTGTAAACGAAGTCATATAATTACTAATTTAGCTCCATTTTTTGGGTTTGAGATAAACGGTTAAATTGACTTTAATCTTTTTATTGAGTTTTTGAGTTTATTTAATCTTATTTTTACTTGCTAGTTTAAGGGCCATTATTACAACTTGCCGTTAAACTTGAGTTTAGTTAAAAGTACCTTTAACTTATTTTCGTTATTACAACTTATAGATAAAATAAATTAAACTTTTTCCAAAATATGGCAGTGCCAAAGCAATGTCGATAACACTGCTCAATTAAACAAGTTTTTTTAAACGCAGTGGCAACGACGGGCTTCTTTTTTTTATTGTACATGTTCATTTTGTTTATATTTGAAGTTGCCGTATTGAAAATAATATACCTATAATGTGGCAAGTTCAAACATAAACTTAACTTTAAAAGTTACCGGTAGGATGAACCTCCCTTAAGCTTAACTCTCACTTCTACCATATTGTCTACTTATAATAATGAAAACAATTTATTTGCCCGTTAAAATCCTCCCTTTAGTTAACGGCAAGTTGTAATAATGGTCCTAAATGATCTATAGTTGTGGGTGAATAAAACACGAATATATACACTTAACAACTATTTATTAATTATTAATTCTATAAAAAGGTAATTTACATTTATTTTTATTTACAACAGACTAGAAAGCTACATGTGTAGCAGCAAAGACAACGCGAGGAATTAATTTCTGTTTTCGTCTGTCAATTAGTTTGCTTCTCTCTGACACGTTGGCAGACAGCTGGTTTTGTGGAACAGGCTGGCTCGGTGCTGCCACATCCACTTCATCTCCAGTGACCAAGTCATGATCTGATTGGAACGTTATTTCTGTAGGCGTTTGAATACGTTGCGCAACATCCGTGGCGGACGGAAGTTGAGTAGCAGATGAGGTACTTTGAGAAGTAAAATTCGTACTTTGTTGATCAGATGGCGTGTTAGGAGTTTCTGAAGTGGTGTTTTGTTGAGTATCATTAATGATGACAGCTGGTTTCAATCTATCTGCGGATACGTTTACATCATTTTACCTTGTACGGACCTGTGTAGGGTGTCTGTAGAGGATCTCGAACAGTATCAGTACGTAGAAAGACGTGTGTGCAATCACGGAGATTTTTCAAGATAAACATTTTGCCTTTATTGTGATGCGCTGTTGGTGTAGGTCGCAGAAGATTAAAATATTCTCAAAGTTTTTGTAAAAGTTCAGAAGAATCAACAGGATTATCGGCTTCATCAAAGAAATCATTCGGAAGACGCAATGAACCACCATAAAGTAAATCGAAGATCTTCCTTGAAAACGGTTCTAAGTCCAAGTAGGACTGTCGGTAATATATCAACCCATGATACGTTAGGATGACACATTAGAGCAGCTTTAAATGATCTGTGCCACCTTTCAACTATGCCGTTGGATTGAGGATGGTAGGCAGTTGTTCGTGAACGCTTTGAACCAGTAACATGAACAAGTGATTTGAACAAACTGGACTCAAATTGTGTACCCTGATCAGTAGTAATAGTTCTAGGACATCCGAAACGAGATATCCAATTTGACCAAAACGCTGTTGCGACAGTCTAGGCAGACATGTCCTTCAACGGTACAGCCTCAAGCCAACGAGAGAATCGGTCGATCATTGCAAGGCAATATCTGTAACCCTGTAAAAGTGGCATCACTACGATGTCTAAATGGACATGGTCAAAACGATTGTCTGGAACATCGATTTTATTTGGCAGTAATCGGTTGTGCCTTGTAATTTTTGCCCTTTGGCAGGACAAACAATTTCGGGACCAATTAATGATTTGTCTTTTCATTCCAGGTCACACGTACCTTTTCCGAATTTGTGGGAGAATGGCTTTGCCACTTGGGTGAGACAGATTGTGTATTATATTAAAAATTTGTTGGCGAAGTTGTTCAGGAATATAAGGTCGTACATATCCAGTTGATACGTCGCTGTATACTGATGTAGAATCAAAATGAACGATTTGAAGTTTCAGAGAATTATTACCTTCCAGTAAGGTTTTTAACTCTTCGTCTAATTCTTGAGCTGATTGCAGTACTTCCATTGAAATTGTTGATGGCATAGAAATTGCATTAAGACGAGACAGTGCATCTGCCACTGTATTTTCAGGACCGGACAAATAAATCATTTCAGTTGTAAACTGTGAAATGTAATCAAGATGTCTCAATTGTCGAGGCGAGGCTTTCTCCGGTTTTTGAGAAAATGCATAAACTAGTGGTTTTTGATAAGTTTTAATCACGAAATGTCGTGCCTCAAGCATGTGACGGAAATATTTCACGGCTTCATAAATCGCAAGCAATTCCCAATCATATGTGCTGTAATTTCTCTCGGCTGATGATAATTTTCGAGAAAAGAAACCGTGAGGTCTCCAAGTATCATCACATTTTTGATCAAGGACAGCTCCAATAGCTGTGTCGGAAGCATCGGTACTTAGAGCTAGGTCTGAATTTGGTGCTGGGTGTGCTAGCATTGTGGCTTCACTAAGACTACACTTACAAGAAGAAAATGCATCTTCAGATTCAGGCGTCCATGGAGCTTTCCTCTTGTCATTCTTCCTTGAATTGGTTAGGAAATCGATGAGTGGTGCCTGTAATTGTGCTGCATGAGGAATACATCGTCGATAATAATTAATAACACCCAGGAATCTACGAAGTTCGCAAATGGTTTCGGGTTTGGTGTAATTCATGATGGCAGTGACACGATCGGTTGGAAGTCGGCAACCACTACCATTAATCATGTAGCCAAAGAACTGTACCTCTGACTGACAAAAATTGCATTTGTTAACGTTGATAGTTAAACCATGATGTCGAAGGCGCTCAAATACTTGTCGTAAACGACGTTGATATTCATCAGCAGATTAAGACATGATAATAATGTCGTCAATATAACAATATACAAAATCAAGGCCCCTTAACACAGAACGCGAGGAATTAATTTCTGTTTTCGTCTGTCAATTAGTTTGCTTCTCTCTTACGCGTTGCCAGACAGTTGGTTTTGTGGAACAAATATTATATACGAACTGAGTAAGTTCGACCATATACTAGGTGTAGTGTAACAGACCAGAGTCTCTGGTGGGAATCGAACCTTTGACCCTTACGCCAATAGTCTAGCACACTACCCACTGGACTACCAGGGCATCTTTAACATATTATATTTTAAAAACAAATTAGTGAAAGAAAGCCAAATAAAAATAAATTATTCAATTGCTGACGAAGGTTTATGTGATTATGAAATATATCAAACCCAACATTAGTAATACCTACATTTTTAATTTATATATTATTTTGCAAAAATTATTTTTTGCAGTATCTTCTGCTCTATGTATATAAAAAACAAATTATTGTGAAAAACGTTGCCCTTTTGCTTAAAAGTATGGCAGATTAAAAGTTTTTCTTCCAAAAAATGCAAATTCAATTAACATAACATTGAATTAAAGTGTAGATTAGTTAATTAGAGACTAACATTTTGGTTAATGTCGATCTCAAATAATGGCCCTTAATCGAATTGTTTCGTAATGCATTCCTTAGTCTCTTGTCAACACAATAACATTTTTATTTTTGAATTTCCTAATTTAAACTGTTGGTCATTATAGGCACCATGTTGAATGTCAACCTGAAACACTTGTTTCGTTTATTGAAACGTGATAGTAAACCATACTGTTCACTCAACACATTCGAGTTTCGTTCTGACAGTTCCTTTAGATGGACACAGAAACAAAATTGTTGACGTGATTTGCAGTTTGGTTTAATAGAATGAATAAAAAGAAGGAAGTAAGTAAAGCTTATTTCTCTTTATGTTATCTCCAACTTCGAAATCCCCTTTTTTCATTAAAAATGTTTTTTTTTATATACTTTCTATTTGTTTTTTTGCTATAAATTGCAATAAAAATTAGTTTGTTTGGCAGTTAATTTCAAAATAAAGCAACATGATTCGCTCCACAAAATTTTATTTGGCGAAACACATTGTTTCAATCATATTTGAATTCCGAAATATGAAACAGTGTGTATGTGTTTTACGTTTTTAGAAATAACGAAAATAATGGACCAACTATCTAAAACTTTTACGTATTGTTGTACTAGATCTACGTAGCTAGGTGTGTAGGTACTCGTAAATAGCGTTATCCGACGAGGAAATCTTCGCAAAAATGCTGAATCCGGGAAACTAATCCCAAACATATATGTAAATATAATACACTAGAGCCCCGACTTGCGTCGAGCCGATTTGCGTCGCTTTTTAAAAATTGACAAAACTCAGCTTGCGTTGTTGCAATTTCAACTTGCGTCGATTCGACCCCGATTTGCGTCAATTCGATTTGTGTCGTTTGGATCCCAACTTGCGTCGTTTAAATTTCGATTTGCGACGCTACATACGATCGATTAATTTTTTTCTTGCAGCAATGAGTATTACTATTTGTATTGTGGTACATATTTAGAATTTTTTTTTTGCATTTTAAAATTTTTGCAACTTCTGTTTATTGTTTTGTTATTTCTTTATTTAAATTAATTAAATAAAATAATGAAAAATGTTTTCATACTTCCTTTTTTATCCAAAATATTAAGTTTTTTGCTTTATTTTGAGTTATGGGTCCCAATAAATTAAATTTCAATGCTTTTGTACAAGTATAGAAAAAGTTGATTCGATTTGGGTCGTTTCGATTTGCGTCGCAATTCTAAAATTAACGGTCACCATTAACGACGCAAGTCGGGGCTCTAGTGTATAATTATAAAGAACATTTAGAGCCAAACATACATATGCGTTTGCCACTTTCCTAATCAGATGTCTCTTTTCTGTTATGTTCTTCAGAGTAATAAAGGCATTGCTAGTAATTTTTGATTAGAAATTGTTTAATCAAACTTACTTACTTTGCATTTACATAATAAAGACAGCTCATTTAATAATTAATTTAATATTGTATATTATAAATATATATCATATATGTATATATAAATATATACATATATATGTATATCAGTTTAGGTGAAAAAGAGAATGATGTTATTCTATAGTATTGATATGTTGCGATGCTTACAAAACTTACTACATACATATATACATATGTACTTTAAATGTGCTAACAGGAAAAATAATGCAAAATATTACATCATACCTATCTAAATTTAATACCATTGTGCACAACCACAAAAACAACAAAACAAATGGTAACGTTCACAAAACAACACATGTACTGGCCATTTAAAACTTTTCGGAACATTATCCTTTACAATCATAAAGATCGTAATCTTAAAGATCATATATTTTTATTTAGAGTGCTGAGGTTGGAATGAGGAGCATTGTAATGTTGGATGAACAAGGAGGTAAGAATGTGTAGATATTTACAATATAAATATTTAAAATAAAAATAATTTGTACATACTAAATATCCGCATGAATACTTAAGTTTCTATATTCGTTGACAGAATTAGTATATCAATGTTAACTTGGTTTGTCAATCAAAAAGAAAACTATTTTTGTCTATGTATCTTCATTTGATTGGCGTTTCTAGTTTTATAGATAATAATACTACATACTTTGACTTGATAAAATTATGATAACATATTGAACATAGAAAACAGAACATGAAAGAAGTGATTATAAGTAGGGCCCTATCATTTATATTTTTTGTTTCCTTTTGTTGAATTACTACTGTTGTTACTTATATACGGAAAGTATTATATTCATTCAAGTTGTGCTAAAAGAATAAATTAATGTTTGATTTTTTCAGGATATCTTGTCATTTGTATGTTTTTTATTTATTTATATACAACTCTTGATTACAGCTGTATAATTTATATAATGGGTGATTATTTAAGAGATATAGGAAAATTTTTCAAAATAAAAAACACATAAAATTCAGAAAAATGCATGAAATCTTTATTTGAATCGATAGTACATGTAATTTAATGTTTGAAGATTATTTCATGCAAATGTTGACCGCGACTGCGCCTCAAATGGTCCATCCGCTTAGTCCAATTTTTGGCATACTCTTTCCAACATTTCGGCCGGTATCTCACGAATAAATGCTTCAATGTTGTCTTCCAATGCGTCAATTGAAGCGGGCTTGTCTGTATAGACATGAGCTTTAACATAGCCCCACAAAAAATAGTCTAAAGGCGTCAAATCGCACGATCTAGGCGGCCAATTGACCGGTCCCGAAGGTGAAATAAAATGTTCACCGAACTCGCCTCTCAATAAGTCCATTGTTACGCTTGCTGTGTGGCATGTGGCACCGTCTTGTTGAAACCACATGTCACGCAAGTCAAGCTCTTGCATTTTGGGCAAAAAAAAGTTGGATATCATCTCACGGTAGCGCTCACCATTCACAGTTACGTTACGATTCGCAGCATCTTTGAATAAGTACGGTCCAATGATGCCATCAGCCCATAAACCGCACCAAACTGTGACGTTTTCTGGATGCATTGGTAGCTTTGGCAATGCTTCTGGCTGATCTTCACTCCAAAATCGACAATTCTGCATATTTACGTATCCATTGAGCCAAAAATGAGCTTCATCTCTGAACACAATTTTTCGATAAAGAAGTGGATCTTAGGCCAACTTTCCAAGAGCGCATTCACCAAAAATTCTGAGTTGCAGTAGGTCGTTCGGCTTCAATTCTTGCACCAGCTGTATTTTGAAAGGCTTCACACCTAAATTCTTCCGCAAAATTTCCCACGTTGTTGAGTAACAGAGGCCCAATTGCTGCGAACGGCGACGAATCGATAATTGATGGTCATCATTAACACTGGCCGATACAGCTGCGATATTTTCTTCAGTTCGCACTCTACGTAAGCGTGTTGGTGGTTTAATGTCCAACAATGTAAATTTGGTGCGAAATTTAGTCACAATAGCCCGAATAGCCGCTTCAGTGGGTTGATTACACTGACCATAAAATGGACATAGCGCGCGATGAACTTTCTTAACAGAGCAAGCATTTTGATAACAAAATTCAATGATTTGCAAGCGTTGTTCGTTTGTAAGACGATTCATGGTTAAATAATAGACCAAACTGAAGATGTTTGACAGTGAAACAAAACACGAAACGTGCGTGTGCTGTTTAAACCAGTGTTGCCAAAAAGATAATAGCTAAAAAATCACCCGTTATATATATATTATTTATAATTTACACCACTTACTGCCATTAACGGATTTCGCAACACGTCCTTCCAGGCGCCTCTGCTTCTTGCGCGTCTACGCCAGTTGGTCACACCAATCGATGACAGGGCTTCCTCGATTTAGTCCTTCCAACGCATAGAAGGTCGTCCTCTTCGCCATCTTCCGCAGATACTAGCATCAAATACACGTCTCGCCGGAGCATCCTCTTCCATTCGAACGACATGGCCGAGCCAAAGCAGCCGCTGGAATTTAATACGTTGCACAACATCTATGTCGTTGAGAATGCGGAAATCATCGCCATATCGCACTGAACCGAAGATCTTACGTAGGACTTTTCTCTCGAATACTCTCAAGGCTGCTGCATCAGTGCTTAATAGGGTCCATGCCTCTGCAGCATAAAGAAGCACGGGTAGGATGACCGTCTTGTAGAGTATTAGTTTTGTCGTACGAGAGAGGTCTCTGCTACTCAGTTGCCTAATGAGACACTAGTAGCACCTGTAGGTAAGAGGGGTCCTGCGTTTGATCTCCAGACTGACATCATTTTTGGTTGTAACGGCAGATCCAAGATAAATAAATTCCTTGACAATATCGAAAGTATAGTTATCGGCCGTAATCTGAGAATCAATACGCCGCACGTCTCTACTTGTCGATAACATATACTTTGTTTTGCCCTCATTGACTGCCAGACCCATCTTAGTAGACTCCCGTTCAATAGCACTAAAGGCAGCACTAACATCTCACTTGGTACGCCCTATGATGTCAATGTCGTCAGCGTACGCAAGCAACTGGACGCTTTTTTGAAAAATAGTACCATTGCGATGCACTCCCGCTTTTCGCAGAACACTCTCCATGACCAAGTTGAAGAGGTCGCATGATAAGGGATCGCCTTGTCTGAAACCTCGCACGGTATCAAAAGGTTCGGAGAGGTCCATTCCTACCTTGACGGAGCTGTAGGAATTGCTCAACGTCATTCTGTATAGCCTTATCAGTTTCGCAGGTATACCGAGCTCAGACATTGCGGCATAAACACGATCCCTCATTGGACTATCGAAGGCTGCCTTACAGTCGACAAAAAGATAGTGTGTGTCGACTTGTTTTTCGTGGGTCTTTTCCAGGATTTGGCGTAGTGTGAAGATCTGGTCGATGGTGGATTTGCCAGGTCTGAAGCCACACTAATAAGGTCCAATCAGTGTTTTGACAAGTGGATTCAGTCGTTCTCAAAATACGCCTGTAAGAACCTTATATGCGATAGGGAGAAGGCTTATACCCCTGTAGTTGGCGCATATCGTAGGGTCTCCCTTTTTCAGGACAGGACAGAGGACACTGAGGTTCCAATCGATGGGCATACTTTCCTCTAGCCATATATTGTAAATAAGCTAGTGCATGCGCCATACCAACTCATTACATCCGGTCTTAAACAATTCAGCGGTGAGGCCATCAGGACCTGCCGCTTTATTGTTTTTAAGACGCATAATCCCGACTTTGACCTCTTCATGGCTAGGCGGCGGAATCTCCATGCCGTCATCATCGATCGGATTCGGAACAACATCTCTAAAGGCGGTATTGGTGTCGTCATCACCTTGTAGCAGAGTAGAAAAGTGTTTCCTCCAGCACCCCCTGCGGATCTGTTACCAAGTTTCCATTCTCATCTTTGCAGGAAGACGCTCCGGGCTTATAATCCTCGGTTAGACGCTTAAACTTTTGATAGAATTTTCGAGCGTCATTCCTACATCTATGCATCTCGACTTCCTCACGCTCACGCCTTTCCTGCTCCCTCTTCTTGCGTCTGAAAAGACGTCTCTCATCCCTTCTCCTCTCTCTATAGTTTTCGACAATGGCTCGCGTAGCTGCTGACTGCAACGTTTTCTTGTATGCAGCGTTTTTTGCTGCAGCTGCCTCGGGACACTCCTCATCGTACCATTGATTTCGTAGGGGTGGGCGCTCGAAACCAAGAACTGTTTCTGCAGTAGTGCGCAATAGAGATGAGCGATATTTTCAAACCTGTGATTTAATCACTGTGATTGATAATTCACTGGTAACTACAGTGATTGAAATTGCCAAATAACAGGTACTAATAATGTCGTTCTTTCAAAATTGTTACATACTCAAATTTATTTCATTTTGTTTTGATTATTTACTTTTGTCTTTTATACATGAACTTTCTGTGAAACTTAATTGTCAAACTTCAAATAAAAAAAAAATTACATTAAAAATAATAACATTGATGACACCACCAGTGTTGCCACGAAAAAAAAAAATATTGTAACAAACATTTGTGAAAAAAATCACCAAATAAGAAAAAATATAACCAAAACTAAATTCGAAGTTTTTTTATTTTATTTTTTTTAATTTAAATTACAATTAATACAACAGAGTGAGAAAAGAAACAAAAAATAACAAAATAAAATTTTAGTCTTACTAATTAATACATTTCTACAAACAAAACAAAAGCTCTTTTTATAAGAAAAATAAATAACCAAAACCGGAAAAATCTACACATCTACACATTGAACAAAAAATAAACAATTTTGGTTAGAAATAACCAAAAATGGCAACACTGGACACCACTTTGATTTTGTTTAGTAGTCTTTTCGTAGTATGTATCTAGTTGTCTCTTTCTTACGACTTAATAAAATACGTTATTGTCATTATTGTATTATTGGAATACTGTGATCACAATCACTGTTTTAAAGAACAGTGATTAACAAATCACGTTCACTGAGAACAACGTTCTTCAAAAATCACTAGATCGCTTATCTCTAGTGCGCAAGGAGTGGGAAATGTTGGCCCACAGTCCACCAATGCCGTTGAGATTAGATGGGGAACGATGGAGCTTATCCGAGAGTTGAGCGGAGAACGCCTCAGCTGTCCTTTGTGATCGCAGCTCCTTAACGTCCAGCTTTCGCAATGTACTAGAGCGCGCAGACCTCGAGGCGCTAATGCGCAATCGAAACTTGGCTGGGTTAAGATAGTCCGAGTCGATGTTTGGACCTCTGAATGTGCGCACATCTAGTACGCTGGATACGTGTTTTCCGTCAATCACAATATGATCAATCTGGTTCGACGTTAATCGATCGGGGGACCTCCAAGTGGCCTTGTGAATGCCGAGATGCTGAAACTTGGTGCTACATACTACCATGTTACGCGCCGCGGCGAAATCGATCATCCTCATACCATTGGAGGTAGTGTTCGCGTGGAGGCTGAACTGTCCGACAGTGGGGCCAAAGATACCTTCCTTCGCATTAAAATCTCCGCGGACGTTTTTGGCGTCATGGGCCGGGCACTTATCACATACGTCCTCGAGTTTAGCGTAGAAGGCATCTTTAACCACATCGTCCTTTTCTTCCGTCGGGTCGTGAACACAAATAAAGCTGATGTTCTAGAATTTTGCCCTGATGCGGATTTTAACTATTCTTTCGTTCACATGCTTGAACCCAGAGACAAGGTGGCGAAATCTCTTATTATCCACAAATCCGAATTCGTGCTTATCAACATGGCAGCTTTAATACACATCTCAAGATGCCAGCCTTTTGCATCCTTGTCCTATCCATCGCATTTCCTATATGGCAGTGATGATGATGGGCCTATTATTAAATCGTTGTCCTTTAAACGTTTGCCATGGTCGTCAACTTTTGAGGGGATCTTTTTAGAGGCTATTGTTGTGGTTTTCATTGGAAGAAATTTTTACGTGGTGGGTTCCAAGCCCTACGCACAACCCAAATTTAACGTCCAGGGGATTGGACTTTGCTGCACGCATTAGTTAACATCTAGCGGGTGCTAGAATGCCATCCAGGAGGGACCACGAGAAGGCTGCCTGTTAATTTGAATACAGCAAGACAATGATCGTTCTGATGGTCGCCACGTTGACCACAATCAGAAAACTTTACCTTGTTCGCATGCATTCTACACCCCGGCCAAAATGGCCAAAAATAGACGTGAATTAATATATGCGTATAAGTATATACTCGAATATATATATAACACTTTACTGCAGGCTTATACATATGTGAATAACTATACGTCTATTTTTTGATCATATATAAATTATATATATCTGTGGCATTAAATAATAATAGCTTAAGTCGAAATTTCGTGTTTAGAGATATTAAGGTTTTTGTCTAATAGGCCATTTACACTACATCGAAATCCAGTACTTATGAGATTTCGAGCGAAATCTAGTTGATTTCAACTAGATTTCCCATACAAAACGAAATCTACAAATCTAGTAGATTTCGGCAAAATCTACTCAAAATCTAGCAAAAATAGAAATGCAACTATGTGTTTTGCCAAATAGTACTTAAAAATACAACGCTGCGCAGGAAAAAAATTACAGTTCAATTTAAATTCATTCATTCTGCTAAAAGGTGCGCCAAATAACTTTTTTTTTTATTTATTTTTTATTTTCTCAAATTTCTTTTTTTATTTGAAAGTACAATCCTTCCGGTTAATAATGGAAAATAAATGATTATGCGTTTTCGCTTCGCTAAGTGGGCCTGCGATCGACTTACAGAAGATGCCGATTTTGGCAAAAAGAATCATCTTTCCAGATGAAGCTCATTTTGATCTTGGCGGGTATGTAAACAAGCAAAATTGTCGCATTTGGGGCACAGAAAACCCGCATGCATACATTGAAAAGCCGACGCACCTAAAACGAGTCACTGTTTGGTGCGGATTTTAGTCCAGAGGCATAATTGGGCCACCTCGGAGCTGCGATTTGACACCGTTGGACTATTATTTGTGGGGTGCCGTCGAAGATAAGTGTTACGCCGACAAGCCAGAGACAATATTCGTGAAGCCATTGGTGAAATACAGCTGCACACAATCGATAATTTGCTTAAAAATTGGACCGATCATGTAGGCTACTGCATGGCCAGCCGAGGCAGCCATTTGAATGAAATTATTTTCCATTATTAACCGGAAAGATTTTGCTTTCAAATAAAAAAAGAAATTTGAGAAAATATTCAGTACTTTTTTTTTAAAGCATTTTCAAAAAAAAAAAAGTTATTTGGCGGACCCTTTATTTAGCAATTGTATGTAGTAATACATTTACATTATTTTTTAAATCTTATATTCTACAAATGCTGACGTTTTTTTTGCACCAACATTATTTCTGTTTGAATCTTATTTGCTCTTGATGAAAACAATAGTAAATGTCCCATATTTTTCATTTTTATTTTGTATTTGGAAATATTATTATTATTTGGAAATATTATTATTTTCTTTTAAATTTCAGTCAGCTGTTTTTGTTATTAAAATCAAATCTTGCTACTGTCAAAAAAATCAAGTGTAAACGGTCTAGATTTTGAGCTAGATTTGAAATCTAATCTACTGGATTTCGGTGTAGTGTAAATGGCCTATAAAATAAAATTGTGCTTAAGTTAAGTAAAGTTAAAATATAAATGCGTATAATTTTATTAATAATGGCATTTTATACATGAAATTTAGCTGAGTGGTAGATCTTGAAGAAGAGAATAAGAATATGTAATAAAATGAAAAAACACTTATGTCGACTTAAGCTATTATCATTTATTGGCACAGATATATAAAACACATAATAAATGAAAATATTAATTAAAAAAAAATTATTAAATAATAGCTTATAAGTTTCTTAAATCGTCTTCACTCAACTCTATTAACTGACAGACCGCTTGCTTTGCAGCGATCTCATGCTACGGCTGCAAATTCTCTTCTTTCATCTGGCCAGCACTTCATGCACTCAGCACAGATACTCGTGCGACTAGGGCCTTATACTTAAAGGCCCAAATATTTAGCAGTTAATTTCAGACCTCCCCCAAGCTGAGTCTTAATGCTTACTTTTGCGATTAAAATTCTTGCGATTCTCGGATTGGATTTTCAAACTTTCTTTCTTGGCTTCTCGTCTCGTAGCTCGTTGAATTCTTTCTGAATTAACACTTTTAGACGAACATCAACTTTGGTTCGAGCTAATTAATAACCGAAATTGTGCAGCGTTAATACTACGTAGTAGGGTTGAAGTTAAAAGTTGGCCAACTTTAGCATGTTTTTTAACTTTGCTGTCAGTTGAAAAAATCAAAGCTAAACGTATGACGGGTTCTATGTGAATCGGCCTTATTGTAAACTGCAAATTCAGATTTATTCAATTATGCGAAAGAACATAATCAAATTTCCCAAAGTCGAACTTACTGAGTGCAGGAGCAATAACAATTAACTGAAAGTTGTTATGGTTGCCGCTTATATGTATGTATTCATAAAAGCATTTTATTTATTTACGTCAAGATAATCACATCCTTACTGGCTAAATATATAAGTGAGCAACGCTATGAATACCCACCCATGTTATTTTGATGGTCGACGTGAATGCCCATACTATTGATAATATGCTTGTTTGCAATTTTTGGTGAATTAGTTTTGAATTTTATTTTGGATTAGATTTCATAATTTCATTTGGTCAATGCTTCGTTTATTTGTGATAAATACTTGATCAGCATTTAATTTTATTGCATTACTTTGATTGGCTAATTTATGAATATTTTGTAAAGTTCTTATATGATTGGTCAGCTATTATTTTATTATTGTAAACTTTAATTTTAAGTAAATTTACTCAATGAATCATTCTATGTCGAATCACCTAATTGAGCGGTTACAGTTTAAAAGAGGTTCATAGAACCTAAGACCAAATCTACTCACAAAAACTTACTTATACAAATTAATTACACAGGCCTGCGAAATTTTACTTTTATTTTCCCCTTCCAATAATTATGCTATTTTTTTTTAACTATATAGGCATGTTAAATTAAAATGCAACTTTGTTTTTATTCTAGCACATCGAATTTTTTTTTTTTTTTTTTGATGACTTGCTTGTTTTAGGTTTTTTTTTAAAGATTTGCATGAAAATACAAAAGTTAAAGGATTTAAAATAAAAGTTTTACTTAAAAAATGAACAGTATTAGTAAAAGATAATGCCAAACACGCTAAGTAAATCAAAATTATTTATGGTATTTTATTCTGCATCCCTCAAAACTCCTCTTCAATATCTTTTAATTATGAATTCTAACCGATTCATCTCTCTTCAACATCCAGCATTAGTCTGCCATCATGTTTGTCTATATGGTTTTGCGGTTAAATCCAAACCATTGGAGTTTTCAAAATAAAAGTATGTTTATCTCCCCGTGAGCATTTACGTAGTTCACGAACACAAGTAGAACACATTTTATGCGGCACCCATTTCTTGGCTTGGTTTTTTATCTTGATTTCAAAATAACTTTCATACAATTCTTCGATAGACTTAGAAATTTTGTAATTGTTTCCGTATTACATAAGTTCCACATATGTAACAGAAGTTATCTGGAGAATTGCTACATTTGCGAGAAGCCATTTGCCTTATTTATTTCCACACAAAAATCACAACAATATCGACGCAGCCTATAAATGTAAATCGTAGTATGATCCCGACGAATAATGACTTTCTACGGTAGATGAATATGTAAACGTCATTCGTACTATTAGCATGCACCGTTATTAACTAAATTTGAAATTAACACTAGTAATAGGGGGTAATACTAAGAAAAATTAAAAAAGGTAATTTTCTCATAAAATTTACGTGATTGATTTTTTTAGTATTTTTTTCGGAGCTTAGTACCTAATACGTATCCAAATTGCTAATTAGTTTTTTAGGGGGAAAACCATCGCAGGCCTGTGTTATTAATTAATTATTAATTATACATCGAGTTTTATTTAAACTTAGCTAAAAGACAAATTTACTTAATAATTCCAATACATATTTAAATTTGTTTTTAATACTGCATTACTCGCAGACAAGTCTATTACTTGGTAGCATTCATTAAAGATTTTACGGACACATGGAAAAGAATCATTATTTGCATAATCCGATGTATAATACATATTTCAATGATGAAAATTCAAAATTACGTGTTGGTCTCACAAGAACATTGAATTTCAGTTCACTAAGCAGGATTTTAGAACAAGAAATAACTAAGGGAACAATGTGAATAAAAATTGCCATTCCGATACTAAAGTGCGGTGTCTGAATTGGATGATAGCATTTAGTCTCTGAAACCGAAGACCGAAGAAAACGCCCGATCTACCTATCTATCCGATCTACCGCAATTTTTAAATAAAGAAATGATTTTGTTTTTAAAGTTTGTGTAACCAGAAGAACGACGTCTAGACTTTGCAAATTTATAAAAGGATTTAAGATTTAATTTTATATGAGATTATATCCGACTTATGTGATTTTTGTAGGCAAATTTGTCAGTAATGTTATAATCAGATCTTGCTAAAGTATAACTTCGATAACAGATAAGTCAGTTCTTTTACATACAGTAGCGAGAAAAAAAATGCAACGCTATGTCGTATGATATTCAATCGAGGCTCGAAACTTATAACGTTATCCAATTCCACTCCCCTTTTGTTTTTTTTATTCGTTGATTTTTAAATTTTAATAAAAAGTATCATTAAGCGTTGTTTGCTTCACTTTCTACTTATTTTTTTTTGAGATTTATAAAAAAAGTAAAAAAATTTAGCGAGAAAAAAAATGCAACGCAATGTGTTAAAGGTAAAAGGAGATCAACTAGAGTAATTAAAATAAAAGTTTAATGAAAACTTTGCAAATTGTGAATTTTAAAATAGAAACAGCTGTCAGCAGATATTAAATTTGCCATTATAAGGGCTCTGGAAGAAGGCAAATCAATGAATGAAGTTGCTCATCAAATTACATACATACATACATAATTGGTTATTACAACCCTTCAGTCAGGATTATTGGCCTAGTTTCTCACACCACTTATGTTGTGTGTGTTAATTTTATGCATAAGTGGCGGGACCTACAGTTTAAAGTCGACTCCGAAAGACAGATTTTTTGAGAAACTTTTTCATGGCAATTTATTTACTCTCAGAGTTTTTGCCAGAAATCTGAAATTAATAGCGAATGCGTCAATTATCGTTGATTATCACATTGTGTTTGCTTCACTAAATATCTCGTTTTGAGCAAATCTGTCTTCGACGACGGATCGCGAGGTATCTAGTTGTCTTTTTCGATTCAATCGCCAATTTCAACAACCAGCAGCAAATTTTTTTGTTACGTTACTAGTAGAGCGAAGTTTTCGAAATTAGTACGAAATTCAGTTCGGTCAACAATGCAGTTGTAATCCCAAAGGTAACGTAACTGCAATTTGCTGTATAATAGTGTCATGGAAAAATTAATACCAAGAAAAAAAGGACAGCCCTGCAAAGTGTCGGAATTGCCTACAGGCTCTGTAATACAACCGTAACGGAATGTAACCGCAACAGTAAGCAAGCAAGCAAGCAGCTGATCGTTTTTATTATGTATAAAGCAAAAAATAGAATTTTCTTACATTTTTATGTGACATCCGTTTAGCAGTTTTAACAACATGTCAATATAAAAACCACAAAACTGAAAATTTAAATTGTAAACACAATTTAAATTGTATATGTATGTTATGTTTGTCTGTATGTGGAATTCTTTTTAAATAAAACTTCACATATTTTAAAAATCCAAATTATAATTTATTTCATTATTAACTTTTATAATTTAAAATAAAAATAAACACTATTTTATTATTACAATATGCAGGTAGTGTTTATTTTTATTTCATATTAGAAAAATATAGTTATCCATTTTTAACTAATTAAAGCGTTCGAAATATATATCAGTTTGCATTTTACTTTTACTAGAGAAGATAAAAACGTTTTAAAATTCGTACAAATTTGGTTGCCGAAATACCTGACCTGTTTCTGTATATAAACGATTTCACTTGATTGTATATTTATATGGAAAATATAAACAAAAGCAATAAATTTTGTGTTTGTATTTTCCTCAACAAACACACACAAAGTAAATTGAGTGTTTTTGTTTGTGTGAAAGTGAAATTGTTTGGCTTACAGAAACAGTACATAAAACTTGTAATAAGTACCTTTAAATAAATATAAAATCGTTGAAATGAATCTAAAAACGCTGTAGTGATAACACTGGTTAACAGCTGAATTAAAGAAAAACAAAAGGTGTCATATTAAATGTGATAAAAGGAGTGAAAACGAAGTTTTTAAAATTTGGAATTATTTTTTATTTTTATCTTCTTATACATTTTTAAAACAATTAAAAAACTCAAACCCAAAAACATGTCTTTTATATCCATATTTGAATTTTTGTGTTTTAGTTTTTGCAATTTTTATTTCTTTATTTTTTTTTTTCACATATTTATTTATTGTTGGTTTTTAAATCTTGAAGTGATCGGACGTCTTTTCTCTTGCGACTGAGTGATATTTGTTAAAAGTGATAATTTTGATAGGTGATTGTGGTGTTATTTGTAATAGGTGATATTTTTGATAGGTAAAAATAAAAAAAAAAATAAAAGAAAAAAAAAAAAGTGAATGAGTGGCGGCTCTGAAAGGGCGCTTAGCTCCACTAATAAGAATTTATGGATGTCTGAAGAGGAATCCGTAAAAAAATCTCTGGAAAATCTTTTGTCAATGAGGGATAATACCCGTCCCCGCTCCTGCTCCCCAAATATCTTGGTGTCTTCGGATTGTAAATTACCTCCCGTTTCTGGACTTTTGTCAATTAGGGATAATACCCGTCCCCGCTCCTGCTCCCCAAATATCTTGTTGTCTTCGGATGGTAAATTACCTCCTGCTACTGGACCTGATAATAGACCGAAAACGCAGATCGGCATGGACAGGTATGTGACCGTTGTTAAGCGCAGGAGGAGCCCAAAATCTGCACAAATCTCATCAATGGCAAAACTTACAAAGGATGACAACAATGCGACGCCTAAGAACCAGAACAGATTTGCGGCGCTTCAAACTGAGGACCCCTCCCCATCCGAAAAGTCATTCAAACCACCTCCAATATATCTGAGAGAGCCCACCACCACGACTTTAGTGAAAACAATTATAGCAGTAATAGGTGAAAATAATTTTAGTGTAAACTCAGTTAAACATGGTAGTATAAACGAGACAAAAATTCAAGTAAACTCTGAGGATGCCTATCGCAAATTAGTTAATGATTTGGAAAGAAGTAAACGCCAATTTTATACCTATCAGCTTAAAAGCGCCAAAGGCCTTCAAGTAGTTATTAAAGGCATAGAACAAAGCGTAAATCCTGTGGAAATCAAGGATGCTTTAAAGGAAAAAGGTTTCAAAATTAAAAACATAATAAACATCAAAAACCGAGACAAACTTCCTCAGCCTATGTTTAAAGTGGAATTGGAACCCGGGGATATAGCCTTGAAAAAAAACGAGACTCATCCCATTTATGGCTTAAAATACCTATTACACCGTAGAATTATAGTAGAGGAACCGCATAAGCGTGTAGGCCCCGTACAATGCATAAACTGTCAGGAATTCGGTCACACCAAAGCCTACTGTAAGTTGCCTACAGTATGCGTAGCATGTGGCGAGCTCCACGGAGTAGCTCAGTGCAACAAGTCAAAGACTGACTTCAACGCAAGAAAATCCAGTAACTGCGGTGCCAATCATACGGCTAATTTCAGAGGTTGTCCTGTGTTCACGCACTTTAAGCGTTCTATGGTAAATAGGTCATCAGATTTACATAACCAACGCCAAGTGCCACCTGCTATTTCTAATATTAATTTCCCTCAGATTGCTCAGCCCACAAGTCACATAAGTCCTATTAATTCTAACAGAATCTCATACGCAAATATGGTTAAGTCGAACCTATCAGTCATGAATCAGGAGCCCCAAACTCAATACTCTGCTCCAAATTTTAACAACCTTGAGGCCACATTACAGTCTCTTGTGCAAACTATAAACGCATTTACTACAACTATGACAACCATGATGCAGGAAATGCTGAAAATGCAATCCACTATCTTACAGGCTATTTCAAATAAATGATTGGATTAAAAATTTGTTACTGGAATGCAAACGGCATCCGCCAACACAAAAATGAAGTAGATTACTTTTTAAAAAACCAACAAATAGATATAATGCTGATTTCTGAGACTCATCTAACAGAAAGAAGCCTTTTTAAAATAAATGGTTACTCTTTGTATAATACGAAAGACCCTAGAGGTAGATCATGCGGAGGTTCAGGCATACTGATTAAGTCCCGGCTAAAACACTATTTACTGGACGAGGTTAGCGATGATTTTCTTCAAGCTACTGCGGTGTGCATAGAGGACTTTCAATATAAATTTACGGTCGCATCGGTGTATTTTCCTCCCAGATATGCACTTACTGAAGAGCAATACTCCCGATTTTTTAAATCACTAGGATCCCGCTTTATAGCAGCCGGTGATTATAATGCCAAGCACACTTTCTGGGGATCCCGTCTGACAAACCCAAAAGGCCGTACTCTTTTCAATGCTATATCCAGATTGGGATTGAGTGTGATTTCAACCGGAGAGCCCACATATTGGCCTGCTGATAGAAGCAAGATCCCAGACTTAATAGATTTTGGCGTAGTCAAAGGTATACCTGCAGTAAACCTAAAGGTTAAATCGTTATATGAATTGTCTTCAGACCACTCTCCAAGTATTGTTGAAGTTTTGTTGCCAGGCCGGGTTTCTCATCCATGCGAGATTCAGACGGGCAGAATAAACTGGTTGAAATACAAAAAATATTTGAGCACACATTGTACAGAGAACGTACCACTTAGAAGCCTGCATGATATTGACCAATCAATAGATAAGCTAGAGGAAAACATTAAGAAGGCTGCTCAGCATGCAAATCTGCCTCGCCGAGAAATTAAAGAGAAAAGAATATATTTCGCAGACGTTGAAGAGCTTCTAGTTGAAAAAAGAAGACTACGACGAGCATGGCAATGGCATAGATCTCCTAGCATCAAGACTGAGTTAAGAAACTGCACAATTAGGCTTCAAAGTCTTTTGGAGTCACGTAGGACTGCTTCTCTGAAGAGATATCTTGAAAATCTTGATTCAACCGCAGACTCTTATTATTCTCTTTGGAGAGCAGCAAGGAATATAAAAAGACCGATAATAAATAGGCCACCGTTAAAAAAACCAAATGGCGAATGGGCAAGAGACGAGAAGGAAAAAGCCAAGCTGTTTGCAAATCATCTTAGCCGTGTATTCTCCCCTAACATAGCCGAAGTTACACAAGAACTGCCGCCCTTTGTTCCACTATTCAGCTCCGCTGCAAATTTAAGATTCTGCTTACGAGATATAGAAGAGGCCATTGACGACTTAAATCCTAAAAAGGCGCCCGGAATCGATAAAATTAGCAACAAAATGATTAAAGAGCTACCACGATCAGTTCGAAAATTAATTCTTTTTATATTTAACGCTATTTTCCGCTTAGAATATTATCCTCGAGCATGGAAGTTATCACTGATTATTATGATTCCTAAACCAAATGTTGAGTCGTACAGGCCCATAAGTCTGTTATCGCATGTATCTAAACTTTTTGAAAAAGCATTCACTAAAAAGTTGATCCCTATGCTTAATGAAGGGGAATGCATTCCAGACCATCAGTTTGGTTTTAGACGACAGCATAGCACAATCGAACAAACTCATCGTTTAGTTAACGTTATAAGAAAGGCTTTTGAAGAGAAAAAGTACTGCTCAGCACTCTTTATCGATGTCTCACAGGCATTTGATAAAGTATGGCATGAGGGGCTGGCTCATAAACTGAAACAAAAATTGCCACCAAACGTCAGCCGTTTACTACTGAGCTATTTAACCGGACGAAAATTTCGTGTTAAAGAACGTGAATATGTGAGTGAGACCCATGACATTAACGCCGGAGTGCCACAGGGCAGTGTTTTGGGGCCAATATTATACCTAATTTATACTTCCGATATGCCAACAAGTAGAAATATTCATATCTCCACTTTTGCAGATGATACAGCTTTTTTAAGCATTAATGAAAACCCTCAACAAGCAACTCGGTCTCTGCAAAACCATGTAGTAGAGTTGGAGTCATGGCTGAAGTTGTGGAGAATGAAGGTTAACGAAAACAAGTGTACCCACGTTACGTTCACACTACGCAAAAAATCTTGTCCAGAAGTGTTCATTAATAATAAAAAAATTCCCCAACGAGCAGACGTAAAGTACTTAGGTATTCATCTTGACCGCCGTCTTACCTGGAAGCCCCATATAGAAGCCAAAATGACGCAACTTAAACTAAAAATGATCCAGTTAAATTGGCTTATTGGAAGAAATTCAGTGCTAAACTTGGATTGCAAGCTCCTTATCTACAACTCTATCTTGAAGCCAATCTGGAGCTATGGTGCTCAGCTATGGGGTACTGCCTCAAAGACAAATGTTGAACGCATTCAACGGCAGCAAAACAAAATTTTGAGAACTATAACAAATGCCCCTTGGTACCTAAAAAATTCAAACATCCATAAAGATCTAAATGTACCCTTGATTTCGTCCTTAAAATCGCAAAGTATGCTGTGAATTACTTGAGTAAGCTTGGGTCGTGCAATCTTAGGTAGTGGAAGACATATCCGATTAAAAAGAAGAGTTACTACAGACCTGATTTAAAGTCATCCGCAAAACCGGAAACCCAATCAAAATCAGCAATATAACAATTTCACGTCCAGCATTGGCGGGACTGATTAACGGTTTTTAGCTTTAAGATTTGATACACAAATCGTTATTTCACAAAGGTGAAGATTCGATTTTAAAATAAATAAAAAAAAAAAAAATATTTATTTTTTCATTTCATTTTTTTTTTCTTTATTCATTCATTTCATTTGTATTTTTCTAGGATATTACAATAAAGACTTTAACAAACTTAATAATATGAAAAAAAAAAAAATATTGTAAATAAAAGTTACTATTTGAATAAAATAAACAACTATTGAAATACAAATTGATAACAGATTGAATTTTAAAAAAAGAGTAAATAAATACCAGATAAAAACGTACTACGTTATTTCAAAAAAGAAAAGAAGAACAAAAATATATATGAATTCTTTAACAACGAGTGTGAAGTTTTGTAAAACTTTTGTATTTGTTTTGTATTCTTTTGTAACTTTAAATATGTTTTTTTTTTTTTAAGTATAATTAAAAAGAGTTTTGTTTTTGTATTCCCTTAGCAAAATTTACAATTAAAAATATATAAATATTAGTTAAGTATAATAATTCAAGGAGTGAGGATAAAGGCATAAAGAGATAGCAGATATATAGATGAAAAAATTGGAGAGTTGAACTTTATGCAAAAAGAAATTGGTTGAAAATGATTGAACAGTAAACGAGGTCGGATGAGGATGACAAAAGGGGGCAAAAAGAAGACAAAAATATGGACGTTTTTAAACGTCAACAACCATTTTTTTATGTATATCTGTATTGCCGACCACCGAACAAAATTCATCGAAAGAGATTTTACCATCTTCATCCTTATCGGCAAAACAAATTGTTTTATCTACGATTTGCTGTAATTGTGTATCTTTAAGATTATTGCCTACCATCATTTTTAACACTTGGAATAATTCACCGTTTGATATGTAGCCATCATTGTCCATATCATATATACGAAATGCAAAGCGTAATTTTGATAGTTTATCACCTTTAACGCTAAACTGTGATACACCTTGTATGAATTCCTTAAAATCTACTTCGCCATTACCATCAGCATCAAATATGTCTATGACACGCTGTACTAAAGGATTTTGTTGTAATTCTGGCAAAGACATAAACTCGTCCACACTCAAGGCACCAGAATTATCTAAATCGAGCTTACGAAAACGTTTGCCTAATCGACTGAATCTTCATAAAAATGAACTAACAATAAGTACTCAAATCTTACATCTAAACTTTAATTATTTTTTTTTTGTCCTGCCATTGCCGGACGAAAATTTTTGGGACATTATTTTATTTAAGTTTACATTCTTCCTTCTAGTCTTCGGGTCAGATCCACTGTATCTCTTCTTCTAAGTCGAATATAGCCACTGTTATTTAGTATGCTGCGGGCTAATGGGTTTGGGTGAACTTCAAGTTTTTTTAGGTATTTTGTTGCATTTTTCTGGATTTCAGTTCTTACCAAAGGCACATTTAGGTGTTTATGAATATTCGAATTTTTTATGTACCAGGGGGCAATTGTGATCATTCGTAGCACTTTGTTTTGTCGTCTTTGAATTCTATCCACATTTGAGGCTGAGGCTGTGCCCCATAGCTTGATTCCATAGCACCATATGGGTTTTATGATTGAATTGTAAAGGAGTAGCTTACAATCTAAACTTAGCCTTGAGTTTCTGCCTATGAGCCAGTTAAT
The DNA here is from genome assembly GCA_927399465.1 of Sarcophaga caerulescens. Lineage (NCBI taxonomy): Eukaryota > Metazoa > Arthropoda > Insecta > Diptera > Sarcophagidae > Sarcophaga > Sarcophaga caerulescens. Next base: position 83,096,385 of record OV656872.1, on the reverse strand, counting down.
TTGAATTAATTTCAATTTAATTTGTGTTAATTTAGCGTCTATATGGGGTTTCCATGTGAGGCGACGATCGAGGTGTATACCGAGATATTTAACATCACACTGTTGTGTTATTGTTTGATTATTAATATTAACTGCAGCGCATGAACCTCTTCGCAGTGTAAAAGTGATGTGTGTGCATTTTTGCTCATTAACTTTTATCCTCCATTTTTTTAACCAGGTTTCCAAATCGAATATATGATTTTGCAGGTGGCGCGGTGCTTCCTGAGGGTCTTCATGAATGCTTAGAATAGCAGTATCGTCAGCAAAGTAGATGTGTAAGTGCGGTTGCTTGTTGGCATATCAGATGTGTATATCAGGTATAAAAAGGGTCCTAGGTACTCCTGCTTCAATAGATTGTGCGGTGCTTAAAAATTCTCCTTCTCTAATCTTAAATTTTCGACCAGTTAAGTAGCTTTCCAATAACGTATGCGTATTTACAGGTAATTTTTGTTTCAACTTGTAAATTAGACCTTCATGCCACACTTTATCAAACGCTTGAGAAATGTCGATAAAAAGAGCAGAACAATATTTTTTTCTTCAAATGTTTTCTTTACGATATTTACAAGTCTATGGGTTTGTTCGATAGTACTGTGTTTTCTTCTAAATCCAAATTGATGATTGGGTATACAATTGTTTGCAATTAACATCGGATATAACTTGTTCATGAGCATCTTCTCGAAAAGCTTCGATATATTCGACAATAGGCTGATGGGTCTGTATGATTCTACCTTTGTGTGATCCTTTCCCGCCTTAGGTATCATGGTAGCCAGTGAAATCTTCCATTCTGATGGATAATATTGTAACCGTAGTATAGCGTTGAAAATGATAAGCATTACTTTTATTCCTATCTGGGGTAGCTCGATAAGCATCTTGTTACTGATTTTGTCAATACCAGGTGATTTCTTACAGTTTAAATCCATAATAGCCTTTTTCATCTCTCGAATCGCAAAACGTAAAGGTACCACTGGTGATAAGTGGTGTGTGACTGATGGCAGGTCAATTGTTTCATTTGGTGTGTTGAGGGTAAGTACTTTCTTTAAATGATTTACAAATAGATCCCCTTTTTCAATGTCATTCCTTGCCCAACCACCAGTTATGTTTCGCAAAGGGGGTTTACAAATTACAGGCCTTGTGAGATTTTTAGTGGCTCGCCATAATGAGTAATTTGATTGCGGAGTTGCGTCCAGGCTTTCTAAATATCTGTTTAGTGATTCAGTTTTCCGATATTCCAAGAGATCCTTAAGCCTTTTTGTGCAGTCTTTCAGCTTAGATTTGAGTTGAGGCGATCTGTGCAATTGCCACTCTCTTCGAATTCTTCTTTTTTCATTTAATAGCCTTTCAACATCAGTACAGCAAATTCTATTATATCTGGTTATTTGACGAGTTCGAGTAGCAAGTTGTGCAGCTATTTTTAGATGACTTTCCAAATTAACAAGAGAGTAATTGATGTTTTCTGGTGTTCTTAGTGGTATGTTTTCAGAACAATGTGTAGATAGGTATTTTTTGTACTTAATCCAATTTATACTTGTGTTTGTCATCGCTAAGTTTCCAGTCGGTGATGCAATTTCTCGGGGGCTCGATATAGTAAGAATTGTGGGTGAGTGATCTGACGACAATTCTAACAACGACTCAACTTGAATCATTTCTCTAGGGATTTTTTTGAACACTCCAAAATCAATAACATCTGGTATTTTCTGTGGGTCAGTAAGTAGGTTTTCCGCTTGAAATCACATTCAATCCCATTTTAGAAATTGTGTCATGCAAAACTCGTCCTTTCGGAGTAATCAGTCTTGATCCCCAGAAGGTGTGCTTAGCGTTATAGTCGCCAGCTGCCAAGAAACGGGGGCCTAGTGAATGGAAAAAATTATTGTATTGACTTTCCGATATTTGATATCTAGGAGGACAATATATAGACGAAATCACTAAATTACTGTAACCATCTTTAATACAGATCGTAGTGGCTTGAAGATAATCTTCACATAGATCACTCATTAGGTGGTGTTTAATTCTAGTTTTTATTAAAATTGCTGTACCTCCACATGCTCTGCCTCTGGGGTCCTTAGTATCATACATGAGATACCCATTTATACGGAATAAACTTCTAGACGTCAAATGCGTTTCCGAAATTAGCATCACATCTATTTGGTGATCTTTTAGGAAATATTCCAGTTCATTTTTGTGTTGGCGAATGCCGTTTGCGTTCCAAAAACATGTTTTTAAACAGGTCATGGTTTACTAAGTACAGCTTGCAATAGCATTGATTGCATTTTCAGCATTTCTTGCATCATGCTGCTCATAGTAGTCGTAAAATTATTAACCGACTGCACAAGGGTATCTACTGTAGCTTCGAGCCGGCTAAAGTTGAAAGGTGGGTTTGTGTTGTTTGACTCCATGTTGACATTATTGGTAATAGGTAACTGGATTTGACTAGGTTGTTTGCCTTTTAGAACATTAGCGTAGGAAATATTTTTGGTTGTCTGCTGCTCGTTTTGTGGTAAATTTTCATAATTTTTATAGGTGGGTACTTGTACCCTAGGTACTATATTTTTAGGTATTAGGTTGCTCTTCACAATATAATATACTGGGCAACCTCTATAGTTTGCAGTGTGATTTCCACCGCAATTACTACATTTTTTTATGTTCAAATCGTTCTTTGGCTTATCGCACTGAGATGAACTATGTAGTTCACCACATGCAACGCAAACTGGTGCCAACTTACAATATGCTTTAGTATGACCATATTCCTGGCAGTTGAAACATTGGACGGGGCCAGATCGTTTGTATGGTTCTTCTACCGTTATTCTACGGTGCAATAAATACCTCAAATCATAAATTGGGTGTGTTTCGCCTTTCTTTAATTTAATATCACCAGGTTCCAATTCTACTTTAAACAGTGGTTGGGGGATTTTCTCACGATTTTTTATATTTATTATGTTTTTTATCTTAAACCCTTTAGTTTCCAAGCTGCTCTTTATTTCCTGGGGTTCTACGCAGGAATCGATACCCTTAATAACAATTTGAAGTCCTTTACTACTCTTCAGTTGGTAGGTATAAAAATTTTTTTTATTGGTTTCAAAATATGTTGCAACCTTACGATAATCATTTTCATTATTAACTTGAATTTTTGTTTCGTTAATATTACCTCTCTTAAGAGGGACCACAAAAAACGAATTTTCGCCAATTAACGAGATTAAATCTTTCACTAATTTATTTGAGTTTTGTTCCCTCAAGTATATAGGTGGGGGTCTAGATGATTTTACTATTATTGGTGCATCATTTGTTCCATCATCCAATATAGCATAGCATTTTCTTTATTTCTTTTTGTTTATTTCGTTTATTGTTTTGTTTACCTAAACACATATAACACGTTTTTACGTTCTATAATTGCACTTACATTTTTATTTACGTTCAGTAGACGTTACTGTTACATTATAGTGTTTTCACACTGAGTGGTTTAACGTTAAAACCATAATAAAAACCAGGTTTTACCATACAAAATTATTGTGTTAAACCATCTAAAAACCTTTTTTGAATTGGTTTTAAGTAGGTTTTATAAAATACAACCTTGTTTTCGATGTACTAAATCAGAGCTACCAACATTGAAATGTTGAAAACAGCTGAAAAAAAAAACAAATATAAAAATGCAGAAAAAAAAATTAGTTTATTTCCAAGCACTTCTTCACTTTTTATAAATATGTAGATCCACTACTTTAAAATATTCTATTACAATATTTAGAATAATTTTTAATTTATTGTTCATTTCTTAGGTTAGGTTAGGTTAGGTTAGAGGACGTGTACTTGTCAACTGTGACAAGTACAGTACCCGGAGGTCGAACTGACCCATTGTACAACGTCCTAGCTTCTCACACCACTCGTGTTGTGTGCGTTTATTTTATACATGAGCGGCGGGACCTACAGTTTAAAGTCGACTCCGAACGACAGATTTTTTTGAGAAGCTTTTCATGGCAATTTTTACTCTCAGAGTTTTTGCCAGAAATCTGCTGAGAGGAAGTCGCCGAAGAAATATTTTCATATTTTCGTTTTTGATGTCTGACCTGGGATTCGAACTCGGGCCTTTCGTCTAATAAGCCAGCACACTACCTACTAGACCACGGCGACTTCTTGTTCATTTCTTAATTTTTCTTATTTTTTACTTTTATTTCTTATTTTTTCTTATTATTTAAACAAAAACAGCTGTTGCACAGATATAAATGTCATGAATGTTAAAACCAGATTTAAGAAAACTTATAGTGTGAACGCAAAATCAGCTGATTTTAGTTTTAATGTTAAAAGCAGGTTTTAACTTTAGGTGTGAAAACACTATTACGTTCCAGTCGCATAACTGAGTCTTTTATATATCATTACGGCGGTGAACATTGTAATCGTCTTCCAGCGTGTATGATATGCGCTATTCAACACTACAGAAATGATTGCCCATTACGGAATCTAGAAAAATTCCTGGTGTATTTTCATGTTTTAATTGTATAAAACATGGTAAAGAGCGATCAGATCACTCTATAAATGACATCTCCAACTAGAGCCAAAGCAACTATCAAAACAACACAAAAAGTAGCAAACAATACTCACCACATCAACAATTCCTAAAAATAATAATATCAACAACCATTAAAATAGCAATTCATATCGTTATCATACGCTGACTGTTTAAGAGGTAACAATGATCGTTTTAACATACATATGTATATGATTTCTCTAATATTTTTACCACTGCTATAAATGATCTTAAAAATTGTACAACAAAAATAGAACAAATTCATGTAATCATGTCAATAGTTAAGTATGCCTATGGTATTCGATAAAAATAATTGCTTAATAATACATATTTCATTGGAATGCAAATGGCATTTATAACTATTCTCATCAACTCATTTCGAATACTTATTTGAAAGAGGAAATATTTGTATCGCGTCTTTAAATAAAACTCACCTTATAGGAATTCACAAAACCTACTTTAAAAATATTTTTTTTTTATCGTAATGATAGGCAAGCTTCGTGATGGCTATAGTTATCCGGAGGTCTGTAAAAAATAAGCTGTTAACATTTAAAAATACGTTGAAAATCTTTCAGTTGAAGCTGAAGTGAATAATAGGAAATCAGTTGTTAGGTTAGGTTAGAGGACGTGTACTTGTCCGTTAAGACAAGTACAATACCCGGAGGTCGAAATTGACCCATTGTACAACGTCCTTGGAGAGGGAAGGAAATAGAGGGAATAGGATGAAAGGAGGGCATAAGGGTAAGGGGAGGATGGGAATCACACAGAAAGAAACAGACACAAACAAGGGTTGAGCGCGCGACTACACTTATGAAGCCCTAGCACCTCTCAACCAGCTCAAACTGCTAATGAATTTGTGGAGAGCCTTGATGTCGGCTCTCGACACAGAACTCAAACTCTCAAAGAAGGCTCTGCCAAGGGTCCTCAACCTCAACCTACCAAGGGCTGGGCAGTTACAGAGGAGGTGTTCGATAGTCTCTAACTCCTCCTCATCGCAACATACCCTGCAATAGTCCGGCTGGGATCTGTTCCAGATCCCCGTCAGCGACCTAATCTCGCAGTGCCCTGTGATAAAACCGACAACCAACCTTACGCTGGCCTTAACCAAGCCCAGCAGCCAATCTGTTCTCTTACTGTCCACAGCAGGCCATAGACGTCTAGAGACAGAACAACCTGATCCGTTCCTCCAACGCCTCTGCTCTTCCTCCCTGACCCATCCATCGATGAGGCCATAGAGGTGGCAGACTGGGGGTTCAGGACCAACTATTAAATCGCCCCCCGAAAGGGAACCTAACCTAGCGAGGGCATCCGCCGTCTCATTGCCCAGTATTCCGCTATGACCCGGAACCCAGCATAGACGGATACGGTCCGGTCCAAAAGACCTCAACGACTCTTTGCACTCGCGAACCAGTCGTGATTTGCACCAGACCGACGCAATGGTCTTAAGGGCAGCCTGACTGTCAACGAAGATCATGTAAGATTCCGAATCCGAAGATGGGCCACCAGCTATGGCCTCAATAGCCTTCAGTATTGCGAAAATCTCCGCCTGAAAAACGCTGCAGTCATCATTCAACCTGAAGTGGAGTTCAAGACCGAGTTCCCTACAGAAAACCCCAGCACCTGTACATCCACCTAACTTAGACCCATCTGTGAAAATGGGTATACCACTCTGCCCCCGGAGTACCCCACCATTCCATTGTGCCCTATCCGGTATAAGTGTCCTTAAACCAGGTAGGAATATAGCCTCGGGCACAATGTAATCAGTGGCTTTTTCCGAAAGTCCATACCTTCCGTCAGGAAAGACGATACTCAGAACTCTGGAGTGACCTATCGAGCGCTGCTTCCAGCAACCCGATTCCCTCAGGCGTATGGCACTACGCGCTGCACACCTCTTGACATATAAGTCAAGCGGAGTCAGACAGAGCATAGTATCAAGAGCAGCCTGAGGGCAACTCTTCCTCACTCCAGTGATACTCAAAGAGGCAATCCGCTGAACCTTATCCAAGATTTTCCGTTGAAAACTCTTGTCTAAGGCACACCACCAGACAACACACCCATAAGTAATAACCGGTCTAACAATCGCCAGATATATCCAGCGAATGGCCCTAGGCGGAAGACCCCAGTTCTTACCTATGGAGTTCCTACACTGGTAGAAAGCATTCAGTCCCTTCTTCATTCTTTCCTCGGTGTTTCGTTTCCAGTTCAGCTTACTGTCCAGGACAACACCCAAGTACTTGACCTCAGAAGACAACGGCAGCTCCCTACCAGCTAATCTTGGCAGCCTGAAGGTTTCAATTTTGTACCTACGCGAGAACAGAACGAGATCCGTCTTATTTGGATTTATCCCCAGGCCACAGTTCGTTGCCCAAGAGGATAAAATTCCAAGAGCAGACTCCATCAGTTCCCCCAGCGTCGGCAAAAATTTTCCACCCACAAGAATAGCCACATCGTCGGCATATGCCACAACCCTAAAGACCCTACTTTCCAGGAGCCTAAGACCAACATTTGCGACCAAGAGCCACAATAGAGGGGATAGGACACCCCCCTGTGGTGTACCCCTGGTCGCACGCTTGACGATAGAACATCCACCCAGATTCGATCGGATTAGTCTGTTACCCAACATGTGGGCGATAAACCGCACCAGAAAATCTGGGGCATGTATATCCCTTAGAAAATCAGTTGTTACTGCTGCCTATTCTCCAAAACGAGAAAAAGACTTTCGGAAGTGATATTATTCAATTAATTATAATTAATAGATTCCTATAAGTTGCATACTATGCACACGATACTGTTCTTTTAAATTTCTTTGCGGAAAGTACTTCTACAAATATAAAATTATAATAATCTTTTAAAGATGCTTTTATTTTTATTTCACAAGAATTTCAAAATGCGTGTGTCACGCCTTACAAAATCTTAATAATAATCTTTTCTTTTTAAAATAGCGGTTCGCAAGAGATGGAGTAAAGTTAGCGTCATTACTATTAATATCAACCGTGTTTAGTGCTACCAGACGAGATTATAACAGTCTCGGCCGACCTGACATTGCAATCGACCTCGATTGCACTACCTGGCCCACCTCAATCCATCCCTCACTCATCGTCAGACTTATAATCTAAATCCTCATCCTCCAAATACTCGTAATCGGTATACTCATCAGTGTTGCCCTCTGAGTCCAATTTACAATCATTAACATCCCCAGTAGGTTCCAGCCATTTTCTTAAGCGTGTCGAATCAACAATACCCCTATAAGACATCTGAGTTACTTGACAATTTGCCACATCGGTCACTTCATAACGATCGTTGCCAACACATTCCCGGATGACATAAGGCCCTCTATATATAGGTATAAATTTCCTATTGGTCCCTACTGTAGTGTCAACATTCCTCATAACAACAAGGTCCCCCACGTTAAATTTCCGAGGAGCCCTGTGACTCCGTCTATAGTACTCCGAACTATACCCCTGAGATTTCCGTATCGCCCTATCCGCCGCGGACCGTATCCCACCCAGATCAGCCCCCACCCGCTCGGACCTATCCCGCAGATGCTCAGTCAGTTCGTCCAAAATCTCCCCTCTCTGCTCCACCCCAAACAGCATCACACTGGGTGTCTGCTTAGTCGTACTATGCACGGTATTATTAATCGAAAATTCCACCTGAGTCAACTTCCTCACCCAATCAGCATGAGCAACTGGCTCCGTAAGCTTAGCCAACATTGCCCTTATATCATGATTCACCCTTTCCACCTGGCCATTAGACTGCGGTGAAGCAACTGACACCTTCACATGGGTGATATTAAGTTCGGACACAAACCTCTCGAATTCGCCGGAAGTGAAGCACGTCCCCCGATCACTAATAATACGTCTAGGTCTGCTGTAATACCCAAAATACTTCGTCAAAGCGCAACAAACCTCCTTAGTACCCGGTGTGTTAACTGCATAAAGTCTCACAAACTTCGTAAATGAATCAACCACCACCAATATATGCCTCCTCTTGGAGGCCACAGCAGGCAAAGGCCCGAAGTGATCGACATGCAGTGTGTCAAAAGGAACAGGTTTCTTCTCAATGTTATACAGTTGTCTCTCAGCACTACTATTAGGGGCAGAATAATAAATACATTTCAGGCAGTTCCGAATGAAGCGATTGATCTTCCTCCTCATTCCAGGAAACCAGTAATGCTTCCTGATTTGGTTGATGCACTTCTCAACACCAACATGGCCATACTTCTCGTGGGTAAGCCTAATTATATTGTCCTCCAACTCCCCGGGCACATACAATTGATCCTGTCCCCGTTCACCATGCCGAAAGACCAATCCGTTATCCAAGGAATAACCGTCAACCTTCCCTCTCTCTAACCTATCCCGAATCTCCAGTATGTCCCTATCCCTACCCTGCACCACCTGTATATTCCTATCAACATCATCCGAGTCCATAATCACCGCAATTGCAACGCGACTCAGTGCATCCACATGGGCCATCCTTTCACCTTTCCTATGTTGTACCTCATACTCGTAATTTTCGAGCTCCAAAGCCCATCGCGCTATACGAGGATTCATCAATTTCCTTCCCAAAGTAAGCGTCAGTGAATTACAATCAGTAACTATGGTGAACCTCCGACCTTCCAAAAACATCCTGAACCTTCTCAACGCATAGATAACAGCCAAAGTCTCCAACTCAAAACTATGATACCTAGACTCGACCTCCGAAGTAGACTTCGAATAATATGCGACGGGATGAAATTTCCCATCATCCTGCCTCTGAAGGAGGACCGATCCGAATCCCTTCGAACTAGCATCAGTATGCAATTCAGTATCGCGTAACGGGCTATACACCGACAGTACAGGCGCATTAACAAGACGGTCCCGCAATTCACAAAAGGCCTCGGTACAGGACTCCGTCCACTCAAACTTATAGTCCTTTTTAGTAAGATCCGTTAGAGACCTAGCGATTCTACAAAAATTCGGTACAAAACGTCGAAAATACGAAAATAATCCCAAGCAGCGCTGAGTCTCCTTAGAGTTCGTAGGGGTCGGATAATTCTGAATAGCCACTATGTGATCGTTATTCGGCCGAATTCCCAACCTATTCACCCGATACCCCAGATAGTCCAACTCACGATAACAAAATTTACACTTCTCCAGATTCAACTCCAATCCATGCTGTCTCAACAGTAGCAAAACCTCCCGCAATATTCCAACATGCTCCCCAATTGTCCCTGTTGCGATAACTATATCGTCTGTGTACACAACGATCCTCCCAGTATCAACAAGCGGTCGCAGCACCATGGTTATAAACCGCCGAAAAACCGAAGGTGCATTGCGCAATCCGTACGGCATGTAACAGTACTCGTACTGTCCGAAAGGTGTGACGAAAGCAGTGTAACCTATCGAGTCGGGGTGTACCCTAACCTGGTGAAAACTCTCCCTCAAATCAAGGGTACTAAAATACTCTTTGCCCCCCAAATACTCAAGACAGTCCTCAATAACAGGCAGCGGAAAATTGTCCCTCAAGGTTATCCTATTAAGAGCACGGTAGTCCACACACATACGCAATGACCCATTCCTTTTCCTAACTAAAACCAACGGAGATGCATACGGAGATTCACTATGCCTGACTATACCCCGCTGCAGTAAATCATCGAGAGTCCTTCTAACCTCCTCACGTTCCCGATACGACCATCGTCGAGGGGCACTGAACACCGGTGTGTCACTAACAAGACGTATCCTCATAGAACAATCCAATTCCCCCTGCCCACTACTCTTTCCATTAAGGTAACACTCAACTATAGCACCCTCAATAACCTCCGTCCCAAACTTGGGTCAATATCAACAATCCCCCTTAATTCACCCTTAACCCCCACCGGAGGACCCCCAGCGAAATCACCACCCATGACACCTAACCGCCCCTTATCCAAGGTGATGGCACCGACATCATCAATGACCGAACAATCAATATCACCATATTCAAAATTATCCACATCAGGAAAAGGTAAATTTAAGATCCGATGCTTATCTTCAATGACAGGAACCCCTCTGACATTCCCTCTTGGACTTTTAAATATACCAAAAGACATAAGTGCACTTGAAACTAATTTATTTAATTCATTTCCATTTTCCTTCAATTTCATCAACTCTCCAATACTATACTTTCTCTCTATATGACAAAGATGGACATTAAATTTGCCCAATAAATCTCTGCCAATCAATAATGGTATAACCGCTTCCTCATCTGGCAATACGAAAAAGTCATGTATTACTTCACGATTCATAAATATTATTTTACATTTCACAGTTCCAAAAATACTTATCCTATTGGGGCCAACACCACGAAATGACGAAACGGTTCTCCCACTATTGATGGCAATTGGTACCATCGATTGTTTAATACAGAAAAGAATCGAAAAGAGAAAAAATGGGCTTCAAATCAGTGCACTTATCTCTTATAAAGAAGGCAACACTTACCGTTTGGAAAACGTCCACAGGATCTGCATCAACGGCACCGTCCACAGAAATGGTAGCTACAGCACGTACTCTCTTCGGGCAATCCTGGCGATAATGGCCGACTACTCCGCACTGGAAACATGAATTTTTTGGCCGGATGGGCTTGGGGCACTTGCTTTGGTAATGTCCAAACTGGGAACAGTTGTAACACCTTATAGAGTCCTCTGGTGTCCCAACAGTATTTGGTTGTACAGCAGGGCCTGTCTTATTGTTACCAGTTGTCTTCACTGTCATTCCTATCTTCTTCTGGGCTGTAGCAGCATGTCGGCGTTTTTGCTCGAAACGGTCGAGGCGACGGATTAATTCATCCATAGTATGAGCACCGTACAAAAATGTCACATGGCTTCCTGTATCTGGAATACCATCGATGATGAAGTCTATCAGCTCCTGCTCATCAATACTAGATTGGCCAGCAATAGTTTGCATCGATATTAAGTGGTAGAGCATCGATATTAAGTAACTTAATGCAGTTTCGGTAGACTGCAGTTTACGCGCCTGTAGCTGGCGATATACTTCCTGTCGCGTGACCGTACGTTTAAACAATCTGATCGGATTAGCCTTCAGTTCCAGGTAAGAGACCGAGCCCAGGTTGAAAACATAGTTCTTCGCTGCTCCAATCAATCGACGTCGCAATCCGAGACACCTCTCCTTCTCGTCATAGCCACACATTTCGGCATAATCTTCAAATTGATTAAACCACTTGACTATGTCGTAATGGTCCTCGCCACTGAATGTTGGAATAACAGCATCTATTTCATTCAAGTCAATATGCGGTCTTTGCACCGTCATCAATTTGTTTCCGCCTGATTCAATAATTCGTATTTCCTCCCGAGCACACAATATTTCAAGGCGCAAATGCAAAGCCTTTAACTCCGCCTCCAACGATTCAGCAGACTCTGGGACGACACTAGCTTTTGACGCTAAGTTTTCTAAATTGATGGAAGTGGCGGCATTAGGCTTGCCAGATTTGAAATGGTAAAAAAACGTACATCGAAGTTAAAAAAGCAGTACAATTGAGTAAAAAGAAGTACAATTGCTTATTTTCAAAATTTATTTAATTCAATAAAAAAAAAACTAACAAAAAATAGTTAAAAACAGTAACAATGAAGAACATAAAAAAAGAGATCATAACTATTTGTATTTAATATAAAAAAATGAACTTAAAATTTAATTTAAATAAGTTTTTGTGAATTTAAATCTATAGAATTTACTATATATATTTCAGACTAGACTAAAATCAATGTATTATATTATGATAGTATTATTGGATTTTTAATTTATCTGAATAAAAACTCAAAAACAAATTTTCATTGTTTAATACTTCAAAATTAATTTAACAAAAAATAATTTTAATGGTTATTGACTTTAAAATTTACTGATAAATTTAAATAAATTATAAATATTTATCACTTTTTTGTATTTGATTTACAATTTAATTTTTACCTTTTTCGGTTTTTAAAAAATTGAAAAACTCAGTACAACTGTATTCAAAGTTTGTTTTTATTATTAACTCGCTTTCCAAATTTTCTATTAAAAGTTTATTTCGTTCCTTCCTCCAAAAATTAAACATTAAACTAAAAATTCGTTCACTGGCTGCATTAGAATGAGGAAATGAAAAGACGAAGCAACAAATCTTTTCAAAAGTAGGAAATGATCCACTATTTAAGAATTCTTTCCATTTTTCTTCTGCAGATTTTTCTTTTTCAATGTTTTCAGCAAATGTTTTTAATGATATAAATTCGTCAAAAAGTTGATCTAAATCAATATTTTTGATTGAAAATAATATAATTATTTCCACAAATTTATGAAAAGAAATGTTTGAATTAAGATGGAAAATTGAAATTTTTTCAAACTTATTATTTTCTAAATTGAAACGACCTTTTATATAAGTATGTACTTATGTATATTCGATAAAAACTCTGCTGCGCGTTTTTTAAAAAGACAAATCTATTGCTGATTATTTCAACTGCTTCATACACGTTCATCTAAAAACCCATAGAATTTTTCATCCTGCTGTTGTTCAAATTTGTCATTTAACTGTTTTATTATTTGAAACATATCAACTATTACAAGGCTATTATTTTCTTCTAACTTTTTAATAGCAGATATTATTGTATTTCCTATATTATGGACAAAACCGAGGTATGCTTCAGAAATTTCATTTTCGAAAAATTGGCGTAAAACAGGGGAACAACAATCTTGCGACAAAAAATAAGCCTAAATAGCAGGATAATTTTTTAAAAATCTCTCCACAGCGGGGGTTACAGAAATATGTACATCTAGTTGGTACATGACGGAGCATTTCAGACCATTTCAAATCGCAAAATTCAAACATTTCTTTCAGATTTGCAGTTTTTTTTTGTTGATGTCGAAAATTTATTAAAAACTTTCATTACAATATTTTCTAAATCAAATTTTAATATTTTTAAAGAATTTTTAAACGCATTATCTAATACGTGACAAAGGCATCCAATACCTATTATATTCGAATCTGCCTTTTTAAGCTCAACAAATACACTTTTTTTATTTTCCAAAATTTACGTTGGCATTGTCTGCGCAAAAGCTTGTGATGTTTTCTAAACTCAGTTTTTGACTCTCCAATTTATATTTTAAAGAATTTGAAATATCAATTGATAATTCGGAGTCAGAGTTATAAAAACTTAAAAGTTTTGTGCAGACTCCATTTTCTTTATTAAACTATCTCACAACAATAGGAATCGTTTTAATATTACCTTTGTTAGAAGCATCTATGGAGATTGAACAGGACATGTTTACCTCTATAAAATTATGATGAAAGTACAAAAAAGGTAGACAAAAAGTACAAAAAGAAGTACAGATACTAAAAAGAAGTACAAAAACTAAAAAAAAGTACGCGTACTGCTGAAAACAGTACGTCTGGCAAGCCTAGGCGGCATTAACTTCAGTTTCTTGCGGCACTGTGTTGGTCTTATTGGTTGCATGGTGCACCGACGTCGTAGCAGCAGATAGCATAATTTCCTCTGATTCAGCCTCAGAAATATTGCCTAAGACCGCAGGTGTCTCATCAGACTTAATGACAGCAGGTTCTTCTACAGCAGTTTTCATTACAGCAGGTGGCTCTATGGCCAAGTGTACAATGCTGGGCAATACTTTTACAGTAGTATTTTGTGTCGGTTCATCTTTTGAACCCGACACCCCGCAAGCCTCCTGCATTTGCCCATAAATGGTCCGCAACTGTAGCTGTCGGTGGAAAATGTATTCCCTCCTTGGCAAGGGCTTCCACAATTTCCTGACGTGTAAGGCGTGTATCCATTTTAAAAAGTGTTTACACAATATCAGTCTTACTAAATATCTTCGTGTTGTGGCTGTCGTGGATGTACCCCACACCTGAATTATAATAATCTTTTAAAGATGCTTTTATTTTTATTTCACAAGAATTTCAAAATGCGTGTGTCACGCCTTACAAAATCTTAATAATAATCTTTTCTTTTTTAAAATAGCGGTTTGCAAGAGATGGAGTAAAGTTAGCGTCATTACTATTAATATCAACCGTGTTTAGTGCTACCAGACGAGATTATAACAAAATAAAAATTATTTCCAGGCCATTATCAGGCATGTCACAGATTCTGATCGGAATGGTTTTGATTCCGAATCTTCAATTCCGATCGATTTTGTTTTAGGGTCTTCAGATTCCGAACGATTTTGTTCATTCCCAAAAAATATAAAATTACTGCTTTTCAAAGAAAGTATGGCAACTTAGTGCATGACAACAGAAAAAAAAACTTAGTTGGTGAATAAAAAGCAGAACCAAAACAAAAGAAGAAAAAGGCGTTGATACAAAAATTTTAATTGAAATCAAAAAAACAAATTAAAAATTTTATATGAAAAATGCCGCTTTACCCCTTAAAAAATATGATTTAATAATACAAAAAATTTCAATAAATCTGTACTTAAATTTTTATAAAACTGAATTAAATGCAACGTAAAAATATTTTTGTATTTTCTTTTGTCCATCGTTTGTGTTGCCACCGTTTAAATTTGTTCTACTCAATAAATTTTTGTTCTCAAAAATAAGTGGTTTGCTCAAAAAAATAACGTGGCAATACTTCGATGAAAAAATATATCACTTTGTTTTGTTTTTCTCACCAAGTTTACAAAATTTAATTTCTTAAGCATAAATATTAAGTAAATACTTACAAAACCGATGTAATAATAAAACATACCATTTTGTTTTTCAGTTTGACTAAGTTTTAATAATATTTTTCTTTAATAAATCATCAAAAATATCAAAACCACTTTGAAAATTTGAAGTGGTTTCATTCCGAAGAAATTTTTCGTTTTCTAAAGACTCGACTTTCGGAATTGAAACCACTTTCGATCGGAATTGCGTTCTGTGACATGGCTGTATATTTCCGTACAACAACTCTCCTAAACGTGTAACCACTCGTCAACTCTGTCTTTAAAATGAAAAAAAAAAGATATGTTTTCAGAATGTTGTTAAATATACATAATATGTATGTAGGTATAAAAAGCTTAATTATATAATAATGTCTTAAAACAGGGAATGTATAGAATCGGCCTGAGGCTAATGTGAAGCTAAAATTAGCAATTTGAAAATTATTTGTATATAAGTATGTATACATTATCTTCGGATAATTTATCCATATACTTATAAATTTTCTATATACATATATTTAAACTATGTATACTTGGCAGATATAAGGGTTTTCCAATTTTTCGCTTGAACATCATTAAAAATTGAAATAAAAACTTTTCAATATTTGTTACTATATAAATAATTCGTTATAATATTTTAAGATAAAATCTCGAAAAACTGTAAATTTTTAAATAAAGTCTGTAAATAAAGATGAATTTTAAAAAGAATTAGTGAATGAAGTGATGACAACCTTAAGCGCTCATAAAATAATTTATCTAGTCAGATCAGACCGTCTTGAGACGTCTTTGATTCTAGAAGACGGTTAAGATAATTTGTATGCTTCGCGATGTAGTCGCTACTTAATTTCCTTTCAAACTAAGATGACACTGAGGTCTTGACGGATATTGCAGTTCTTAATATACCAGGGACTTGTATATTAGTGGGTTAAGGTCTAAGACTTTATTACTTTATTCCAATAAGGCAGCAAATCTGTGCTATTTAAAGTTTAAGCTAGGTTATTTTAGCTGGTATATAGGATGCACCTGTAAAACAATGGTCCAGTTGAATGAATGTCAAAGTAGCTAACATAGACTTGCTCTGGGTTATTTACATCAGAAATCGTAATAGGTGGAAAGTTTCCTCTTCTCAGAGTGAACCTTAAATATCCGCACTTAGAAGCATTAATTTTTATCTTCCAGTTTTAAAACCATTATTCCTTGTAGAACTCCAACACAGTTATGTAAAAGGCATAAATAGCATTATTGTAATTTATGAACGTAAACTGGTAACGGCTGAGTGAGCTTAAATAAAAGTCTATCATGCCGAAAGCTTAAGATAAGTCTATAAATGCCTAGTGCCTAGCAATACTGTTTTGACGATAAAAATCGCTTCTAATAACGTTTGTTAACCTATATATTTCGTTTCGTTTAAAAAGACGAAATTATCAAAAAAATAGTAACAAAAGCCCATTATAAATAATTGTGATATTAAGATAATAAGGACATACGAATACAAAAGAAAGGACAGAACATTATACAAGGTTAAAATAAATTGGGCAATTCACACGACTTTGTATCGTGTATGTTGTATTGAATACATTTGGTCGTTTGTGAACGCTCAATGCTATGCTGTATTGTGTATTTCGTAATCCAAATGTATTTTTTGGCATTCAAACAATTTGATAGCACGAAACCAACACAACTTTTGAAAAACATATGAAAACATATACACATTTTTTTCATTCACACAATTTGATAGCACGAAACCAATACAACTTTTAAAAACATATGAAAAAAATATGTATAAGTGTATCGGATTTTTACATGAAAATTATCAACAACAAGCATACACTGTTGTATATTCGTCCAACAATCGTCGGTCGATTTGTGATGATATTATTGCTAGGAAACCCGAAAAGTTTTCAGAAGCGTATGATATTGCTTATTCCAGAGAGCTGACTCATCGCTCAACGAACGTTGTGAACACAGGTGACGGTAATACCACAGAACCCACATGTAAGTTGGGTTATACTCCAGTTAAGACTAAGAACGAGAATCGAGCCAGAACAAGTACTACGACAACTATCAAATGCTACGGGTGTGGTGGTCAACATCTACGAGGGGATTGTAAGTTTAAGAATGCTAAATGTTTTTCGTGCGGTAAAGTGGGCCATATAGGCAAAGTGTGCCTATAAATCAAGTGGGCATTGTGAGAACGACCGGCGCAGTTGCAAAGAAGATTATCACGGTGAATCTAAATGGTGAAAATGTCGATATGGAATTGGATACAGGTGCGCCGTGCAGTGTCATGTGCATTAAGAAATTCAATGCCCTCAATGAAAGACTTGTGCTTGGAAAATCAGTTTTTTAGTTGTACGGGCCAAAGATTGGATTGTATTGGAAAGGCAATTGTGATCGTAAGCTTTGGAAAAACAAGTCGTAGATTAAATTTGTATATTATGTAGGACAATGTTGACACGTTATGTGGGCACGCGGTATAAGAATTACTGGAAATTACAAGCCAACTATTAACCCGCAAATGGTGATAGACGAGCACCCCATTCCGAAAACTGAGGATATTTTTAATAAAATGAAAGGTGCCGCCGTGTTCGCACATTTAGATGTCACAGACGCTTACAGTCATTTGGTCGTGGACGAAGAGTTTGCTCATGTCCTAACTCTCAACACTCCAACACATGGGTTGATACGTCCAACACGTGCTGTATATGGCTCGGCGAATATACCAGCTATTTGGCAACGTACAATGGAGACGGTCTTACAGGATATACCAAATATTGTGAATTTTTTCGATGATATCCTGATTTACGCTAAAAATTTAGATGAACTTTTTAAAACTTTGGAGATTACGCTGGAGAGACTACGAAGCCTTGGTTTTAAGTTGAAATGTGTTTTTGCCGGTTCATCAATTGAATTTTTGGGCCATAAAATAGATGCTCGGGGTATACATAAATCCAATAAACATATAGATGCTATATTACATTCGGCAAAACCCAGTACTATAGACGACTTGCAATTATTTTTAGGTAAGGCATCCTATTATTCTAACTTCATACCGAATTTATCAACCCTGAAAAGACCACTACGGCACTTTAATTACAGTTTAAACGTTTAATTTATCGCAACTTTCTACATGTAAAATATATGTATATTGTGTAAACATATTTTTTTTTTTATTAATTTATAAAGCTACGGTCACATCAAAAAAAAAAAATAAAATATTTCTTTGCCGTAGTGTGACCATAAAATAATTTTGAGGGGCAAACAGAAATTTCATTGATTTCATAAATAATTTGTTTTATTGAACCCTTTTTATTCGTTGTAGATATATTCATTATATCGGGTCCGCCATCTATGGTTTTTTTTTCAACTAGTGCTTATTTCGTGAATGGTAACACTTAGCTCATGTCTGATTTGACAGATAATTAGTTTTATCCTTCCGCTGAACGAATATGGTTGTGTATACGCTTGAATAACGCTGGGAAATATTGCGACATTACTTTGAAAATCATGGTAATGTTGCAGAATGTGTGCGAAAATTGCGTACGGATTGTGGAAGAAGAGAAGCACCGTCAGCTCCGTATGTTCGTTATCTTGTGAAAAAAGTGAAAGAAACTGGCATCCTCATCGATAAACCAAAGCGTGAAAAGCCAAAAACAGTGCGTACACCAGAGAATATTGCTGCTGTGCCAGAAAGTGTGCGTGAAGCGCCATCAACATCAATTCACCGTCGTTCTCAACAATTGAACATTTCGGAGATATCATTGAGACGAATTTTGCATAAAGACCTTGTTATGACGCCATACAAAGTCCAATTGGTTCAGGAATTGAAGCCAATTGACCATCCAATGCGTTTTCGCTTCGCTAAATGGGCCGATTATGACAAAAAAATCATCTTTTCAGATGAAGTTCATTTTGATCTTGGCGGGTATGTAAACAAGCAAAATTGTTGCATTTGGGGCACAGAAAACTCGCACGCATACATTGAAAAACCGACGCACCCAAAACGAATCACTGTTTGGTGCGCATTTTGGTCCAGAGGCATAATTGGGCCATTTTTCTTCGAAAATGAGCAAGGAGTGGCCGTTACAGTCACTGGCGATCGTTATCGGGCCATGTTGAACAAATTTTTGTTCACAAAAATTGAAGAGGATGATATTGGCAACATTTGGTTTCAACAGGACGGCGCTACGTGCCACACAGCCGAAGCTACACTCGATGTTTTGCGCCCTGTTTTTGAAGATCGCATTATCAGCCGCAGAGCTGATGTCGTTTGGCCACCTCGGAGCTGCGATTTGACACCGTTGGACTATTATTTGTGGGGAGCCGTAAAAGATAAGTGTTACGCCGACAAGCCAGAGACAATTGACGCTTTAAAGGACAATATTCGTGAAGCCATTGGTGAAAGACAGCTGCACACAATCGATAATGTGCTTAAAAATTGCACCGATCGTGTAGGCTACTGCATGGGCAGCCGAGGCAGCCATTTGAATGAAATTATTTTCCATTATTAACCGGAAGGATTGTACTTTCAAATAAAAAAAGAAATTTGAGAAAATATTCAGTAGTTATTTTTAAAGCATTTGCAAAAAAAAAAAAAGTTATTTGGCGGACCGTATATAAGTATTATGTGAAGTCGTCGCAGTCTAGTAGATAGTCAGATGGCTTATTAGAAGTGAGGCTACGGTTCAAACTCCAGGTCAGACATTTCCAATAAAATGAAATACGAAAAAATATTTCTTCGGCCACATCCTCTCAGTAGATTTTTGGTAAAAACTCTGAGAATGAATAAAATTGCAATGAAAAAGTTTCTCTTAGTTCATTTTGGAATGCAATCACTTTGGAGGATAAATTTTGAACCAAAGTGTCATAAAAACCTATCTCAAAAATCTCTGTAAAAAAATTTCAAATTAGACCTAAAATATATCATTTAATTTATTATATACGATTTTCAATTATTAGATTTAACATCTATTTTAATGTATGTACATCATTTCAGCGATTTTCAAATATAGCGATTAGGTACACTTGAAAAATATAAACAATTTTATTGTAATTAAAAACAGAATTTTTCTGTGCATCCTTCTTTTCAACGCTGAATTCACTTTCGCACCCATAGTCGTTTTTTCTTTTTTTGCTTCGCAAAATATCACAGAAAATCTGCAACACAAAAAAAGAAAATATTCATCTCTCATTATGTACGAAAATATGTATACACATACGTACATGTAATTTTTTTTCAACACTCTGGTCAAATATTTGTTTTGTGTTGAATATTTCTTAAGTGTGACGATATGGCAAACATGTTTTCCCATATTTCTGTTTGCCGCTATTGCGGCAAGTTTTAACCCCAACCGATTGATCTGAAAATTTGACATGATTATTTTTTTAATCAATATTCACCAAACGGCGGGGTGAGTCTGGAAAAAATCGGCAAAAAATATCTCACATCGCCACTCTAATATACATACATACGTCTTTCCACTTCCGCAGGTAATATTTTACTCGATATGATAGCATCGAGAGAAGAATTCACAGCTATAAAACCGAATTTTACTAGTGCTGAAGCCTACTTTTTTACTAAATTTGGCTAAGTCTCACAATCTAGTATAGTAAAAAGGTATACGAGTAGTAACAATTCAAAAAATTCAAATTTTTGGTAAAATAAATAACTAACTGTCCTCTGTATACACAACTATTTAAGTGTGCTTTTGATTGTTTGTGTGCTTGGTATTGGCAACAATTTTTTGAAAAAATTTCCACAAAATCTTTTGAAGCGACTATAAAGGAGCGACTGAAAGTTAATATTCTCGACTTAAGGAGAAGCTCAATAAACCTGACCAGATCCTGTTCCAGGTTGAAAGATTTAAAAGACCCAACTATAGCGTCCTGGTTGACGTTATTGAATGCAATGTCCAGGAAAATGGCCAGAGTGTATATTCTTTAACGTGCAGGGCTTCCATCCCAATTTCTCTGACGGTCTTATTTTATGCTCAATGAGTGCTGAAGAATTATTTCAATTTCAGCTTATTTACATTACATGTGGTAGTTGCAACAAACTCTTTAATTATTGAATAACGTGATTAGTGTAGTTATCGCATGTTGAATGTAACATGGACCTAGAAATTTATATATAAATTGTTCTTGACTAATATCTGAGATGAATAAACCAATGAAAGTTTTCAATGCCTTGCTTTAATTGTAATAGCAGAGAGAAGAAATATCGTTTGCAGGCTAGTTTGGTCAATTTTTAACTTTTTAGCCAAATTAAAAAATCGCAAAAAATCTAATTTTATTAAATTTTATATTTAAAAACTTTGTCTTTGAAAATATTTGTGCCGGTTTTGTTTATATTGCATTTAAAGCGCTGTACAATTCAACGTCGAGCCATTCGCCATTGTCTCCTTTTTTTTCGAATATGTACTTATAACGCGTCAAAAAGGTAAAATTCTGTTTCAAATACGAGTTTGAGAAGAGTTCATTATTGAAAACAATCGTGCAACACAAGCATTACTATGTAGATGGAATTACTAGCATATAAGCACAGCGAAGCTGAGCTCATTAAAAGGGTACGCACAAGTTGAATTTTGTTTGTGGTAATGAATTGCTATTGGATTTTGCAGTTGAAAAATATTCCTTAAGAAAGAGTATTTATAAAATATTTTAATAGCATGTTTGGAAATGAAAGATAACTTCTTTGATTCCACCTTTTTAACTTTACTGAAACTTAAACACAACTTATATCATCTTATCTTTTAAATCGTTCGCAATTTGTGCTTTCAATCAACAGACAATCCCTTCATTAAATTTTAATAGGGGTGTACCTTAAGGGTTTTCGGTTTATATTAACGATTTGCCAGCACAACTTTTGATTTTTATAGTGCATATGTAAGCAGACGATATCCACGTGTACTTAAGTAGTCTTGTACAATATCTCGCTGTAAATATTGTAAAACATAATGATGTACATAATTGGTCATTACAACCCTTCAGTCAGGATTACGACCTAGCTTCTCACGCTACTTATGTTGTGTGCGTTAATTTTATACATGAGCGGCGGATTTTAAAACCGACTCGGAACGACAGATTTTAGAAAAGCTTTTCATGACAATTTTATTTACTCTCAGAGTTTTTGCCAGAAATCTGCTGAGAGGAAGTCGCCGAAGAAATATTTTCATATTTTCGTTTTGATGTCTAACCTGGGGCTTGAACTCGGACCTTCAGTCTAATAAGCCAACACACTACCTACTAGACTACGGCGACTTCAATGATGTATTGGACAAAATTCATCTTTGGGCCACAGAAATTGGAATGTGTTGAACCCCCTAAAGTCTAAGTGCATAATAATTAGTGAAAAAATAAATGATGGGTTCAAAATTATTATTGTTATTATTATTGTTATTGGTGCCAAGGACCTTCAAATAATGATGATCCATAGGTGTTCAGACATTCACAATGAATTTCTTTCATATGTGCGCATGTACGTTTGTATAAATATACAAACATACCTGCGTACATATGCTTGCACGAAATTAGTTGAACAACCTTATATTGCTGAGTTCATGTAATTTGTTATTTGTTTGGATTTATGCATTTTTCCTTATTTTTGATTTAACAGCTAATTGAAATAATGATAAAAGAAAAACCTTGAACTTCTGGTTAAGTTTCAAGTTTTGCTTTCTTTAAATTCTTTACCGTAAACATTTAACATAAACCTTGAGCCACTTTCAAGTTTATTTACATTAAATTTGTCTGGGGTTTCATGTTTCCTTAAATTTTTTACATGTGTGACAAAATGCATAAATCCAAAAGTACATACATATATTATTAATAAATACATTTAGAATAATTTATTGCAATTCAGCAACTAATTAAACTTTAATATGTTAAAATATAAATATACAAATATATCTATATATATGTATATTACAATTTATTGCAATTTGGCAATAAAATAGTATTTAAGACTATGATTAATTAAAAAATAAAGGATAGACAATTGTTTATTTGTTGTTGTTTAATTTGTTGTTGTTTCATTCTCAATTTCTCCGCAATAACCAAGTTTAAGTGCTTGTGTTATTCAAATCACTATAACCAAGTTTAAGTGCTTGAGTTATATGTAAAATTGTCCCATATGATTCCGCCCGGACAAAACAATAAATAATTTAATTATCCCGGTGATTCCGCCCGGATAATTCATAACCGACCAGCAAAAGAGCTGAGTCAAAACAATAGGCTTACACGGATAAACTGTTAACGGATAAGTAGATCAAATTGATAAAATTAGGTGCCTGTGGTCGAATCAATACTTCACTCTACTACACATAAGGAAAATTATTGCATAATCTTATCATATACCGAGTTTAAGGAATGAGATCAACTTTTTACAAACTGCGAATCGAACAGCAAAAGAACTTAAACGTGCTATTACGTACATAAATACCACCATGTTTTGACCGTATAGGTTTATGGTGTTACATTCGATAATATGGCTAATACTTTAAGTAAATTTTTGTATAATTATTTTCCATTTCACATTAAATTTTAATATATGTACAATAATTTATAGTTTAATGTGTAATAACAATATGTAGTTTAATAATCAAAGGAAAATAATTTAATATACAATGTAAGTCAGTATTTATGTAGTTTCTTCTTGAAAATATAAAATGATACCTTGTTATGCAGAAAATTAGAAAAGAAATAATTAAATACATTCTGGGCGAACAAGAATTCGTCTTCGTAAGATGTTCTATGCTTTCCTTTCGGAAATCGTTGTGAGGTATTCTCTGTCTCCGGACGTGTGCATTTATAGACCAAAAAAAATTTTATAACATGGTTGAAAACACTGTTGCTGTCTATTGAGGTCTTACAATCAGTCGAATTAAAGCAAGTGTTTTTATTGAAATTAACTCCCTGTTTTTATGGGTTGTGAATTGCCGCGTTAAGTGGAGCTCTGGATTTTAAATTACTAATTCGTTGTTCCTATATAAGTTGTGAAAAGTGACATTTTAGAGTTCAAATTCATAGTTCATATATAGTTTACATCAACGTTTGTTACAAATATCTACATAAGCTGTTTTTATTTGCTGATCATTTCGTTTTTGTCTATAATTATCTGTTGACAATCATCTAATTTTGGACTTATTGCTGCTGGCAATATTGTTATCTAAGGATCGTGTCTTTGTCGAAAAAAGGCCGAGGAAAGTATTATCATAACAACTTGTAATCTTTTGTAGTTTGTACTATGGAGTGCTCCAAACCTACATGTTCTATTTCTGTTAATGACCGTATGATTTCATATTGGTTATGCATTAAGCCTCGAAAATTCTTGCAATGAATTCGTCCAAGCTGTAGAAATATTAGAATGGAATTTTCCAAAGCTTTCAAAAACTGTAAGGTTGAATTTGATTTAATTAAAAACGAATTTTTTATCCTAAATCTTGGTAAATTTATTAATTTATAGCAAAATCCTGCTAGCTCAGCTGTAATAGCTCCTGCTGATCAACTGCAAATGCTATGAATTAGAGGTGTGCACAAGACATTCTGCTAGCTTACCCTTCACCGAATGCAATAATGTATTGTACTCTTTTCTGTTGCTCTTGATTTTACGAGTGCACTGAAATGTGTATTTCTCTTTTATTCAAAGTGTACAACAGCACTCGTTTGCCTGTGAAGTAACGGAACTATGCTTTGTGTTGTAAGAGTAAGGGCCATTATTACAACTTCCCGTTAAAGTTGGGGTTAGTTAAAGGTACCTTTAGCTAAAGTGAACGGCAAAGTTACCTTTAACTTATTTTCGTTATTACAACTTACAGATAAAATAAAATTAAAATATGGCAGTGCCGGAGCAAAGTCGATAAAACTGCTCAATTAAACAAGTTTTTTTTTAACGCAGTGGCAACAGCGGACTTCGTTTTTTTGTTGTATATGCTCATTTTGTTTAAATTTGAAGCTGCCATATCGAAAATAGTATATGATATGGCAAGTTCAAACATAAAGTGACCTTTAAATGTTAAAGGTAGGATGATCTTCCCTTTAGCTTAACGATCACTTCTATCTTATTGGGTACTCATAATAATGAAAAACAATTTATCTGCCCGTTAAAATCCTCCCTTTAGTTAACGGCAAGTTGTAATAATGGCCCTAAGAGTACTGAAGCTAAATTTTCAGTATTGTCAAATGAATTTCAGTAGTGTATTCGTTGGAAAATATGCGTACATAAGTGTTTCTATACATTCTTTTCTTTCGCCATAAACTCTTTCTACAACAATCTCTCTTCAAAGTGCTATGTTAATATTCGTTGTTTTTTTGTTTTGTTTTGAGTGCAGTTGTTTTTTTGTACTCTATCTTTGCTTCACACTTATTTATATTTGCAGCTACAATCAATATTCGGTCTTGAGAAAAATACAATACTGTGCAATTTTTGTGTCTTGTGCACATCTCTACTATGAATATTCAATATAATGTGTCTCAGACCACCACTACTGCATCATTAGGATCGTGCCTGTCTTTATCTACAATTTCGGTTGTGCCACAGGCTGTAAATAGTTCAAACAAATTAAACTATAAATGTGCATTACTCTGTTTCTGCTAAAGTCGAAAGTTCCTGTTACTCAAATCGTTCTTACTCCTGGCTTTTTTACTCTTGGCTTAGCCATAGAAAAAAACTCCAATTTTAGTTTCCAAACAAATCAAATTAAATGAAATATTCCCTCCACTCAGAGTAATAAGCTTCGTGTAATCCCTATAAGGAAACATATTTTTATATTTCGTTTTACACCTTATACAATAGCTGAAGATATTTAAAATTTCATTCGATCTAAAATCAATACCGATATTGGCATTAAAATTAAAAAATTCTCCCATGAGAAATATAGTGTAATTTAAAATAACTGTTCCATTTGAACTTTACGACCAAGCTCCTCATCAATCTTTCTAGCCCACCATGCGTTAGTTCGCGAATATGACTCGTAATTAGCCTGTTAATAATATTGCTCAACACTAGTAGGTAGTGTGTTGGCTTATTAGACGAAAGGCCCGAGTTCAAATCCCAGGTCAGACATCAAAACGAAAATATGAAAATATTCCTTCGGCGACTAAATCTCAGCAGATTTCTGGCAAAAACTCTGAGAGTAAAAATTGCCATGAAAAGCTTCTCAAAAATCTGTCGTTCGGAGTCGACTTTAAACTGTAGATCCCGCCACTTATGTATAAAATAACGCACACAACATGAGTGGTGTGAGAAGCTAGGACGTTGTATAATGGGTCAATTCGACCTCCGGGTACTGTACTTGTTACAGTTGACAAGTACACGTCCTCTAACCTAACCTAACCTATCCTTCAAATTAGATAGTAAAGCAAAAATACTGATAAAATTTTTTGATAATCAAATCTATGTGATACAACAGAATGTCCGGGCACTAAAATCGATGTTCGTAAACGTTGGCTGAATGATATTTTTTTAAACTCTTTTTTTAAATTTTCCGATTATTTCCAAGTTTTTCGACGAGATAGAATTATAACCACGACAGGCGGTGGAATATTGATTGCTACCTTAAACCTTTATCCGTCGGAATTAGTAGTATTGATTTAAAATTAATCATAATAATGTTTACATTACTTGCTCATATACTATTCTTCCTCAATAGAATATGTTATTATACAAACAGTATATTGGAGTAATTAACAATATAATCCTAAAATCAAGTCTCTTTAATATTGTATTTGTTTTTGAGGCTTTTAATTTGCTTCAAATTCCATGGAAATTTTGACCAAAATATGGTTGTTATCAAAGCACCAGCTTTTTTACAAAATATAGCTAGAGGAAAGTGCGCCCAACGGTTGAACCTCAGTGTTCTCTGTCCTGTTTTAAAAAGGAAGACCCCATGATATGCGCCAACTACAGGCCTATCACAGGCAAGATCCCTCATCATGCGACCTCTTCAACTTCGTCATGGAGAGTGTTCTGCGAAAGGCGGGGGTTCATCGCAATGGCATTATTTTTAAAAAGTGTCAATTTGCTTGCGTTCGCTGACGACATTGACATCATAGAGTGTACCTAGCGAGATGTTACTGCTGCCTTTAGTGCTATTGAACGAGATTCTATCAATGAGGGCAGTTAATGAGGGAAAAACAGTAAATGCTGTCGACAGGTGCTACTATGGTCTCAATAGTCAATTGAGTAGCACAGACCTCTCTCGTACGACGAAACTTATACTCTACAAGTAGTTCATCCTCTTTCTTCTTTATGGGGCAGAAGCGTGGAAACTATCAAGCGACGATTCAGCAGCCTTGTGGATATTCGAAACAAAAGTCCTTCGTAAGATCTTCGGTCCATTGTGAGTTAGCGATGATTTCCTCATCCGACCTAATAATTAACTGTAAGAATACCTCAACGACATGGACGTTGTCCAGTAGCTACACTGACTCGGCCATGTCGTTCGAATGGAAGAGGAGGACACAGACACGCAAGATGCAGAGGCGCCTGGAAGGATGTGTTGAAGCAGGCCGAAACCCAAAACTCGGATTGTTAATGGCCAATGAAGTAAGTAAGTGACAAGTTTCAGAATATTGATCAATTACATGGGTTCCGTTTTACAAGGTGCACAATGATCACATCGAATTCGTACAAACACAATTCCTTTCATTTTGTCTAAAAGATTTCTGTGTAAACTTTTGAAAGCTATTCACTCTTACTCAACAATGTTGGCTGCAGAACAATGCTTAATGTTTCATTTCTTGAGCATCTTATTAATAGAAAAATATCGTTAGTATAATTCGCAAAGACGCTAAGTCCACTTTTTTCCAAAATTGAGATTTTAATGCAAAACGCTAACATAATACATATTTTACAACAACAAAACATGTCATTATATAGTTTAAAGTTGTTGTAATTTTGTGGTTTGCAAAAACGCTAAGTCCACAAAACTACGAAAAATATTAATATTATTAATTAATTAATAATAATAATAATTAATATTATTAGTTATTAATATTAATATTATTATTATTATTATTTTGTAAAAATAATTGCGTTTAAACAGTTTACAAATTTTAAAAACTGAAAAAGCTACAATGTTTTTTGTGTCTCCTGTAAAATTTGAAAAAAGGGACTTAACACATTTGCGAATTATACTAACAATATGTATCATCTGAGTTTGTGTTGAATGAACAGTACTTCAGTATTTCCATATTCCTCAACGGTCATTACGATCCTGTAGCTTGCTTGCCTTGTCACCATATGTAGAACAAACTATGCAATGACTGATCCATGGAGAATAATGAAATGGCAAGGCTTATTAATATTTCTTCAAATTTGCATATTATAAAATGGAATTCAATAGATAATTATTTTGTTGTATTTTTTATGTAACTATATTCTTATTCATTAAGTATCTATTTTGTAATGATGTTTTTCCCATAGATAAATAAACAGCTGTGAGGTTTCTTAAATGACATTGTATGGTCAGATTTAACGCAAATTTTGTTCCTCCTTTATTCATATCAGGCTAGATCTGCTAGATCTGGTCTTTCTGCGAAAAAGTTTATTATTCCATATTTCTTTTGCAAATGAATAAAGTTTCGGTGAGAACAATTGTAGCCAGTTAGGTATAGTAAGCAATGCAATAGATGATAAAATAACTTAAGGGAACTTCTTATCCTGATCACCACCATAATATTTTCAAACCGGGTTTGATGATTCCTGTGAGTGTGTGAGAAGCTAGGACATTGCACAATGGGTCAATTCGACCTCCGTTTACTGTACTTGTTACAGTTGACAAGTACACGTCCTCTAACCTAACCTAGCCTTGATGATTCCTTTCCTATGTATTAAGCAAAATCGTATAAATAATACATTTTTATGATTAATAATCTCTGTTGTTCAGACTGTTTCTCTCTTATAATATTAAAAGAGTAGTGCCTCCTTTGTGATTCTATATCAGTGTTGAAAAATTCAGTACTTTAGTACTTTTTTCAGTACTTTTTCATTTCAAAAATACCGCAGTACCCCCGCGACGCTTTCAGTACTTTTTTCTTATTACATATTTTACGTCTTGCGCTTTTTACAACTATTAATGCATTAGCAACGTAATGATAAAGGTAGAATTAGTCTTTAGCACCGGTTAGCCAAACGTCCACGGAACGTACGTTCGTTTTTAGAATACGAAAAGCAATGAGAACGCTTGTCAAACCGTAATGTGGTTTCGGTAAGCATCATCATATGCTACAAACGAAAGTATATTCTATAACATTCCGTCGACGCTTGACTACACGGAACTTTTACGTTGTGTTACGTTCAGAATCAGTAGTTTTTGCTTTATATGTGAGGAACACGTATAAGTCGTTAGTTTTCCTATTCCGTACAGCACGTATATTAAATATAAATAAATAAATACTCTAGTAGGTAGTGTGCTGGCTTTTTAGATGTGAGCCCGTGGTTCATACCCCATGTCAGACATCTCCAACATAACGAAAAATTAAAAAAATATTCCTTCGGCGACCTCATTCTGTCAAAAACTCGGAGAGTATATAAAATTGCCATGAAATAGTTTCTCAAAAATCTATTGTGCGGTGTAGGCTTTAAACTGTTGGTCCCGCCACTCATGTATAAAATTAACGCACACAACGTAAGTGGTGTGAGAAGATAGGTCATACTTCTGATTGAAAGGTTGTAATGTATGTATGTATTTTTTTTACAAAAGTACCATTCGATGCGAAAAAGTCCTCTTTCAATTATAGTTCAGTACCATTTCAAAATTAAAATTTTTCAACACTGTTCTATATCGTACATTCATGTGTCAGTTTAGTTTGCTGTCCAATATTATCTCAAATTATGGATACTAGAGGTAGTAAATTAAGAGACTTTGTATCTCTCCTTTGGAATATTACTAACTATGGTTCGGTGGAGTTAGTTACTTTCTTAACTGGTTATTACAATCCTTTAGGTAGGATTACAATTTAACTTTTCATACCATTCATGTTGTGAATGTTATAATATTGTTACGCAACCACTATCGAAACGACCTAATATCGTTTAACATAAACAAAAGCTACCAGCTACACTAACACATATGTGCATCGAACTATACATAAACTAACAATAACATCAGTATGAGTATGAGAGAGATGGATAACGCAAACGCAACAAGAGGCAATGTGTATACAATACACAAATACACACTAACAAATACATCAAACGTTCTTGAAGAAGAACATTCTTCTTCAATTAAAATAAAAAATAACCAAATAAGGAGAAAAATAACCAAAATTTTTTTATATAAATGTATTTGTTTTTAACAAATTTAAGGTTTAATACAAAAATTTTATTTTTTTCTGTGTAGTTAAACTACAAATAATAAATTAAGGTTTTTACAGTAAAACTTCGATATAACGAACCTTGTTATAACGAAAAACTAAATATAACGAATTATTTTCTGAGTCCCTTGAAAAAACCTCTTTACTGCAAAGTTTTCCATACAAAAATGCACTATAGCTATAACGTAGAAATTCTGAGCCATAAAACCTCTATATAGCGAATAATTCGTACCAAAGCCTTTATACAACGAATTAATAATAAAGCTAAATCAGTCCCGGCTACACAAAGCCTCTATATAGCGAAGTATTCTTTCAAAAGCCTCTATATAACGAAGTGAGAATAAAAAAAATTACATTTTGAGTAATGTTAGTCCTGTTTCAAAAACAAACAAAGTATAAATGCGTTCGCAAGTAAAAGCCTCTATATAGCGAAATACTGATTCAAAAGCCTTTATATAACGAAGTCATAGTAAAGCAAAATAAAATTTTAAGCAAAGTCCCGTTACCAAAAATTTTTTAAAAGTGAACACATACGTACTACGTCACAAAACTAGTCAGTTCTGTTTTGATTCTTGTCAAAATGAGTTCATTAAAGCGTAAATCAATTTTTATAGGTGAAAAGATTTCTATCATTGATGCCGTTGATCGTGGTGACAAATCTGAGCAAGAAATTGCTAAATAATTTAATATAGCGCCAAGTACTCTTTCTACAATTTTAAAAAATCGAGAGATTATTTGTAACAACAAAAGTTTGAAGTGCAAAAGAATGCGGCTTGCTGAATATAAAGACCTTGAGCAATGTGTATCTAAATGGTTTAAAATAAATAGTTTCCAGTAAATAGAATTTAAAGAAAAGACTATAGTGATAACGAATTTTATTCGTATATCTCCTAATTTCGTTATACCAAGGTTTTACTGATACATATTTATAACGAAAAAGTAGCTATAACGAAGTATTTTGTGATTCCCTTCAGTTTCGTTATATCGAAGTTTGTCTGTATTTATTTGTATAAATTTTTTTTTAAATTTCAATTGAACGTAATAAAAACGCTTAAAGAACTAAAACGCTTTGCTAACGATTGCAAAGCTTGTAATGCAAATTTTCAAATATAATTAAAGATGTGATTGCTGTATTAGGTTAGGTTAGGTTAGAGGATGTGTACTTGTCAGTTAAGACACTCAGGAATAGGATGAAAGGAGGGCATGTAGGTAAGGGGGGGAATGGGAAGCGGAGGAATCACACAGAAAGAAAACAGACACAAACAAAAAAGGGGGAGAGCTCGACTACATTTATGAAGCCCTAGCACCTCTCAACCAGCTGCTTCGACACAGAATTCAAGCTCTCAAAGAAGGCCCTGCCAAGGGTCCTCAACCTACCAAGGGCTGGGCAGTTACAGAGGAGGTGTTCGATAGTATCTAACTCCTCCTCATCGCAACATGCCCTGCAATAGTCCGGCTGGGATCTGTTCCAGATCCCCGTCAGCGACCTAATCTCGCAGTGCCCCGTGATAAAACCGACAACCAACCTTAAGCTGGCCTTAACCAAGCCCAGCAGCCAATCTGTTCTCTTACTGTCCACAGCAGGCCATAGACATCTAGAGACAGAACAACCCGATCCGTTCCCCCAGCGCCTCTGCTCTTGCTCCCTGACCCATCCATTGATGAGGCCGTAGAGGTGGCAGACTGGGGGGTCAGGACCAAGTATTAAATCGCCCCCTGAAAGCTAACCTAACCTAGCGAGGGCATCCGCCGTCTCATTGCCCAGTATTCCGCTATGACCCGGAACCCAGCATAGACGGATACGGTCTGGTCCAAAAGTCCTCAACGACTCTTTGCACTCGCGAACGAGCCGTGATTTGCACCAGACCGACGCAATGGCCCTAAGGGCAGCCTGACTGTCAACGAAGATCATGTAAGATTCCGAATCCGAAGATGGGCCACCAGCTATGGCCTCAATAGCCTTCAGTATTGCGAAAATCTCCGCCTGAAAAACTCTGCAGTCATCATTCAACCTGAAGTGGAGTTCAAGACCGAGTTCCATACAGAAAACCCCAGCACCTATAGATCCACCTAACTTAGACCCATCTGTGAAGATGGGTATACTACTCTGCCCCTGGAGTACCCCACCATTCCATTGTGCCCTATCCGGTATACATAAGTATCCTTAAACCAGGTAGGAACATAGCATTGCTGTATTAACGATAATAAAAAATAACCAAAATGAAGAAAAATACACATTTACACATTAAAAAAAAATAACCAAATTTGGTTAAAAATAACCAAAACGGCAACGCTGGTTAGAATTCAATCAGCCTTGCGTGAAGTTGCGTGTGAACTAATCAGTCGCGGTGTGAAGACAAGTTGCGTGCGAAGTAAAAAGTCGTGGTTCGAAGATAGCCGTTGTGAGCAGTATAGCGAATAGTTATGTGTGAATAATAGTGAACAAGCAATAAATTGTAGTAATTATTGTTGTATCTGTTAAGTGTGAACAGTGGCACATAAGAAAGTGTGGACAATAAAGAGAGTTTAATTAAAATAAGACACATATTTGTTTTTACTTGGTTTGCAATCAACGAACTCATATTTAAACGTTTTTAAAAAGGTAAAAACGTAACAATATTTATACAAGAGTGACGGTATCTACAGTTTAAAATTTATTCCGAACGACAGGTTTGAGGAATTCTCTCAGAGCTTTTGACGGAAGACTGCTGAGTGGAAGTCACCGAGAGAAATATTTTTTCACATTTCGTTTCCTTAGAGATATCTAAGCCAGGGGTTAAATCACGATCTTTGGTACAATAAGTCTAGACTACGGCTACTTCTGGTCATCTCTTTGGAGGTGATGTGAATTGGCCGAGATCGTGCTATTTGGCCCTGTCTAACGTTTTTATGCGGGTTTCTTAAGTATGCAAACACAATTTATGCAATCAATTTATGTGACAGATTCATGGCGGACATATGAACGATTCTAAAAATTTTCGATGATATCTTATATACACTTTGTTTTCTTAAAATTTAAAGATAGAAGCGCTTAAAAAAGATCTTTCTAAAAAATAGCTAAAATTTTTACCCAAAACTGCAAAATGTTAACAATTTTATGAACTCTATGACTGGCTGTAGTTTTTTTTTTTTTTTAATTTGACGTATTTGCACTCTTAGAAATATGAGATTTGTTATCAAAAACGCGATCTTTATTTTTTAGCTCGATCCGCCAGTGCCTATATTATTAGAAAACAACAAACATACAGATTTGTTTTTGTTGCTTTTTGTAAATATAGGGTCCGCCAAATAACTTTTTTTTTTGAAAATGCTTTAAAAAAAAAACTACTAAATATTTTCTCAAATTTCTTTTTTTATTTGAAAGTACAATCCTTCCGGTTAATAATGGAAAATAATTTCATTCAAATGGCTGCCTCGGCTGGCCATGCAGTAGCCTACACGATCGGTCCAATTTTTAAGCACATTATCGATTGTGTGCAGCTGTATTTCACCAATGGCTTCACGAATATTGTCCTTTAAAGCGTCAATTGTCTCTGGCTTGTCGGCGTAACACTTATCTTCGACGGCACCCCACAAATAATAGTCCAACGGTGTCAAATCGCAGCTCCGAGGTGGCCAAACGACATCAGCTCTGCGGCTGATAATGCGATCTTCAAAAACAGGGCGCAAAACATCGAGTGTAGCTTCGGCTGTGTGGCACGTAGCGCCGTCCTGTTGAAACCAAATGTTGCCAATATCCTCCTCTTCAATTTTTGTAAACAAAAATTCGTTCAACATGGCCCGATAACGATCACCATTGACTGTAACGGCCACTCCTTGCTCATTTTCGAAAAAAAAAAATTGCCCAATTATGCCTCTGGACCAAAATCCGCACCAAACAGTGACTCGTTTTTGGTGCGTCGGCAATTCAATTATGCGTGCGGGTTTTCTGTGCCCCAAACCCGCCAAGATCAAAATGAGCTTCATCTGGAAAGATGATTTTTTTTTGCCAAAATCGGCATCTTCTGTAAGTCGATCGCAGGCCCACTTAGCGAAGCGAAAACTCATTGGATGGTCAATTGGCTTCAATTCCTGAACCAATTGGACTTTGTATGGCGTCATACCAAGGTCTTTATGCAAAATTCGTCCCAATGATGTCTCCGAAATGTTCAATTGTTGAGAACGACGGTGAATTGATGTTGATGGCGCTTCACGCACACTTTCTGCCACAGCAGCAATATTCTCGGGTGTAAGCACTGTTTTTGGCTTTTCACGCTTTGGTTTATCGATAAGGATGCCAGTTTCTTCCATTTTTTTCACAAGATAACGAACATACGGAGCTGACGGTGCTTCTCTTCTTACAAAATCCGTACGCAATTTTCGCACACATTCTGCAACATTACCATGATTTTCAAAGTAATGTCGCAATATTTCCCAGCGTTGTTCATGAGTATACACAACCATATTCGTTCAGCGGAAGGATAAAACTAATTGTCTGTCAAATCAGACATGAGCTAAGTGTTACCATTCACGAAATAAGCACTAGTTGAAAAAAAAACGTTAGATGGCGGACCCGATATAAAGTAGAAAAATACAGTTCAATGTGTAAAACATAATTTTAATTATCTATTTGTTTTTCCACTCCGATTCAAAGCTTTAAGTCTGCTTTTGCAAATAAATATCAAATACCTCTCGGAAAAAAAACTAATTTCCCAAATTTTCTCGATCAAAACTCATAACATGTCTGTTCGAATCATATGTAAATGTATCTCGTTTTAAATGTCTTTCTTCAATCCGGTCTCAAAAATCTTTAAGTTTTGACAATCGGTTCAAATATGAATGAGCAATCAATAAAGTTGCACGAAAAGTTTAAAAAAAGATTTATTTGAAATAAAACAAGTTTGTTTTAACTTAACTTTTAACAAATTTCCAACCGATTTTCGAATGTAAGCCGAATTTTTGACATTGAATTCTATCCTACGCTATGACTAATTTGTGGGACACATTTTCTATTCGTATTGCCTACTTTCTTAAATAGTCATTATAATCCTTTAGACAGGTTTGCGACCTAGCTTATTAGACCACCCATGTTGTGTTTGTTTATTTTAAACAGGAGTGGCATAATCTGCAGTTTAAAGTCGAAGCCGAACGAGTTGGAGCTTGGGTTCGCATTCTATAAGCCAGCAAACTATCTACTAGGCGACGGCGACTACACTTTGATTTGTATTTGGCCTTACAAATGTTTCCTCTTTCGATAGATAATTATTATTCTTTCCAATATTTTTACTTGCCGACTTGAGCTTAGACTTTTTGACCCATGTTTCGAAAAATCAATCACTGGAGAAATGATAGGCATTCTTTTGAGAACGACTTTAATGGGGCTTACAGTATTTACATAACCACCAATTGACAGTGGAAAGAACAAAAATATAAAAAGATAAAAAAGAGAGCCCGTTATAACGACGGCCTTTCATCCCTTATTTTATTTATTATTTTTAACATTTCTTATTTTATGTAATAAATAGTTTTTCATTCTATTTTATATAAACCTATATAAGCGGAGCTATTAAGACCTTCAGAAAATATACTTTTAATGTACAAATTTCCACATAAAATAAGTAGTGTACCTTCGTGCACAGTTGAGGGTGTAAATTGGTCTCTTACATAATATTTTTAAATATTTTGGCTGCACGTTTGAAAAAAAAAACTTTTTGAGAGTCAGTAGTTCCCAAGAAGTTTCTAATATGTACGTTATCAATTTCAATAAAAAATTTTGTTTGTAAACGCCAAGGATGCGCACAGAAGGGTTAACTAATTTTATATTTTTATGTAATAATAATATATAAGCTAATGTGAAGCTGTAGAGCAAAAAAAGTAACAAAAATGGTGAGAAAAAGGCTTAGAGAACCAGTAGAAAGGAAAATCATTATCAGTAAGAACGAGAGTAGCGAAATACATACAGAATTGGCCATTACAACCCTTCGGTCAGGATTTCGGCCTAACTTCTCACACCACTCATGTTGTGTGCGTTAATTTAATACGTGAGTGACGGGACCTACAGTTTAACGTCGACTCCGAACGACAGATTTTTGAGAAACTTTGTCATGGCAGTTTTATTTACTCTCAGAGTTTTTTGGCAGAAATCTGCTGAGAGGAAATCGCCGAAGAAATATTTTTTTTTCATATTTCGTTTTGATGTCTGACCTGGGATACGAACCCAGGCCTTACGTCTAATAAGCCAACACACTACTTACTAGACTACGGCGACTTCAAAAGTAAATTAATGTTGTAAAAGTAAATTAATGTTATTGTAAAAATAAATGAAAAATTGAAATTGATTTTTAAAAAGGTGGAAAAGTTAATGTTAAAGTTATGTGTAAAGTTAAGTTTGCGATTTAAACATTTGTTTATGAAAACTGTTTGTTCTCAATATTCATATATTCTTATTAATATTTTTATTTTTGTAATGCTATTATAACATTAAACACAATATTCGGTGTTCAGTTTTTATATTATATTATACTACCCTAACCACTATTAATTTATACACCACGCATTTTTGTTTGATATAAATACCAATATATAAAGTTCCATATTTTGGATAATAATAATGACAACGCCTTAAGAGTTACATTTTCTGAATAAACAAACTGAAGCAAAATTTTATTTTTTTATACCAAATTCATCTGACGACTGCTAACTCACTATTTCTTTCTGGAAATGTCAAAATATTAGGTAAGTTGTTTTATTTTTTATATACATGTATATTAAGCATTAAAGTCTCCACCTATCAATACAAGTCCGCATAAAACAGATAATTGAGCAAGGAAACTTATGTAATGTATGCATTCACCCATATATAGAATAACTAACATAAACAAAAATAAAATGTAAACGTAAAAGTGACTTTTCAAAATATAATCGTAATATGCAGAGTATGCAATATCAAGTGGCTTGTGTTGATTAATATGGGTCACTAGAAATGCAATACAAATGAATACGATATTAATATTATTGTAGGTCACTTAACTATTAACAATTAATAGATTTAAGGGGAAAAGGAAAAGAAAACATAGAATACGTAGGAGAAATAGTTTAAGATTATTATAAGAAAACATAGACTAAGAAATAGTATATAAGCAATGAAAATTTGTAAAATAAATTAGAAATAATTCTGACTTAGAACTGGTTTGTTTTATTTCTCATCAACTTCGGCAATTAACTTTGCCATTATATAGAGCCGTCTAATATTCTAAGGCTCTTCAAATAAATAAGAATACTATAGGGAAACTTACATACACTATAGACTCCAACACAATCACTAAACTTATTACATGGCGATCCTGCGATCTCGTTCCTGCTCTTCTATTTGATAAAACTTTACATTATCAAGACACAAAAAAATGCCCGGACGAAAAAGATGATATATTATTAAAACATCCTGATGACGATCCTGTTATAAAAAAAAAAATGAGACCTTTTTTTTGATCCAGCCATTACCTTCATTATTATTATACCTTCAAATTATAACCTTCATTATTATTATTATACATATTATTACAATTTATATATAAAATTTATATACACTATATTTCAAAATGGGTGGATGGTTTTCAAAAGAAGCCATCATTGTAAATGAAAACAATAAAGGAGTTCTAACCATAACTCAGGATCATATGCAGCAGATAATTCTAATCCTTTTAGTTGTATTAGTATTAGGAAAATTAAATGACTATTACAAAGATTATATGAGGAAAAAGGCAATCAAATTAACTAATAAAATAGAAGATGTTTAATAAATGGATAGATTGATAAGTATTTATAAAAATTTAAAGAAGAGCCCTAATAGAATTTATACAAAAAAATATATAGCAAATACTTTAAAAATTGTTGAAGAGTTAAAATTTATTGCACTAAAAAACGAGGGCTATCCCCTAGAAATTGTTAATGATATTGACAAAAAATTTTAAATTTTTTGAAAGTAAAAGAAATCAAAGACATGGCATCGTTTGGCATTCTTGACGCGTCCAAAATAACACCAGAGTTCAAAGGTGACCTCGGGCATATGAGTAATTTTTTGGGTATAATAGAGTACTACGCAGAAACACTTAAAGATAATACAGAAATTAGTAAGTTGATCAAGTTTGTGCTAGCTACTAAATTAACAGACAAAGTAAGGAACAAGTTAATTTCAGAAAAAATACCAGATTCCCTAGATACATTCAAAGATACTTTTAGGAAAGTATTCTCCCCCAGGCAATCACTCTCTTCTGTACATACTGATCTAGCAAAGCAAACTCAAGGCAATACTTCAGTAACACAATTTGCTAATAAAATTGAATCGCTAGTAGCATGCTTAAATGAATTGCTGATTGCTGAATTGGGTACTCAAAATAGAGAAACAAATTCATTAAAATGAATGACCAAGTGCCGCTTAGTACTTTTAAAAATGGTTTAAACGAACCACACAGAGCCACAGTATTAGCTGCTCGTCCCAAAAGTCTGAATGAAGCAATTCAAATAGCATCGGAAGTAATACCACAACACAACTCAATAATGCACTTCAATAAGAGTAAAGGACATTTCAGTAAAAGAGGACAACGCAACTATGCCAATACGTACAATAACAACAGAAGTAGTAACCCTGATCATGTTTATTATAATAATTATAGAAGTAATAACAATTTTCAAAGAAAAAACAACAATAATCATCCAAGAAGCAATAACTTCAATAGTAACAACAATCATAACTTCAAAAATACAGATTTTAGAAATCGAAATAGAAATCAAAAAAGAATATATGTTACTCAGGAACATGGAAACGAAGGAAACCCCTGCAATCCTCAAGAGTAAATTTTAAGGAAGATGTAGGGGAATTAAAAGAATATACCTTAAAAACTTATAGTTCACATTCGGACGCACCACATTTTGTTACATTCAAAACTGATGAAGGATTTTTCATAAGATTTTTAATAGATACAGGTGCAGACATCTCTATATGTAAGGAAAATTTTGTAAGAAATAAAGAAATAAAAGAATACAATGCTTGCAAAATTACAGGAATAGAAAACAAATCAATTCAAACAAATTGGTCTTTCTGGAAGATATAATAAGCCACGAATATCAAATAGTGAATACAGAATTCCCAATTGCAACAGATGGTATTCTAGGCAGAGGTTTTTTTACTAAATACTTGGCAAAAATAGATTATGAGACATACACACTAGCTATCATAATAAATGAAACTGAGTACGTTTTACCAATGAGAGCAAATATCAATAAGTTCACAATACCACCGAGAACTGAAATGATACAAGCAGTAAACTTGCAGATTGAAAAAGACAGCGTAGTATGCGCAAAACAAATCAGTAGCAATATTTTTATTGGTAATACAATAATTCCAAAACATGGGACAAAACACATTAGAATTTTAAATACTTCAGACGAAGAGGTTACAATATCACAATTAGATTTACAAATCAAACGCTTATCACATTACAACATTCTATATAATAAAAAAGAAATTACTAATGGTAAACAATTAAATAGATGGGAAAAAATTAAGAAAATTACTAAATATAGATACAGTCGACATTAACGCAAGACAAACCATAGAGAAAATATGTAAAGAGTTCAAAGATATTTTTCACTTGGAAGGAGATCATTTAACAGCAAATAATTTCTATCAACAAAAACTACAAACTGTAGACAATACCCCAGTTTACACACGAAATTATAGAATACCACAGTCACAGCAGGAAGAAATCAAAACACAAGTTCATAAATTGATAAAAGAAGATTTAGTTGAACCATCCGTTAGTCCTTATAATTCTGTTTTACTCTTGGTCCCAAAGAAAAGTAACAACGACGAAAAAAAGTGGAGACTAGTTGTCGATTATCGTCAATTAAATAAAAAATTAGTCAATGACAAATTCCCATTACCTCAGTTAGACGATGTGTTAGACAAAATAGGAAGAACAAAATATTTTTCAACATTAGACATGATTAGCTCTTTCCATCAAATAGAATTAGAACCCACATCTAGACTACTTACAGCATTTTCTACAAATAATGGACATTATCAATTTAAAAGATTACCTTTTGGTCTGAAAATATCATCTAATAGTTTTCAAAGAATGTTGATGATAGCATTAACAGGTTTAGATTCAAATGCATTTATATACGTAGACGATATAATTGTTTTTGGATGTTCTTTACAACACCACAATGATAATTTAAGAAAAGTTTTTCAAAAACTAAAAACCTACAACCTTAAATTAAATCCAAATAAATGCAATTTTTTGAAACCAGAAGTAGTTTATTTAGGCCATCTCATTACAGATAAAGGAATAATGACCGACCCAAATAAATGTAAAACGCTTGAAAATTATATAATTCCGAAGAATGCAGATGATACAAGAAGATTTGTAGCTTTCTGTAATTACTACAGACGTTTCGTTAAAAATTTGGCTCAAATAGCTAAACCACTCAATGAATTATTAAAGAAAAATAAAAAATTTTTCTGGTCAGAAAAGTGCCAAAAATTTTTGGAAATATTAAAATCCATAGTTTCAAACCCACCAATATTACAATATCCAGACTTTAAAAAAGAATTTATTCTCACTACTGACGCATCAGATTACGCCTTGGGAGCAGTACTTTCACAAGGTGAAATAAATAGTGATTTACCGATTTCATATGCAAGCCGTTCACTTAATAAACATGCAATTAACAAGCCAGAAAATTAAAATTTGTTATAAACCAAAATGGTAAAAGCATGCCAAAAGTTGAAATTTTTGGAAATCGCGTAAAAGTATCTGGTAATGAAAATGCATACTCGAATTTAGGTTTAGTCTTGCAGAAGTTAACTAAGATTTTACGGGATAACCAAATATTTACAATAACGTTAGCAAAGGATGATATAATTTTCAAACTCATACGTGAGGAAAAATTAATTAAAATATATAATAGCATGCAAAATAGAGATAAATGTAGGCAGAAACCTATAGAAATTATATTATTTAAACAACCAGAAAGAATAATGGAAAAGGGTAGACAAGAAGAAATTATAAAAGAATATCATGAAACTCCATATGGCGGCCACGCGGGAGTACGTAGAACAGTCATTAGATTAAAACAGAAATATATATGGAAAAATATATATAAAATGATTAAAGATTTTATCAGTCATTGTGAAAGTTGTAAGAAGAATAAAATTATTAGACACACTAAGGCACCAATGCAAATTACTAACACACCTACAAGACCATTTCAATTTATACAGTTAGATACTGTAGGTCCTTTAAGAGT
This sequence comes from Sarcophaga caerulescens, assembly GCA_927399465.1. NCBI lineage: Eukaryota > Metazoa > Arthropoda > Insecta > Diptera > Sarcophagidae > Sarcophaga > Sarcophaga caerulescens. The sequence goes on along the minus strand of OV656872.1, from coordinate 83,054,577 downwards.
ATCAAACGGATATAGATATATACTAACGGCACAATGCGAACAAACAAAATACATTGACGCATTCCCAATAGAAACAAAAGAAGCATCTGAAATTGGAAGAATATTAGTAGAAAACTTTATATTAAGATATGGATGTTTTGACACGGCGAAAACAGATAGAGGAACTGAGTTTATAAACGAACTATTTAATAGAATATGTACTCTTATGTAAATTAAACACATAACTTCTACAGCATACCACCACGAAACTTTAGGTAGTATTGAAAGGAATCATAAAGTATTAAATGAATATATGCGTTCTTTCACGGAACAATACAATTGGGATGAATGGATTCCATACTATACATTCGCGTATAACACAACACCACATACATCCACAGGTTTTTCTCCATTTGAACTTGTATATGGAAGATTAGCGTCAATGCCAACCGAAACCATGCCTAATGAAAAATTTTATAACTATGAAGATTATGTTACAGAATTAAAAATAAAATTAAAACATGCCCATGAAATAGCAAACAAAAAATTACTGGAAAACAAAAACATATTAAAGATAAGAATACTAACGATATCCAAATAAATAAGAATACTATAGGGAAACTTACATACACTATAGACTCCAACACAATCACTAAACTTATTACATGGCAATTACACGACAATTAACTTTGCCATGATATAGAGCCGTCTAATATTCTAAGGCTCTTCAAATAAATAAGAATACTATAGGGAAACTTACATACACTATAGACTCCAACACAATCACTAAACTTATTACACTTAGTTCCCAAAACAGGGACTTCCGAACTCGCCACCGAATTCGTGTGATTAGGCCCAATTAGACTTTTCTCATTGGATTTTCTTAAGACCAAAACCGATTTCAAAGCACACATATCGGTTACCATCGGTTTAATTTAGCCTAATTTATGCGCCAGAGTCACCAAACATAAAAGATATCGAATGCACTCCACACAAAGAAGGTCTTTCAAGCGAATAAAAAATTTCGATCATATCTCACATACATTTTATTTTAATTAAATTAAAAATAGAAAGAGCTTAATGATAGACCTTTTAAATTATTTTATATACGTATTGTTTTTCTTTGATAATTTCCCAAGCTGTGAATTAAATTAAACTTTTATTTTAAATAGATTTTAATTTTCTTATTACATGGACCTAATTGCTTCGATAGCAATACAAAGTAGCTTTTGAAATTAGGCTGAAAAGTAGCGCAGGCATGGAATCTCGCTCCACTCATTTTTTTATATAAATATTAAAAATAATTATAGAAGAGACAACAAACCTTGCACCCTTTTTACTAACGCCGAAAATTGTTTGTCAAACCTTGACGCTTTTATCATACGTATACTTTTTTGTATTTATGATTGGTTCTCTATTATCCCATTCAGTATGATTTTGAATATACATAACTACATGATAGTTATTAAAACCAACGTTTAATACTAGCGTAGTATTTTTTCTCCATCACTATTAACACCAAGCGATGACTAAATTTTTATATAATTTAATATATTCGGCAATCACGATTGAAAATCCGTGTGAAGAAAACTGGTACATACATACATATATACCACCACACGCATTTTCGATCGTCATTGCCGAATATATTAAATTATATAAAAATTTAAAATGAATATTAACAACAATACACATACTATATATTACATTAAAGTATCCCTGTCGTACATTCAGTTAACTTTAAATTAACTTAAAGCTAACTATTTCTCAAGCAGAGTTGGTTGACACTTGGATTACTTTTATATGGAATTAACTAACTATTTTAACATTGCGAGGTCCTAGGAAGTAGTCAATTGTCCGACTCTGCATCACTTTTAATTAACTTAAAGTTAGTTACCTAGCCATTAACTTGAAGTTAACTTATTGTAGCTAGCTATAAACTTAGTACTTTTAATCAACTTTAAGCTGGTTTTTTAAACTGACTATAAGTTAACTAAATTTCAATGAATGAGAAGTCAGTTGTTTACACGTTGGCTTTAAACTCACTATTTGTAACTTGCTACAAACTTAGCTATCATAATAATTATTCGAGATAAAACAGTTTTTAAAAATTTATATTTTAAAAGAAAACAAAAATTTATTCATAAGAAAACAAACTTCACTTCAATATACATATCACAAACAATTTACATAAATATTTTGTACATTTGTTGATTTTTAAAAAAAGGTAAAAAAGATTTTTTTTAATACAACATACATTTTCAAATAATTTAATTTTCTGGTTTTTTGTTTTTATTTTTAATGCACTTAGCATGAATGCAACTCTTCTTGATTATTTTTAAGGCGTTACGTAACTCAGATTCGACATCCGGAGAGCCGAGTGATCGACAGGCATCTGTTTAAAAGATATGTATGTGAGATGAGCGATATTTTCAAAACTGTGATTTAATCACTGTGATTGATAATTCACTGGTAACTACAGTGATTGAAATTGCCAAATAACAGTTACTAATAATGTCGTTCTTTCAAAATTGTTACATACTCAAATTTATTTCATTTTATTTTGAGCGAGGCAGAATTACTATTAGATGATGTTGATTATTTACTTTTGTCTTTTATACATGAACTTTCTGTGAAACTTAATTGTCAAACTTCATATAAAATAAAAATTACATTAAAAATAATAACATTGATGACACCACTTTGATTTTGTTTAGTAGTCTTTTCGTAGTATGTATCTAGTTGTCTCTTTCTTACGACTTAATAAAATACGTTATTGTCATTACTGTATTATTGGAATACTGTGATCACAATCACTGTTTTAAACAACAGTGATTAACAAATCAAAAATCACTGGATCGCTCATCTCTAATGTGAATTTGTACATGTAATATACTCGTCAGTATTAATATTTTCAAATTAGGACTTACCTGTTAAGGCGTCATAAAAAGCAGCAAAGTCTTTTAGTCGTTTTTTTACCATGAACTCCATCCAAAATGGCAATAAAACCCCGGAGACACATTTCTTAAACATAATTTTTCACATTTCTTAACAAAAGCGTTTGCACTTAAGGGCACTTCTGTATTCTCTTCAACTAAAATTTTTAGCAAGTCTTGAAAGCAACCTTTTCTCTTAATGTTTTTCTTGCCTTACATTTTTCACTGGAAATGTTATCAACACTATCAATCTGACTAATAGGTTGACTTGTACTTGGTAAGTCCACAGATGGTCTTATAGATTCTGATTCTGCAACATTGCGCGGCCTTAGTTTTGTGAAATAAAAAATTCTTTCTTTTTTAAAAAGCCTCCTCAAATGTCTTCTAATTGCACCTTTCATGTTTTTTTGTAATAAATATTAAAACAACCACACACACTAATATTAGATTAATTTCACTTCTAAAAACAGTTTACATATACCTTTCGAATATACCACAAATCGTGTATCTTTTTTTTTTTTTTTTTTGGACAAACAATATAATTTTATAATTTTGACAAGCAATATAATTTAAAAAAAAAAGTTGACGCCGTTCAGAATTGGAGTGTTTGTATACACTTTGGTTAATGTAAATTTTGCATTGCCCAGTAGTTGGCTTTAAGTTAGTCTATATAAGCTAACTTAGATTTGGTTTTTTTGTAGTTAGCTACTCATTTGACGGCAGGGTATATACATAAATAGTACATATGTATAGAATTTCCTAAAAGGTACATGAAAATATAAATACATCTTTAAAGGAAGCCAATCGATTAAAGTAATAGTTTAGGCAATATTTAAAAAAGAAATGGCTTTATAAATATGGGATTCACTATACATATGTATTACATCTGGTTTTACAGTTGTTTTAAAGTTTTTAAAAAGTTTTACTCTAAAACTTTAGATTTTTAATGCCAAAAGTTGAAAACTTACTTATGTATGTACATATGTATATCATTGAACACAACAAAATCATACAACAAAGGATTAAAGATTATTTTTGGTAGACATCTTCTTTTGCCTTATCTCAATACTAAAATACTTCTTAAAGATGTACGAGGTGTTCAATATCATATCGCAACATAATTTAATTTAAAATGTTTATTTCAACATTATGTAAAATTTATTAAATTTATATACATATTAACTGATTGAGATTACGCCTACACGTTAATTTTTTAGAGCAACTTGATCGTATTGAAGAGGGTATGGATCAAATCAATGCTGACATGCGAGAAGCAGAAAAAAATCTTAGTGGTATGGAAAAGTGTTGCGGAATTTGTGTATTACCGTGCAACAAGTAAGTAGCCAACACTATTATAACATTGTAAACAATAACAATTTTTATTAAAGACTACACATGTCTGTATGTATATGGTAACAATGACACGAATTTAAAAATGCATAATACACTAACGACATTTTTTAAACAAAAAATTATCTACAAAAGAAATTTATTTTTATTAGTATCAATCAAATTAAAGCTTGAAATTTCTCTATTCGTTATAAATTCAAACATTCTACTCTAGGGCTACGTATACATAAAGAAAACTCTCGTCAAAACTAACGAATACCAATATTCCTAGACAAAAATGACTAGAGCCGAAAAGAAATTCTTTTGATAACTACAAAAAGCAATTATATCATAAATATAAAAGTGTTTTGTATGATGATCTTTAGCTTCTCTTACAACTAGAAGACTTATTGGCTTGATTTGTGTTTAACTATGAGGGTATTGATTTGCATATGTCCACCGGAGTTTTTTCCATGCCTTCTTGTAGATATCGTGCTAATTAGGTTTTCATTGTGAGCCCACAAATGGTCCATTAGATTCTATTCACAATCTATTCTTTGTGAAAGCTGAGAGCCTTATGATGGTGTGAATTTTCCTCAAATTGCCTGTGGCTAGACGTGTCTTTTCATTAAATTCTGTGTGTCCAAGAATTCTACATCTCATGTTCTCAAGCGCAGGACAGTGACACAGAAGATGTTCCATGGTCACCTCTTCCTACTTGTCGTTGCAGCTTCTCCAGAAGTCTTTATCATTTCTCCAGTTATCATTGCTATGAGGGTCTCAGGAGCATCTTGTAGCGTACACACTGTCTAGGGACCTTGTGACCGATTTGCTGTCGATAAATATGCGCATATTAACATACGATATATTCTGATAACGAATTGGCATGACGCCAATTCAATAATATGATAGAGAAAGAGACAATCTAATGTTCAGTTGTTCTGAAAATATTCCACTTCCGACTTTTTTCAATGGTCTCGACCCATCAGTAAAAATTATCATAAAAACATATATCCGATATCTGAACCGCAAAACTATAGTCGATAGTAAATCGTACATTCAGACCAACACATAGCCATGATTTTCCCATAAAAACACTTCCATTCTTTTATGGTTCTCAGTCTCATTGAAGCGTTTGGAGCAACATGTCCGGTGTTGACAGTTAAGGATGATATACTTCTCAGTTCTCTTGTTATCATGATCGCCGCCATTCTCATAACCCGTTTAAACTGCGTTTGATAATTCATTTTCTCTGAAGCCAACCGCCAAACCGCGTAAAATAAAGTAGGTTTGATTACAAAGTTGCACAGACGCTATATATATTTAGAGTTAATGCCCCAGTTCAGGCCTATCACTCTCTTGCAACAGTAAAGAGCAGTAACCGCCTTAGAGGTTTCTGATTGCGTGTTGAAGTTCCAGTTAATTTTTCTACCCAATGGAATTGTCTCTGAGGAACGTTAAATAAAATTAATTAAAATTTTTTAATTCATAGACCGTTTTTAATCTTGAGGATTTAATTCACTTTAATTTTACTTTATTTTATTATTTTAATTTTATTTATTAATTATTTTCATTAAATTTAAACTTATGGGGCCATAATCATAGTCATCACAAAAAGTACACTTTAAGTATCATTTATTAAAATGTCTACTTTTCAGCTACTATATTTAGACGATAAAAAGCTTACTTTTTCCGCTAAAGTCAGTTTTATACTTAAAACAAGCTGAAGTTGTTTTTAACAAAGTTAACATCACTTTAACTCTATCAGCTGTGTGTCATTTATCAAAAGGTACAAAATCAAAAGAAACCAAAAACAAAAGTTGTATGAATTGAAATTTCGGCAATAAGTTTATTTTTCTTTAAAATGTTAAATTCTTCAGAGAATAAAGATTCCTTTGCGTTGTCTTTCTAAAAATAATGTCGTTTTTGGACAGAGTTTTAGGAAGGTTTCTTAGGCGTTTGAGTTTGGAAGAAAAATTGGCTGTTTTTATTTTTGGAGTTTTATGCGAATATTGCTCCGGTATGGTGATCTTAATGTTTTCCGTTTCCTCGCTGCTCTTTATGTAATTGTTTTTTTTTTTTTTTCAAAATAACAGTTTATATTTTGCTTATTTTTTTGGCGCTTTTATTGCATCAAGTCTTTCGCAGTCTAAATATTTAGCAGCTCTTTATGTAATTGTTTTTTTTTTTTTTTTTTCAAAATAACAGTTTATATTTTGCTTATTTTTTTGGCGCTTTTATTGCATCAGCTGTGTAGAGATGCCACTTATACAGTATTTATTAAAGGTCTGCACAAATGTATTTGACTTCAAAAAGTACATAGGATCTAGCATACACGCACACTTATCCGAAGTATCCGAAGAAGAAAAGTACTTTTTTTTTGAGAACAACAAAATTATCGAATAACTTCTTGTTGTTATTTGACTGCGTTCGCTTCATACAAATACATGTTCAACTTTCTTTCTTAAGGCGATGTCAGATAAAACTTTGTTGCTTTGCGTGACGTTTATAACTTTGACAGAAAAGCGTAAAGCAAAAGGTGTATGCCACAACAAAAACTTTGACAACACTCGCGTTGTTTGTTTATCTTTAAAAAGTGGTTGGCGCGTAAGTTTTGCTTTTAATATTTTGTGTTTAAATAAGGACTAAAAATGGATTTGGAGGATTTATTGGACATACTTATAATTATACTGCTAAAAAAACTAAAAATCATAAAATTTAAGGACAAATATTAAAAAAATAAAATTCGCGCGCAAATTTGCCTAAAATATTTACAGAATAATCAACAGCTGATTGTCAAAGCGCGCAAAAAGATGAGAGATGCCCAACTTTTCGCTTTGCGTTGCGTTAAAAGCTGTTTATGTGACAAGTGCCATATAAACATGTACATTTATCTTAAATGTCAAAGCGAATTTGTAACGCAACGCGAAGCAAAAGTTCTATGTGACACGGCCTTTACTCGAAAATACCGGCACAAAACATGTCGAGTACAATGAGTACCACCAAACTTCACGTAGTACTACAAATACAAATGAGTACTGCAAATACCACAAAGAAGTTTGGCAAAGAAAAAATCTACAACCAACAATTCCATATAGTGTTTTGGCAGATTTTGAACCAAACAGACCTATGTCGCTTTGCTTTTTGAAATGTGTTCATTTGTTTACAAATAGAAAAACTTAGAATATAGTTTACTTACTTGAAAGTTAATTAAAATTGGTTTTCTTATAAAATTATATAATTTTTTTCTTTTATTATTAAGACATCAAGTGCAAATCTTAAGGCAAAAATTTTAAGTGGCGAATTTAAAACATTTAATAAAAGTGGAAAAAGTAAGGTGTGGGAGATATTCGCTGGAATTTATGATGACAACGGTGTAGAAATGCAAGACATTGTAACTTGTAAAAAATGCAAAAATATATTAAACTTAATAGAAAAAGTACTTCAAATTTAGTTAAGCATAAATGCCATACTCTCTTTGCTTCAAAAAAAACTTGTTACCCAGCGACAGAATTAGACCAAGAAACGAAAAAGAGAAGTACTTGTATCATCACGGAATGGGCTGTTGGAAATTGTCGCTCCTTTAAAATAGTGGAGGACTCAGGTTTAAAAAAATGTATATCTTTTTTGATCTCTGTTGGCGTACAATATGGCGAAAATATCATAAAGGTCTGCACAAATGTATTTGACTTCAAAAAGTACATAAGATCTAGCATACATGTACACTTATCCGAAGTATCCGAAGAAGAAAAGTACTCTTTTTTGAGAACAACAAAATTAGCGAATAACTTCTTGTTGTTATTTGACTGCGTTCGCTTCATACAAATACATGTTCAACTTTCCTTCTTACTCGAAAATACCGGCACAAAACATGTCGAGTACAACGAGTACCACCAAACTTCACGTAGTACTTCAAATACCAATGAGTACTGCAAATACCATAAAGAAGTTTTGCAAAGAAAAGATCTACACCAAAGACTTTAAATATGTAAAGATGTTGCACACAGTGTAAAAAGTAACATGTACTCAGAGAACTTTTTATACTCAGAGAACGTATTGTTGTTTTCTCTAAGCAATTTATTCTCATATGCGTGTATACGTGTGTGCATGTATGTATACATGCATTGCCAAATAAAATAATAAACAAACTGAAAGATGTCTTGTTTTCGCAAAATGTATGTGCAAATAGCCTGTGGAAAACAAATATTACCGTTTGTTTTATTGTAGGGTAAGAATATGTGTTTTATTGTTGTAGAAATGAAATTATATCGATTCGCACCGAATTATAATGTTATTTTTTAGGCTGTTCAATTATATATGTATGCATTTATGTATGTATGTATTTTTCGAAGGCAAGAAATCTTATTTCTGAGAAGAGGTCTGCTCTTGGAACTAACGGAGCTACAATAAACAAAATAATGTTTTTACACTCTAATATGAATAAAACAAAAATATACGAAGAAATAGAAAGAATAGAAAGTGATCTCTAGTTTTGAGTTTTATGGACATGAATTTTTAGTTTTTTTTTTATTTAAGGATTAATGTTTTTATGTTTTGTTTTCCTTTTTAAATAAATTCACAAATATTTAAGTTTTTAAAGTTCCTTCTCTTCTATATACATATACTTAACTTTATTTGTTACACTTATTACTTCTTACATACTTTTATCATTTTAAATGATCTCTGAAAATATGAAATATAAACTATGTTTTTTTTACGTTTTAGTAATTTTAAGTGATTTTTTTGTTATTTTAATTGTTTTTAGTTCATTGAAAATAAAGAATTTTTTAAATCAAAAAGCGAAAAAAAATATTTTTCAAAAAAATTTACTATTTTCGATTTCTATTTTTTTATTTCAATGATTAATAAATATATGCCTAACATGTGGTTTGTTCATACACATAAGCATTTATATATAAAAAAACATCAGTTATGTGGTGTTTTATGCTGCGAGTATTTGAAGTACCACATGAAGTGAACATAATTTTAGGAGTACTTGTTTTTGCGGATATATTTTTCAATGAGTACTCTTTTTACGGAACATAAGCAGCTTCGGATAAATACTTACTCGTATTTGTCTTGCACACTTTCTCTTCTCTTCACTGCTTGAGCTGTTAGAGAGAGAGTAAGTACTCTATTTATCCGACAACGAGTTGCACACATGAAGCAAAAAAGTTATTCGTTGCAGACCTCTAAAACATCACTATAGAGTCTTTGATTCCACATCCTACTATTTATATATAAAAAAAAACGTCAGTTATGTGGTGTTTTATGCTGCGAGTATTTGAAGTACCACATGAAGTGAACATAATTTAAGAGTACTTGTTTTTGCGGATATATTTTTCAATGAGTACTCTTTTTACGGAACATAAGCAGCTTTGGATAAATTCTTACTCGTATTTGTCTTGCACGCATTCTATTCTCTTCACTGCTTGCGCTGTTAGAGAAAGAGAGTAAGTACTCTATTTATCCGACAACGAGTTGCACATATGAAGCAAAAAAGTTATTCGTTGCAGACCAGAGAACGGTTTTATCGGTTAATTTCAGATTTTGAATACAATCACAAAAAACGAATCTCCTGTTTACAATATACATCAATTCCGTAAAGCAATACATGTCATCATTCACAAAACAGAGTGTAACGAAAAATGATGCTTGCATTGCATGTCTTCTACAAATGTAAACAAATACTCCCAAAAGCAAGGAATACTTAACGATTGGTACGAATGGTTAACGATTGGTATGAATGGTTTCAATGCTGATTGCATAGCTTGTACATAAAATGCTTTTCATAATTATAGCACCACCCTAATTTTTTGAATTTCTAAAAACGTACATTTATAATAACAACAACAAAACATTTCATTATGTGTAGTGTTAACGTAAAAGAAAAAATAACACTAAATTTTTCAAATTGTTAGCGGAATTTTTACTTCAGTATAAAAATTAAGGTTTTTGGTCTTTGCATAATTATAGCACCATCAGTTCTGAAAAGCGGGGAAGAAAAATAATTGATTTTTTTTATTGTTTTGTTGTTTCTAATAATAAAGGTAATATTTAATTACGCATTCCGCCCAAGAAAATGTTGAGTGGTGTTGGAAAGGGGCAGATTTTAGTTTTAAAAGACCAATCTTTTTCAGTACGTACCTTCACAAGAAAAATTGGAAGATCTTACAAGGTGGTCATAAATTTTCTGTAAAACCCAGACAGATATGGTAAGACGAAACATACGGGTCGCCCAAGAAAGCTTTTCGTGCGCAGCGCACCTAAAATCGCAATGGAGATTTCCGGTACATCAAAAAGTTGCCGTGAAATTTCTCAAGTTCTTGACCAGGCCGACGCAATCTTTACATCGAAAGACAAAATTGGAAGTTGCTCCACATTTACTTCCTATGCACAAAAAAGAAAGATGCGAATTTGCAGAACTTAACATGGATAGGAATTGGGAGAATGTAAGAGTAATTTTTCAATAATAACAAACAATTAATATAAAATTTTTTGTCTTCAGATCATATTCTCTGATAAAAAAAAAGTGAACTTAGATATGCGACATGCCTATCGATACTACTGGCGTGACCTTAGACAGGAACCAAAATATTTTACTAAAAGAAATTTTGGGGGAGGTAGTCTCATGGTTTGGGGGGCTATTTCTTCAAGTGGTTGCCCCGAACTTCAGTTTCCATCCATGTACATGAATAGTACAGAGTACATACTGTTCTTAGCTGTAGATTGCTCCCCTTCTTGAGAGAAAATAATGAAAAAAATTATGTTCTCCAACAGGACAATGCCAGAATTCATGTCAGCAGACTGAATATGGAATGATTTCGTAACCAATCTATTGAGGTTTTATAGTTGCCAGCTTGCTTATCTGACATGAATATAATTGAAAACGTTTGGGGAATTCTTGTCCGAAGAGTATATTCAAATAACAGACAATTTACTAGTGTTGAAGATTTGAAATTAAAAATAATCGAAGAATGGGGGAAAATAGACGGAGAAATATTGAATAATCTTTATACGAGTATGAAAGATCGAATATTTAATTTAATAAACTCTAAGGGAGGGATTACTAAGTTTTAAGTATTAACATTTTTGGTAAATAAAGCTTCTTATTTAACAAAACTGAGACTGGTGCTATAATTATGCAAAGACCAAAAACCTTAATTTTTATACTGAAGTAAAAATTCCGGTAACAATTTGAAAAATTAGTGTTATTTTTTCTTTTACGTTAACACTACACATAATGAAATGTTTTGTTGTTGTTATTATAAATGTACTTTTTTAGAAATTCAAAAAATTAGGGTGGTGCTATAATTATGAAAAGCACTTTACTAACAAAAAGTTAACTCAACACATTTTCGCTGTTTTTATGGTTGGAATATACCATTAAATGAAAATTTTTCTTTTTTTATAATAATTAGTTAAAAAATCAAAATATTTTTTAAAAACATAAACTATGGCATTACACAAAGAAAAAAGCTTTTGTTTGTTTTAGATGTGTTTTTTTACCCTAACCAACTAAATAAATATTACATTATTAATAATAAAAAAATTAAATTTTATTTTCATATTTCAATTATAAATTAATGAAACTTAAACATATATTTTTCTTTGCCAAAATATCAAACTAACTAAAGTTTACTGTCAACAAATCGCACATAAAGCAACAACCAAAAAAATATATGTTCTCATTAGGTTTTGTTTGTTTGTTTGTTTTTGCTCTTGCTTCCTGTTTTCATTCACTCAAAGCAACGAATACTGGACGAATGCTGTGAATGGTTTTAGTTTTTTCATGAGACATTGAATTATTTCGTTGCTTGATGTATAACAACATAACAAAAAGAGAATGTAAAATAGCAAACAGTAATAAGGAGTGAGTAGGTAAACAGCAATGCACATTTTTATTACTGTCGAGTAAAAGCAATGCAAAAGCAATGAATTTGCGAATGTTCAGCAAATGTGAATGGTCTCTTTCTGTTCTCTGTTGCAGACCTTTAAGCCTCAGTTATGCGACCGTAACGTAATGTAACGTGTACGGAACGTAAAAATGTAAGTGCAATTATAGATCGTAAAAACGTGTCATATGTTTTTATGTAAACAAAACAAAAAAGAAATAAAGAAAAACAAATAAAGAAATAAAATTTGCAAAAACTAAAAGACAAAAATTCAGATATGGATATAGAAGTCATATTTTTGGGTTTGAGTTTTTATTTTATTATTGTTTTCTATACAAATTTAATATTAATTTCGAATTTTAAAAACTTTGTTTTCACTCTTTTATCACTTTCAATATGGCGCCTTTTGTTTTGCTTTAATTCAGCTACTAACCAATGTTATCACTACAGGCTTTTTAGGTTCAATTTAACGATTTTTTATTTATTTAAAGGTACTTATTAAAAGTTTTATGTACTGTTTCTGTAAGCCAAACAATTTCACTTTCACACAAACACACTCAATTTAGTTTGTGTTTGTTTGTTGAGGAAAACTCAAACACAAAATTTAGTGATTTTGTTTATAGTTTGCATATAAATAGACGAGCAAGTGAAATTGTTTATCCTACAGAAACAGGTCAGGTATTTAGGAAAGCAAATTTGTACGAATGTTAAAACATTTTTATCTTCTCTAGTAAAAGTTAAATGCAAATTAAATAATTAGTTTAATTAGTTAAAAATCGATAACTATATTTTTCTAGTTTAAAATAAAAATAAACACCACCTACATAATGTAATAGTAAAATAGTGTTTATTTTTATTTTAAATTATAAAAGTTAATAATGAAATAAATTGTAATTTGGGTTTTTAAAATATGTGGTGAAGTTTTATTTAAAGTGAATACCACATACAGACAAACATAACATAAGTAGAAAATTTAAATTCTGTTTATAATTTCAATTTTCAGTTTTGGTGGTTTTTTTATTGACATGTTGTTAACACTGCTAAACAGATGTCACGTAAAAATGTAAGAAAATTCTATTTTTTACAGATTCTTACGTTCCGTTCAGGTTACGTTACATTTCTATAACCATTCGTATTGCTTTATACATAACAAAAACGATCAGCTGTTTCTTACTGTTGCGGTTACATTCCGTTACGGTAGCATAACTGAGGCTTTAGTATTTATACCAGTTTGTATGCAAAATTTCAAACATTATACTAATCACCCGCTTAAAGCTGATTGAACTTAAAACTATTATTAATTTTCACTATAGTTAAGAAACGGTTAGTAACAGATTTAAATATTAAAGTTGTTTTTAAAAAGAACCGACTTTAGTGTTTGACTATGATTATGGGCCATTATTATTTATTTCTTATTATATTAGATTTAATTTATTATAAAACTATGAATGAATATAAAATAGCAGCAAGGTAGTTTGACTATAAGTTTACTGATCTAACTATTGATACATATTAGCAGCAAGGCAGTGATGTTATAGCTTTAACGATCAGTATTATAATAATTTGTTACAAAATTTAGGCAAAGAAAAATAATTCTGTTTTTTTTTTTACAAAATTGAATGAAATAATAAAAAGTGTTCTGTACAAAAAACCGGTTAGCTAAGTAGCAGGTAGAAAATCGCGTGACAAAGATTGTACATGTACATATATGTATGTGTAAAATAGAAAGTACCAAAGAAAGAATATATCTAGATAATAGATAAATTATAGTAAGCACAGTAGTACATTAAGAATATTATTAGAAATGATAATACAAATACTGCACTACATTATGAAAGTAAACTTAACTAAATAATTATTAATTTGTTGTTCCCCAACATACCGTTCTACATAGCTTGCGTTTTTTCGCAATTTCAGCAATTCAACACTTGGGCTTAATCTTGCCTTTCTAAATAGTTTTCCTACCGGATTCTTGCATTCCTTTAGCTCAGGCTTCAGTAAGTAACTTAATAATGGAGTCTAATTTGTACTTACCGTCAATAGAGACCGGGCACGCTGGTAGTTTCCTACACAGTACCTCAATATAGGTAGAGCAATTAGTCCTCTTCCTATTCAAAAAATTATTCGCTGGATTCAGTTCGAGTGAAAGTCAGAATTAATGTAGTATCAAAAACCTCTATTCTGTTAGTAACAATAAAGGTGGGTATCCTTAATAACAACAGCTAGTTTATTAATCATAAAATTAAAAAGTGGCTCACCTTTTAGGTTGATGCGTCCCCAGATGGTGTGGTGCGTTTTCATCTACTCATATAATCAGTGGGTTATTCCTGTTGTTTGCATAGAATATCGCCCCCTTGCTTCGTTCATGATCCAGGCTACTCGCGTCTTGTTTTCAATGACAATAGAGCAGAATTGGTTTTTGGTAAAATTAGAAGGGGTAAAAGTTTTAATATTGCCTTTGACCATAACATAAGCTCTGGTCTTACCTAACCTGGCTGCATACATAATATGACAGCCATCCTATTTCGCCTGCAAACCCACTCGTTCCTCAGAATCTAAAAACAGTCGGAAGGTCGCTTTAGTATGGTGAAATTAATTTGTGTAACATATTCGGTCGTTATTGACGACAGTGACGTTGGCGTCCTGCAGATCGTCGTCAGAGTCACCCCGCGTTAAGCGGGGTCTTACTGTATTACCGGTTTTTTGTATTGAGTTGCTCCCTAGATCTTTAGGCTTGTCCCTGTAATCACTTTTGCAGATCCTTGGGTAGATGGTTCAAAAACCCTAAAAGATCTCCTCCCGAGTCTTCCGAAGCAACGTCAGATTATTTATTATAATTATTATAACAAAACAATATATAAATCTAATAAGTGATAGTTTTATAGAAGCAATAAAATATAAAAAATAACATAAATTAAATTTAACATATTAAGTAAAAATAAAAAAATAATATAAATATTAAATTAAATATAAATAAAAATAAAGTAATATAAATCAATTTAAATAAACTAACAATTCAATAGAAATAAATAAAAAAAGTTAATAGATAAAACATAATAAAAATAGTACTATCCTAATATATATTATAAATCTTTCTGTAAGTCTGTTTTTTTGTTTGTTTGTTTGTTTGTTTGTTTGTTTGTTTGTTTGTTGGTTTGTTTGTTAGCCAATCACGCTTGAACGCCTGGACCGATTTTCTTGAAATTTGGGATATAGATCGAGCCATTGCCGGTGCAGGTTATAGGCTATAAATCTTTTCAAAATTTTGAGCAAAAGGGGGAAAAAAATGGGACAAAGCGAGAAAAAATGGGCAAAAATTAGTACTTTTATGCATAAAATCTGTATTTTATCTGTTTTATAGGTAATTTTTTACGATTTAGCTTGGTTAAGTTTCCCAAATAGCTATTGGAGGTGTTCCGTTTCAAAAGTTGAACCAAAAGGGGTCCAAAAAGGGGGAAAGGGGCCAAAAACGGGCAAATTGAGTGTATAGCCAATCACGCCTGAACGCCTGGACCGATTTTCTTGAAATTTGGGATATTGATCGAACTTTTGTCGGTGCAGGTTATAGGCAACAAATCTTTTCAAAATTTTGACCCAAAGGGGGAAAAAATGGGTCAAAGGGGAGAAAAAATGGGCAAAAATTAGTACTTTACGCATAAATGCTGTATTTTATCTGTTTTAAAGGTATTTTTTTACGATTTAGCTTGGTTAAGTTTCCCAAATAGCTATTGGAGGTGTTCCGTTTCAAAAGTTGAACCAAAAGGGATCCAAAAATTGGGAAAGGGGCGAAAAACGGGCAAATTGAGTGCATTTATATTTAGGACTTAGAGTATTCAAAAAACTGGGTTGTTCGTTAAACCGGTTTCCGAATAATTTGAAAATTGCATTTTTTAAGAAACCGGTTTCAAAACCGGTTTCGAAACCGATAAACCGGTTTTTTATTTATTGTTATTTTTAATGCAAAAATTACCCAATAATTTTTTTTAATTTTTTAAACTAATTCAAACTACATAACCCGCGCAACGCCGGGTACAATCTGCTAGTTATAGTATATAAGATCTAGCAAACTTGATTCGGCTTTAATAAAGATGTCGGCTGTTTCGTGTTAATAATTTTATGTAATAAGGCATTTAATTTCAAAAGATTATAAAGATTATCAAATTTTACACTAAATATCTGGTACGCTAAATGAGAATATGGTCCCGGCGCCCTTTAAGAATGACATATCTTGCTATGTATGTATATTTATGTTGTTGTATGCTAAATTGAGTTTTCGGTTGCCATTACTATCGCAGTTTGAGAAGATTTCACACCCGTATAAAAGTACAGGAATTATGTACGTTTTAGCAAGTTGCATACGAATGGCAAATGGATTTGATTCTGTGACAGCCCACAAGTTTCGAAGCATACTATAAATTCTACCAACACCGACACTTATAGGGTTTCGTAATAACCGCATTTTCAGTAACCGCGGTTATCGGATAGTATTTTTCCAAATAACCGCGGTTATCGGTTAACCGAAGGAAAATTTAAAAAAATATAAAGGGTGATTTTTTAGCTATTATCTTTTTGGCAGCACTGGTTTAAACAGCTCACGCACGTTTCGTCTTTTGTTTCACTGTCAAACAGCTTTAGTTTAGTCTATAATTTAACCATGAATCGTCTTACAAACGAACAACGCTTGCAAATCATTGAATTTTATTATCAAAATGCGTGCTCTGTTAAGAAAGTTCATCGCGCGCTTCTTCCATTTTATGGTCAGTTTAATCGACCCTTTTTTTTTTGCCCAAAATGCAAGAGCTTTACTTGCATGACATGTGGTTTCAACAAGACGGTGCAACATGCCACACAGCACGCGTAACAATGGACTTATTGAGAGGCGAGTTCGGTGAACATTTTATTTCACGTTCGGGACCGGTCAATTGACCGCCTAGATCGTGCGATTTAACGCCCTTAGACTATTTTTTGTGGGGCTATGTTAAAACTCATGTCTATACAGACAAGCCCGCTCCAATTGACGCATTGGAAGACAACATTGAAGCATTTATTCGTGAGATACCGGCTGAAATGTTGGAAAGAGTATGCCAAAATTGGACTAAGCGGATGGACCATTTGAGGCGCAGTCGCGGTCAACATTTGCATGAAATAATCTTCAAACATTAAATTATATGGACCGTACTATCGATTCAAATAAAGATTTCATGCATTTTTCTGAATTTTATGTTTTTTTTTTGAAAAATTTTCCTATAGCTCTTAAAAAATCACCCCTTATAACTTCAGTAGAAATGGTTTATTTCTAACATACTTATATTGCTTTAAAATACATACATAAGTACTTAAAATTATTTTTGCTGTTTTTCATGGTTAATATAATAATGTTTTAGAAACACTAAAGCATTCAGTGACTTACAAGATAAACGAGAACGAATTTTGGTGCAAAAATTTTCTGAAACTGAGAAAGTTCTCTCGGAGTCTGTTGATGTTGGCTTAACCGTTTTTAGAGCATTATAGAGCATTTCAAGATTGGTAGTTCTTTTCAGTGTTCTTTTGAAAATGTTGAATTCTTGCCTCAAAGTGTTATCTGAAGGTTTTCCCAAGTGTTTTAAATTTGATGCTTTTGTTATGTAAGAGTTCAGTTCTTCTACTAAATCAACTTGGTGATCAGTTACAGCTACTTTATCCTGACTTTCGTTGTCTGGATCTTGAATTTTGGATTAACAAGACATTTTATTAAATTAGCAATATTATTATTTCTCCGGGACTCAATCCGCTGTTGAATTGACTGTAACAAATCACGGCTTATTTCTGTGTTGGGAGCTTTCATTTTATTGCTCAAAAACGACAAAACACCCTCAGCACTAAATAAATTTGCGTCTTTTCTACTTAATGCATCTACGGCAAGTTTTATTGGCTGTAGAGCAATGCAAACGTTATCAATCAGCTCCAAATCTACTTTGTCCATCAAATGAAATGAATTTAAATCTTTTAAAGCTTGTGCTATTGATGTTTTGAGCTTCAAAAATCTTTCTAACATTGGCGAAATTGAATTTCATCGCACTTTGATGTCCAACAGCAACTCGTATTCACATTCAAATTCCTTTTTAATATGATTTTGAAGTACGCTATTACGCACAGGAGAATATCTAAAAAAACTACAATTTTTCTCACCAACTTAAGTTGCTCAAAAATGGAGATATTATCCTCTATATAATCTTCGATTTCATGGTCAACACAAGAATCTTCAAAACTATCTTCTTCATTGTCCTCCATGTTTTCATCATAAGATGTTTGTGTAGACTCACGTTTTTTATAAAAGTAGTCACAAACACCTAAGTGTATATTGTGTTTTAAACATACAATTAGTTCAACTGGACAAGTTTTTCCATACTTGAGCATTATTGGTGCTCCATCATTAGTAGTACATACTATATCACTCTCAAAATCTCTGTTGAATTCAGTTAGATGATTTTTAATTTTCTCAACCATTTCATCCGCATTGGATTTAATTGGAACAAGGACCAAATTCGTGAACTCATTGTTTTCTCCGTGTACATTCACATTCATATATCTACGTCCTCTGAGGCTTGTCCATTCATCAGTAGTGAGACTGAATTTTCTCCCATTTATTTTATGCTTGATTGAATGATTTTAATCATCTCAATTTTTTTAATTCGAAGTTATTATGAATTAAGTTCATGACACCACTTTCACAGTGTGGCAAAGAATAACCTCGATTTGAAATTGATTCTCGAATAAATTTTGAATTCGTATTGAGATGTTATCAATTGCAGCCAATTTTAAGACAATATCCACCAAACTCTCTCGATTTACAAACTCTAGCATTGAACTTGAAGTTTTTTGTAGTTTTGGTTGATATAATTCATTTTCCATGGAAGAGCTTAATGATATTTTCTGTATCAGCTTCAGATGATTTATCATAGCGCCAGTTGTTCCTTTTGCTTTTGTCACCTTGGAAAAGCATTTTAAACATTGGGCTTTATTTTCTTCATCCAATTTCTTGAAATAACTCCAAACTGACGATGTTGGTCTTTTTAATGACATTTTCTAGGGTAAATATTTGTTAATTTATGTAAGTATTAATACATAATAATTTTTCATAATGTTTTATTTTCTGTGTATGTTTTTTTTTACCAATTTTATTTTGCTTCCACTTGGTGCGTTGTAAAAGAATAAAACAAGTTCTTTTTGTTTTATTTACCAAGTGCGCCAAGAAACGCACAGTTTGACTATATTTTATTAATTAATTCTTATCCCTAAAACATAAATAATGCTTTATACATAAATAATGCTGATCAAGCATTATGTCTACAGTGGAAGGTATAGCAAGAATTTCAAACAATTATTAAGAATATGAAAATATGAATATGTCCAACACTAACAGTGTTGATAGCATTGACTATTAAATTGCAAACGCAAGCAAATTGATCCTTGCTTGAATTTACCAAACAGAAGTGCTATCAACAATGTGTGTGTGTATGTACATATGTATGTTATTGATAGTTTGTAATAAAAACATAATAAAAGAATTACTTTAAACATGTGTCGGCAATGATGACATCATGAACATGCTACACTTGGACATCGTTCCAATTATTTCTTCAGAAGCTGCAGATATGAGTAAGAGGAGAATACAAGCCTGGCACTTTGTCAAAGGATAAAAAGATACTTTGGTGCTTACTATATAGACGATCTGGAGGAACTGTCACGGATTAACATTGGCAGCCTAAGTCGTTTTATTAGGAGCTGTGTGTAATTCCAGGACTAGGAAATAGCGAAAACCTGTGGTAACAGCCACCTCTACCTACCTAACGTTAAGCTCATTTCTGTCATATTCATTTAAAAATTGTTCTTGGCGCCTTGTGTCCTTGTAGAATCCATTAATTATTGTAAAATAGTAGACGCTTTTAATGTTTAAGACATTAAGCTTCGATGCAAAATGAAAATTCCTCAAATTCCAATTTGCAGTTAAGGCCGTGTCAGATAAAACTTTATTGCTTTGCGTGACGTTTATAACTTTGACAGAAAAGCGTAAAGCAAAAGGTGTATGCCACAACAAAAACTTTGACAACACTCGCGTTGTTTGTTTATCTTTTAATAGTGGTTGGCGCGTAAGTTTTGCTTTTAATATTTTGTGTTTAAATAAGGACTAAAAATGGATTTGGAGGATTTATTGGACATACTTATAATTGTACTGCTAAAAAAAACTATAAAACATAAAATTTAAGGACAAATATTAAAAAAATAAAATTTGCGCGCAATTTTGCCAAAAATATTTACAGAATAATCAACAGCTGATTGTCAAAGCGCGCAAAAAGATGAGAGATGCCCAACTTTTCGCTTTGGGTTGCGTTAAAAGCTGTTTATGTGACAAGTGCCATATAAACATGTACATTTATCTTAAATGTCAAAGCGAATTTGTAACGCAACGCGAAGCAAAATTTCTATGTGACACGGCCTTTAGAGTTGCGTTCTGTTATCTGCGATGTTGATCTCGTTGTATGGTTGCATTGGGTCATCTTTTTGATATTCTCTCTTTCGTTGTCTTGCATTATTTTCGTTGGTATTCTGTTCCATGTAGAATTTGTTGTTGTGTTTATTGCTGTATAAGTTATAGTTTCTGTTGTTCTTGTTATGTCGTTGTTGGTTGTTCTTAGGGAAGTGTTGCGTGTTTGTAAATTAAATGACTTATATTGTTAGTATAATTCGCAAAGACGCTAAGTCCACTTTTTTCCAAAATTGGGATTTTAATGCAAAACGGTAACATTGTACATAATACATATTTTACAACAACAAAACATGTCATTATATAGTTTAAAGTTTTTGTGGTTTGCAAAAACGCTAAGTCCACAAAACTACGAAAAATATTAATATTATTAATTAATTAATAATAATAATAATAATTAACATTATTAGTTATTAATATTATTATTATTTTGTAAAAATAATTGCGTTTAAACAGTTTACAATTTTTAAAAACTGAAAGAGCTACAATGTTTTTTGTGTCTCCTGTAAAATTTGAAAAAAGGGACTTAACACATTTGCGAATTATACTAACGATATGTATGTATGTATGTGTTGTTGCCTGTGTTAAAGGAAATATTATGTAGTGTTGTATTTGGTACTATGTTTTATAGAAGTTTAAAGAGATGCCGAGAATATGCTTTGTTTTAAAAGAAAATTTGTCATCATTCAAAAGCTTTGGTTATCGTTGAAGATTATTGTGGGTTCTTCTATTTGTTGGTGCAAGTCTGTTAAAAGTTGCCTTAACCATTTTGCTTCTTTTGCTGCTTCTGATAACGAAATGTATTCTGCCTCGCATGTTGATGAGGCTACGAGGGTTTGTTTCTGACAGGACCATGAAATTGTCCTACCATTGTAGAAAAATTTTCGACCGCTATTTGACTTTCTATCAGTCCTTTCTTCAGCCCAGTTAGCATCTGGGTAGCCGATGCAACTTTAGATTTGAGGTTGTTTTCAAATATTTTAAAATACGTTTACGTTTAGTCTTCATGTGTGGGTTTTGAAACTTTTTCTGATGACCTCTCCCGCTGAATTGTTTAAGACCAGAAGTAGTGAGTGCATGCTTATTTACAAAATGTGGCTAGAGAAAAGTATGCAAAACGATTGGAACCTCAGTGTCCTCTGTCCTGACCTGAAAAAGAGAGACCCTACGATATGCGCTAACTAAAGGGATATAAGTCTTCTGCCTACTGCATATAATGTTCTTACGGGCGTATTGTGTGAACGACTGAAGCCACCCGTCGAAACACTGATTGGATCTTATCAGTGCGGCTTCAGACCTGATAAGTCCACCATCGACCAGATCCTCATTCTACGTTAAATACTGGAGGAGATCCACGAAAAACAAGTCGATACACCATCTTTTTGTCGACTACATATGTATAAGGGAGCCTTCGATAGCCCCATAAGGGATCGTGTTTTTGCAGTGTCTGAGCTCGGTATACCTACAAAGCTGATAAAACTATGCAGGATTTCGTTGAGCAATTCCTGCAACTCCGTCAAGGTAGGAATGAACCTCTCCGAACCCTTTGATATCGTGCGAGGTTCCAGACAGGGCGATCCCTTATCGTGCGACCTCTTCAACTTCGTCATGGAGATTGTTCTGCGGAAGTCGGGAGTGCATCGTACTCACACTTTTTTTTCAAAAGAACGTTCTGAACGGCTTGCGTACGCTGACGACATTGACATCATAGGGCGTACCAAGCGAGATGTCACTGCTGCCTTTAGTTCTATTAAACGGGAGTCTACTAAGATGGGTCTGTCAGTAAATGAGGGAAAAACGAAGTATACGCGTATGCCATGGACAAGTAAGGACATGCGGCGTATTGGATCCCAGATTGCGGCCGATAACTATACTTTCGATATAGTCAAGGATTTTATTTATCTTGGCTCCACCGTTAGCACCAAAAATGATGTCAGTCTGGAGATCAAACACAGGATTACTCTTGCCAACAGGTGCTACTATGGTCTCAATAGGCAATTGAGTAGTAGACACCTCTCTCGTACAACAAAACTAATACTCTTCAAGACGCTCATCCTTCCAGTGTTTCTTTATGGCGCAGAGGCATGGACAGTTTTAAGCACTGACGCAGCAGCCTCTAGAGTATTCGAGAGAAAAGTCCTACGTAAGATGTTCGGTCCAATGATAGTTGGCAATGATTTTCGCATCCGATCCAACAGAGAGCTGTATGAACTCCTCTACGATATGGACATTGTGCAGCATATTAACATTCAGCGGCTGCGCTGGCTCGGCCATGTCGTTCGAATCGAAGAGGATGCTCCGGCGAGACGGGTATTTGACGCGGGGATCTACCTACGGAAGTCGGCGAAAAGGACGAATCGAAGGAAGGACAAAATCGAGGAAGCCCTGCTATCGATTGGTGTGATCAACTGGCGTAGGCGCGCAAGAAGCAGAAGCGCCTGGAAGGATGTGTTAAAGCAGGCCGAAATCCGTTAAACGGATTTTTAATGGCCAATTAAGTATTATTTTTACAATTAAACAAACGTTGCATTTGAGCGTATACAATTGTGCAAGTTAAATTATATTTAGTTTATTTATTTAAAAAAAATTATTTTGTATTGTTTTATTTTTATTACTTTCTCACTTCACTACAAAATTAGAACTGAATCTTAAAATTAATACTTAAACCTAATTTATAATTTGGTTACAAAATATTGCTTATTAGCCAAAAAGTGTGTCTTATGCAATATTGGATAAGCGTGTTGACAAAATATGCTTATTAATTAAAATTGTAAAAATACATATCATTTGCAATATTAAATAAGTTTGTTGCCTGGGAATGTGTCAGCAAAAAATGGAATTAATGTTTTTTTCATTAACACCTCCCCTCTTAAATCCGAGCGTCCTCGTTCGGTCAAAAATATGGAATGTCCGATATCTTGGTAATCCCCTTTTGTTACGGTTTCTTCCTTTCTGATAACTCAGGCATAGATGTGTGAACCGATGGAACTGTATTTATCGCTGTTGGAATAATAAGCGTCTTGTTGTTTCTTTTCAGTATCCTTGATTTTATTAGAAGAATGACCATGGAAGATATGGCCACTAAAGAGAGGCCGAGGTTAACTGTTAGGCCCTTTTTATGTTTGTTCTCTAGCAGGTCAATGGCTTCCGTGTTATCTCTTTTACCATTTCCAATGATAGGGTTTCTTCTATATTTTGGCCAAGATACCTGGGTTGCAGGATTGCCGGTAACGGTTCTAACTGTGTTTTTTTCAAAAAAAAACTATAGGTTTTACCAGCTACTGACACAGATATATTATATATATATTATCAAGTAGGTACCAGTAAGGTTTTGTGATTCCCTGTCGACGAGAATTGTTCCATTAAATTGGTTCAGCAGGATTGTTCCTGGTAGAATCTCTTCAACAGTGGGGGTACTGCGATTGTCTATCAGGCTACAATTTGCTGTTTTGCTTTTTATTAAGTCTGCCAGACACATATCGGTTTCCAAATTACTCAAATTATTTCTATTGCATATTGTGATATTATTATAATTTTTACAATCTTTTCTTATTCCATAATTTACATTGTTACATATAAGAATTTCTTTAAAGATAATTTTGTTTACGTATTTTCCAAATTTAATGGGTCTTACTAATACTTTATTACATGAATTTACATTAGTTATTGGGATACTTAATAAAATGCTTTTCATAATTATAGCACCACCAGCAGTTCAATAATAACAAACAATGAATATAAAATTGTCTTCAGGTCATATTCTCTGATGAAAAAAGTGGAACTTAGATGGACCATCGATACTACTGGCGTGACCTTAGAAAGGAACCAAAGTATTTTACTAAAAGAAATTTTGGGGGAGGTAGTCTCATGGTTTGGGGGCTATTTCTTTAAGTGGTTGCCTCGAACTTCAGTTTCCATCTACGCGAATGAATAGTACAGAGTACATTACTGTTCTTAGCTGTAGTTTGCTACCCTTTTTGAGAGAAAATAATGAAAAAAAAATATATTTTCCAACAGGACAATGCCAGAATTCATGTCAGCAGACAGAGGATGGAATGGTTTCGTAATCAATCTATTGAGGTTTTATCGTGGCCAGCTTGCTTCCCTGATATGAATATTATTGAAAACGTTTCCCCAAACGAATTCCCCATTCTTATCCGAAATATTCAAATAACAGACAATTTACCACTGTTGAAGATTTGAAATTAAAAATAATCGAAGAGTGGGGGAAAATAGACGGAGAAATATTAAATAATCTTTATAAGAGTATGAAGATCGAATATTTAATTTAATAAACTCTAAGGGGGGGTTTTCTAAGTTTTAAGTATCAATATTTTTGGTAAAAAAAAAGCTTCTTATTTAACAAAAATTAGACTGGTGCTATAATTATGCAAATACTAAAAACCTTAATTTGTATACTGAAGTAAAAACTACGCTAATAATTTTAAAAATTTACTGTTATTTTTTCTTTTACGTTAACACTACACATAATGAAATGTTGTGATGTTGTTGTTATAAATGTACTTTTTACAAATTCAAAAAATTAAGGTGGTGCTGTAATTATGAAAAGCACTATATATAGACAATTGAGCTTTGGTCAGATGCAATTTTTATTTCGGCAAACACAAATGCTTGTTCTAAATTGATGAATGATATCGAATCTTTACTTATTTCTTTTACAATATTGATTTCTTCAGATTTTAACAAAAATTAATTCTACACCCACTTTTGCCCAGTGTATGGCATGTTGGATATTAACCAATTCTTCTTTTACAGCATCTAATTTATATTTTAGTATTGTCCAATTGTTCCTTAATAGAATTACTTCTATTATAGCTATTATTGAATTTTGCCAAAATATTATTTGTTGCACGAGTCAGTTCATTGATTTTCTCTACCGTCAATTTATTAATAATAACTTGTTTATTCCTCAAGACCCTATTGGTTTTTTGTGTCAATATTTCAAAATCATCATGATCAGGGTTTCCCGCGATCCATTTCCAAGCGGATCCGATAAAATCCAAGGATCTTTTCGATCTTGGCTTCAATCGGTCTAAGCAGGCCTAAAGTTCTGTCAGTTCGTGATCTAACACGGGATGAAGGAAGTGGGATAATTCAACGTCCCTGCGTAAAGTTTCTTGGAGATTGTCTATGTGGTCTCTGTAACTGTTCATTTCAATAATGTGAATTAGTTTAAAGGTTCCCGTTTGTAATTTTGCCAGTCCGGAGTTTATAGTCACTATTTGTGTGTTAGAGTAGTCCAAAATTTTAATGTCGGCCGAAACCAATGTGAGAAATAATCTGAAAAATAATTTATAATTTTAGTTCCTAATATTATTCTTGTGTACTGTTTTTACTGATTCTGTTAAGACTGTCGTATTTCTATTCTCCTTAACTATTTCCTTTTTGTATGTTCTGCTAAGCTTCATCCGCAATCTCCTATTTTCCTTTACATAGATGATTTGTTCAGGTTCATCTATGTTTCTTTTATTGTGATAGTTCATGTCTTCTAACTGTTTTTCCTGAAGTCTTTTAATAATGTCTAGTTTAACTTTCTCTATTTCCTGAGGATTGGTACTTACTCTTCCTAAGAAAAATGCTTCTATTGGTTTCTTTTTCGTAGTAGAATGTATGGAATTGTTATATTCGTAAATTGCTTTATATAGTAGTTCTGGAAATGTTGCGTGTGATTTTTCGGCTTTTAAGCAACGCATAACTTCTGAAAGCGTGGAATGAAACCTTTCAATTTGTCCATTCACACTGCTACTATATGGTGGAATCTTAAATACCTTTATACCATACTGATTTTCTAACATAAAAATGATAGCTGTAGAATTAAAAGATTTTTCGTTGTCCACAACAATCATTTTTGGCATTCCAAAAGGAAGTAAGAGTTCACTAAGAGGTTCTTTGACATCTTCAATGGCTCGTGACCTTAGTATTCTTGCTTGCGCAAATTTAGAGAATTTAACTATAGCGGTTAAAATGGCTTTTTTCTCAGTCATGAAAATGTCTATATGTATTATTTGTCCTGGAAATAATGGAATCGGTGTCTCTTGAAGAGCAATTTTGTTAGGGTGTTTGTCTTATTTATTTTCTTTACACACCTTGCATAGACTAGTGATCGTTTGATCTTCGAATGCATTTGTGGGAAATAAAATTTCGTGAGAAGTTGTGTTTTGTTTTCTACGCTGTTTCTATGAGCTCTATTATGGTCATTTATGATTTCGTTTTCCTGTTCTTCTTCATTCTTCAAATCTGTTACCATTTTCCGAGAATATTTAACTCTGTACTGTGCAAAGTGCTCTCTATAGATTTCTTGCAATTTTCCTAAAATGTCGTCAGATGTTCTTATGCAGTTAGTAACGGATGGATTTAAAAATTTTCTAAAAATGTGTGTGAGAGATTCAGAAGAAATGTTGGGTTCATTTATTATGTGTCTGTGATATGTTGGGAATACGATTTCAAATTTATTGGATGCTTGACCTTCTTCATTCGATATAAAAATTTGCTTTTTAAAAGCATTTATTGGAGCATCTGTAAACTGTATTAAGTTTTCTGATGAACTATCATCCCTGTGTTGAGTTGCAGTCAGGGTGTTTATTTGAGCATTGTCATTAGATGGCCTAGATAAAGCGTCGGCAACTACATTAGTATTGCCAGGCTTGTATTGCAATTCATAGTTGAAGTCTTCAAGAAATGCTTTATATCGCTTTAATTTGAAGTTTGAATTTTTGTTATTTAGTGCATACGTCAGAGGAAGATGGTCGGTAAAAATTTTTATCTTCGCAGACCCGTAAAGATAATTCCTAAGTGATTTTAATGCCCATACAATGGCAAGAAGCTCTTTTTCATTTGTGGCGTAATTTTCTTCCGCTTTGCAAAGGTCTTGATAGAAATACAATTGGTCTATTATCTTGAGATAGCACAGCTCTCAAAGCATAATTTGAAGCATCTGTTGTTAAAACAAATTCTTTTTTAAAGTCCGGGTACGCTAGCATCACGTCATCAGAAGTCAGAGTGGTTTTTAATTTTTTAAACGTATCCACAGCTTGTTGGTTTAGCTTAATTTCTATCTTTTTTGAGGTATGTTTCGACGAACGTCCTGCCTCCCCTCTTAGAAGTATTGTCAGGGGCTTAGCAATTTTGGAGTAGTCCCTGATAAAGCGCCTGTAGTAGCTTGAAAGTCCAAAGAATGATCTTAGGTCTTTCAACGTTTTTGGTGGCGGAAAATTCAGAATTGCTTCGACTTCTTTGGGATTTGTTTTTATACCTTTGACAGAGACAATGAATCCCTAGAATTCCACTTCACCTTTTAAAAACTCGCATTTGTCTAGTTGAACTTTCATATTTGCAAGTTCGAGAGTTCTGAAAATTTTGTCTAGGTTCCTATAGTGCTCCTCTTCGTTTTTGGAAAAAATAATGATGTCATCCATATAGACAAAACATATTTTCCATATATGTTCCCTCAATATGTCATCTAGTGTTCGCTGAAATATAGAGGAGCGTTTCTCAGCCCGAATGGTAGCCTCGGAAACTCGTATTTACCATTGTTTACTGAGAAGGCTGTTTTTTTCCTGTCGGCTTCATTGAGCGGTATTTGATGGAACCTGCTTTTAAGAACTATTACTGAGAAGAACTTATTCTGTCCGAGTTGTGGTAAAACGTCATTTATCTCGGGAATCGGATATTTGTCCGGCACAGTTTGTTCATTTAATTTTCGGTAGTCGATGACCATTCTGAATTTTCTTTGCCCTGATGCATCAGCTTTCTTAGATACAACCCAAATTGGAGAGTTGTAGGGCGATCTGGAAGGTCGAATAATGCCTTGCTTCAAAAGGTCTTGGATTTGTTTTTCGACTTCCTCTTTCAGATGCATTGGATATGGGTAATATCGGGAATAAATAGGTTCTTGGGTTTTTGTTTGAATGTCTGCGACTACAGCCGTTGTATATGTCAGATTTTCGTCCGGCTCACTGAACAGTGATTTATGATTCTGAATAACGTCTTCTAATTTGTCTTTCTGTTGTTTTGTCAAGTGGTCTGTTCGAACATTAATGTTATTTACTGATTGTGAGACTTTCTGTTTAATTCAAATTTTAAGTGAACTATTTATTAGCATGTAATTTTCTGCTGAGTAAATAATAGCTGAAGGTCCTTTAGGCTATCATTTCCTAAAGTACCATTAAAAGATTTTAGCGTTGGTAATAGAAACAATTTTATTTTGTGTGCATGTTTTCCAAACAAATTTATGAAGGTGTGATGAGTGATTTTGTTATTTCCACCCACCGAGCTTGCGAAAAAAGGGTTTTGTCCGGTACTCGTCCTAC
The DNA here is from genome assembly GCA_927399465.1 of Sarcophaga caerulescens. Classification (NCBI taxonomy): domain Eukaryota; kingdom Metazoa; phylum Arthropoda; class Insecta; order Diptera; family Sarcophagidae; genus Sarcophaga; species Sarcophaga caerulescens. Next base: position 83,025,584 of record OV656872.1, on the reverse strand, counting down.
ACTCAAAGTAAGGTAAGGACGACTGCGTTAACCTAAAAAATGAATATCCGCGAAGTCTTGCATTTCAAATTGATTTGCGTTCTCAGATGTGTCCGGTTGATTCTGTAAGTACTCGTCTAATGTTGGTAACTTCTCTTCGACTTCATAGTTTAATAGTTGATCTTGATAATATTCGTCACTAATGTTGTCCCTTCCTTCTGTCTCCAAATGGAAATTTCTTTGTAATTTAGGGGGGCCTCGCAATTGTTCCGATTGAACGGGTGGTCTTTTACCGAAAAATTTACCATTTTGAGCTGGTCTATTCATACAGTTCACAGCTTTTGTTCTCGTGGAAGAATCCACGTCCATGGGTTCGGGGCGTGGTTACAGATGGTCTTGGGGGAATGAACCCTGGGTTTTGATAACCCGGAGTCTGTGACATTTGGTTGGAATTATTGTAATACACCCTTGGATTCACTGATCTGTATTGATTATGATTAAAACAAGGTTGCGGTATATGGGCCAGTTGTGGATAAAAGGTTTTCCTGTTTTTATCCTGATATGCTCTGTTTGGTGGTTGAGATATAGGCTTATTAATGCTACTTTTATTAGTTTGATTATGCAAATTTGCAAAATGTGATTTCGCAAATTCATTCTCCATTTTAAGGCACAAATGGAGTGCTTGCGGAAGATCCTTTGGTTCCTTCATTCCTAGGTGTAATGATAAATTACCTCTCAAACCTCTAGTGAAGGTATCTAATGCCTTATCTCTGTATGTTTGAGCGAGAAGGTCGAGTGCCTCTCTACCTACGTCCATACACGACAACTTGTTCATAATGAGAGAAAGGTATGTGTATATCTGTTGATAATATTCCTGTATGGTACTATTACCCTGTACTAGAGTACTCATTTGGTACTCCAGCGTTGTTAAGTCCCTTTTATCGGCATAATGTAAAGCCAAACACCGTGAGATACAATCCCAGTTTAGTGGTGTGTTATAAGATTCGAGTGCGGCATCCGCACTGTCTGTAATCTTGTTCCCAATCGTATTCAAAATAGCGAAATATTTTGGAGTTCCTTTTGCCGAGTCATATAGTCTAAGAATTCTATCTACACTCTTCTTCCAGGAGCTGAATTCGCTACAGCTGCCAGAAAATTCCCTTAAACATATCACGACGTCGGGTACTTTGTCTAAGTCCGTCAAATTATTCCTGTACCTGTCCTCTATTGTCTGGTCCTCCCCTCCTATGTCTGAGCTAGGGTCTAAAAAGTTCTTTATTGCAATTTTGCACTGCTGTGCACAAATTTTTGCTATCCTCTCCTCCATGTTACGGTTATATATGTGTCCTGCTTCTGGTGGATTTGGTACGCTTAGGATCTGGGGCCTGACTAAATTACTTGGATTGGACATTTTTATCTATTTTTTCTTTTTCCTATTGAGGTGTCAGTGTCACTATTGGAGCGTCCCGTAGGAATCGCAATAGTTATTGTGTTGTGTTTTTTATGTGTAATACCTTTGCTTCTATTTGAGGGTCCCGTAGGAATCGCAATAGAAACTAATAAAATTTTACTTAAAAAGGAACAATTGATTTCACTTACTAGAGTTTACAACTCGATTGCTTATTGCTTTTCTCTAAATTATGTTTTAAATTCTTCAATTCTAAATTCACTTGTTTAAATTCAAAAATTTTAATTTATCTTCTTTTTTCTTTTTTTTTAAACTTCTTAATTTTATTTTAAATAATTATAAATTTTCCACTTCTTGAAAATTTTTGTAAATAAAATTTAATTGATCTTCTTAATCTTATTTTAAATATAAATTTTCCACTGATTTGCTGGTCGGTATTGAATTATCCGGGCGGAATCACCAGGACAACCAAAATGTTTGTTGCTTTGTCCAGGCGGAATCACCCGGACAATTTTACATATAACTCAAGCACTTAAACTTGGTTATAGTGGTTTGAATAACACAAGCTTAAAAATTTTTGTAAAAAAATTTATTTATCTTCTTAATTTTATTTTAAATATAAATTTTTCACTTCTTAAAAATTTTTGTTTAATTTAAAATTAAAAGGATAAAAATTTGTTTTAAATAATTATGAATTTTTTCACTTTTGTTTAATTCAAAAAAATTTAATTTATCCTTTTAATTTGGTAAATAAAATTAAATTAAGTATCTTAATATTATGCTTACATTAAAGCGGCAAACATTTTATGATGAAGCTGGTAGGGCGTTTTTATTCCTTTTCCTGAGGGTACTTGGGTATCCGCTTGTACTCCTAGTTCTTCATATAGAACGTCCCTGTTCTATGAATGAACGCCTATGGGGTTATTTGATTGAAGGTATCCTTACTTGGTAGACGCAGCCTGTGGGGTGCTGTTGTAAAGGATATCCTTCCTTGTTGGGCGCAGCCTATGGGGTGCTTTTTCTCAAGGACTTTGGATATCCTTCCTCGTTGGGCGCTGCCTATGGAGTGCTTACTCTAGGACGTTGGGCGCCAGTTAAATTATATTTAGTTTATTTATTTTCAAAAAAATATTTTTTATTGTTTCATTTTTATTACTTTCCCACTTCACTACAAAATCAGAACTGAAACTTAAAATTAATTCTTAAATCTAATTTACAACTTGGTTACAAAATATTGCTTATTAGCCAAAAAGTGTGTCCTATGCAATATTGGATAAGCTTGTTGACAAAATATGCTTATTAATTAAAATTGTAAAAATACATATCATTTGCAATATTAAAAAGTGTGTTGTCTGGGAATGTGTCAGCAAAAAATGGAATTAATGTTTTTTTCATTAACATTTGTTTAAATAAATAACAAAATATAAATAAAATTAAATGAGTTTGCTGTTACTTTAAAAATCATAAAAACTAAATATCATAAACCAATCTTTTCAATCATACATAGTGTAACTGGAAATGTTAAAGAGACTTCTTGACGTCAAATAAGTTTTGGAAATAAGCATTACGTCAATCATCGGTTGGCAATCATCGCTTGCAGCAATATAGATTACATTCTCAGCATTTCCTCCATTAATGTTGTCATATTTGTCATAAAGCTGATCATTCACTCAAGCAGTTTCTAAATTGTAACAAGAGCTTCAGTTAATGGTTTCATTTTTGGTATCGATTTTTACGCTGGAACCAAAGACTATATAATTATTAAGATAGCACACTGCCGTACATTGTATTGCCATTGCAAAAATCTGCATGGGATTTATCATAAATCCCATATAAGAGAGTAAATCATTTATAGTCTCTCTGAAAGATAAAAAGGGAGACGAATTTTGCAAAAAAGAGAATAAGCTATAACAAGCAGACGTACACATGCATATCGCACACCCAGTTCGTAAGTGACACAACTCAAAATTTGTATTTTTCGAGTTTATGTATTAATACGTGTAGTTTTAATTTTTGAGTTGTGCCGAATCGACTCGCACCGAAATGCTGATTTCTTATAAATAACAAAAATTTTAACAAGCATTTATTATAATATAGAAATTTTTATAAAGAAATAAGGAATAAAGAATAAATAAAGGTTATTTAAATTAATTTTTAATGATTTCAAATTTTGACTTTCTCAGCACTCGATGATTTATAGTTTTGAGTCTGCCATGAAGAATGCTTACGAAGTAATGTTAGCACAAGAAGATTCAGCATCTCTAATCTATGTTTATAGCATACGTCATTTTCCTCATACCAAAAGGAATATATTGTATTTTTGGTGCATTGTATGCATTGTTCGACAATAGTTTTCTTAATATTTCGTATGCTTTTGTCTTCTGTGAATGTTTTTTCAAATACTTTTATTTGTATCTTGCATATTTCACAAAACAAATCGGATGGTCCACACAAACTTCCAAAATCTGATTCTTCATTGTAATTTTTCGCATGTATACATACATATATATGTATGTAGTCTAGTAGGTAGTGTGTTGGCTTATTAGACGTAAAGCCAGGGTTCGAGCCCCAGGCCAGACATCAAACAAAATACAAAAAGTATTTCTTCGGCGATTTCCTCTCAGCAGATTTCTGGCAAAAACTCTGAGAGTAAATAAAATTGCCATGAAAAGTTTCTCAAAAAATCTGTCGTTCGGAGTCGACTTTAAACTGTAGGTCCCGCCACTTATGTATAAAATTAACACACACAACATAAGTGGTGTGAGAAACTAGGTCAATAATCCTGACTGAAGGGTTGTAATGACCAATTATGTATGTATATGTATGCGGAGGTTTGTTGACATCCGGATATGCTGGCATCTTTTGAAAGATCCTCTAAAATTGTTTGAAAATTTATAGGCAATATAACCGCATCATCTTTTTCACAATTAGATAAGGTATTAAACTGAGTTATTTTTAAAGATAACAGCTTGGCCATGGTAATGTTGAATTCATGAACTGAAGGGTTTTTACAGTGACCACCTTTTGCGCGAAGGTACGAAAATAGGTTCTCTAATGGATCTTGATTAAAGTGACTGGTTAAAATAAAAAGCATGTCATCTTCTTGAAACATTTCTTCTGATAGAGACATTATACCCCTGGTGGTTTGAATAAGTCCATTAATGGAAAAAATTTTGCTGCCCAAATACGAAACTTGACTTATGTAGCTTAATAAATCCTTTAGAGTTTCCCACATAACATATGACATCAAATTCACAACGCGATCTCTAAAAATACTGAATGAACTCTCGCGTGCACTAAAAAATGTTAGTGTACTCAAAAAAGTTCACTAAAACTCAATTTTTTCGTTTTGTACTGATCTTTTTAGCGTACTTTGTAAACAAACACTAAAAAATAGTGTTTGTGAACTCTGTCCAGTACGTTATGTTAGAGTTTGCGTACATGTTCACAAACATTAAAATAGAAACGAAGAGTTTTGCTCTCGTTGTAGTGAATGTGTTTGTGTTCTTTACCCACGACATTCAGTACAGTATATAAACGTTGCGTACTTTAGAGTATTTTTTCGAACACTGCAGAATACAAATAAGTAAAATGTAAAATATTATTCATTTTTAACATTACTTGTAAACCTAATTTTCTACTACAAGAGAAAAAAGATTTATAAGTTTTTAAAAATTTGGCATATTTAATTTCATACAATGGGAATCATAAATTCGGTGCGAATCAATTTATTTTCGTTTTCACAAAAACAAAACAAATGTGATTTTCCCTACACTCACCTACGAAGTCATCTTGTTTCTTTCTATTTTTCAATCTCACATTTAATAGAAAGAACAATCTCTCTTTTTAAAAAATTACGAAAATAAACCACAGCTTTTATTAAAAAAAAAAAAAAATAACATAAACAGTAAGAATAACAACAACAATAATATCAAATACTTTATCTTGCAAGAGAGCAAAATAAAAGTGCTTTCGCTCTCCCCCGTTATTTGTTATCTACAAAAAATTTATCTTTGCAAAAAATGAGAAAAAGAGCAAATTTTTTTCTCTTCCCTTGCCACTTATCCCCCGCTGTATCCCAAAGAATATGGATATACTTTATTTTCTTTGGTTAAACCAAAATGTACTGAGTGGAACATCTTTATATTATATAGTCTTTGCTGGAACTGTCGAATTGTTGTTGGATGTTTGTTGGCGCCTATTACCAATACGAGTTGGTGTCATTGGAAAGAAGTTCGTTAAGTTGGTATTAAGAGGGTAGCATCAGCCCTTTGTATCATTGAGCATTTGACGAATAAATACACTGGACAATATCTAAGATGGTGTCATTACTGCCTCAGCAGCCATTCTTCTGAGTGGAGTTTTATGTTTGTCACATTTTTCAGTCTCATAAAAGGTGCCGCATATACCGCTGTCGTATGACCATAGTCTTGACAATTAGGGCATTGGAAGCGTCCTGTTCGTTATTGCGGCTCTTTAATGTTTGTAAAAGATACCTTTCATTATGTATGGACCGTATTTAATCTTTTATAACTTAATTTCAGCAGGTCCACTCGAAGTATTGAGACATATTTCATTTTGAAGTTCTGACTTATGAGTCCAGCTTTCACCTTCTCTAGTTTTACTCAGGCATTAATGCCTCTAACTACGACCAGGAGACTTTTAGTCCATCAGAGCTGATAAGTATAGTTACTTTTTTATTTTTCTCGGAAACAATAACAACAATCTTATTCCTGATCATTTTTTACGTGTTTTTTCATTTCATATACCAGATGTACCGGTATATTGAGGATGACATCTGTTGAATTTACTCAGTATATATCAAATCGCATTCAATATGTACATCGTACATATATATGTACGATATGTACAAATAATCGTGTTAAGGATGGCGAATTTTGTATCGGAAAATGATATTTGAAAAAAAGTTGCATCGAATCGCTCTGTCAAAAGATATGAAGAAAGAAAGACACCAAAAAAGTTTGATAACGCCGAATTGCGAACAATATTGGATGAAGTCAGAACACAACAAACAATTTCTGACCGATTAAAAGCTATGGAAAAGCCTGAAAAATTGGAGCCACATGTATTTAATGACAGACAAATCGTTGTCGGAACAAATTGGATTCTTTTATCACTCTACTTATTATAGATTTCAAATTGCACTCATGAGCAATCTGAGAAACACTTTAAGTAAAATCGGTTGCAACGTTGACAAGCTTCAATCTGTCTCTTTCTGACGAAATTTTTTTATCTTGCTCTTTTGTTTTTTCCCGTATCCGTCTTAATTTATTGCAAAATCGTTGTAAAATTTTTGTAGAAAAGATAAAATTTTTGCCTTTTTTCATTTTAGTGGCATTTTGTTTAAAAATGCATTTATGTGACGTAAATTTGAATTGAACTCATTCATTCGTAAAATGTCTATAGTTACACAAGAAATTTAGTTGGAGATGCTGATGGTTCAATTAAAAGAAGGGCAAGTACTACTCCTTTATGAATATATACTAAAGACGATCATAAACAGATATACCGTACATAAATTTTTAATCAAAAGTACACCGCGTCCAGAAGCACTACTCATAAACTTTAGTTTTCAAAGATTCTTCTCCCCATTTATCGCTTAACGATTGGTCCCAATAGTTCAAGAAGTATATTCCACACTAACCTGTTTTCAACTACATAGAAACGTAATCGTTAATCAAAAACGCAATTGGAAAAATATATCACCAAATTTTAGTTGACAATTATTTATTTGTTTTAATTAACTGGCCATTTACAACCTTTAAGTCAGAATTAGGACCTAGCTTCTCACACCATCCATGTTGTGTGTTAATTTTATCCATGAGTCAATGTCGACTCCGAACGACATATTTGAGAAAATTTTCAAGAAAAGCTTCTCAAAAAATCTTAGGAAGCAGTAGGTCCTACCATTCAGTGATAAAATTAATACACATAACATGAATGGTGTGAGAAGCTAGGATAAAATCCAGGCTGAAGCGTTGTAGTAACAAATTAACTAAGTAAGTAAGTATAGCTAAAACATTAAACCGTTTATGATATTTTAATATATAATGATTATCAAATTAATTTTATTGAACAATCCATTTTTATCTTTTTCACATAAATTAAACAAACTATCTATTATCTCAATATTAAAGGAGCCAATCGTTTAAAGAAGATGATGGTACTTGGAAGGGCAATGATGATGGAAAAGTAGTTAACAATCAGCCTCAAAGAGTAATGGATGATCGAAATGGAATGATGGCTCAAGCTGGATATATTGGAAGGTAATTATAAAAGTTTATGTATGAATAGAGTAATAAACATTATATCAAATAAAATAAACAAGTTTTATGCTTAGTTGCATGGTCCCAGTAATGAAATATTTGTACGCGTTAGTCATTTTGAGTATTGCATATTTATGAGATTATTCCTGACTAAAAAAAATTTCATGCTTGGCTCACTTTTTCGACTAAAGAAGCTTATAGCGTTTTCGTTTCTGTTAAAAAGTGTTGCCCAGTTAGACGGCAACAATATTAAAATTTTACAATTACCCTCCAAATGTGTAACATTTTTTTTTATCAGAAACAAACACAATTATGCAACCCTGTACTTAAAAGCTGTTTTTTAGAAATATAAAAACATTTCTAATTCGGGACTTTTTGGTTTTGTAAAATATATAAGCAAATTGGCAAATAATTTCAAACTATAAAGAATGGAAAGTGAAACAAACGAATCTCCAACTACATCAAAGAGGATTCTACAAAGTAAGAGCTAAAAAATATTTTAATACACAAAAAATATTTGTTTTCTTTGAAATAAAAAAAGGTCTTCTTCTTGTAAAATCAAAGAAAAACATAAACAAAAACCAGCTGTTTACTGTGGGTAATTTCTCACCCTGTGATTTGATAAAGGGTGAATAATGTTACACTTTTTCACTTTTTATGGGTAACATTTTCAGAAAAAAACACAATACTTACATTCAGGGCTGCCTTTTTTTAGAAACGAACACAAAAGGGTAATTTAAGGGCAAAAGGTAATAAAAATGCAACACTTTTAACCAGAAACGAAAACGCTATTAATATGTGAATGACTGTCTCTTAACCCATTAGATCCCAACCATCTTTAAAACCACAAAAAATACTTTATTGTATTAAAATATATTTTATTAGGACCTACCTTAAAATAAAATAAAAAAAAAATTTTTTTTGGAAAATATGTTTTTAGGGCTGTACCCAAGCGAGTACACCAATATCTATGCTTACCAAACAACACTTTTCTAAATTTTTTATATAATTTTTTTATTAAATTATAGTTAATTAATCTGTTTACTTTACTTTTCACTTAAATTCGACTGCATTTAGTTTAAAATACAAAAGATATACATACCAGAGATCAGCAACGAGTATTCAAAACGATGAGTAGATTCGAGTCATACTTATAATTTCAGATACTTATACGCATTCATACTTATTTTAATATCATACTCATACTACTCATATTCAAAGTTAGAAATACTCATCGTACTCATACTTAACAATACGCATGATGTTGTTGATTTCGACTCTCCATGATTCAACATATACACGAAGCACAAAATAAGTATGATTCGAGTACGAACACCTCAATACTCGCTAGAACAGTGGTCGCGGAACCGGGGTAAATTACCCCAAATGGGGTAAAAATTAAACTTTTGTGAGTAAAGAATATTGTTAAATTAAATTTTTAGTTATTGTTTTCCTTTCAAAATTATCATGGGGGGCTATAATATGAAAGATGTTAAAAAGAGGCGATTTGGCTTTTTTTTTTGTTCTTCGCCATGGGTTAATATCAACTTACACAAAAATATTTTGGGGTAATGATTAAAAAAGTTCCCCGACCGCTGCGCTAGAAGGTTGTGTGTGTGCTTTGCTTGCTGTCTTTGTCTTTTCTTTTTTCTTCTTTTGTAAATGCAACAAAAACTACTACTGTAAATTTTGATGAATGATTCGAGTGACTCGAATCAGCCAGTGCTATGTAGACTGACTCTCGGCACAGGTTATATAACACCTTAGTCCTGAACATACCTCTATCCTATGGGAGGAGCAAAAATTCACTAGACCATAAGGCCAAATCAGTGTAAATTCCCACTTTCACTAATGGACACCCTATTGGGCAAGCACAAGCACAGTCGACACCCACGTGAATGGTTTGGTAGAGCCCATATGTTTGGTAACTTCACTGTTCACAGTATTATAAGTAATTTTTGTTAACCTTGAAGACCTACATTTATTTTCTTTCTTGAACAAATAATGTTGTCATTGAATAAATTCTATATTTTTCAATTTACGGGAGACAAATATTGCTTACTCCACATATAAATTTCAACAATTGTATTAATTGCTGCCCTTACGTTCTGAATGGTAATATTCTTGGGTGGAGCTTTTTAATTTCTCTAAAAAATTTTGCTTATATTCAATATCATATTCATTCTGTTTAAAAATTTTTATTTTCCGTCATCATCGTCATATCTTCTCTCCTATTTCAGATTTCTTAAAGTTTTTAAAAGACATCGCACAGTGGCTTCCACTTGACAAGGATTTTATATCAAAATTCAATACAATATTTGCTCTCAACATTAAGTTGGAACCTATTAAAATATCAGCGTCATGATTTAAAATATCATCAAACCTTAATTTTATTCGAATAAACTTTGCCTCACAAAAACAGTTAATAATGACGGTCCCATTTATCGTTTTTACAGCTACTTTATATGTACATATTTCTAAAAGCTTTCGGGCTACTTGTATGTACCTTCGCTGTCAATCAAAATGTGAATGTTCGTACTAGCGCTCCTACTTTTCTAATGTTATCAATGTTATCTGCCTACATCCATTGGTATTATATATTTTTAGATTTCAAATTCCTGTGCCTCTGTCAAGGCATTCGATTTGTGAATTTTGTTGATGTCTGTTCGTTTTGCTTATTAATTTTTGTTGTTGAATTTGTTTTTATCCCCATAATAATACTTTTTAATCACAGAAATATATAACAAACAATCCTCTCAGGAAAAGTCATTTTGAACGGGTATCTTACTGGGGAGGAGTTGATTTCGTCTTTTTAATGACGAATAGAAGTCACAGCAATGGGCAAATAGGATTTGTAATATTAATTTTTGTTTATTTAAATAACGTTAGCTTAACGATACTAAGGTGGACACATTTAATATATTTACAAGAAACACGAATTGTAACACAGAACTCAGAACTCACAAAAATTTACCGCTTTTATAAATATTTTATTTTAATAATACTATTAAAAAGATTGAACTTAGTACAATTAGAAACATATTTCTTTCAGAATAACAAATGATGCACGAGAAGATGAAATGGAAGAGAATATGGGCCAAGTGAACACAATGATTGGCAATCTACGAAATATGGCTCTGGACATGGGGTCGGAACTAGAAAATCAAAACAGACAAATAGACAGAATCAACAGAAAAGTAAGATAAAATATTCCGATTTACATATTTGGTAATTTTTATTTTTGTTATTATAGGCGGAGTCAAACGAAGCGAGAATAGCCGTAGCAAATCAAAGGGCACATCAGCTTTTAAAATAAATTCGAAATCAAAAACCAAACGTTGTTTTAAGGCAGGCCTTTTAATTCAAATTGCATCGATATACTATTTCAGTAAATATAAATTTATATAAATAGCATACTTTATTCTGCGTATGTGAATAATTTACATGGTGAATATTTTTGATGCCCAGCGTATTTTTAGATAATTTAGTGATACGGTTATGTTTTTACACATAGTTCATCAGCAGATAGTAAAATGACGACCACGAATTATTTTCGAAGGTTGTACCTTATGTCTATAATAATAATCAGTTTTAGTTAATATTATTATTTCATATTATGTATTTTTAATTCTTAAATATGTAAAGTCCCCAACGATTTACGCATGTAAATTGCAATAAACATTTTTACAAAAAGTTAATAAATGTATGTACATATACCTATAAACTCATATTTTTAAAACTTCGCTACTAGCAATAAAAGATCAGATATGTTCAAGATATCTATGTTTCTTGAAAAAAAAAAAACTGAAGGTAGCACTTTTAATTTAATATAAAAAAATATGAGCTTTATGATCATAAAAAAAATCCATCACGAGTCATACAATTGATATATTAAAAATAATCTTGGTTTAAGCTTGACTGTCTTTAGAAATTGTTAGAGCATGCACAAATAACAATTTTGACTACATTAATGACGCATTAATATTTACTATTAAGATGATTTTACCAGATGTAAGAGGCTAGTAACCAAAAATTGTTAACTACATAATTTAAACTTTAAAAAATTGTATTGGAAGATACTCTAAATATATTTTGCCCTTATATGTAATGTAAATTATATAATAATATCTAATTTAATTTTCACGTTGTTCTCACTTATATTTTTTGCTCACTTTAATATATAAGTGAGATCAACCGAAATTGATATTGTATCTGTTTGTTTAATATTTAAGTTGTATACACATATATATATGTACATAATGTAGGTACGGTGTTCACTCTTGGAAGATTATTTCAAAGAGTACAACAATATAAACACTTATTTGTTTGAAATGTTACTCAATAAAAACAAATATAATTTACAAAATATAAACCCATAAAATTTTACTCAGATACTAGCCGTTTATTTTGAAAGTGGTTTAAGTCCATTAAAAAAAAAATTAGTTAATGATAGCAATAATCACAATCCTATATAACCTTTTTTTTTATAAACAATTTAAGTCTAGTATCATTAAAATCGCTATGATTTGGTGCACTTGAAAATTAGCTAGCTAGTTAACAAAATGTAAAAAATTTATTTTGAAACTGGTTTAAGTCCATTGAAAGAAATAATTTTGATATGGAATGTGTTATGTTACAAAATTCCAAAAAAATGCATTATTGCACAGTACAGCAATAAAATTCACTACGAAGCAGTAAAATTTATAACGTGAAAAAATTATAAATTGGCGTTTCTTCGGTAATATGAAAGTGTTTTTAGTAAGTACATACATGAATTTCTAGTATTCTGTAATTTTGCAATAAGAATAGTTGTGTTTATTAATTATATATTATTTACACTACTGCGAAATCTAGTAGATTATATTTCAAATCTTGCTCAAAATCTAGATCGTTTACACTGGATTTATTTGACAGTAGCAAGATTTCATTTTAATAACAAAAACAGCTGACTAAAATTTAAAAGAAAATAATTATATTTCCAAATTTAGTTTAATACCAAACAAAAATGAAAAATATAGGACATTTAGTATCGTTTTCATCAAGATCAAATAAGATCTAATCAGAAATAATGTTGGTGCAAAAAAAAATGTCAGCATTTGTAGAATATAAGACTTAAAAAATAATGCAAATGTATTACTACATACAATTGCTAAATAAAGGGTCCGCCAAATAACTTTTTTTTTTTTTTGAAAATGCTTTAAAAAAAAACTAATGAATATTTTCTCAAATTTCTTTTTTTATTTGATAGTACAATCCTTCCGGTTAATAATAGAAAATAATTTCATTCAAATGGCTGCCTCGGCTGGCCATGCAGTAGCCTACACGATCGGTCCAATTTTTAAGAACATTATCGATTGTGTGCAGCTGTATTTCACCAATGGCTTCACGAATATTGTCCTTTAAAGCGTCAATTGTTTCTGGCTTGTAGGCGTAACACTTATCTTTGACGGCGATAATGCGATCTTCAAAAACAGGGCGCAAAACATCGAGTGTAGCTTCGGTTGTGTGACACGTAGCGCCGTCCTGTTGAAACCAGATGTTGCCAATATCCTTCTCTTCAATTTTTGTGAACAAAAATTCGTTCAACATGGCCCGATAACGATCGCCATTGACTCTAACGGCCACTCCTTGCTCATTTTCGAAGAAAAATGGCCCAATTATGCCTCTGGACCAAAATCCGCACCAAACAGTGACTCGTTTTGGGTGCGTCGGCTTTTCAATGTATGCGTGCGGGTTTTCTGCGCCCCAAATGCGACAATTTTGCTTGTTTACATACCCGCCAAGATCAAAATGAGCTTCATCTGGAAAGATGATTTTTTTTTGCCAAAATCGGCATCTTCTGTAAGTCGATCGCAGGCTCACTTAGCGAAGCGAAAACGCATAATCATTTATTTTCCATTATTAACCGGAAGGATAAAAAAAATAAATTTGAGTAAATATTGTTTTTTTTAAAGCATTTTCAAAAAAAAAAAAGTTATTTGGCGGACCCTTTAGCAGAATGGAATGGGTACATGATTTTAAATTGAACTGTCTTTTTTTCCTGCGCAGCGTTTTATTTTTAAGTACTATTTGGCAAAACACATAGTTGCATTTCTATTTTTACTAGATTTTGAGTAGATTTTGCCGAAATCTACTAAATAAGTAGATTTTGTTTTGTATGGGAAATCTAGTTAAAATCAACTAGATTTGGCTCTAAATCTCATAAGTACTAGATTTCGCTGTAGTGTAAATGGGGTATTACATATAATTTAAATAGCTTCTTAAGTTATAATTATAAACTTTAATATGTCTGACAAAGATTACACTGGAATTACCTCAGATAGAGACATAGGTAACAAAAAAAGAGTTTACTTAAAGGTTTATAATTAAAATAACTTGTGTAATTATCGATTACACAGCCCTGCATGGGTTTTGCAACCAAGATGGTTCCAGGTGTTGCCGAAGGCGTTTTTCGCACTGAACACGAATCTGTATTCAAAAACTTTCCATCACGTCAGGTTTTCGAGAAAAAGGGGGCTGAAACCCTTAAAAATAGCGTTTTTGGCCATTTTTGAAGAATTATAGAGCTGAACACTGACGTGCTAGAACCTTCGCTATTATCAGAAATTGACAATTGATCTTTGCTCTTTAAAATGAGCCTTAAGCCAAATTGTTTGCATGCACCCTTAAAGTAGGGGGTGGGTTTATGTCAAGGGATGCAATAGAAAAAGAAACACACGGAGGTCCTTAAAAACTAATCAGATTTACTTGAAAATTGTTACTCAGGGGTTTTTGGGATCGCTGATTACAGATCTTCATTCAGATTTAAAAAATTCAAAATATTTTTCTATCTCGTTGGACGAAAGCACAGACATAAAATAAAATTATGTAATTTATTTTTATTTTCCCAGTGTACGATTCTCAAAAATTAAGTTGAATTTTGTTCTCCGCAGCTTTACCAACCCAACCAAAACTATGATAGTATGTGTTTGCCCTACACTGCTATAAAGAGATGAAGAATCGTTGAAAATTATTTGTCATCTGATTAATATGATGGAGTGCCATGTGATTTCAGCACAAATTATCTAAAAGCGAATGAGTTACCAGAAAGAAATGTAATAAATAAATATATTGGAATTATATTAACGTAGTGGAGTAATTTTAAGTGAAAAAATTAACTTATAATAATATTAAACAAAGAACACAAAGTGGACTTATTCCTTTTACAAACAAGCAAAAAAGTCATTTTATCAATTTTGAAAGTGGTTTAAGTCCATTTTAGGTTCTAGGAAATTTTATAAAACGTATAACGTTATACATATATTCTAACATGTTTAAGGGGACAAAGACATAAAAATAACTTAATACCAGTTAACAATATTTTTGAAGCAATTCGAACGCAAACCCTTAATGGTCTCAATATAAGAAAAAATGGACATAAACAACTTTCAAAATAAACGGCTCATATAGTTCTACTCTACTATTCCTTAGGTCACTTTAATTCGTAGCAGAAACGTATATGATTAATACTGAACTAATTTTGTGAAACTATCTTAACGCGTAGGACAGAAATACACATTCTGATCTAGTTTCTAAGATCGCAATTGCACATTGGATCACGGATATATATATTAAACACAGGGGAATCCGAACGAAAGCAAATATGAATTGCTTTGTATTATCTTTGCAACTGCGTAATTTGCAAATGTAAGTTAAATCTATGGTAAGTAACAAAGTTTTCCAATTCCAATACGCACCTGAAAAAATAGGAGAATATGCATGTTTTTAACATTCTCTGTAGACAAGGAATGATTTAAAAAAAAAATCGAACAATGTACAGGTCCCCTCAAAATAAGATCAGGCTTAACGAATGCTTAAAATGTAATATTAGGTATATTCATACTTACTTACTTATTCATATCTTTTTTTTTAGTAATAAAAGCTAATTAAAATAGTTTTTTCCGTTATTATTATTTATTGTTATAAATTATCAGTCCAGTTTAAGATTTTGACATCGAATTAAAACTGATTTTATTAGCAAGCTTCTAAAACATCTCGACACTTACTGAAATATTTTAGAAAGTGCGTAAATCTCTGGATTGTAAAGAATGAACAAAAATGTAATGACGTAAAATTTAATTTAGGAAGGAAACATGCCATTCATTTCGAATCAAGTAGTACTTTTTTTTATCCGTTTATTTACCAAAAAAAATTACTTATAATTAAACTACAAATAAACAAATAGAGGAAACATACAATAACTAAATATGCATTGTCCCCAATTGGGCGCTCAAGCATATACGTATTAGATTTAATTTTAATCCATTTTAATAATACTTATTTTAATTCTATTATCTAATAATAGTTCGATAAAAAAAAAAAATTACTTTGCAATGAATAGAATAGAATGAATAGAAAAAAACATTACCTATTTATTACAAGGATAAAAAACAAAGCCAAGAGGTAAAGGCAGTGTGCAATGTAGGTACCTTACATTTCAAGCCACCAATATTTTTTAAAATTTATATTTGGAAACATATTTGTATTCTTAAGATACATGCTATCATTAAATCTCTTATTACCCGCTGTAATTTGTTTGCATGTAATTGCCTTATCAGTGGCCCGGCGGTAAATATGGTAAAATACTGGAAGGCCCCTTTCATTCTGGATATATCAATATTTATCCAGGTATAAAAAGGCCTCTGGAGGAACATATCCATTTTGAACCATAATCAGATTATTTTCAGTGCATTCCATGGTCTTCACAATATGATCTCTGATTAAATGAATGATTAAGTTATCAATCCTGCCAACTTTTGCCTTGGAATATAATCTTCCATTCGACACATACTTCGTAAAGCCACTATCTTGTGACCTAAACAAAGAAGTACAAGCCCTAAGGCAGTAGTACTTCAACAATTGTATAAGAAATGTTTTGCAACTGTTCGATCTCTAGATCAAGCGGCGGTTTAAGGTTATGCTGATTGTTCCCAGCTAAGGCACCAAAAACACAATATGTGCTGAAGGTTCTGTACTGGAAGACTTGCCTGTGTACCTTGGCAACATTTTCATAATAACTAAATCTTTCGATAAGCACCTTAAAAAATTGCCAGAAGTTCTTCAACGGATATCCACGACATGATTAAAGCTCAGCACGAAGAATTGTCCACTAGTTTAAAAACAGGTAAAGTATTAGGACCACCTCGTTACGGCATATAGCATAGCCTTGACTTCTTCACAAGTTGCGAATTTTTTGGGATTGTAACAAATTTTGCAAAAGGAAAAAGTTGTTTGACTACTGGAATAGGAAGAGTTCTTTCTATCTCAGGTATTCGATAGACAAGGTTATAAACTACGACTTTTAAGCCGGAAAAAGAGCGCGTGATATTGCTAGACTGCATAACGCACTATCACAAGTCCCCAACTGGTCAACCGATCCAATCGAACAGTTTAATGTTAATAGATATGTTCTTATCAGAGAACTGCAAACGCATTGTTTTTCATGAATAAATTATACGCTTAAATTTTCCTTTTCATTTTTAATCATGCAACAAAACTAAATGTTCGATAAATTCATGATCATACCTGCTGAACTCTTCTTTAGAGTGGTTATGAGCTAAACCTTTTATTGAACAACAACAATACTCAATGTGGTCTTAAACCCTATTATTCGTACTCAACGTTACCAGAATTTTTTTTTTTAACTTTTATTTCAAGAAAAAAAAACTTTGTTTATACAAAAAAAACCTTGTTTTCTACAAAAGTACCACAATTTAAAAAAAGACAAAAATGTACTTCTTAAAAAAAACATAAAATATAATAAAATTCAATATGCTGCATATTTTATATTGTTACGGCTGTAACTAAAAATATCGTGAAGACAGGAGGTTTGCTTTAAACAGTATCTGTACCAAGACTTGGCTTGTGGCTCGTCTTGTGGCTCGTTTATTTCTATGTAAATTTAAAATATTAGAATAATTACAATACATTTAATTTTATACTCACCGCAGTTTTGCACCTCTTCTTCAACAAAAGACGGGCTTCGATTAATTATAAATTTAACTTACATCTAATTTACAAGTTGCAAATAAATAAGAATTCAAAAGAGAGTGCAAAAAGGCGGTTTACAAACAAACGTCAAATAAAAACACAAAACAATAATTCACAATAACAAAATCAGCTGTTCATGTGGAACTTATTAGGGCGCTCCGTAACACCCCCACCCCCGTGGAGCGATCAGCTTCACCATCATCTAGATCAAGAACAGCTAACTTCGAAACAGCTCGTTATAACTCTCCACTTGAGGTTTTCACATCTGCTTTCCGAACAACTCCATCAGCTCCAGTGTACAAACGTATGACCAAACCTCGTCGCCATTGATTTCTTGGAATGTTAGGATCGCATATAAACACAACATCTCCTTCTTTTATTGGCCTTGTAGGCTCGCACCACTTAACTCTTCTTGTTAGAGTCGGCAAATATTCCAACACCCATCTTTTCCAAAACCTATCTCTTAAACATCTTACAATGCGTCATTGCTTCTTCAGTTTGAATATTTTATCATCTGGAACTTTAACTGGAGAAGTCTGAGCTATATTAGGGGCTCCTAGAAGAAAATGGTTTGGAGTGAGTGGTTCTTCATCATGTGGACTGACGGGCAAATGAGTCAACGGTCTTGAATTAATGATATTTTCAGCTTCGATGAGTAGGGACTGCAATACGTGTTCTTTCGGGGATTCATTATTTAGTGTTTGACGTAAAACCCGTTTGACACACTGCACCATTCTTTCCCACACTCCGCCCTCGGAGGGGTTTGCTGGACAATTAAATACCCACTCAACACCCTTTGAAGACAATAAATGCTGAATTCTTTCGGCTTCAAAAACTTCTTCAAAGCGTTTAGCCTCCTCGTTGGCACCCACAAAGTTTTTTCTATTATCGGAACGAATCCTAACTGGAACTCCTCGACGGTTCATAAAATTTTTCAAGGAAATGATGCAAGAATCCGTTGATAAATCGTAGGCTACTTCAAGATGAATAGCGCGTATAGTTAAACAAGTGAACAGTGCTACCCATCTTTTTTCAGTTCTACGACCAATACTAACATTTAACGGTCCAAAGTAGTCAAGACCAGTGTATTTAAATGGAGCAATATAACGCTCAAGTCGATCCACAGGTAGTGGTCCCATGACTGGAGTAACAGAAATGGCTTTGTTTTTTCTACAGACAAAACATTTACTAACAACACATCTCAATAGACTTCTTAACTGAGGAATCCAAAATTTTTTCCTTATTTCACAAATCGTGGCTTCATGATTCTGGCGTTTCATTTCACTGTGATAATTCATTACGACAATTTTCGTGAAGTAGTGGTCTTTAGGCAAAATAATCGGCCGTCTAGTGGTGTACGGTAGGCTGCTGGCCGCATCGATTCTTCCATACACCCTAAGTAAACCATCTTCGTCGATATATGGCAGCAAATTAAATAAATTATTGGCTTTTGTGACTGGCTGTCCTTTGTTGATACTCTTAATGTCTTCAGAAAATGATTCTCCTTGAACTACCCGGCGTAAGATTTTTTCGGCTTCTTCTAAATTTTTGGCTGTTATTCCATGTCGATCTAAATCACTGTACCTCTTACGACATAAATTTATAAATCGAAGCATGTATGCGGTCGTTCTTTTTAATCGGCTATAAGAAGAGAAACGTTTAATATTTATAAAATCATTGTTCAAGATTAGAAGTGAGATCTTTGGGCGAATTTCTTCCTCATCATGATCCTCAGGAGGGGGAGTAATATCGTGATTCGGCCATTCATCTTCATGTTGTTTTAAAAACTTAGGTCCATTTAACCATCGGCTTGATTTAGAAAAATCAATATTATCGTAGCATCTAGTGGCATCGTCGGCTACATTGTCTCCGGTAGAGATCCATCTCCAGTTTTCTATATTAGTTGACGCCAATATTTCAGCGATTCTATGGGCTACATAAGGTTTATAGTTTCTATGTCTACTTGAGATCCATTTCAAAACGGTTTTTGAGTCACTCCACAAAATAGTTAGGTTTGGCACTATCTTGTGTTCGCTAAGCACATTTTGTTTTATCCTTGTTCCCAGAACGGCCGCCTGTAATTCAAGGCGAGGAATTGATGCTTTATTTAGAGGGGCACATTTTGTCTTCGAGCATATAAAACTGACACCAATACTACCATCGACTGAAATAAATCTCCAATAAGCCACGGCTGCAAAGGCTTCCTCACTAGCATCTACGAATATGTGCAACTGGATTTCATATGGCTTTCCTTGGGGGAAGTAAAATCGTGGTAAACGAAAATTAGAAATGTTTTTCAGTTGTTTACGCCACTTCTCCCATGATGTATTGATATCGTCTGGAATCGGTTCATCCCATCGGAGGGCACGTTTCCATGTATTTCGTAGTATTACTTTAGCCCCTACAATATAATGATTTAAAAATCCCAATGGATCAAATGTCGACATGATAATACTTAACATTTGGCGTTTTGTTGGCTTCTCATTACCGGAAATAATGTCCTGACTAACATTTTTAAATTTCAAATCAAACATAAAACAGTCTGAGACAGATTCCCAATAGAGACCTAAAACTTTCTCTACGCCCTCATTGGCTGGAATAACTTTGAGTGATGAATTTCCATCTAGCGCCTGGATAACATCATTCGAATTTGAAGTAAAGCCTCTTAGATCAAATCCTCCATCTTTGTGAATATTCTTCACTTGTAGTGATACTTCAATGGCTTCTTCAACAGTATCAAAGCTGTCTATAAAATCGTCCATATAATGGTGTTCACAAATGGCTTCTATCGCTCTTGGATTGCATCTGTATGCTCTTTGGCATTTTTCTTCATAACATAAAGAGCATTTGGAGCAGGTAGCTCCAAATGTCATTACCATCATTTCATACTCATCAGGCGCGGAATTAGAATTACAGTTTCTCCATAAAAACCGTTGAGACATTCTATCACTCGGTTGTATCATTACTTGATAAAACATTTCGCAAATATCTGCAGTAACAGCAATTTTTCCAGATCGAAAACTGTAAAGTGTGGTTGTTAATGACGAAATATACTGAGGCCCTTTTAATAAATTATCGTTTAAGGAGATTCCATTTACTTTGGCAGCGGCATCAATAACCAATCGCAATTTTCTTTTCTCTTTGTTAGGGTTTATAACACCAAAATGAGGTAAATACCATTTTTTATCTGAAGTCAGGTGGATATCTTCTGGCGGCACTTTACGGACGTATCCCTTTTCTGTATAACTATTTATTACCCCACTATAGGCAACATAAAGGCTTTCGTCACGTCGCAACTTTTTCTCTAAACTTTCAAGACGGTTTAATGCCATTGAGTAACTATCTGGGAGATTTACTAGATCTTTTTTCCATAAAAGACCCGTTTGGAAACGTTTGCCAACGCGCTTTGTTGATTCGTGTAATATTCTATTCGCTCTAATGTCGTCTTCACTCTGAATTGGAGGAGCGGTTCGTACACCCATATTTTCAATATTAAAATAATCTTCAATCATCTTGTGGATCTCTTCCTCCTCTTCAACACGTACGAAAAGGCATGAATGAATTGAAGGTGATACTGATTTACACGGACCAAATACTACCCATCCTAACTCCGTATTACACGCAAATGGTCCACTAGAATTGTTTATATTTACATCAGATGGCAACCCTAAGCTGGCATGGTCTAAACCAATTAATAATTTTGGAACAATATTTGTATAAGGTTTAATAAAGTTCGACGGCGCATCTTTAAATATTTGTTTTATCTCACATTCCGTTAGGCTTTGCATTGGTAAATTTAAATTTGATACGGCATACACATTTTTGAGGAGATGAGTTTTATTCTTTCCGGTACCGCTTAATCGTATATTGAACGTAAACGACGGCTCCCTTGCTGACCGGCCACCGAACCATTGGAGATTTAAATTATTACTTTTCCCTCGTACGCCTATATATTCTGCGATTTCCTTATCTAGCATAGTTATGGAGGAACCCTCATCAAATAGAGCATAAATATCTACACTGCGGTTTTCACCATAGAGGGTAACTGGCAGCACACGAAACAGCAGTTTTTCAAAGTTATTTATTCTCAAAGTTATTGTAACCGTATGCTGCTGTTGATTGTGTATAAGCTGTGAAAAATAATGGCCAGTCTTCTGGTTCACCGTTAAACTCCGGTAAATCCTGTATTTTTCTTGGCATCATAAATGCATTTGCTCCGTTAAGGGTACCGTAAGCATTTAAATTGTTTGTTGTATGTTGCTGGTGGCTGGAGACTGTGTTTGAGGAAAACTATGGCGTACAGTTATTATTATTAAACGGTGTATTGTATGTATGTATTAAATGTAATTGACGCTGCTTGCGGCGACGGAGCAGCGCTGCCTTCTACGGTATGTTGAGGGTGTGTATATGTTCGCGGATTACGGGGCTCTAACGTTGTTGTGTTTGTACATTCAATGGCGGGGCTATTTGGCATACTTATTAAGTTGAGGTTATGATCACTTACCGTTTGAGTTGTCTCCTGTGAAGCAGATTCTAATTGTTGACACTTACGTCTACTCTCGGCAAGTTGGGATTGGGTTTCCGAAAGCTGGCGTTTCAAATATTGCATTTGTTTTTGCCAATCTGTCGAGAGGACGTTACCCGATGTTGAAAGCTGCATATTTATTTGGCTTGCTTCATTTGTTGACTCCGGTGCCTTAGAAGCACTAAGGTTACTCCTTTGTTGGTTTGAACTGGCTTTTTTACTTATGTTCGCTGTCGGGGCATCAGTGCTGGCGGCAGAAGCACTAAGATTAGTCTGGCTGGCTGGTCTGGATGCTGGCTGCATCTTCTCTTGTTCAGGTTGGTCAGATGTTGCTGTATCTGTACTAGTTGAACTTCTTAAAAGTGGTGGGCTGCGAACTACCGGTGGAGGCATTTATTCCAACAAAGTTTATTTCCTTTACTTGCAGATTTACTGGTGCTTGCGGCAGCTCTTGTAATTCTTCTTTTTACAAGAAATGTAATAAATCGCAAATAAAAATGCAATCAAAATTGCGAAATAAAAATGTTACGGCTGTAACTAAAAATATCGTGAAGACAGGAGGTTTGCTTTAAACAGTATCTGTACCAAGACTTGGCTTGTGGCTCGTCTTGTGGCTCGTTTATTTCTATGTAAATTTAAAATATTAGAATAATTACAATACATTTAATTTTATACTCACCGCAGTTTTGCACCTCTTCTTCAACAAAAGACGGGCTTCGATTAATTATAAATTTAACTTACATCTAATTTACAAGTTGCAAATAAATAAGAATTCAAAAGAGAGTGCAAAAAGTTGGTTTACAAACAAACGTCAAATAAAAACACAAAACAATAATTCACAATAACAAAATCAGCTGTTCATGTGGAACTTATTAGGGCGCTCCGTAACATATATAATTTAATATATTTTGGTGTAATTTAAAATAAGTCTAGTAAGTGTAATCAAACATATTCCATTTACATGCTTGAGTAAAAGATATCGCCGTTCACTAAGATTCAAGCAAAGCAATTAGTTAAGTTCATAACTTGTTTTATAGAAAGTAGACGTTTCAATGCTTTTAAATATGTCGGACAACGTATCGTTTGTTGTAAGACAAATTCTAAAAATATTTAGGCCTTATAACTACGGCGTAAGGCGTAAAGTAGGTGAAAGTAGAGGGTCTTTTAGTTATTAGCAGAGATCAGCAAGGAGTATTCAAAAATATGAATAGAATTGAATCATACTCATAATTTACGATACTTATAAGCACTCATACTTATTTTAATATCGTAGAACCTCTACTCATATTCAAAGTTTGAAGTACTCATCATATTCATACTTAATAACACGTATGATGTTGTTGATTTCGAATCTCCATAACTCAACATATAAGTTAAAATATTCCTTGTTGAATATTTTTAAAAAAAGAATTTTTATTTTCTTTTTTAATTATTTTATTATTTATTTATCTCTTAGTTGCGACGTAATTGCAACGAGTTAATTAACAATGAATTAACTAAAGTTTACAATGAAAATGAATTGACTTATGTGGGCTATTTCGTGTCAAGTGACCCAATTTTTAAAATCGATGTCTTCCGATGAAATTTGCACCAAGATTAGTACTATTGGATTGGATATTGGGTTTTTTTAAAATGTGTGTAACTTTCCACCTATTGGTCCTAGCAAAAATTTTAGATATTAGATAGCTATTTCTCCAATCTTTCCAAAAATAATTTTTTTAATTTTTTAAAATTTTTTTTTTTTTTATTTATTTAAAATGGGCCTTTTTTTTCTCAAAAGAAAGCTTATACAATTTCCTTTAAGGCCTTTATAATCGCTTAATGGGATGCGAGTGGGATATCTACCAAAAAAATTATTTTTTAACTCAAGAATAAGATTTTTCAATATTTGGCATACAAATGATCTTAAAAAAGTATTTATTTGCATTCTAAGGACATTCGGAAATTAGTTTTTTATAAACAGTGTTAAAGTTTGGACGTGCGTTATTTACTAATTACTTACATAATTAATCTTCACAATGGCTTCCGCTTCCAAAAAGAAGCACAGATCATCAGATATGCGAAATATTTCCGACAACTTATTGAAAAAATTCCCTTTCAAAACGTTTGCTAATTTGTGGATCGTGCAGGAAAATGATGGGAAGTTGGACACATTACCGGTTATTCCAGATGAGAACAAAATCAATTCTGAAAATGATGACAGTTCTGCAGGAGATGATGGTTGTTCTAACTTTTTAGTAGAACCTAAAAGACCTAACAATGAGTGCCAAAATCAACATCACAAGGATGCAGTAGAAGTTTTTGAACAAATAAAAAAGAAGTACAAAACGTCACAGAGTAGATCTGAAAAAATTCAACTTTTTACTCTTGCCCCATCGTCATGGAGTTGTTCAAAAATAATGACCGAGTTTGGAACGTCTCAACGAAAAGCAAGAATTGCTAAAAACTTGGTTGCTGAGCATGGGATTCACACACTTCCAAACGAGAAGAAGGGAAAAACTTTAGCGTGCGAAACTGAAGCTCTAGTAACTCAATTTTATCAGCGAGATGATATGAGTCGAATGATGCCAGGACTGAAAGACTGGCCAGAAAGTCCAAATGCAGAAGAGGATGGTTCTCTGTAACCTGAATCAGTTATATGCAACATTTCAATCTGAACACGATTACCCAACTGAGACCAAAGCATTGCGTTTTGGCAGGAGGCAGCGGAACTCACACAGTATGCGTTTGCATTAACCATGAAAATGTTAAACTCATGTTAAAGGAATTCAACTTAAAGTATTTGACAGATAATTCCTCAGAAGATTTACACGATTACCGTGATTGCCTTAAATTCACTATGTGTCCTTATGTAACAACTTCATGCCACTTAGGCGAATGTTCAAATTGCCCGGACACCACATTCATTAAGGAGAATTTAATGAACTCTTTTGATCGAGAATGTATTGATAAGATAAAATTTGACTCTTGGCTTCAGACTGAAAGATGTACCTTAAAAACAGTAATTTTAAATGTGGATGATTTTGTGGAAGAAATATGCAAAGGTTTGCTAAATTTGAGAACCAATGACTTTTTAGTCAAACAGCAATGGTCATTTTTGAATGATTTGAAGACACATTTGAAGTCTGGTGAATTCGTGATTTCATATGATTTCGCAGAGAACTATAAATATGTTATTCAAGATGTCATACAAGGATTCCACTTCAATAATGACCAAGCAACTATATTCACAGTTGTTATTTACTACATAGAAGATGAAAAACTTGAACACAAAAGTATGGCAATCATATCCGATGATTTAAAACATGATACCGCTGCAGTTTATGAATACCAGAAGATAATTCTAAATTATCTAAAATCTAAATTTATAGTGGAGAAGATATACTACGTTTCGGATGGAGCTCGTCAACATTTTAAAAACAAAAATAGCTTCGCAAATCTTATAGCTCACGAAAAAGATTTTGGAATTCCAGCTGAATGGCATTTTCATCCAACTGCACACGGAAAAGGAGCATGTGATGGCATAGGAGCAAATCTCAAAAGAAATGCAGCAAGGTATAGCCTGCAGTGCTCTCATCAAGATCGCATCTTAGATGCGAACGCTTTATTCCGATGGGCAAAGAACCATTGTAAAGAAACTGAAATAGTTTTTAGTAGCAAAGATGATCATGAGGAAACATTAGAAACATTGAAGAGTAGACTCGACGCTGCTGTAACAGTTGATGGTACAGCTCAATACCATGCTTTTATACCACTTATCGATGGAAGACTCCAGTTGAAAAAGTTTTCTGCATCTACTCAATGCGATTTCTTATTATAAGTAATAAATAAAATATTGAAATAATATTGAAAAATCTTATCCTTGAGTTAAAAAATAATTTTTTTGATAGATATCCCACTCGCATCCCATTAAGCGATTATAAAGGCCTTAAAGGAAATTGTATAAGCTTTCTTTTGAGCAAAAAAAAAGGCCCATTTTGAAAAAAAAAATAATTTAAAAAAATTTGTTTATAAAATTAAAAAAAAATATTTTTGGAAAGATTGAAGAAATAGCTATCTGTTGTTCTTTAAAATTATTATTTATTGAAACTCAAAACGATGCTTACACTTCAAAGGCTAACAGAGGAATGAAATAAAGAATGATACGCATCAGTTTATATAGAAAAATGGAACAAAGGATACATTAGATACATTCATGTTGTAAGGTTGCCATACCATTCAACACGCCTCCTCAACGTGGATGTATCTTTACATTAAATTGCTTCATATTCATTAAATTCATACATTTATTGTGCTTAACTCTAGGTAAATTTTTCGTTAATATATCGGCCACCATTCTATCAGTCGGACAGTAATTCAAAATAATTTCATTAGATTTAACGACTTCTCTTATATGGTGATACCGTATATCAACATGCTTGCTTCTTTTGTGATAAACAGGATTAGAAGCTAACTTTTGTGCACCTTGATTGTCGATGTACAAAACTGCTGGTTTGCATTGGAGTAGTACAATTCTTCCAGTAAACGCCGCAAATACACCTCTTCCTTCGCAGCCTCTGATGCGGCCATATACTCCGCCTCCGTACTGCTTAGTGCAATTGATTTTTGCTTTCGAGACTCCCATGACACCATACAACAACCAACAAAGAATAAATATCCTGTATAAGACTTTCGGTCTGTGGCATCACCAGCCCAGTCAGCATCTACGTAGCCTCTTATCAAAGGGTCTCCTTGATCAAGGGTAGCCTTGAAATTTATTTTGTGGTCTACCGTACCAGCTAAATATCTAAGCACATGTTTCAACGCCTGCAAGTGCTCTCGGTGTGGATCTGAATTTCGTTGGGCTAATTTGGTAATTGAATGAAGTATATCTGGCCGTGTTGTTATTGCCAGATACATCAACTCACCTACCATAGATTGATAAAGCTGTTGATCAACCTTGTCACAGTTTTCAGTACAATGCGGCTGGTATCCTGCGTCCAATGGTACTGAAAGTGTTTTGCATTCACTCATTCCATACTTCTTTAGTAAACTGATTATGTATTGTCTATGGCCGAAACTTATTGGTCCTGTTTCACCACACCGGTCTATTTCTATACCTAAGAAATGATGTAATGGCCCTTTATCTGTTACATCAAATTCGCTGCATATTTGTTGCTTTATTTCCAAAACGATTTTCTTATCCGCACAGCCAATTATTATGTTATCCACATATACAGCAATCAACACTAAACATTCACCAATTGTCTTCTTGTATAGGCAGGGGTCAGCTTCAGTTGGTATAAAGTTAATTTTTCTCAAAACTGTATCTAGTTTAGTGTTCCACTCCCTTCCTGACTGCTTCAATCCGTAAATTGATTTGTTAACCCGCAAAACTGTGTTGGGATTTTCCTTTACTTCAAAATATTGTGGTTGCTTTATGTATATTACCGCGTGTAAATCGCCATTCAGGTAGGCTGTACTCACATCGATTTGGTGCAGGTACATTTTATACTCGACTGCTAATGCCAATAAAGCTCTTAACGTCGAATATCTAATAACGGGTGAAAAGGTCTCCATATAATCAATTCCGTACCGTTGGCTGCACCCTTTTGCCACCAATCGTGCTTTATGACGTTCAACATTACCTCGTCTGTCCCTTTTTAAAGCAAACACCCATTTGCAGGGTATAGCTTTATGGCCTTCAGGCAAATTTGTTAATGTCCAGGTATTGTTTTTCTGAAGAGATGAGTATTCTGCTTTCATCGCTTCCAGCCAAAGTTTTCTTTCATTACCTGACATTGCCTCTTCTGCAGTTTTAGGTATTTCAACTTCGACCATACTATTTAACTCATAGTATTGCTTACGTGGCCTTCCAGGTTTACCATCCCTTATAATTTTTGGCCTGCCTCTTCTAGTTAATTTTGGCTTATGTTCACGATCATCATCAAATGGGCTGTCTTCATCGGCAGTGTCAAACACGTCTTCTCGATTTTCTTCCGCAAATAATATGATGTTTTCATAACACAAGCTTGTTGACAGGCAGGCAATCGCTACACAGGCAAGTACGTAAGAAAATGAGTTTTTATAACATAATTGCCTGACTTACGTTATTATTACGTCTTGTCAAGTTACATTGTTGCCAAGATATATTTTTATTATACCATTGAGTTTTTTTCTTTGTTAATGTATAATAAAATATAAATAATAAATACAAGGCAACCCTGTATTTTGTTTATTATTGTTACATTTTTTCTGTTTGTTTATCAAAACAAATTTTTGTTGTTTTCATTGTGTTTTCTTTTTCTGTTTTGGTGAAGTGGTTGTTTTTTGTTCTAGAATTGATGGTGTTATTTTGTATTTTTCTGATGTGTTATTTATTTGTTGGTGTAATTGTGGTACGCTTCGTGGTTCCAAAGCTATGAGCGGTGGTTCCAAATCTGTGCTTTTTCGGTTATTACATGGAGGTGGCGATTTCGACAGCCCTAAAACAGTACCACTAGGGACTGCTGCGGATGACAAGTGGCATATTCTGTCAATCTGTTGCTCCAATCCCGTTAGAATTATAATGGTACATGGATCACCTCCAGTGCCGTGAAGACATTTGTTGTTTTCTGATATTTTTTTTTAGTCCGAGGCAAGGCAAATTCAGGAAGTCACCGAAGAAATATTTTTTCATATTTCGTTTTGTTGGAGATGTGTGAACTGGGCTTGAACCGCGGCCTCACTCTTAAAAGCTACACACTACCTACTAGACTACGGTGATTTGAACTTGACATATAGGGATTCTAATATCTTCACTGGTAATCAAATGTTTAACATTAACAAGGTTCAGGTATGGCACGATGCGCATTTTATGTATACCTAGTCAGAAGAACTTAATCTGGCTGACAGAGTCGGAGTATTATATTAATAGACTCGGGGAATAGACTCGGTAAATTCACACATAAACAATGGGCGAAAACAGTGAGACAATAACACAGTAGGAAAAATTGCGAAGGTACACTCAGGCGATCCTGAAAATCATCGAAACTGAATACAAGTGACTTTAATGATATGGTCAATGAAATTCATTAAAAAAATGATTTTTTACAATTTTAAAACAAAAGGCCATACACAATCGCTTTTACGCCAGCATGATACATCATAGACCGACTCATCTCAACAAGAGTTCGGTTACAACGCTCTGCAACGCCGTTCTGACGCTGTATGCCTTCTTGTTGTAGAAAAGTTTCGAACTCTTTCTTGACATACTCTCTGCCGTTGTCTGTCCGTAATGTAACAATTTTGCGGCCAGTCTCATTTTCTACCAGCTGCTTAAATTGTTTAAATTTTTCAATCGCTTCATTTTTCGCCTTTATAAAATACACAAATATTCGCCTCGACTTGTCATCAATGAAGGTTATAAAATATTTACCGCCACCAACTGACTGTGTTTTAAATGGTCCGCAAATGTCAGAGTGTACCAATTCCAAAAGATTCCTTGACAAGTGGTCACTCTCATTAGGAAATGGTAGTACATGTATTTTGCACATCATGCAAGTTCTACATCGTCTGTTGTC
Organism: Sarcophaga caerulescens; assembly: GCA_927399465.1. Lineage (NCBI taxonomy): Eukaryota > Metazoa > Arthropoda > Insecta > Diptera > Sarcophagidae > Sarcophaga > Sarcophaga caerulescens. Next base: position 82,995,815 of record OV656872.1, on the reverse strand, counting down.
GTTGTTGATATTCACACCCTTCACGATGCCTGCTTTACTTAGGTAGCTCAAACTCTTGTAGTTCAAATGCCCGAACCTATTGTGCCATAATTCATTCGTTTGCGTCATGCCAAATAAAGAATTCGTTGTTCTGCCTACAACAAAAAGGTTTCCTTCTCTTTTAGCACGAAATACAATAGTACCATCTTGCCTTCTAGCTGTTGCTGTGTTCGCATCAAACTTCACTGTGATGCCTCTGTCAACGACTCTGGTAACGGAAATAAAATTGCCCTGCAACTCTGAAGAATATAGCACATCTTGAAACGTAATGTCCATATTATTTAATTTTAAAAATACGTCACCCTTTCCAGTTGCTGTTATATATTTTCTGCCTGCCAAAGCTATTCTTTCGTTGTGCTGTTCAAATCTGGTGAAAATGCTTTTGTCGTTGCACATGTGTGCGGTTGCGCCGCTATCAACATACCACACATTCGATTTTATTGCGCCATGTGTTTCTTTTTCTGCGCATAAAGATGTTTTGTTTGTAACCAGAGACAATGTTTGTTGTTGTTGCTTTTGTTGGTTTTTCCTTTTTTCACATTGGCTGGCAAAATGTCCCGTTTCATGACAATTAAAACATTTTCCTGTGAAGGGTTTTTTGTTGCTTTTGTTTAATTTCCTTCGTCTCTGCATTGTACGTACATTATATGCTTGTTGTTGACTGTACTCTGCCTCTTCTTCTATTTTTTCTTTTCGCCTTTCAGCTCCTTCTAGAAGTTTTTGTTTAAGAAAATTTAAACTTGGAAGATTGTCACGCGTCTCCATCGCAATTACAAAATTCTCAAAGTCTTTTGAGAGGCTGCGCAAGAGCATAATGGATAGAAGCTCTTCCTGCATTTCGATACCTACTTCTGTCAATTTTTAAACTATTTCGGTGAATGTCTTCACATGCAGCATTACGTTGGCACTGTCCTTCATTTGAAGGCTCACTAAACGCTTATACAATCCGACTTTTTGTATTGGTCCCTTAGGCTGGTATGTAACTTGCAATTTTTGCCAGGCTTCGGAGAAAGTTGTGGCATTTTTAATATAGCCAAGTTGCGATGGCTTCACACTTAAAATAATCGTCGCAAGCGCCTTCTCATCCTCCGTATCCCATTTTAATTTTTCTGGCTCACCCGCTAGTGATTCCTTTTTCACCTTTCCTGATACAACGTTCCAAACACCACTGTGGATCAGTAAGCTCCTCATCTGTACTGCCCAGCTCTCATAATTAGAATCATCTAATTTTTCTATTTGAAAATTGTTCATCTTGGTGTGCACTTCAATTCTCCGTTCAATTTCACTTTTCAATTTTTCAGTTTTTCTCTCACTTTTCCTTATACAAATTTTTTGGTTACGCTGTCTGGGTCCATAACCTGTTGTTCTTTAAAATTATTATTTATTAAAACTCAAAGCGATGCTTACACTTCAAAGGCTAACAAAGGAATGAAAAAAAGAATGATACGCATCAGCTTATATAGAAAAATGGAACAAAGGATACATTCATGTTGTAAGGTTGCCATACCATTCAACACTATCTAATATCCTTTGGAAAATTTTTGCTAGGACCAGTAGGTGAAAAGTTACACACATTTTAAAAAAACCCTGTATGACCAAAATGTCCAACTTTGACCCCCTCTAACTCCGGCAGTTCTTGACTGATAGAGCTGAAAATTTGTGTCTGGCCTACTATCCTACTATGGTGCAAATTTCATCCAAATCGGGAGACATCGATTTTAAAAATTGGGTCACTTGACACGAAATTGCCCATATACTAATTATTCATTGCAATACCAATAGTGGCGTGATCCAATCCTTCGGAATTTTGTCTGCCTCTGCTGGAAGTGCGTTTTTGGTATTTAGCATAATTTGGCTACACGTGCCGGAAGTTAGGTAACTAACAAAATATTGTTTACTGTAAAGAAACACAACATAAGTGGTGTGAGAAGCTAGGTCGAAATCCTGACTGAAGGGTTGTAATGACCAATTATGTATGTAAAGAACTGATTGCTCGACGCTTTAGCTTTGTGGGAAGATGTGCCTTTTAGTTTTTAATATAATTTGGCTACACGTGCCGGAAGTTGAGTAACAAATATAATTATCAAAATATTGTTTATGAAAAGAAATGATGGCTCGGCACTTTTGTCTTTGTGGGAAAATTAAATTAACAGGGTGTGAATCTTTGTGGTGTTAACTCCTTCCTTCTTAAATCGATTGCCCTCAATCGTATTAGGGATAAATCAGGTTCGCGAAGCTTATGTGGGTTAGTTGTTGCGGTTCTGAAATTATCTCAATAGGCAAAGAGATTGTAGGCGGCTGAGTCTCCGTTCGTTTTCTCTCCCAAGGCCTGCAAAGTAAAATAATGATGCAAATAATGGCTGCTGTCGCACTGATTGATAATGTCCCAAATGTTGCAATGAACGTTCTTATGGTATCAATTTTTTTGTGTGTTTTTGATGTGTAATTCTTTCAATGATTCCAATGATAGTAGATCTACATGATGTTTATTGAGTGAACTCAGTTGGAGAATGGCTGGTATAGCTTCTAAAGGAATAGCTTCATAATTACTGTAGGTTTTCCCTTTTATTTTAATTGTAGAGTTATGAAAATTAATAAGATGCGTTCCGGTTAAATTTCTAATTTTCTAATTTATTTCGACATTTCCATTGAAGTTATTTAGAAGGAGAACTGGCTTTACTTCTTCCACTCGGGGTATATGATGACTATTTGTGGTATTCCAGATAGAGTTAAAACTATTTAGAATTCTTACAATACAAGTATCATTTCTTAAATCTATTATTTGATTATTTTTACAAATCTTAATTTTATTATAATCTTTACATTTTCCTTCAATACCGTAAATATTATTTTTAAATTTTAATATTTCTTGGAAATTTAACTTAGTTACAATATTTTCTTTTTTAATAACAGGTTTAATAGTTAATTTTTGATAGGTTTCCTGTGATGTCAGTGGAATTTTAATAATATTGTCATTGCCTTACTTAGTACATTTACATCTGATACTTATTTCTAATGCTTCTTCGGCATTTTCAAATGGTATTTTTTCTTTGCTTAATTTCTCTATAGCTAGTTTTATTTCTTTTTCATTTAATAACACTGAATTTATAATATTGTTTTTAGCCCATTGCATGGCATATCTAATATTAATAAGTTCTTCCTTAACTAATCTTATTTTGTTTTGTACATTTATAATTGTTTCTTGTATACCATTATTATACTTTTTTTATACTATTTAAAATTTTCTCTGCCATGAGAGTTAAATTATTCATTCTTTCATTAAAAACATTATTGATCACTACCTGATCGTTATTGTTATCGTTTAATCTTAGTAAATTTCTATTTATTATTTCTAAATCTTCATGATCTGGTGACCTCCCGATATACTTCTTCCATAACGTACCTATGGCATTTATCGATCTTTTCCCTTGTATATGTCCGGAAGGTTTAAAGTCTGTAATATGTCTATAGTTTACTGAATTTCCTGCTTTAGAATTGGGAAAAGGAAATGGGTCTTACGAATGTACGTGTTAGTATAATTGTAAGTATCCATAAGAAAATTCTCGTATCTATCTCGTAAGTTTGATTAAATGAATTAGTCTGAAGGTTCCGTCCTGAATTTTTGCTTGTCCGTCATTGATTGTTACTACCTGTGCTGTGCTATAATCGAATATTCGAACTTCAGTTGCATGTCCTTGTGTCAAAAATGTCAGTATTGTCATTAAGATTGTAATTAGTCGTTTTTCCATTATTACCTAAATTACATAAAGAGAAAACTCGTGAAATGTAAGTCTAATTTTTTATGTTACTCTTATTCGATCTGATTCAGTTACGATCGTTGTTGTGTTATTTATCTTGACTACCTCTTTCTAAAAATGTAGGGGTTAGTTTTGTTCCTTAACGTGGGTCGATTCTTACGTACACAATGTCTCCTGGGACATATGTCCTTGGTTCTTTCCCTTTTTTGTTATGATAACGTAAGTCTCTTTTTTGTTTCTCTTTAATGGCCTGTTTTCATACCACAAGTGACTCAAAATATCTGTTCATTTGAGAACATTTGGTTTTTATAACACATGTGGCAGTCTTTTTTGAGTAGAAACGTAAGAATAGAGTTTTTTTTTGGTTTTCCTATGGCATTTCCACTTGTTAGAAATGTCAAAAGTAGACAATCAAAAAAAAGCGATTGTGTATGGCCTTTTGTTTTAAAATTGTAAAAAATAATTTGTTTTTAATGAATTTCATTGACCATGACTGCATAGAATATTTTTTTTTAATTTATAGGTGCCCAACTATTGCGTTATTAAGCATGACATAAAAATCAAAAGAAATTTCAATATATAAAATTTATTTAGTTTTTTTAATTGCTTTTATTAATTTCTTATGGAGGTTTGAGGGTTGTTTTTGCATTGTTGTATTTGTTGTAGAGGCCACCTTCTATGAATTTGCCTTGCCTCGGACTAAAGAAAAAAAATATCCGAAAACAACAAATGTCTTCACGGCACTGAAGGTGGTCCATGTACCATTATAATTCTAACGAGATTGGAGCAACAGATTGACAGAATATGCCACTTGTCATCCGCAGCAGCCCCTAGTGGTACTGTTTTAGGGCTGTCGAAATCGCCACCTCCATGTAATAACTGAAAAAGCACAGATTTGGAACCACCGCTCATAGCTTTGGAACCACGAAGCGTACCACAATTACACCAACAAATAAATAACACATCAGAAAAATACAAAATAACACCATCAATTCTAGAAGAAAAAACAACCACTTCACCAAAACAGAAAAAGAAAACACAATGAAAACAACAAAAATTTGTTTTGATAAACAAACAGAAAAAATGTAACAATAATAAACAAAATACAGGGTTGCCTTGTATTTATTATTTATATTTTATTATATATTAACAAAGAAAAAAACTCAATGGTATAATAAAAATATATCTTGGCAACAATGTAACTTGACAAGACGTAATAATAACGTAAGTCAGGCAATTATGTTATAAAAACTCATTTTCTTACGTACTTGCCTGTGTAGTGATTGCCTGCCTGTCAACAAGCTTGTGTTATGAAAACATCATATAAGTCTTTCAATATTGTCTCTTCTAGCATCTTCGTTTAGTTTGAGGTTGGTACTAACGGTTCTACCAAAAAATATTTCTAATGGTCTTTTGCCAGTGGTAGAATGTATGGAGTAATTGTATTCATAAATTGATCGGTCTAGAAGTTCCTGAAGTCGCCGTAGTCTAGTAGGTAGTGTGTTGGCTTATTAGACTGAAGGCCCGAGTTCGAATCGGAGGTCAGACATCAAAACGAAATTATGAAAATATTTATTCGGCGATTTCCTCTCAGCAGATTTCTGGCAAAAACTCTGAGAGTAAATAAAATTGCCATAAAAAGCTTCTCAAAAAAAAAAACTGTCGTTCGGAGTCGAGTTTAAAGTGTAGGTCCCGCCACTCATGTATAAAATTAACGCACACAACATAAGTGGTGTGAGAAGCTAGGTCGTAATCCTGACTGAAGGGTTGTAATGACCAATTATGTATGTAGAAGTTCCTCAAACGTGTTATGTGTTCGTTCCCTTTTTAAACATCTCATAATTTCTGATAGTGTGGAATGGAATCTTTCTATTTGCCCATTAACTGAGCTTTTATGGAGGTGGAGTTTTAAATATTTGAATACCCAATTGGTCTTTTATCATAAATACTATTGATGCAGAATTTAGCGACTTTTCATTGTCTATGTCAATAGCTTTAGGAACACCGAAGGAAAATAATATTTTTCGAAGTGGTTCCTTAATATCCTCGACCGATCGAGATTTAATTATGCTAGCTTGAGCATATTTAGAAAATGTCAATGGCAGTAAAAACTAGCTTATTATCAGTTTTGTATAAATCGATGTGCAAGGTGTGACCGGAATAGGTTGGTGTTAGTTTTTTTTTGTTGAAAGAAAAACACAACCTACTTTGTTGACAAATTTTATTGGAATGAATTCATAAAGAAATAAAGTTAAAAAGAGAAAATAGAGATGCAGTTGGGTTGCAGTGTTGCCATCGTGCATATACAATACAAAAATAACCAACATACTCCGGCTCAACCCAAATGCATTTACAATACAAAATAATAAAAGATATTACATTTCAAAAATTCAAATTATTGTTTACATTTTCAAAAGTTCACATGCCCTGGCATGTTTTTGTTTGGTCAATACTTTGGTAAAAATATCTGCAGCATTTTCCTCAGATGGTACATAGTCGACATCGATTGACCCATCGTTGAATCTATCCCTGACATAATGGAATCTAATGTCAATATGTTTGCTGCGTTTATGGATAGCTGGGTTTCTAACCAAAAAATTTGCTGCCTGATTATCACAAAAGACGACTGTGGGCTGTCTGATGAGCTCCTCAAAACCAATTTCACCAATAAGGCTTCTTGCAAAAACAACTTCTTTACTCCCTTGGCATAGGGCCACATATTCCGCTTCCATTGAGCTTAGAGCCACTACTGTCTGTTTCTTTGACTCCCAAGAAACCACACCGCCTGCCAGAAACATTACAAAGCCCGAATACGATTTTCGGTCACACGTATCACATCCCCATTCAGCATCTGTATAGCAAGAAAGAACGGATTTGACTTCATTAAAAGATATTCCATTATCTGGATGTTTAACGAGATATCTCAATAAATGTTTTGCCACTCGCATATGCTCATCATGAAGATGAGAGTTGAATTGTGAAAGTTTAGAAACTATATGTGCAATGTCTGGCCTAGATATTACAGCCAGATACATCAGACCACCAATCAAGCTTTGGTACTCATGCCGATCTGCTTTGCAGTCAATATCATCACACTTTTTTAAAACTGCTCCACTCGGCCAAGGTGTTGACACTGGTTTAGAGTTCACCATTTCCCATGTCCTAAGTAACTCGGAAGTATACTGCCTTTGATGAATTAGTATGGGACCTCTATCGCCTTCTCGTTCGATTTCTAGGCCCAAATAAAAGGAAATTGGTCCGCGATCTTCAGCCTCCACATGATCATTAAGTTGAGTGATGATTTGATTCATATCGGCTTCAGTTGAAGATGCTATCATCATGTCATCTACATACAATGCTATGATGTTTATACAATCGCCATTACCTCTAAAATATATACAATTGTCCGTTTGACATCGTTGGAACCCCATCTCCGAAAGAATTAGTGACACCTTTCTATTCCATTTCCTTCCTGCCTGACGTAAACCATATAAAGCCTTGATAAGTTTGCATACCTTGTTGGGATGTACAGGATCTTTAAACATTGGTGGTTGTTCCATATAAATTTCATCTTCAAGACTGGCATTCAAATATGCAGACTCAATGTCCACATGTCTAAGTAATAGTTTGTATTGCACCGCTAGTGCCAATAAAATTCTTATGGTAGAATGGCGAACCACAGGTGCAAAGGTTTCATGGTAATCTACATTCAGTTTTTGAGTATTGCCCTGAGCTACCAACCTGGCTTTATACTTTTCTATAGTGCCATCTGGTTTGCGTTTTATTGCAAAGACCCACTTCGAACCAATAATGTTTCTTGAATTAGGTCTGTCAACGAGCACCCAAGTTTTGTTCTTAATCAATGAATTGTACTCACGTTCCATAGCACCTTTCCATTTCGAGGCCTCATTTGAATTCAATGCTTCTTTTAAGGTTGATGGAATTTCTACTACTGTGTTCAGCATTTCGGTAACGACTGCATGCTGCTTCCTTAGACGTTCTGACTGTCGGGTTGAAATAAGTTTTGGCCTTCCACGTCCTCTTTTTGTCTTTACTTCAGGTTCGGATTTTTCATTACTTTCTTCTTTTGTATTCTCGTGCGGATCATTGTCCTCACTTGCCGTTTCGAAGGATTCATTTAGTGAATGAGGTTCATCTGCTTTGATTATATTAGCTTCTTCTGTTGATTTAATTATGTTAACACAAAATTCTTCGTCATTATATTCTTCATTTTGCAATTTTTCAAAGGAATTCTCAAAAAAGATAACGTCTCTTGCCTTTACAATCTCACGCTTTGTGGAATTATATAAACGATACCCCTTTGTCATGGATTCATAGCCAACTAATTTCATCTTCACTCCTTTTGGCATTAATTTACCGACGTTGCTATTTTTCAGTAATACCACAGCATCACACCCAAATCTCCTAAAATGTGCAACTGAGGGCTTCCTGTTGTACCATTTCTCATATGGTGTCATTTCTCCAAGAACTTTGGTTGGGCTCCTATTTCTAGTATATGTTGAAGTATTGATGGCCTCTGCTCATAAATTTTGAGGAAGGCCAGACTCATACAACATACAACGAGCCATTTCTACAAGAGTCCTGTTTATCCTCTCAGCTATACCATTCTGCTGTGGTATAGATGCATTACTCCATTGTTCTGAAAATAGTATTTAAATTTGGCATTCAAGTATTCCTTACCATTATCACTCCTTAGCTTCAGTAATTTGGCACCAGTCTGTTTCTCGGCCATTGTCACAAATTCAACGAAGACATCAAACGCATCCGATTTCTGCTTTAAAAAATACGTAAATACATATCGGGAAAAGTCATCAGTAAACGTCATCATATATAATGCCCCGCCATGAGATTTCACTCGAAAAGGTCCACACAAATCTGTGTGTACTAACTCCAACACGCCTTTTGAATTAATTTGTGAGTAGTTGTTAAAAGGTCTTGCAGTAATTTTACCAACAGCACAAGTAACGCATTCAAAATTTCTTGGCACTTTCAATTTCATACCTCTTACCATATTTTTGTTGCATAGTGTACTCATATCTTTACTGTTTAAATGACCAAATCTAGAGTGCCATTTAATAAAATCATTTTCTGCCGCTGCACCATACACATATTCTGCCGATACCACCGTATTCACTTTAGCAACAAATATTCCGTTTTCCTTTACTGCATACATCATATTTCTGTTGTCTTTGTTCTTAATACTCGCAATATTCTTTTCAAAACAAATAGTGTGACCAGCCTCTATGAATTTGCTGACAGACAAAAAATTTGAGTGAAGACAGGGTACATATAGCACATTGATGAGTTTTATGCTCATATACTTTGATTTATGGCATGTTTTCATACCACAAGTGACTCAAAATATCTGTTCATTTGAGAACATTTGGTTTTTATAACACATGTGGCAATCTCTTTTGAGTAGAAACGAAGAATTGACTTTTTTTTTGTTTTCCTATGGCAATTCCACTTGTTAGAAATGTCAAAACTAGACAATCAAAAAAAAGCGGTTGTGTATAGACTTTTGTTTTGAAATTGTGTAAAATAATTTTTATTAATGGATTTTAGCAATAAAAATTTGTAAGTATATATACATATGTTATGTAAATAAAGAAGTATAATTAAAATTATGACATTTTAGCTTAAAGAAAACGAACGCCTCTCAGTTCCAAAAGTTGGTGGAACTAATGGAACACTACCCACATCTAGCAACGGGTAGCCCTGTGTTCGGAAGCAGCAAACTATCGACAGAGGAAACATGGAACAGCATCGCGACACAGATCAACGCTTTGGGGCCTCCAACAAGAAGTGGATTGGAGTGAAAAAAGGGTATTATTTGAATTTAAAATTTGAAAATAATATATTCATACGTACAATAATATATTCATACGTACATGTTTTAGGTATGGCAAGATCAAAAGTGCCGATTAAAGAAAAAATATCAGAAAACAACACTGGAGGTGGTCCATGTAAAGTTATTAATCCAACGGGACTGGAGCAAAAGATTGACAGAATATGCCACTTGACATCCGCAGCAGCCCCTAGTGATACTGTTTTAGGTCTGTCAAAAAGATCGCCACCTCCATGTGATACCCAAAACAACCAAAATTTGGAACCACCACTCATAGATTTGGAACCACAAAGCGTACGACAGTTACACTCACAAATACCCACCCACAATACACCATCAACTCTGAAAGAAAAAAAACAACCACTTCACCAAAACAAAAAAAGAAAACATAATGAAAACAACACAGACAGACAGACATTTGTACGCGAATGGTAATGGCCAAACAAGCTGAAGCAGCAGAAGAACAGGCAAAAGCTCTAAAAGAAATTGCGAATTCAACGGCTGCTATAGGGAAATCCGAATGTCTCCACTATCACTTTCTGTATCAGTATTGAAATATAATTCTACTGATGGAAACATTGTACTTTTTTTTTTTATTTATATATTTATTATATATTTATTTATTATACTTCACCTTTGGAATAACAAAAATTTGTAAACAAATGGTAAACAAACAGAAAAAATGTAATAACAATAAACAAAATACAGGGTTGCCTTGCATTTATTATTTATATTTTATTATACTTTAACAAAGAAAAAAACTCAATGGTATAATAAAAATATATCTTGGCAACAATGTAACTTGACAAGACGTAATAATAACGTAAGTCAGGCAATTATGTTATAAAAACTCATTTTCTTACGTACTTGCCTGTGTAGCGATTGCCTGCCTGTCAACAAGCTTGTGTTATGAAAACATCATATTAATTGTCACTATGCCTTTCCCCTCTGCAAAAACACTCTCACCAGACTCTAACACTATTCTTTGTCTCTCTTCTTGCAGACATGAAAACAAATTTCTGCTACTGCACATGTGCGACGACGCGCCGCTATCCAAAATCCACTGTTTATTGTTAATTTGGTTTTTCGCTGCACACAACACCGACGCAACAGACTCACCACCACCAGCTTTACAATGAGAGCGAATATGCCCTTTCTGACCACACTTGTAACGTTTAATATTGCTGTGTTTATTCTCTCTCACTGCGAATATTCTTTCTGTTAAATTTGTTGTTGCTTTTGTTTACTCTTTCTTGTTTTTGTCTCTCACTTACTGCAAAAACCTTGTCATCATTTAAAATGCTCTTTTCTCCTTGGCGTCGCTCTTCTTCTAGAACTTTCGAAACTAACTGTTCTATACCAGGCAAATTAACTCTGCTTTCAACAGCAACAACAAAACTTTCCATTTCTTCTGGCAAAGCACACAACAACAAAACAGCAACAAAATCATCATGCAACGCAATACCAATAGCTTTCAAGTATCAAGGAATCATAGACGATTCCACGAAATTCGCCAATTTGTGTAGATAGTTTTTCACCAGGATTAATTCTGAACCGTACCAGCTTTTTGAACAGATTTACCTTTCTACAGGCCGTGTTTGCTTTATAAAGCGCACTTAAGGAATCCCATGCACCCTTTGCTGTGGCACAATCCTTAATATAAATCAGTTCGCTCGGCCTCACGCTTAAATTTATCATTGCGAGTGCCTTCTGGTCCATAATGTTCCAAGCTGCCTCTTTGTCAGCTCCTGCCGGACACACACCCTGGACGGCATCCCATAAATCCAACGTAATTAGTAGACTTCTAATTTGAATAGACCACGTCGCATAATTCTCACCGTTTAGTTTCTCCAGGCTAGCGACGGAATTCATTTTTCCTTTTTTTTTTTTAATTTTACACAAGACAGCACAATATCTAACAATTTTAAAATTCCAATTATTTTTTTCTTAAAAGCGTGGCACTGGGCCCATAACCTTTGTTAGTTTTTTTTTTTTGTTGAAAGAAAAACACAACCTACTTTGTTGAAAAATTTTATTGGAATGAATTCATAAGTTAAAAAGAGAAAATAGAGATGCAGTTGGGTTGCAGTGTTGCCATCGTGCATATACAATACAAAAATAACCAACAGTTGGAATAGGTGTTTCCTTTATTTTTGGTTGGTTAGGCCGACGGTCATATTTACTTTGTTTACAAGTTAAGCATTGCGTAACGATTTTTGCCACTGCGGGGAAATAAAATCTTTTCAAAATTTGAAGTTTATTTTCTCTACAATTCCTGTGAGCTCTATTGTGAGTTATATTATATTATACCTTCTTGTTCCTGATTACTTATTACATCTTCTACTTGTGACTGGGTTTTATATCTAACGAAATGTACAGGGTATAATTGTTGGATTTTTCCCATTATGTTCTCTTTTTTAATGCCGTTTATAACAGAAGGATTAAAATATCGACGTAAAATATCTATTAACTTTCGTACAGAATAATATGGTTTCGTAATGATATGGCGATGAGAGGTGGGGAAGATTATTTTGAATTGGTCCGTTGAAGTTTCACCTACATATATTGAGGAATAATTGGTTTTTAAATGCCTTAATTGGAGTTTCTACACTAGGTATGTATAAGCTCATGCGATGAACTTTCATCTGAATTTGTTGCTATTGACAGGTTGTGCATGAAGGATTCTTTTGGAGATATCTGTGATAAAGCATCGGCTACCACATTAATTTTCCCTGGTTTGTAGTGCAACTCGTAGTTGTATTCTTCGAGAATTGATTTCCACATTTTCATTTTACTGTTATTGTTTTTATTGCTAAGCGCATGTCAAAGGTTGGTGGTCCGTGTAAATTTTCACTTTAGCGGATCCGTATAAATAGTTTCTAAAAGAGTTTAACGCCCAAATAATGGCTAACAACTCTTTTTCGTTTGCGGCGTAATGTTCTTCTGATTTACTCAGAGTTCTAGATATGAATGCTATTGGTTTATCGCCCTGCGACAAAACTGCTCCAATAGCAAAATTGGATGCATCAGTTACCAATTCGAAATCTTTTCCAAAATTTGGATAAGCTAAAACAACGTCTTCCGATATAAGAGAATTTTTTATTTTCCAAAAAGATTCCTTTCCTTCATCATTCAAGGATATTTTAATGGTTGTAGATTTATTTTTGAAGACGCAACCTCCTTCCTCTCTTAAAAGGGATGTCAGGGGTTTTGCAATTTTAGCATAGTCTTTAATGAAACGACGATAGTACCCTGACATTCCTAAGAAACTGCGAAGTTCCTTCAGAGTTTTAGGTTCAGGGAAATTGGCAATAGCTTCTACCTTTGCATCATTCGTTTTGATACCATTCCTGGATATAACGTAACCCCATTGTCCTTAAAAAAAAAATTACATTTATCCAGTTGGATTTTCATATTTACATTTTCCAGTGTTTTGAATACTTTCCTTATATGTTCGAAATGCTCTTCCTCTGTTTTACTAAATATTATAATATCATCAATATATACGTAGCAACACTCCCCAATATGGTATCTTAATATGTCATCAAGAGCCCTTTGAAAAATGGATGGAGCGTTTTTTAAGCCAAATGGCAGACGCGTAAATTCATATTTACCGTGGTTAATAGAGAAAGCAGTCTTCTCAATGTCAGATCTTTTAATGGGATCTGATAAAAACCACTTTTTAAATCTAGTACCGAAAAAAATTGACTGTCAAAAAGGTTAGATATTACCTCATTTATTTCAGGTATAGGATATTTATCTGCAATAGTACCTGCATTAAGTTTCCTACAGTCAATTACCATTCGGTATTTTTTATTCTCTGCCGAGTCGTGTTTTTTCGGTACAACCCATATTGATGAATTGTAAGGCGATCTGGATGGTCTTATAATTCCATCTCATAATTCCTTAACTTGTGCTTCCACCTCAGGTTTTAAAGAAGAATGATACGGATAGAACCTCGTGTAAACCGGAGTATCCGTAGCAGTTCTTATCTCACCTACAACTTTTGTTGTGTAGGTTAGTTTCACGTTGGGTTCCGAGAATAATTTAGGAAATTCTTTTATTATACAATTCATTTTTGTTCTTTGCTGTTTAGTTAAATTTTTTAAATCAATATTTGTGTTTTCTATGTTATTCACGGTCAGTGATTTTAATTGTTTAAGTCCTATTTTTTTATTTTTCTTAATAGTAATGTAGCTGTCCCCGGCATAAATAACAGCCTGTAATTCTTTAAGGGTATCATTTCCCAAAATGCCATCAAAAGTTTTGAGAGAAGGCATCAAATAAAATTTTATTTCATCTTCTAAATTAAAAAGTTTTACTAAAGTATATTGTGTAATTTTAATATCCCCTACTACTGATTTACATAGCATAAAATGGTGCTTTATTTTGGATCCTTTTCCTCGCTAAATGCGGTTGTAAGTAATTTTTGCTGGACCCTGTGGCGACAAGAAACTTAAGAATATCTCCGCTCTTCGTCCTCACTTCAAAGTAGGGCAACGAAGAGCTCATTAAACTAAAAAATTAATATCAGTGGGTTCTAAATAATTTTTGTTATTATCCGCTTGGGGATTTTCATTTGAAGAATAATTCTGTTTCCTATTATAAACTTGTTCTCTTTGTCTTTCCGTATTAATATGGAAAGTTTTTTGTACCTTTCTTTGTTCGTTAATAGCTGAAGGTGGCCTGACCACTTTGATAGGGATAGGATAGGATAGACCTTTTTGATAGGGCCTATTCATAAAGCTTATGTGTCGCGAACGCATGCTCTGGTCACTTCCATTGGTTCAGGACGACTTTGTGTTTTTGGAGGTCTTGGAGGAGCATTGTATTGAAATTGTTGTGTCCTATCAACATATTGCCTGTTGTGCCATATTGGCTGGTTTGTTTAAGGGATATGGGCTAATTGTGGATAAAAGGGACGTTTAGTGTGTAATGTATTTCTCCTTTGTAGGTTCTGGGGTTTCTTGAAACTATGCGTTGTCCTCCAGTGCTGATTTTGCTTGTGGGAGATCAGCAGGTTCCCTTATTCCTAAAAGTTTGGGTAAATCTCCATTTAAACCTCAAAAATGTATTTAGGGCTTTGTTACGATAAGACTGTATAAGCATGTGAAGGAACTGTTGACTTGTTTCTAAGCAACCTAATTTATTTAGCATAAATGCTCATAAACTCCCTGATAAATTTCTTTAATCGTCCTATTTGCCTGGACCAATGTGGTCATTTGATATTCCAAAGTCGACAAATCACGCTTATCGGCATAGGGCATGGTTAAGCACTTTGATATTGTAGACCAATCGAGAGGCGTATTATAGGATTCTAACGCCACATCTGCGTTCCCTATTATATTATTTCGTATTATACTTAGTATTCCATAGTATTTAGGGGTTCCCTTTTGGGTTTCGTAAATAGATAACACGCGGTCTACGCTTATTCCAGGAACTGCACTCTCCTGGCTGTCCTGAAAATTCTTTGAGACACTTAACAACGTCGGGGATTTTGTCTAAGTCTTTAAGGTCATTCCTATGTATTTCTTCAATTATTTGGTCCGTTAAGTTACAAAAATTAGTGCTAGAATTTAAAGCAGCTTGTACAATTCGTGGACAATGCCGGTTTAAGATTTCAGTTGCTATATTAGTTATTAGGGACGTTAGATCGTTCATATTTAATTGTACGTTTTGGCTAGTAGATGGGTCAGAAGGATTATTTAAGACAGCAGGTCTCACCAGATTATTAGGATTCGACATTTTTATTAAAGACTTTAAAAAATAATTACAAAAATTTTATATTTCTAAACTCCTTGTTAAGTTTTCTATATCCTGAATAGTGTTCAAATTTCTATAAGTATTTGTGTCATGATTGTATACTCTAGCTGTTAACATATACCTTATTCTATAGTGAAGCTCCTTCTTGAATTCCTCTATGGCCTCTGGTGTAACACTTACTCCTGGTGCTGCAGCGTCCTCTACTATCGGTAATATTCCGAATGATGATGAGTTCGCCTTTCTGGCTGCACGTCCTCGGGAAGCATTGACGGATTTAGGTTATTCCTCTTACTAATGTAGGCAGGTACGTTATACCTTCCTTTTTGCCTTGGCTACTTAGGGGCCTTACACTAAATTTTAAAAAGAATTTCCTTATGTTTTCCTTTTTAACAGAGTCACTATTTTCTTTTCCTTTGTAAATTTATTTAAGGATCACTTTTTCACTTTCTGTCACTTTTTAAAACTATTTAACTACTACTAACTATTTTCTTTTTTTATTGTCTAAAGATTTTTTTGTTTGATTTGAGGACACTTTTTTATTATTATTTAAGTGCTTTTTGTTTAGTTTAAGGACACTTTTTATTATTATTATTTAAGGACTTTTTTTATTATTATTTAAGGACACTTTTTTTATTATTATTCAAGAACACTTTTTAATTTAAGGACACTTTTTTTTGTTTAAGGACACTTTTTTTATTTTGCTCGGAATATTTTAAAGGAATATTTTAACTGGCGACCGAGCAATTTAATTGAATATTTAAAAAAAAAAAGAATTTTTATTTCTTTTTTTTTTATTATTTATCTTTTAGTTGCGACGTAATCGCAACGAGTTAATTAACAATGAATTAATAACTAAAGTTTACAATGAAGTGAAAATGAATTGACTTATATACTAATTATTGATTGCAATACCAATAGTGGCGTGATCCAATTCTTCGCAATTTTGTCTGCTTCTGCTGGAAGTGCATTTTTGTTATTTAACATAATTTGGCTACACGTGCCGGAAGTTAGGTAGCTAACAAAATATTGTTTACTGTAAAGAAATGATTGCTCGACACTTTAGCTTTGTGGGAAGATGTGCATTTTAGTTTTTAACCTAATTTGGCTACACGTGCCGGAAGTTGAGTAATTAACATAATTATCAAAATATTGTTTATTAAAAGAAATGATTGCTCGGCACTTTTGTCTTTGTGGGAAAATTAAATTAACAGGGTGTGAATCTTTGTGGTGTTAAGTTATACACATACATAATTGGTCATTACAACCCTTCAGTCAGGATTATTGACCTAGTTTCTCACACCACTTATGTTGTGTGTGTTTATTTTATACATGAGTGGAGGGACCTACAGTTTAAAGTCGACTCCGAACGACAGATTTTTTGAGAAACTTTTCATGGCAATTTTATTTACTCTCAGAGTTTTTGCCAGAAATCTGCTGAGAGGAAATCGCCGAAGAAATACTTTTTGTATTTTGTTTTGATGTCTGGCCTGGGGCTCGAACCCTGGCTTTACGTCTAATAAGCCAACACACTACCTACTAGACTACGGCGACTTCAGTTATAAGTTATACAAGATTCACAAAATAAGTATGATTCGCGTACGAACACTAAAATACTCACTAGAGCTGGGTCTAGCTGACCCAGCATTCAGTCAATAAGATAAAATATTGCTTGACTCAGAGCATTAGCTGGTTTTTAACAGTAAAAGTACAAACAAAAGTGCCGATAGACGATGGAAACAATTTAAACAAATCGAACAAACAACCATTAAAGTCGTTTTGTAGTACGAATACAGCCTGCTGCAAAATAATCCAGAAATTAAGGTATTCTTAAAAAATTTTTTGGGACATATGACAATATTGGAAAAAGAATCCGGATTATTATATTCCACAACATTGTGTTTTGAGTCCAGAAGGTTCAAGCTCAAGGTGGTACTACATTTTCGAAAACATCATCTTTCCAAGTTCCAAGTGTCACTTCCTTCATAGCCCAACCTAAATTACGGCGTAAAGCGCAACGTAATTTAGCGCAAAGCTTTTACGCTGTAATGAGCAACCTAAATAAAAGCGTCAGTAATGTTAACTTACCATGTTAAATAAAAATCGCCAAATGAAAATAAAAAATAGACTAAAATCGCAAAATTGGACTGAAAGCAGCTAACATGTCGTTACTTAACAAATATAAAAGTAAACAAATAAAAAAATCACTTGCTTTACATCATGGCACATTCAACCAGATAGTGTTATTAGCCCAGCTGACAGCTTTTTTGAGCGACCGGATATGTCAAATGTTTTGTATACGTACAGTGAGCAAAAAAAAAAATTGTACACTTACTATCTGGAATACATTTTTGAACAAAGAATTACTATAAAATGAAATTTATTGTCCTTAAGATTAAATGAAAGCTTAAAAACTATATTTTGATTATAAACATTTCTCTATTGGTTAAGTATATAGAAAATAACCATCGAAACTATGAAATTCAACATTTTGAGGTACAAAAAGTTGTGATTCTTTGACTACGGCGACCGGATTCTCTAGAAAGTCATCCTGAACAAAATCCTGTGGAATAATTTATTTGTTAGTTTTTTATAATAAATGTACACATTTTTTTTTGCTCACTGTATATACATTATTTTGTTTATTTATTTTTTTAATTTCATTTTATATTTGTATTCTACACAATTTATAATTTATTCAAATATTCTTGATGTTCTAGCACAACTTTTATTGTAGAATCCGCTCTTATGCTTCCCAGTATCCCTCTGAAGCATAACGACCTCAGTGGTAGTGCAAATCAGCCCGTATTTAAAAACATTTGTGTTTTTACAATTTGCGTTTTAAATTTTTTTTTATAAACAAAAAGAAATAAAAGAGAAATACTGACACAAAATAACAACTTTATGTCATTATATGGATTCGCCTTTGTCATTTCTAGCTGACGGCGAATTTCATTTGACATAACCGGTCACACAAAAACAACAGAAAATACATGTTGTTTTTGTTAAAAAACACTGCGAATTGAGTTGTTGTACGATTGCCATCACCTAATTGAGTTCGCCCTGTTTTACATCAAACTTCACTTCTTTACGCTCTGTCAAAATTGGATTTTCCAATTGCAAAGCGTTAACGCCGCGCAATTATGGTTGGTCTCATACATGAGGCATGAGAAATTTTGACATTTATTTTGCGCTTTATGCCGTAATTTAGGTTGGGCTGTCACATAAATCCCAAACTCAACAATTTTCATATTATTTCCCTTAACATGTAATCAAGTACCAAGTGTTTGCGTTATATATTTGTAATGTTATATGTATACTTGGTGAAATGGCGAAAGAACTATTTTTTCTTGATTGATTTAATATTTATCTTTTATTAATGCAAATTTAAAGTCTTTAACACTAGTTGAATACAGAAAAACTTGAAAAATTAATCCCACGATTAATGATAATGAAATAAAATTATTAATTAAAAGGGTTCTGACTTTGTGGTTTAAATAATTTAAGTAAAGACCCACAATAAACTAAAGAAAAGCAATACAATGCGAAATGTATACACAAAATAATAAATGAAAAACAGTGCAATGCGATATGTATCCAAGGTTGTTACATATTTACTTCCAAACTTTTTGCATACGTCAAAAAAAAACAGACAATGACAATATGGAAAAAGGAAAACTGACAACGTCGCCACACTCACTGTCAAACAGAGTGAAAGAAGAATTCAATCCTGGAAAAATAGCTGAAAAAGGGGGTAAGCGAGAAGTAAAACTATTGCGAGCATATTTCACAATTCTGTGGAATAACTTAAAGTCAAAAATAGTGTTAAGAATGCACTAGCAAATGATGACAGACCTAACTATTCCGAAAAGCAGAACAACAAAAATGATAATTATGTTATTACTAGCAGATTGTACCCGGCGTTGCGCGGGTTATGTAGTTTGGATTAGTTTAAAAAATTATTATTGGGTCATTTTTTCATTAAAAATAACAATAAATAAAAAACCGGTTTATCGATTTCGAAACCGGTTTTGAAACCGGTTTCTGAAAAAATGCAATTTTTCAAATTATTCGGAAACCGGTTTAACACACAACCCAGTTTTTTGAATACTCTAAGTCCTAAATATAAATACACTCAATTTGCCCGTTTTTCGCCCCTTTCCCCCTTTTTGTACCCCTTTTGGTCCAACTTTATAAACGGAACACCTCCAATAGCTATTTGGGAAACTTAACCAAGCTAAATCGTAAAAAAAATACCTTTAAAACAGATAAAATACAGCATTTATGCATAAAGTACTAATTTTTGCCCATTTTTTCTCCCCTTTGACCCATTTTTTCCCCCTTTGGGTCAAAATTTTGAAAAGATTTACTGCCTATAACCTGCACCGACAAAAGTTCGATCAATATCCCAAATTTCAAGAAAATCGGTCCAGGTGTTCAGGCGTGATTGGCTATACACTCAAATTGCCCGTTTTTGGCCCCTTTCCCCCTTTTTGGACCCCTTTTGGTTCAACTTTTGAAACGGAACACCTCCAATAGCTATTTGGGAAACTTAACCAAGCTAAATCGTAAAAAATTACCTATAAAACAGATAAAATACAAATTTTATGCATAAAAGTACTAATTTTTGCCCATTTTTTCTCCCTTTGTCCTATTTTTTTCCCCTTTTGGTCAAAATTTTGAAAAGATTTATAGCCTATAACCTGCCCCGGCAATGGCTCGATCTATATCCCAAATTTCAAGAAAATCGGTCCAGGCGTTCAGATGTGATTGGCTAACAAACAAACCAACAAACAAACAAACAAACAAAAAAACAGACTTACATAAAGATTTATAATATATATTAGGATAGGAATGTATTGCTAATTTAACCTGTTTTACCTAATATATATAAATATCATAAATATAACAACAAATATCTGGCGCGATTTTTTTTTTCAAGATTAACGATTAAACTAATTTAGCACTTGAAAGTCTGATTTTCTAAATTCAATTAAAAAATTATCAAATATCAGGAATAAAAAAAACTAATTAAAAAATCAAGTATCAATTTTGATACTTTAGGCATTTAGGGTATAAATATGTATGTTTTTACGCATTTTAACAGAGTTAAGCATGTAATAAAGCAAAACACTGATTTTTGGTATCAAATAAAGATAATTTAAATTTTTTACAAACTCAGGTTAGCTACCTACAATTCATATATGTATTAACATTTCTTACGGGAATTTCATAAGCACTTTTGCTGTCTTGTAAAGATGCTAACAAATTGTATTTTGGTCAGTAGTGTTTCTGCCGGGTTTGCTTATTATTAAGGCGAGCACGCCGCTTAGTTATGGCTAAAAAGCCGCAGTTTAAATGAAATAAAAAAGATTATTTTTCAGCTGAAGAGCCGTTTTGGTCATCAATTTAATTCTGTTTTTACCTATCAAGTTTACAGCTATTTATATTAATTTCTTAAGTCTAATTTCTTTACATTTTCATACTTATGGCCTAATTAAGTTTTACTTAACTTAAGTTTAATTTCTTTACATATTCACACTTATGACCTAATTTAGTTTTACCAAAGAAAATAAAGTATAAAGAATGTGCATCTTAACATATTTTGGAATATTTTTCAAAAATATTTCATGACGCGGGGGGAAAAAGATAGGAGGGAAGTAAACAGAAACGAAGAGCGTAACAATGCGTTGCTCTCATTCTTTGCTCTCATCGCGATGAGATCAAAGACTATAAATATATGAAGATGTTGCACTGCCAGTGCCAAATTTGTCGATGGCAGTACGTCTACTACCACTTATTGTACTCAGAGAATTTATTATACTCAGAGAACGTACTGTTCTCTTCTCTAATTTATTCTCATATGCGTGTATACGTGTGTGCTTGTACATTGCCAAATAAAATAATAAACAAACTGAAAGATGTCTTGTTTTCACAAAATGTATATGCAAATAGCCTGTGGAAAAGAAATATTACCGTTTGTTTTATTGTAGGGTAAGAATATGTGTTTTATTGTTGTAGAAATGAAACTATATCGATTCGCACCGAAATAAAAAATCCACATTTTGTGTGGACATTTGAAACTGAAAAACTGAAAAATTGTTTTATAAAAAGTGTGAATTTAAAAATTGTAGTGCATGCTCAAACAAAACGTTTAATAAATATAATATATAATTAAAATCATAAATCATATTTTTAGAAGATATTGATAGGACTGGAAATATATCAGAAAGTACACATACCCCTGATATAGATGTCGCAGATATATACGATGAAAATAAGGAATATTTTAATGAAGGCACCGATTGTTTTACGTCCAACAATGTGCCAATTGAATTAACATCAAGTCGATATTTTGTTGGTTACATAGCTCAACGAATATCTTGCGTTAAATGTCGTGTGGATATAATCAAACCAGCGCAAATTTTGTCATATCCTTCAGAAATGTTCGTTTATGCAAAAAATTATATAAAAGATTCCGACTTTGGAAGTTTGTGCGCTCCATCTGATTTATTTTTTGAAGTTTGCAAAATTCATATAAGTCTTCGAAAAAATTTTTTTAGAAAATAAATCTATAAAAAACAAAAAAACATTTGTAGTTGGCAAAAAAATACAAAAAATGCACAAAAAATACAATTTATTCCTTGGTTTGATGAAAATAACGAATGTTATAAACACAGAATGGAGATGCTTAATTTACTAATTGTTGTTTTACTACGGAAGCATTCCACATGGGAAACATACAAATTCAAATTATCCAGTATGGAAAAAGTTAAAATTTTGAACCATTAAAATGATAAATAAATTTAATAAATACTAAACAAAAAAAGCATTCGTTTTATTACAACTTCATTCTATACAAAAATAGACACATATGGTAAATATGTACATACATAATTGAATAGTCTAAAAAATAACATTATAATTCGGTGCAAATCGATATAATTTCATTTCTACAACAATAAAACACATATTCTTACCCTACAATAAAACAAACGGTAATATTTTTTCCACAGGCTATTTTCACATATATTTTGTGAAAACAAAAATTCTTTCAGTTTGTTTATTATTTTATTTGGCAATGTATGTATACACACACGTATACACGCATATGAGAATAAATTGCTTAGAGAAAAAAACAATACGTTCTCTAAGTATAATAAGTTCTCTGAGTACAATAAGTGTACTGAGTCTTTTTTGTTTTCTTTCTCTCAGTTAACATGAGAGTGAGAACGACAATTTAGCTTTCCCTGTTACCTACCCCCTCATCATAAAGAAGCACAAAATTTTGTCAATTTTAAATACACTGTGTGCAACATCTTTACATATTTATAGTCTTTGGTCAAACAATAAAAACGATCATACATACATAATCGTACATACACATATACATACGTACGATGAGAGCAACACATTGTTACGCTCTTTGTTTGTGTTTATTTTTCTTCTGTCTTCCCTCCCTCATCAAGAAATGATTTTTAAAAGAGATTTTGGTGAGAGCGGGTCTTACTGGTACATCCCGCCATAAGAAATTTTACTTCTACATGATGCGCATTCTTTATATCCATATTCTTTGGTAGCACAAACGTGACCAACACAGAACAGTGGATAAGTGTGACCAACACACTACACCTCCGCTGTTAAGAAAAATCTGTACAATTCAAATTGGATAATTTTTTTAGAATACTTATTCAGCCCAATCATGAATAAAAATTCCGCAAGAGATTTCTATCTTTTCCCTTCTCTTCTATTATGAATAAAAATTCCGCGTGAAATTTTTTACTTTTCCTTTTTCTCTGTTTTAATTCCATTTTCATCAACCATGTGAAGGGAGAAATATTAAAAAGGGAAAAAAGTAGGTATTCTCAATGTATTTTAGTTTGGTTTTTCCCCAAAAAAAATTCACTTATAAAACACAAGTCTTAAAAATGTAAGTATATTTTTGGTACAACTAAATAAATAAAAAATATTTAAATATTCCTGTAGGTCTAAAACAACTAATAAAACTCAAGTTCAACATTTGGGTATATTAATGGAAGCCAATTTGTAAGCTCTTTGCTCAAAATCGACTGATCTAAAGACACATTGAAGTCTTTTCCTACACCAGTCTGGTACCCACGTAAGCTCGCACTTTGCTTTACAATTGATGAAACTCCAAATTGCTTTTTTGTTGGTTGACTGTGAGTTGGTAAAATTTCTAATAAATACCGAAAGGCCGGTTTATTTACTCTGTAGTACTTTTGAAACCTGTTGCAAGATAAAATTTAAACCAGACACGTTCATTTTTATTTATTTACTTACAAAGACAGCGGCAACACAAGAGGGTTAGATTCATCCCTTAATTGTCTTCTGGAAATACGTTGGCTGTTTTGTTGTTGCTTTTCTAAACTACCAATTTCCTCCACAAGGATACACATGAAGGCACTATTCATTTTTATTTTCTTGTATTATATTAAACCCTTATGTATTTGTTTTAAATTGTATTACAGGTATTCCCCGACTTACGACCGAGATAGGTTCCTGGTCATCGGTCGTAAGTCGAATTTCATATCAAAAAAAATTTAAGAAAAATATTACATACTGTACTACTAACTTTGAGGGTCAGGAGAAATGAAACTACCCAAAATTTATATTTACTTTTATATATAAAATTTATATTTTAGAGATTCCCCGCAACTTACATATTCGTAAGTGCGAATAGTCGTAAGTCGAACGGTCGTAAGTCGGGGACTACCTGTAATTTTATTTAACTTTAATTTTACTTTATTTTCACAAATTGTCAAAAAATTTAATATCAATAAGAAACACAGCTGACTTAAAAATTCAATATTGCGACTTTTTAAAACGTTTACTCCCGCGGAATTTGTAATTAGAGGATTTCTTTCTCGAGAAAAACGTTTTCCTTGAGAATATTCGTGATTGGGCTGATTATGAATTCTAAATTTAAGATTAGTATATAGTTATTAAATTTATTTTTAAGTGTTCTAAGAATTATTTTATATGTATTACTAATTTTTTTATACTTCATATTTTTTAGTCTGTTCTTATGAATTGTTTGTTTTTATCTTAATTAATACATTTGAATCATCTATATCTATTACTTCATATGGTCCATCATAACGTGGTTCATATTTTCTTCTATTTCCAGCCTTGACCAAAACTTAGTCGCCTATTTTTAGTTCTATGTTTTTCGTGTTATTTAATGAGTCTATACTTCTTTCCAAAGCATGTTTTAGTCTAGTCTTGAGTTCATTAGCATAATTTTCAAAATTGTAAATTTTTGGATGATTCATGAAATGAAACATCTCCAGGTAAACTTGGTAATTTTCCAAAAAATGGGTTCAAAAGGTGAATATTCAGTATCTACATGAGGGGTTATATTGTACGCAAAGGTATAGTAAGGTATCCATTTATGCCAATTGTCATCTTGTACAAATGACAAAAAGTATTCATTAAGAACCCTATGATTTCTATCCACTGTACCCAACGTCGGTGTGTAAAAAATTTGTTAAATTTTTAATAACGCACATATTTCTTTTAACAATTAATTTCTAAATTATGTACCGTTATCTGATTTTAGTATGCTAAATAAACCATATTTAAATATTAAATTCTCTACTAGTGCTTTGGCTATTGTTTTTGCCTCTTTCTGTCTCTATAGGACATGCAACTATGTATTTCCTTTGTTGTGGTTTTGTTTATTTTTATTTTTTGTAAGATTTAATGTTGAAGAAATAGAAATATAGTTGAGCGTGTTATTGTTGTGCATAGCTGGGAGTTATGAATTTATTTCACTTTTTCCATACAAACCTAAAGACCGATAGCAGACTGTTTGTAACATGTATTGTGCAAAGGTGTGTGTTAGTTTGTAAAGTCTATGGGGCGGTACACTCGGTTATGTTGTGTTAGTCGATATGTTTGTTGTGTGAATGGGTAGGTGTCGAGTATGAGTTCATAGTCCCGCGCATGTCTGCCGCTAGGTTTGTAGGATGATTGTCATGAGGATTTCTGGCCGGAGGATCTCTGGGGCGAGGTTACGAACATCTGTGAGTGTCTGATGTAGGATAGCGTAAACTGATGGATGTCTGGCCCTAGAATCTCTGGTCCAAGGATATCTGGGGCCATGATGTCTGGCCTGAGGCTGTTTGGTCCGATGATGTCTGGGGGCGAGATTCCGATGATCAGTGAGTGTGTGATGTAGGGTACCGTAAACTCATGTTGTCGACTTGTGGAATGTTGTGGTTTTGTTTATTTTAATTTTTATATGATTTTATATTGAAGAAATAGAAATATAGTTGTACGTGTTGTTGTTGTTTTTTGTTGGTGTGATACATTTCCGTTGTGTGGTTTTGTTTATTTTATTTTTTGTATAATTTACTATTGAAGAAATAGAAATATAGTTGAACGTATTGTTGTCGATACATTTCAGTTAGTTCTTGTTTTGTGAAAATATAAGTATAGAAATTGGTGGTTTTCTAAACCACTTAGGTTCATTTTTTGAGTGCGAGTTTAAACTCAAGTTTAAGTTAATCTTCGTTTTCAGTTTTTGAGTTTACTTAATCTTACGTTTAAACTTACGGTTAATCGGTTAAACGTTGGTGGTTTAAACTTAAGATTAACTATCAAAAGTAGTTGACAAATTTTATTTAAAAAAAAAAGCTTTTAAGTGAGAGAAAGCCGAATAAGACAAATATTTAAGTGATTACGAATTATATAAAACACAAATTGACAATAGACACTCTTAGTTTACTTATTATTTTTCAAAAATTACTTTTTTACTTAAAGAGCAATAGTATTCAGCTTTTGTTTGTTTGTTTTTGTTCTATATTGTTGTAAAACACTTTGCAATTTTTGCTTACAAGTGTGGCAGCTCTACAAGGTTTAAACTCCCATTCAAACAATGAAAACCCAGTTAACGAAAGATTAAATTTAACTGGAGATTATCTTAAACTTGAGTTTAAACTCGCTTTCCAAAATGTGGCCCTTAGTGTATATGTTAACGAAAAAACATTAATTCCACCAATTTCGTTTTCTTGTAATAATAAAATGCTGACACATTTGCAGACGGTCGAAAGTGTGATAATGGAACATTGATGTAAACAATAACAGCGCGCGAGTTACATATAAAAATAACTCAGACAAAACTGATGACTTTTTGAATGAAATAGTAATGTATGTAAAATCTGATGTCACAAAGCTCACTTGAGCACGCATAGCGGCCCGTTGTGATGCCACGGGTGAACGCAGTCCCTGTACTGACCAAGTTCCACCACAATGAGGGAAAAGGAAGAAGTTGGTCAGCGCAAGGGCTGCACAACGGAGGCACGACTACCCCGCACTGGAAAACCAGCCAGAAAGTTTGATGAACGAAGCTATATCATTGATATCAATGGATGATAGCTCCGTTAAGCTAACAAGGAATGGGGAGCCAAATAACCTATATCTACACCTAGAAAGAGACGGGCACTGACAAAGAAAGTGAATGATAGTCTCCTCTTCCTCAGAGGACCTGCATCCACGGCAGAAGTCGTTAAAAGGGAGCCTCATTCTTTCCGCGTGTCTACCCATGACGCAATGACCCGTAAGCACGGCCACTGTAGTCGAGATGACGTCACGACCAAGGCCAAGTAATTGGTTGGTACGCCTTTTATCCATCAAGGGCCAGGTGAGCCTAGCGGTGGAGCAGGACTCCTCATTGACCCAGGATAGGTTGGCGTCCCGAAAGAGTTTCCGCGCAATGGTCAACTTGACCGAGGCAAGTGGTATACCCACTTCAACAGAAGAGGATTCCGGAAGGAGCGCACCAGCTCTGGCGAGCTCGTCGGCCCTACAGTTTCCCGAAATTTCACTGTGCCCGGGGACCCACACCAGAGAGACACTGGTGAAGCGCCCCGAAAGAAGGTCGAGACAGCGGCGACATTCCCTAACGATCCTAGAGTTATTCACGAAACCCGATAGAGATTTTATCGCGGCCTGACTATCAGAGAAGACCGAGACGCGAGTGAAAGGAGCATCGTTGACGAGGATCCATTGAGCGGCCCGGTAAATCGCCATCACCTCCGCCTGAAACACGCTGCAGTAGTCCGGCAGATGGAGAGAAATATTCAGGTTCAGTTTCCCAGAGTAGATACCGCTTCCAACACCATTATCGAGTTTAGAGCCGTCGGTATATATATCCAGGACTTCCGGGGGGACGATCACCGCTTCGCGGTAATCACCCCACTGGTCAGCAACCTTAGCCACTCTCCAGTTATGAGTGGGCTGGATCTTGAGGATCCTCAGCATGGTTTCCGGGTCTGATGGTCCGGTCGGAATTCTCGCCTTGGACGGAGCAAACTTAGCTCCTGGCCAGACTTCACCAATCCTACTGATAGCCTCCTTGTAGAGCTCCATAGAGCGGAGATCCGAGCAAACTACCAGCTTGATGTGCCCTTGATACCACCCCGCATCAGTACAGCCGGGTGAAGGGCCAGGGTTGGAGTCCATTACTCCAAGGAAGACGTCCAAGAGCGCATGTTCCACCAGCTTTCACTTAGTGGGAGCAATGGAACCATCAGGGTGGCTCTGGTCAACGATTGCCCAGGTCAAACCTTTCTTTAATACCTCACTTAGAGGCGTTGAAGGTTTGCTGGGGTCAGGACGTCTGGGTTGCGTCGACGAACGGGGTCTTGCAAAGGGGGATGTTAGGGTTGGTCACCTTTGAGCGTTTGGGAGGCTGGAGTCGAGCGTTTAGCTCGATTGATTTTTGCCTCTTTGGGGCCGTCTCTGCCGTGATCGGAGGCGGGGGGTCGATCATTTTGATAGGCCTTAGCCCAGGCAAGACTGCCCTTCTCGTCCTCTGAGAGGAGAGCCGGGTCGATCGAGCCGAATCTCGCAATGATCCGCATGGCTGATCTGCGAGTTTTATATGCCCTAACGCTAGCACTCACGGTATTTTTGACACCCGAAGATGGATTGGTGCCAGGGGCTTGCTCGCCAGACTTGTCTGCCAATGCCTTGGCGGCAGCCGAAGAGTGCGTGGGCATATTCGCAGCAGCCTTAGAGGTAGACGGTGCCTCGGTAGAAGGTGTCAGGGCCGGAGGTGTGGCGACACTAGGGACCGGCTTCGCAGCTGGAGCCTTGTGTGCCAAGCTAGGTTTCACCGAAGTGGAAGCTTGGGCCTTAGTTCTCGAGGTGGGGACAGCTGCCCTTTCGGCAGGTGCCTGTCTAGGGAGGATTATACGTCCACCGGTAACAGTGGATGCTTTGCTCTCACCCTTTTGAGTTAGCGCTGTTTTGTGTGTTTGGTTGAGGTTTGTATTCATTGCTAGTGGGTCCCCACTCAAAGCCGCTATCCTTGCCCGCAAAGTGTAGTTACCCTTAAATGGTCCCGTGGTTATCTATGCAAGCAGGGAGGCCACGCGAGGGTTGGCACCAGCGTTTATGGGGACAGGTGCTCAGAGCCAGACCAGGTACTAATCGGGAGTCTTCTCAACCGAACCTACACCGCCAACTTAACAGCGACGGACAAGGAACATACTTTGAGGCCTGCCAGGGTTTTAACGGGACGGGGGCAGCTGTAGCCCTAGCCTGGAGCCGTTCACACTGGGTTTCACCCCGGTGCTACCGTGCATACGCAACTAGGTCCAGAAAGCTACAGCCACCAGCTCAGAGCAATCAAATCAGAAAAAAAAGGGGGTAGGAATGGTCAGAATAAGATAAAAGGGTCGTGCCAAAGGGGGGTGTCAGCCATAGTCACACCGGCTGAGAGGGGGGTGTTTATTGACTCCCCAGTCTAGATCCGTAGTGTTTTGTTAAAGGGCAGGGCCACCTCTAGCAGTATGTGACGATGTCACGCACTAACGGTCTTGATAGGGTAGAGGCTGGGGGCTCCGAGGGAGCTATGATCGCACATCCTTATCCTGCGGAAACCGCTTGACCCCAAATATGTAAGTAAATGAACATTATTTTATTTAACTTCTCACATTTCCATTTTTTCCGTTCACATACCTTAATAATGTTAAAAGTCAGCAATTTTGCAATACTTAAATTTGTTAAACTATTTTTTTGACGACATGCATTTCCGTTCACATGCCTTAAAAATAATAAAAATCAAAATTTTTAAGAATAATAAAAATATAGAATATGTCAAATCAGCAAAAAAGAACAATATAAATAGGAGTATATTAAAAATTAATTTAGTCTTAGTTATCTCCACCTTTGGTAAGAATTAAAATTAAAATCTTGAATAAAATCAAAATTATAAAAATAAAATTGGTTTTTTAATAAAATAAGAAAAATCATAATTAAAGTCGCGTCATTATGATTACCATGCAATTTTCATTCTTTTGGTTTTTACATATTTTTAAGCTTCATTAAAGTAAAGAATTAGAATTAAGTTCTGTTCAATTTTTTAAAGAAATGAATAGTTCCATATTTTACAACGACGACAACGACATATTTTACAACGAACAGCAACCGTTAGGTAGTCCTCAAAGGGAAAGACAATCGCCAAGGTCACCCTCACCAGTTTTCGGTGAGAATGACTCGCCGAGGTCTCCATCGCCGGAGACGCCACCACCACCCCCTCCACTAATCACAAAGATTAGTTTGAGGGATGTTAATAAAATCACCAATGATGAATTTAGGCACTGCGGGATTTGTACACAGAAGTGTGCAATTCAAAACAGAACGAATTGATAGCAGTTAGAAGGACGTACAAAGTTTACCAAGAAGAAGAAAAACACATTATGGCAAAAATCAACAAGCTAAAAAAAGCGACAAAAAATCTTCGAAAAATATAGGCAAAAAATAATAATCCTTTGGAATCGTTATTTAACAATAAGTGTTAACAAGTGTAATGTTTATCTGGCAAATAAAAAAGGACATGTAATTGTCTTTCTACATTGCACGCACTATCTGTGTCAGGAGTGCTTTAGATCCTGGCACAGAGAATGTACTGAATGTAGAGCTAATAAGTCAAGTAAATATAATAATTCAAATAGGAGAACGTTATTATATAAGTAACGTTTGCCTGTTTGAATTATTAAGAAAAATAAATGCTATCATCATCGACCTCACTCCCTATAGTGTTATGAGTTATGAGGAACGTTCGGATTTCAAATCTGATATTGAAACGCAGACTTCTTTTGCTTGAAATTTATTAGCAATGAAAATTCCTTGAACATCAACAATTATAAAACTATTTTCCTGTTGCTGTTCTTGTTTTATAGCTGTTGTCATATCCCTAATAAAACTAAAATAATAACAAATATTATTTTAAAGTTCTTTCTGTTTGTAATCTTTATTTAAATTTCATACATTGCAAATTGTAAAGTTTAATTAGTACTTCCTTGTTTAATTTTTTGAAAACAAAAAAATTGCCTGTACAGAGGTATTCAATTTGATCTCCTGTGTCATCCTCAAATATTTTTAAGGGAAAAAGACAACATTTTTTTCTAACTCCAGCATTATCCTTTCCCCGAATTTGGTATACACTCCAATACATTTGCTGATTGGGTTGGTGCTATTTATAGGTATGTACATACATATATCCTTTAAGCATACTGCTTCCTTCTCATACTGTTTCCCACTGAGTTTATTAAGACCAGACACTGTGTTAATTTTTTCCTTTTTCACGTTTCAAGAGGAACTTCAGTGTATTGTTTTTAAATCTCCTTTAAATAAAGAGAACGAATGATCTTTAGGAGATGTTGATTGTGATTACCCGTAAGTAATTACAATCGTTGGGTTGCGTGATTTGGGAAAGAAAGAAAACAAATACGAGTTAATTTCAATTTCTGGAATTTGAGATATTGAGAGAAAAATATTTCTTACCTTTTTTTTGAGATACATAGTATAAAACCTTTTCTCTTTTTAGTGTAGTTATACTTATGTTGATCCAATAAAAAATTATTAGATATAATTCACACGAGTGTTACAGGATCTATGATAGAATTATTATTTATAAGAATTGAAAATCGATTCTAATACAAATTGATGTCATGAAATTTTCTTGATTTTGTCTTGTGTCGAACGTAAATAAATCCAGTATGAAAACATCTTTAGGCTTTTGTTTATATTTTGTTTGTTATGGTTGCTTTCCTTTCAATTATGTTTACTTTTTGTTGATTTTTTGTATAATTTGGTGGCGTATAAATTTTAGTTTTGTTAACATTTTTTCGTTAAAGGTTAATAATTTAATGGCAAATAAATTTTGGCTCAAACATTCTTTAGCTAATTTAAAATGGCAGAGATTGTAGTAACATTTTTTATTAATGGATGCACAGTGTTTACGCCTGGAGATTGCAAAATCCCATCTCCGGCGATCATCTAGAAGAGAAGTAACATCCAATAGAGGGCGCTACAATATTAATTTAAGTTTTCATGTTTTTTGTTATAACAGTGTAATGGAATGTAATTAAAGCTTTAGGAATTTATAACATTATACTGTAATTTAAGTAAAGCTTTGGAATTTTGTAACATTACTCTGTAATCCTGTTTATTTTAGGCTTCATTCTTGTTTAAGTTGAGACTAAAATATTATTCTAATTTGTTAATCCAAAAGGATAGATTGTGATAAGGAAATATCAGAACTCAATTTTAATACTTGTGACAGTGAATTTAAAGGCAATCGGCCTGTGAAAAGAAAATTTAATAATAATTTGTATTGATATTTGATAAAAGGAATAAATTGCCATTAAAAACCAACAGTGCCTAGAAAGTTTTTAAGTGCTGAAACGAAAAATTGTGTGTTTTTTTCCAAATTGAAGAACGAAAAACCTAAAGGAAGTTCAAGGTAATTTTGGCCATCTCGAAGAAGTGGAAAAAGACGGAAATAAAGTACCTCAAACAGTGTATAGAAAATAGCTATCAAATAAAGGAAAGTGTTTTGTGTTTTGCCAAAGAATTTTGAACTTTTCTAATTTTTAGTGCCCTTTTTTGTAGTGTCCCGAGATTGAGGACAAAATTGGTCTACAACATTCCCCTACATACAGTCCACGGAATTAACACACAGAGTTGTGGAAAAATTAAAAGAAAATTTTTAAGGAATTACAGCAATCCATTGCAAGAAAAACAAAACAGGTTGTACAATTTTTTATCCAAATTTATGTATTTTACTTTAACTTAAATGTGTTACTTGTAATTACTTTTACGTTAAATTACATACAAAAATTAAATTACATTACATATCGACGCCTCCGTTCTATAACATTCAAAGTCGAAAAAGTGTGTTTTGAGTTATGAGCTCTCAAAGTTTTCACGCTACATACGACTATATGTGTATTCTAAGTAGATTTTTCCCTATAACTTCGGAACGGATCGGCGCATCTTAACCAAATTTTGACAGTATTTAAGTTAGAGAACGTAGAATTTAAAAATGCAAGAACATTAAAAACGTTCTAAGTACACTTAGAACAAAGTCATTCGAAGAATACGACTTGGAGAATATGTGGTTTCTACAAGACGGTGCCACATGCCACACAACTCGAGCGAATATAGCTTTATTGCAAGAGACATTTCCTGGCCGCGTAATTTCTCGTCGTGGCGATACTTTCGAGACTTTTTTGTGGGGCTACGCGAAAGACCGTGTTTATGCAGATAAACCTTCAACTCTTGAGCACTAAAAAACCAACACTCGTCAAGTTATGGCTGAGATACCGCCCAATATGTGTCAAAAAGTGGTCGAAAATTACCTCAAAAGAATCAATGCTTGTAACACTTCGCGTGGAGGTCATTTAAATGATGTAGTGTTTCACACATAATGTCAACGTTCAAACTTTACAATAAAAAAGAAATATCATGAAAAAAATATTTTATATGTGTTTTATTTGCGTTTACTTTTGAAACCACGAAATGGATAACCCGGTATAAAAATTTCAAGAAAATTAAAAATTCAAACACAACTAAATAAAAATCCCACTATAATTCGAAAAATTTAAAGCAATATTTGCGATAAAATTTAAAAGAGAAAAAAGGGTTAGCGAAAACTTCCGAAACAAAATTCATAAAGGCAGGGATCAATCGAAAATTTAAATATAATCAAACAAATAAAAATATTTTAAAAATCACAATGTTAACTATAAAAAATCACAAAAAATATTTGTTTGAATTAAAAACTGAAAATATTTGAGTTGGTAAAAAATCAAATTATAATATAAATTTAAAAATCATTAAAATAATTATTTATTTACATAGACATTTAAGCAAAAATATATGTACAACAGAAATTATCGAAACAACAAAGACGAATATTTGGTTTAGGATTTTATATTAAATGATCTGGCAAAATCGAACTCCAACAGTATTAAAGAGTCTACTAATTTGGAGTTTCGTGGGATAGATGTGTTGTTGGTCACATTCTTGGATCTTCCTTCAACCAGGTTAGGCCATTCCATCATAGTTTTCATCTTTAAGTTCGTCTGCATTTAATCCATGACTGGGAACATCAGCTGAGTTGTCATAAGACAAGTAGTTGAGGGTGTGTTGAGCCATGGCAAAACTAGCGAGGAGTCCGACCAAAAATGCATTGGGTTAGTCGTAGCTGGGTAATTACATTGGATGCCATTTTTGCCAACAACACTGCACTACAAAGTTCTAATTTAGGTAACGAAATGACTTTGATAGGTGCATCTCTCATTTGACGAATAGTAGTAGCATCTGAATTCAATTCTTGCTGAGGGTGAAAAATTTATACATCTAGGAACCCGAATATTGTCAATATGGATAAGTGGGCTAAGACATTCATCCCGGCTGCATTTTCCCGCCAAATTACCTGCATCACGATTTTGGTCAATATAAAAATTGGTGCTAACCAACCAGCTGGTCCAAAATTTGTCAATGTCAGATAAAACTGCACGCTCTATATTATAAGGACTTCAAAGACAAAATTTTTGCTGTTTTGGATGCCACCGAATGCCTAGAGATTTTGGTTTTTCCGATTCCGGAATGGTAAGTAAGACTGCATCGAGTAGGTGATCTTTTGGTAAATTATAAAATAGTTCCTGTAAATTCAATGTCCACTTTCGTAGAGAAAAACCAGCAGATTCAAGAGCAGCGATCAACTGTTTTGAGAGATTTCAACTTCTCGAACAATGTGAGCACTGGCTAGTACATCATCGACGTACATATTATTATACATATTACATACATATTATTATTATAAAAATAGTTTTAATTTGTATGACCCAGTTGCCCTCGGTAAAAATATTATTATTTTTTTTATTTAAAACATTTTTTGTAAAGTTAGCTTTCCGAAAATAAAAAAATAATTTTATTGGAAATTATTTGGTGTTAAGGGTACTTATGACTGAAGACACCACTGTATTTATTGCATCAGCTTATTCTGTTTTATATACATACATAGTTTTTTAAATATGTAAACATATTAAAACTGTTTTTTAATAAATACTTTTTTCTATTTTCTCATCTTAAAGCATAAAGATCTTCGTGTTTTATTTTATGGTTATGGGCCCAGCACGTGCCCAAAGCGAAATTTAAAAGTAAAATTTATTCGAATTTCTTGTATATTGTAATTATTAAGATGGAAGAAATTAAAATCAATAAGCTTGAAAGCGAGGAAGGCTGGACCTTATGGAAGTTTCAAATAAAAGTAGTCCTTAAAGCTGGTGGACTATGGGAAATTGTAAGTGGAGCTGTTCCGCAACCTGTAGCTGAAGGTGAACTCAAAAAAAACAATGGATTAAAGAAGATGCTAAAGCGCAAAAATATTTAGTCGTTTCTATGGGCGAAAAACCTCTTATGCATATAATAAACTCTGAAACTGCTGCCGCTATGTATGCTACCCTAGAAAGTGTTTACGAGCAAAAGTCTGAAACATCGATTCACTTACTACAGCAACAGTTTTTTCAATAGGCAAGATACAGATGACAGTATTGCAATGCATATAGCGAAGTTGCAGAAAATTGCAAGGCAGTTAGAAGACCTTGGCAAAAAATTTCTGAAAATAAGTTGATAACAAAAATCCTAATGACATTGCCGGAACAATTTAACCATTTTTTCGGCATGGGAAGCAACTGAGAAAAGTGAGCGAACATTAAAAACTCTGACAGCACGTTTGTGTATGGAAGAATCTAGGTTAGGCGTGCAGCCAAATACACAAGGAGCTTTTGTAGCCAATCAAGTTAAAGGCGGTGGTGCTAGGAATGAAAATAGGAAGAAAGGAAAGTGCTTTCTTTGCAAGAAATACGGACATTGGAAGCGAGACTGCCCAAATAAGAAAAACCGAGAAAAATTAACACATTATGATGCCTTTGTAGGTTAGGTTAGGTTAGAGGACGTGTACTTGTCCGTTAAGACAAGTACAATACCCGGAGGTCGAAATTGACCCATTGTACAACGTCCTTGGAGAGGGAAGGAAATAGAGGGAATAGGATGAAAGGAGGGCATAAGGGTAAGGGGAGGATGGGAATCACACAGAAAGAAACAGACACAAAACAAGGGTTGAGCGCGCGACTACACTTATGAAGCCCTAGCACCTCTCAACCAGCTCAAACTGCTAATGAATCTGTGGAGAGCCTTGATGTCGGCTCTCGACACAGAACTCAAGCTCTCAAAGAAGGCTCTGCCAAGGGTCCTCAACCTCAACCTACCAAGGGCTGGGCAGTTACAGAGGAGGTGTTCGATAGTCTCTAACTCCTCCTCATCGCAACATACCCTGCAATAGTCCGGCTGGGACCTGTTCCAGATCCCCGTCAGCGACCTAATCTCGCAGTGCCCTGTGATAAAACCGACAACCAACCTTACGCTGGCCTTAACCAAGCCCAGCAGCCAATCTGTTCTCTTACTGTCCACAGCAGGCCATAGACGTCTAGAGACAGAACAACCTGATCCGTTCCTCCAACGCCTCTGCTCTTCCTCCCTGACCCATCCATCGATGAGGCCATAGAGGTGGCAGACTGGGGGTTCAGGACCAACTATTAAATCGCCCCCCGAAAGGGAACCTAACCTAGCGAGGGCATCCGCCGTCTCATTGCCCAGTATTCCGCTATGACCCGGAAGCCAGCATAGACGGATACGGTCCGGTCCAAAAGACCTCAACGACTCTTTGCACTCGCGAACCAGTCGTGATTTGCACCAGACCGATAGCCTTCAGTATTGCGAAAATCTCCGCCTGAAAAACGCTGCAGTCATCATTCAACCTGAAGTGGAGTTCAAGACCGAGTTCCCTACAGAAAACCCCAGCACCTGTACATCCACCTAACTTAGACCCATCTGTGAAAATGGGTATACCACTCTGCCCCCGGAGTACCCCACCATTCCATTGTGCCCTATCCGGTATAAGTGTCCTTAAACCAGGTAGGAATATAGCCTCGGGCACAATGTAATCAGTGGCTTTTTCCGAAAGTACATACCTTCCGTCAGGAAAGACGATACTCAGAACTCTGGAGCGAGCGCTTCTTCCAGCAACCCGATTACCTCAGGCGTATGGCACTACGCGCTGCACACCTCTTGACATATAAGTCAAGCGGAGTCAGACAGAGCATAGTATCAAGAGCAGCCTGAGGGCAACTCTTCCTCACTCCAGATTTTCCGTTGAAAACTCTTGTCTAAGGCACACCACCAGACAACACAACCATAAGTAATAACCGGTCTAACAATCGCCAGATATATCCAGCGAATGGCCCTAGGCGGAAGACCCCAGTTCTTACCTATGGAGTTCCTACACTGGTAGAAAGCATTCAGTCCCTTCTTCATTCTTTCCTCGGTGTTTCGTTTCCAGTTCAGCTTACTGTCCAGGACAACACCCAAGTACTTGACCTCAGAAGACAACGGCAGCTCCCTACCAGCTAATCTTGGCAGCCTGAAGGTTTCAATTTTGTACCTACGCGAGAACAGAACGAGATCCGTCTTATTTGGATTTATCCCCAGGCCACAGTTCGTTGCCCAAGAGGATAAAATTCCAAGAGCAGACTCCATCAGTTCCCCCAGCGTCGGCAAAAATTTTCCACCCACAAGAATAGCCAAATCGTCGGCATATGCCACAACCCTAAAGCCCCTACTTTCCAGGAGCCTCAGACCAACATTTGCGACCAAGAGCCACAATAGAGGAGATAGGACACCCCCCTGTGGTGTACCCCTGGTCGCACGCTTGACGATAGAACATCCACCCAGATTCGATCGGATTAGTCTGTTACCCAACATGTGGGCGATAAACCGCACCAGAAAATCTGGGGCATGTATATCCCTTAGTGAATTCTCAATAGAAGAAGTGGTAACATTATTGAAGGCCCCCTCTATATCAAGGAAAGCCGACAGTGTGTACTCACCCCTAGCCAAATTCGCCTCAACAAAACCTGTCACATCATGAAGAGCACTCTCAACTGATTTACCCTTAATGTAAGCATGTTGCGACCTACTCAACAAAGACCGGTCCATGTTTGACCTCAAATATAGATCGATAAGTCTCTCCAAAGCTTTCAAGAGAAAGGATGAGAGTGATATCGGTCTATATTCCTTAGGGCCGATGTGACTGGGTTTACCAGCTTTTGGTATAAAAACCACGAGCACATCTTTCCAACCATCAGGTATATCACACCACCGGAGACAGTCACTATACACGTCCACCAGATATTCGTGTAATATATCACCAGCATGCTGAAGCAAAGCCGGAAAGATACCATCCGGACCAGGCGATTTAAACGGCTCAAAGCTATTAATAGCCCATTTGACCTTATCCCTGGTAATGATATCCTCCAAAACGCCAACATCACAGAAGGGATCAGCTACACCCAATGGATAGCTTACTGGATCCTCACAATCGGGAAAATGAGTGCTCAACAGAACCTCTAGGGTTTCTTTTCTCGAGGATGTCCATGTGCCATCGTTCTTTTTTACGAAGCCAAGGACTTTGGGGTCCTTCGACAGCGTCCTACGGAAACGAGCCACATCAGCAACATCCTCGATACTCGTGCAGAAACTCATCCAGGTAATTCTCTTTGAGCGCTTTATTGCCCCTTTGTAATCATTAAAACTGGATCTATAAGCAGACCAGTCAACATCCTTGCCCGACCTCTTAGCCTTATTAAAGAGTCTCCTAGTACAACAGCGGAGTCTCTGGAGTTCCGCATTCCACCAGGCAGGCTGGCTCCTCTTACCCGGGTAAGTGAGAGGACAAGCAGCTCTATAACAAGACAACAAAATATCCGTCAAAGATCCAACTCGATCATTGATGCCAGGAGTGGAGCGTCCCCGAAGGGCTCTAAGTTCCCCCTCCACAGCACTCTCATATCTGATGCAGTCGGTTCTTCTTGGATTTCTAAAAGGCTTGTTAAGGCCCCCAGATAGATTTATATTGAAGGATATCAGTTGGTGATCAGAGAAGGAACACTCCTCTGAAACCCTCCAGTCTCTAATCATAGACCTTTCCATGTTAGAGAGCGTAATGTCAATTACCGCCTCCCTAACACGGTTTCTAAACGTTGGCGTATTACCGACGTTACAAATGTTGAGCCTATTAAGAATAATAAAATTCAAAATCGACTCACCCCTAGTATTTATGTCAGCACTGCCCCATTGAGTGTGATGAGCATTGGCATCACAACCCAAGACAAGACGACATCTTTTCCTCTTAGCATGCTCCACCAGTAGTTCAATTAAGTCACCCGGAGGGGATGCAGCCTCATACGGCATGTACACAGATGACAGCATCAAATCGGTACCACGGTCATCTCTGTAGGCCACAGTTGTTACGTCACCTGTACAAAAGGAAGGAGTGATTAACAAGTCCAAACCACTTCTAGCTAAGATACAGGTCCTTACCTTCTCACTTGTTCCAGGAACAAGTAACTTATAATCAGGATCGCTCAGACCCAGAATCTTATCCCTAAGGATCCAGGGTTCCTGGATAAGAGCGATGTCAACTTCAAGGCGGCGCAGGGTGGTTAGCAGGTAGTGTGAGGCGGCTTCGCAGTGATGCAGATTAATCTGCACCACTTTTAGCCTCCTCTGGGTTACCTGACACCGCTTATGTCCGGATGCCGGAATTTTAGGCGTGCCAACCCACATAACACTACACCACCCCTTGCCCTTAGCCACTGAAGAGAATCCTGACCAATAGCGATCCTAAGATCGCATCCTTTCTTACCGTTACCAGTCACGGAGTTGACAACTACCCACGAGCTGGTGTTCAATCCGTCATTCTGCTTTCCAATAAGTTTGGGTACGTTATTCAGGTGCCTAAAAGTAGGCGGGACCCATACCGTCGCTATTGGACGTAGAGGGAGGTCGGATTGAGGGACCAACTCCAAGCGAGCACCGAGCCAGAGTTCACCAAGGCGCTTCACTGATTCCACAAGAAACTTTACAGTTCCCTCGTTTTCACAGTTCACTACCTTGATGCCCTTGGACCAACCGATGGAAGATATGCGAGCATTACTGCCATCACAACTCTTTTCCATCATAAATTCAATGAGCCTTTCTTCAACTAGATTCCACCTTTCAGGAGAGATTTTTCCATCTGAATCCGACCTGTCGATGAATGCTAGCTGAAGGGATTAGTTCCGAGGCTACCTTGTTTCTTAGGACGCTTGGAGCCGGGGGAAGGCTCATCGTCGGATCTAATTCTCTTCATGCGATTTCCCTTGCGAGAATTCTGCAAAGAAGACATATCCACCGAAGTATGCCCCCCCACCTCCTTCGCCTCCAACCTTACATCCTTCTTCTGTAATAAAGGATTAGCGGTACTTTCTACCTCCTTTCCTTCATCCATTGTGGAAGGAACACCATCATCCTTTCTCTTCACCGAAGGTTTGAAAACCTGGGTGGTTTTCTTTGCTCCAGTTGGGAGTAAGGGTGTAGAACCTTCATGCCCCTTGCTTGCGGCTTGAGAGGTAGAAGCAATTTGCTCCACGTTCCCATCGGCACTCAAGGGACCATCCTTCTTACCAGAGTCAGCGCCTCGTGAGAGGCCACTGCCCGGGTATTTGGACTCATACCGCGAAACAGTGCCTCTGTGTCGAGCCAGCATCTTCTGCTCCTTAACAGAGAGGGAGTCCACATCACAGCTTGCAAATCTCTTCAAGACCGTGCAAGCCCTGCGGTATGACTTCCTCTCATTATACATAGCGGAACGTTTCCGCCCAGCTTTTCCCCCCTTGTCAGACGAGGTACTTTTACCCATGCAGTCCGAATCTATAGATGATTGTACTAGTGGGTCCGAAGCATCCTGTCTGACAAGTGGATTCCTTAAAGGGAAAGTCCCCACCTCATTGCTCCCAGTGGCAATTTGGATAGGAGTTAAGGGGAGTCTTTCGATGACCGTATTGTCACCGTCTTCATCTGATAGTGGGGAGACAGGGTCTGACTCCACGCACATATCTTCCGTCGAAGTGAGGTTTGCCAAAGCAGTCGTCTCACTAAAGATCTCCTCTACACTCATAATCCTCATACCAGCCGGGGCGAAATTTCTGACGATTTCGTTGTTGTTGTCAACGATACTCGCCTGGATTTGCGCAATGAGCTGGGTCACGTCTAGTCCAAAGTCAAAAATACCAAAAATACCAAAATTGTAATAGTTATCGTCTATATATATGTAGGTCCCACGAGTGAGGGGGAAAGGAGGTCGATCATGCCATAGCCCCCGTTAGCATGACAAGGACTTGGTAGAAACCTAATACTCACTGAGGCGCCCAGGTATCAGTGTGGCTCCGTTATAATACAGTCGGATTAGACCCCCAACTGCAAACCATCCGATAAGCACGGGTCGCTTTACACTCCGGATTAGGGGTATAAAAGAAAACTATACGTGATCCGACGGTTCGAAAAGATCAAGCATGACGTCGATCCGAAACAGAGTCTTCCCACGATATTAGGGTAACCTTTAGTCATGCACTCCAACTCACGCTGGGTCACAGAATGAATCGAAGTACACTTAAGCCCCCACATCGCGACAAGATTGTTACCCAGGTGGGGGATGCCTTTGTAAGTGAGGTTATATTTTTGCAGTCGAACTTATCACGTGAGAGCAGCTGGTACATGTGAAAAGCATACTAAGTCCACAAAATATTT
The DNA here is from genome assembly GCA_927399465.1 of Sarcophaga caerulescens. Classification (NCBI taxonomy): domain Eukaryota; kingdom Metazoa; phylum Arthropoda; class Insecta; order Diptera; family Sarcophagidae; genus Sarcophaga; species Sarcophaga caerulescens. The sequence goes on along the minus strand of OV656872.1, from coordinate 82,954,382 downwards.
CATTTAATGATAATAATTTTTTTGTGAGGGATGTGTTCTCGGTAAGCAGCATCGTATGCCATTTCATAAGAGCGAAAATAGAGCTAAAGTACCAGGTGAACTTGTTCATACTGACCTATGTGGTCCTATGCAAGATATGTCATATGGCGGTGCGCGGTATATGTTATTATTTCGTGATGATTTTTCTAATTATCGATGCGTCTACTGCATAAAATCAAAAGCGGATGTTGCAGAATTTATTGAACTTTTTTTTGATAGAGTTGAAGCCGAAACTGGAAAGCGAGTACAGTGTCTGCGCTCCGATAACGTATTGGAATATATTAACAAAAATGTAGCAGATATACTTCGTAAAAGAAAGGTAATTCATCAAAAATCAACGCCATATACACCGGAGCATATTGGCCGGGCAGAAAGGGACATGAGAACGATAATTGAAAACGCACGGTCTATAATTCATGCCAAAGAATTGAGTTTAAAATTCTGGGGCGAAGCAGTACAGAATGTCGTATATACTCTTAATCATACGGGTAAATCTCAAGTTAACAAAAAGTCACCATTTGAATTGTGGTTCAACAAAAAACCTGACTTATCTGTGCTTCGAGTTTTTGGATCGGAAGCTTTTGTGCATGTTCCACAGGAAAAACGAAAAAAATTCAATGCGAAATCCAAGAAAGGTGTGTTTGTTGGTTATGAAGAAAATTGCAAAGGCTATAGGATTTGGATTCCTAATGAAAGAAAAATTGAAGTTTCTAGGGATGTTATCATCAATGAAATTTCCAAAACAGCAATATATGTACCTGAAGACAATGCTGAAGTAGAATATCCAGTGCAAGAAGCAACTGCAAATGCTGACAAACATGAAAATGTAATTGATAATAATGACGATTTTTTAATTAAAAGCCTAGATTGTGGTGACGCAAATGATAATTTGGAGATACGTAAAATTGTAACACGTTCAAAAAGCATAGAGATTGGGGATAAAGCTACACTTAGCTATGTGTATGTTGCGGAACTGGTAACGATTGTTCGCAGTGGAAGCGTGCCATGGATGAAGAGTTTAACTCGTTGATAATAAATCAGACTTGGTCATTGGTGAATTTGCCAAAAGGCACAGCAGCAATTTCAAATAAATGGGTCTACAAGGTTAAACGTGGCAAAAAAGGAGAAATCGAACGCTAGAAGGCGCGTCTAGTAGCTCGTGGTTTTACGCAGAAGTATGGCACGGATTATTTCGAAACTTTTAGTCCTGTTGCAAAATTCACATCCATAAGAATGATTTTTGCCATGTCAGTTGAACTTGACATGATCGTAAGGCAATTTGATGTGAAGACAGCATTTCTCTATGGCACTCTCTATGAGAAAATTTACATGCATCAACCGATAGGTTATGAAGATGTAACTGACAGAGTTTGTAAGCTAAACAAGAGCCTGTATGGTTTAAAACAAGCTTCGAGATGTTGGAATCTGAAATTTACTCAAATGCTGAAGGATTTTAATCTGAAGGTCAGTGCAGCAGATCCATGCGTTTTTATCGGCAATTCCAACGATGCGAAACTTATTCTTGCGATTCACATTGACGATGGCATCATAGCAGCGCAATCAACAGAAGCACTTTGTAAACTAATTGATCACCTTAGAAGAGACTTCAATATTAAAGTTTCCGATTCGATATTTTACCTGGGCATGGAAGTTATCAAAAAACCTAATAAAATTTTTATACAACAAAAAATGTATGCAACAAAAGTGTTAGAACGTTTTGGGATGATCGAAGCCAAGCCTGTTGCAACTCCAGCAGAAGGTGGTAATTTAATTACAGAAAATAGTCAAGAAGTGCAGTACCCATATCGGGAAGCTGTTGGATCCCTTATGTACCTGTCTACAGTTACGCGGCCTGACCTGGCTTATGCAGTATCATATGCAAGTCATTTTCTCGACACTTATAAGAACGAACATGTCATCTTGATTAAGCGAATTTTCAGATATCTGAAGGGAACTCTTAATGATGGTATTTTGTTTGCAAAAGGGAATAATTTGCCTTTGGCTTGCTACAGTGATTCGGATTTTGCTGGTGATACGGCGACCAGGCGCTCAACTTCTGGTTATGTAATCATGTTTTGTGGTGGGCCTATTTCATGGTCGTCAAAAATCCAGCAAACTGTCGCTCTCTCAACAACCGAAGCGGAATACATGGCTGCTTGTGAATCAGCCAAAGAGCTGATTTGGGTCCGAAGATTGTTAGAGGAAATATCTGAAATTTCCACAGTACCAGAATTATGTTTGGACAATCAAAGTGCAATTAAATTGGTAAAAAATCCACAATACCACAAGGGAACCAAACATATTGAGATCAAAATTCATTTCATCAGAGAGGTATATGAAAATAAGGGTTTTGTACTTAAGTACGTTCCATCGAATTTACAATTAGCTGATATTTTTACGAAGCCTCTGAGAAAGTTAAATTTTAGTAACTTAAAATCACTCTTAAATGTGTGCTCTTTTCCTGTAAATGAATAATCTGAGCAATAAAAGTGGAAGTGTTAAGGGTACTTATGACTGAAGACACCACTGTATTTATTGCATCAGCTTATTCTGTTTTATATACATACATAGTTTTTTAAATATGTAAACATATTAAAACTGTTCTTTAATAAATACTTTTTTCTATTTTCTCATCTTAAAGCATAAAGATCTTCGTGTTTTATTTTAACATTTGGATAATTAAAAAAAATATTTTTCCATTTTCTATACAATGATTAGTTTTAAAATCGTTAATTAAGTAAAAAAAAACGCTAAATTGGTATAAAACTACAAAAATAATTGCATAAAGGGCAATGATTTATGTTCTTTTATAATCGTTTAAAACCCTACAAGAAATGAATGACTGAAACTAACACATAAAAAATTATTATTACTAGCACATTTGCATTTTTTTATAGAATTGTTTGAAAAAATTTTATGAATGTTTTCATCAATAATGACAGTCAAATGACTGGTAAAATGACCGTCACTGTTGTGGTAGAGTTGCATTTTCTGTCGTTAAAAATTATTGTTGTTGCCATTGTTAGCAAAATTTGTAAACTGGTAAAGAGTGCATATGCAAGAGTGAAACAACTACATTTTGATTAATATTTTATTAAAATGGTTATTTCCATCACAAATGACAGACATATGATAGGTAAAATGACTGTCACTGTTGTAGTTTGTGTTACAGTGTTGTATTTTCTGTTGTTACAAAATAATTATTTCTGTAAAAGTGAAAAGACGAAAGTGAAAATTTTAAAACTAAACAAAAATTAAACTAAATTGAAAGATTAAAGTGAAAAATTAAATTAAAAATAATAAAAAACAAGAAATAGACTTAAAAGAACAATAAAAGAACTTAAAAACAAGAAGAAAACTTAAAAAACAAGAAAAAAATTAAGAAGAAAGAAATTAAGAAAAAAATAAAGATAAAATAAAATTTTTTTAAACAAATTTAATTATGGAAAAAAGGCTGTTTAATGATGGATGTTGTGCTGGTTCGTCTTTTGATTTTTATTTTAAAGAAAAATACGTTTTGGTTTTGTCTTTGTAATTTTAAATTCAATTTATATTTATTTTTATTTATTAAATTCAATGTTTAGTTCTTGTGTTTTTTATGTTATTTTATTTACAAAATTGTTTTGTTTTATTTGATTATGTCTAATTTCAATTTATGTTTGTCTTTTTCTTTTGCCTTTGTTCACACTTTGTTTAATGTTTTATTTATTTGAAAAGAGGGTCACAATGTTTTGTTTTTGTTTTCAATTTGTTTCACTTTTTGTTACTTATGATTATTGTTCTTATCTTTGTCGTCTTGCTGATGAAACTAGAGTGATCATAAACAAAAATTCTTTAATGCTAGTTAAGTGCCTCGGCCACGATCAAACAGATTGGATCAAATTTTGCATATGTGTTGGTAATTTTTGTTTGACTTAGCACAGCAACGCATCAAATTTAAGCCTTCAAATTTCATTTAAAACATGTCGTGAAGAAGAAAACATCATATGGTTTTCATCGGAAAAAATTCTTATATGGCTTTCTGTCTTTTTTATGCAGACCCGCCACGATCAAACTGATTGGATCAAATTGCCATTTTTGTGATTGTATTGGTAAAACTGTACTCACACGTACAGAAAAACGTGGCGGAGGCACTTTAGAAAATATTTTTTTAGGCTTTCTCAAAGAACATATGGCTTTTGGTTGGGAGATTTGTTTTTGTTTTTTTATTATCGAGTTTTTTTCTTTTAATATGGCAAATGATTATTTCATAGCCATTGCCCTATCGCAGGCAATTAAAAAAAAAAAAAAAAACAAAAAAGGAAACAAAAATGGATGAAACAGTGGTTGAAGAAAAGGGATGAAAACAAAAAAAAATCAAGAATCTTCTCAATGAACGCATTGTTATGGAAACTTGTGGAGGAATAAACAAGATTTTAAAATATAATATAAAGGCAATTAAAACAAATTATTAATGGGCTTAATTTTTTCGGCTTATAATTAAAATCGATAATAATTTTGTTAAACAAAACAAAGTTCATAAAACTAGAATAAATAAACAATATCATAAAATTCATAAATAAAAACAAAACTAAATAAAAAAGATCAAAATAGCTACTTTTTTACAATTGTTTTGCTACACACTTTCAAAAACCCGCGAAACAAAGTGTGATGTTACTCATACGAAATCTAGAGAAAAATGAAATTTGAAGTGATTGCCCGCACACACATTAAGTTCCTCGGCCACGATCAAACAGATTGGATCAAATTTTGCATATGTATTGGTAACTTTTGTTTGACTTAGCACAGCAACGCATCAAATTTAAGCCTTCAAATTTCATTTAAAACATGTCGTGAAGAAGAAAACTTCATATGGTCGGAAAAAATTCTTTTATGGCTTTCTGTCTTTTTTAGAAAATATTTTTTTTGGTTTTCTCAAAGAACATATGGTTTTTGGTTGGTATTTTCCTTTGTTTTTGTTTTTTTAGTGTCGAGTTTTTTTCTTTTAATATGGCAAATGAGTATTTCATAGCCATTGCCCAGGCGCAGGCAATTAAAAAAAAAACAAAAAAAGGAAACTGCGAAGCGTCTTTGGGTGAAAGAGTGGTTGAAGAAAAGGGATGAATAAACAAGATTTTAAAATATAATATAAAGGCAATTAAAACAAATTATTAATGGACTTAATTTTCTCGGCTTATAATTACAATCATTTTTGTTGAACAAAACAAAGTTCATAAAACTAAAATAAATAAACAATATCATAAAATTCATAAATAAAAACAAAACTAAATAAAAAATATCTTTCTTTTACAATTTTTTTGCTACACCCTTTCAAAAACCCGCGAAACAAAGTGTGATGTTACTCATACGAAATCTAGAGAAAAATGAAATTTGAAGTGATTGCCCGCACACACATCAAATTTGCTTCAATTTTCTGCGGAGCAGGTAGCGAAAATCAAAATATTTTGATATTCTTCAAACTCTTCTCAGCCTGTACGTGTGAGGTCAGTTTTCTGTACGTGTGAGTACAGTTTTACCAATACAATCACAAAAATGGCAATTTGATCCAATCAGTTTGATCGTGGCGGGTCTGCATTAAATTTGCTTCAATTTTCTGCGGACCAGGTAGCGAAAATCTAAATATTTTGATATTCTTCACTCTTCTCAGCCTGTACGTGTGAGGTCAGTTTTCTGTACGTGTGAGTACAGTTTTACCAATACAATCACAAAAATGGCAATTTGATCCAATCAGTTTGATCGTGGCGGGTCTGCATTAGCAATGCCAATGTAAAAATTTAAAGAATACGAAACAAAAGCAAAGGGAGTAAATATGTATATAAAAAGAACCGTTAATATTTTAAAGGGTGTTCCTTTAAATGGTGTGAACGTTGAACAAAGGCAATTGCAAAATCGCCTTAGCATTGAAAAAAGGACTTTTGAGTCCAATGTAAAAAAACATAAAAGTTTTATTCAAAATAATGCAAATAACTCAGTGAAAAGTGAAAAAATAAAAATTGAACAAGTGAAGAAAATTAGTGAAAACCCAGGTTGTAGTGTATCCGCAATTGTAGAAGAAATTGGTAATGTAGATTCTGAGCCAGGTTGTAGTTTCTCAGCTATTGTAGGAGAAATTGATAGTGAAGATTCTGAGACGGAATTTGTAGGGATTGATAACGTAGATTCAGAGCCAGAGCCATATGAAATTATAGGAAACAATTCTAATTTTGAGGAAAATTCGGATATTAAAGGCAAGTGTAAGGAGATTAAATCGTGGGCTGTTAGGAATAAAATCTCTCAGACTGCTGTGGAGGATTTATTGCATACGCTAAATAGGGTAGGAGTGGAAGATTTGCCATTGTCGGCAAAAACTCTTTTTAGTACAAGTAGGGAAAATATTCAAATTTCAACAATAGCAAATGGTGAATTTTTATATTTAGGTATTCAGAATTTTTTTCTTTCAGATTCTTTTGAATATTTATGTGGTAAAGATAAAGTTTTGATTGATGTAGGCGTTGACGGTCTTAAACTTTTCAAGAGTTCAAATAGAGTTTTGTGGCCCATTTTAGGAAAAGTTTTAGGCTTTGATAGCATTAATCCTTTCATGATTGGTTGTTTTTCAGGTTTTAAGAAGCCACAGAATTTGGATAGCTTTATGACAAATTTCTGTACAGAAGTAAAGTTGCTTAGAGAACAAGGTTTAAAGGTAAGCCATAGCGAAAAGTTGTTTAGATTTGATATTCGCTTGTTTATTTCTGATTCTCCAGCTAGGGCTTTTGTTACAGGTGTAATGTCCCACAATAGCAAAAATGGTTGCTCCAAATGTTGTCAGGAAGGGTTATATAAGGAGAGAAGAGTTTGTTTTTCGAAAGAAGTTGGCATTCCAAGAACAGATATGACATTTGAATTTAGATGTAGTCCTTTTCACCATACAGAAGAGTTTAGGGAAAAATGAAGTATATTAGAAGAATCAGGGGTCTAATCACCGCTGTCGATATCGAGCTATTTTGATCGAATAATTTTATTTTGAGATCATGGCATTCGATATCGACCAAAAATAAACAAAATTTGAGATTATAGCTTTCGATATCGAGTAATCGATCGAGTGTTTTCTTTACAAATATCATTCGATACCAAAATAGCTATCGTAAACAAAATAAACAAAATAAAAGTTTTTTGAAATTGATCGGCTATCCAAAAATAATTGAATATGTAAGTTTTAACATTTTTTAATTATGTATATCCATTAATAATTGTTATATTTTCAGGACAAGTGTAAAAAGCATTAATTTAAAACAAAAACAAGTGATGGCTGAGTTTATGTCAGAGCACCCAAATTTGGCAAGAAATCTTTTACCAAATTGTGGGCAAGGAAGAATTACCTCAAATAGGCTATGGGAAACACTAACCGTGCGTTTAAATTCGTTTGGCCCACCAACTAAAAATGATAAATCGTGGCGTAAGGTATATTAAATGAACAAAGTTTGGTTTTATATTTTTTTTATGAATTTTTTGTTTTTAAGGTTTTTACAGATCAAAAATTTAGCGTTAAGAAGAAGTTATCTTTAAACAAAGCCTCGAAAAAGAAAACTGGAGGTGGACCATATGAAGAAATTCTTTTGACGTCCGCCGAGGAACAAATAATTGAGGCAGCCGGCATTGATGTTGCGGTTGATGGATTACCCAATGTAAAATCATTCGGTTGCTGCGAGAATACCAACACAACTCCTCCTAATGACGCAAATCAGACAGTACAATATTTAATGGACACAAGCCTTGCATCGGAATATGATAGCGAACACGAAGGCTGTGGAGTCAGTGCATCGAAGTCAACTTCTGAATGTTCAAATAAGCCCGTATCGGAAAATTATAGTGGACGCCAAAATAAAGAAGGCAAAGCAACAAAGAAAAGCGTAACAAAACTAGAGCTCTTAATGCCCAATATATCGAAGGTTGAAGAACACCAAAAAAATATGGCTTCTAAGCTGGACCGATTAATACAATTAAAAGAACGGTCACTCAAACTAAAAGAAGAACAACACATTGCCGATATGAAAAATAAAATGATTGATTTTGAAATCTATTAAACTCGAAATGCTAAAAAACAAATGTAAATTGCTTAATAAGTATACTCAATAATTTAAAGACAAGGAGTCTATTTGCATTATTTTAAAACTTTAAAGTACAAATTCAATGAAATCCAAGGTTGTGCTAATTTTAATTTATTTTTAATAAAAGAATGTTTATTTTTTGTGTTTTTCATTACATCTAATGTTTACAAATTATTAAGCAAGGAAAGTTTTATATGGTCTCTTATTTTGCTGCCTATTTTGGTCAAATGTGATTCAACACCAATGTCTATGTCAACTTGGGCAGATTCTGGAACTGTAATTTCTATGTACTGTTCTACTTTAAATTTTACACAAACATTGTGCAAGGCTGCACATACATTTGCTAATTGTGCTACTTTTTCAGCACCATAACGACTTCTTTTATAGTTGGAAAGTATTTTCCAACGCCCCTTAAAGATTCCAATAGTTCTCTCAACTATACATCTACCTTTTGAGTGAACGTCATTGAAATGAGCCTCCATTGATCCTTCTGCAGGATTTCTGTACGGTGTTATGCACCACGGCTCCAAAGGGTACCCCGAGTCACCTGAAATTAAGAAAAATTATATTTGTAACAGCGTGATAACAATTTATTCTAGTTGAAATTACCCAAAAGCCAAATATTTTTCAATTTTTTTTCGCTATGCAGTTCTTCCAACAAATCCCTTTCATTTGAATGTTTCCACACGAAAGAGTCGTGTGCCGCACAACACACAACACAAATCATTTGAAGACTATTACCTCCAGGAATCTTGTACTTTTTCATAAAAGTTTCCATGCATTCCGTTAATTCATTTGGAGAAAATTTTATAAAATTAGGACATAGTTTTGCCTCCATTTCCTTTGCAACGTTTTTTATAATTTTGCTAATTCCACTTTGACACATTCCTATCAAATAGTCGTTGCCAACCGAATGTTGAAAGGACCCAGTAGCTAAAAGCGAAAGTGTTGCGGCCAACTGAAGCGTTGGTGGTACTGCTGTTGACATATACCCGGAAAAATCTAATTGGGAGAGGACATAATTAAATGCCTCTTTTGATAGTCTAAACCGCTGTTTAAATCTGAAAAACAAATTGATAACCGATAAAAAACATATGCTTAATAAAAATTTTACTTACGTTTTAGCTGGCAAGGTTAGTACGTCACTTTTATCCCGCAATTGTCGTCTAATGTGCATTAAATTGTCTTCATTTTCAGATTCCGATGAAGATAAATATTCCAGCATCAATATGTGTTCAGTCATTTTATATTATTTTCTTTAACTTTTTATATTTCTTTTACAGCTTTTATTATTGTTTTGTTTACAAAGATAAACATACATATGTTCTGAATCTATTACAAATTCAATAAAATCTTTTACAATTAGAATTGAAATTCGATTCGATAGCTATCGAAAGCTGTAATTTGGCAATTCGATAGGTATCGTATTTTAATTTTGTTCGATAGGTATTTCGATATCGACAGCGGTGATTAGACCCCAGGTTTTGAAATGGTTTCTCAATTTCCGTTAGCGGTATGCATTTAGTAGATTTAGGAGTCACGAAGAAATTGCTTAAGCTTTTAGTCAATAAGAGGAATGCAACAGGTATGAATGAGAAGATTTGTTTTATAGGTCAGTATGTTCCATCAGAATTTTGCCGTACACCTAGGAGTTTAGATGAAATTAGTAATTGGAAATCCACTGAATTTAGGCAGTTTTTACTATACACAGGTATGTATTTATATTTTGAAAGATTGTGTTAGTAGTGATCAATATTATCATTTTCTATTATTACATTGTGCTATAAGGCTTCTGTCTAGTGAAATGTCGCATGTTAGAGAGGCAGATATTTCCCAAAGTGTATTAGAAGATTTCGTAAATTTTTCGATGGATTATATGGTGATGAATTAGTTAGTTTCAACATTCATGGTTTACTACATTTAGAAGATTGTGTTAAACAATTCGGACCCTTAGATTCTTTTTCAGCATACAAATTCGAAAATTACATGCAGTATATTAAAGGTCTTGTTAAGAAACCAAACAGAATTTTGCAGCAGATATTCCTTAGGCTAGAAGAAAGGCAGGGACTTAATTCGGATTTGAACTTGGTTTCATAATTAGGAAGTTTTAATATTAACCATAAGAAGGAGAAAGATAGTTTTTGTTTTAGCAAAGAATTAGGACCAATTAAAGTAGTTAATGTTGTAAATGTAGGCGAATTTGTATGCAAAATTTTCCTAAAGACTGAGAACTATTTCGATGAACCGTTTAAGTCATTCAGTGATCTAGGGATAGTCGTTGGTAGTAATTTAAGTACTGAAACTTTTGTAATTAAAAGGCAAGATATAGATTTTAAATATTTTTGCATACCCTACGATAGTAAGTTTCTTCTTATTCCCCTTCTTTACCACCTTTTTCACGAATTTTCTCACTAATTGTTTCGGCACATATTCACTGGCATTATTTTAATAAAACTTCCCATTTTTTATAATTACATGGATTCCCAAAATATATTTGAGGGTTTTGGGGAAGAATATACACAAGAAATGATTGGTAAGTAAAAAACAATGTACAAATATTTACATATGTAAATCTTAATAAATTTAACTATTTAGCAAACCAGTCAATCCTACCGAGGACATCATATTCCTTAAATCCCACTGACAACCTACCATCAACGTTAACAGCAGCCGCAAAAACTGAAGGTTAAGTTAATTTTTCTTATTATCATTGGATTAAATTAAAATTTCTTTTTTATTTAAGACATTTTGGAAATATTAAAAAACATTTCATCTCGCCTCGAGAAGACTGAAGAAACTGTAAGTATGCAATTATGATTTATTTTAAATGAAAAATTATTTCTCCTTATTATATATACATATGCATGTTCCGAAATCTAATATTATTATTTTCTTATTTCGTTCAAGCAAACAACTATTATGCAAAACCAGAGCATACTGAGCAATGGTCAAGGCTCAATAGTCTCCAACCAACAAGAGATTGGCAATAAATTGGAGAAACTAGAGACAAGCGTAAGTATAGTAATAAATGTATTTAAGGAACAAATATTTTAACAGATTTTGTCAAAGCCCGAAGCCTTGGCCCAGTCCAAGGTGTTGATGGAATGTAAGGTAGCCATCAAAAAGGTAGAAAATTCTGTGTGTCGCATGACTGGTGAAAAGCAGGATAAGCATCTGGACGAAGTAGCCAGCATGCTACAAAAAAAATATTTAATAATCATATTTCTTTACAGATTACATATTTCCATAAATTGAAAGGCACATCTGAGGATGTCAGCAGTGTCATTCGTGCAGTATTAACTGATGACCTGCTGGAAAAGTATAATTGGGAAGGAAGGTGGGGGAAACAAGCGCTTGCTAAGCTTTCGCTATTCCAAAAAGTTCTACGAGGTATGTCCATACTTTTATATATAAATTATGAAAAAGACATATTATTTATGTATCAGCATATGTACTATATAAATATATATATATATATATATATATATATCTTCTACAAATTTCAGAAGTTTTCAATCTGCAAGGGTCCTTAGACTTTGAAAAAAGTATTAGAAAAGCCGTAGAAAGGAGCCAACATAGACTGAAACAAACAAAATGTTTAAAAAATCAACCTTAATATAATAAATAAAAAAATAAAAACTAATACATTTTATAATAAAAATCGAGTTTTATTATAAAAGTTATACCGGTCAGATTTGACGGATATATTCATCAAGTATGACTAGTCAACAGTGATGGATATATACATCAAGTATGATTAGTCAACCCTGACCTACATTTCTATCATCCTTGATTGGTAATCAACAAAAGAGTGAGCAGCTCAAATATATGTTTTAAAGTCGATAGAATTCATAAGTGCAAGGGAGATGAAAAATCACATGTACACAAATATTTCCATCAGTTTTGTCCATTTGCCTTAAGAAACTGATAGAAACTTTGTTCTACGCGATGATAGATATTTCCAGCAGTAGTGACAGTCAAATGACCACTCAAATGACTGTCACTGTTCTTGTAGGGATGTTATGTATTCTCCCTTTTGCTTATTCGTTTAAATGTAAATGTAATGCTGCGGTGGTTTGTTTCGTTAAGTTCGTTAAGTTGTCCAGTTATTTTTTGTGTATACGTGAATAGCTATGGCTCAACTTAAAAGCAAATTTAGTTTGTCGAAGGAAGGTACTGCGGTAAGAACAAAATTTAAAATATTTGTCTTTGTATTTTTATTCATAAGTTTTTTTTTATATAGAAATAAACGTCTCAACCAAAAGCAATTCGGATTTTTGTGTATTTTATTTTGTCGTTAAATTCGCTCCTTCGACGAACAACAGCCACCGCCAGTGGCAACAAATTTTGTTTCGCAGCTTTGTGCGGAAATTCTTGTGGTTCCTCGTCTGCCGGAACAAATTCAAAATAATTTGGTGCCTAAAGTGTGAAAATTTTTGTTGTTTGGGCATTTTGTTGTAATTTTCTTTGTGGTTCAGAATGCAGCGATCGCCGTTGAGAAAAAGCTCTCGAAAAGCTTCAAATCGCAAGGATGATGGTTCTCCATCTCCTGGAGAGAATTTACTACCACAACAATTGACTTCGCTTGCCGCCGGAACATCGGCCTTGATGCCAATGGTAACCTCAGCCCCTGGAGGAACCAAGGAAAACGTAAGTACAGTTGATATTACTGAACAAAATGCATACGCCTCTGCCGCTGCCTCTACCGCTATGGCTCAACATAACCAACAAAATTTTGTTGGTCCAACTGGACAGCAGCAATTGCCACAGCTAACTCCTGGCATTAATTTGGAGGGCTCCAGGTTCAGTTACCGTAATTCCAATTCTACGTCATCCTCAGCCACGCCCCAGTCATCCAATATGGCGACAGCTACAGGTATCAGTGATGCCATCGTTGGCAACGTCGACTGCGCTGATTGTCGTACGCCATTTTCTTGTATAGGCTGCAATACACATAATTCTGGTTTGTATGTAAACCAAAATGGTCTATGCAAAAGTGCATAGAAAAACTTACGATTTGCCGGAATTTAGTGGTGCACCTGAAGATTGGCCTATGTTTTCAACAGCCTTCGATAATTCAACTGCTGTTTATAATTATAGTAATTTCGAGAATTGTGTTCGGCTCCAAAAGGCATTAAAGGGCGATGCTCGTGAAAGTGTTAAATCGTTGCTTATACATCCGGATAACGTGATTGTGGTGATGGAACAGTTGCGTTTTCGATATGGTCGCCTAGAGATACTCATCCGTTGCCAGCTCCGACAAGTGAAAGAAATTCAGCCTATTAGTGAGAGTGGTATTGATCGTTTTGTGCCCTTTGCTGTTAAGGTGCAGAACCTTGCCGGCTTTTTGGTATCTGCTAATGGACAACACCATTTGGCGAACCCCACACGGATGGATGAATTAATCAGCAAGCTTCCCTTGAGTAAACGAATGGAGTGGGCCTGTTATGCCTCAACAATTAAGCCATATCTAACGGTTTTGGATTTCAACACGTGGCTCAAAGATGTTGCTGATTTGCTGCAAACTATTCAAGGGGTGAGTGGTAATCGAAATTATAGTGAACCCAAAAGAAAAGTTGTCCTCCATGCCGTTGATGGGCAACGCAAACAGGAATGCCCTATGTGCCAGGATAATCATAAATTATTTGAATGCAAACGATTTAGTTCATTGAGAGTGCCTGACAGATGGACTAATGTGAAAAAATTGAGGTTATGTTTTTCATGTCTTGGTTCGGGGAATTCTAGTAGAAGCTGCCGTAATCGAAAAGAGTGTCCCATTGATGGTTGCCTGAGAAAACATAACAAATTACTACATGATGGTCAGTTCAATAATGGTGGAAATAATTCTGGATCAAGTGAGCCGGAAGCTTCAGGTGGTTCAACAAATGGAAGTGCGTCTGTCCTTAGCTGTGTGTCCTGTGCTGCAGATAAGAAAGTGTTGCTGTTTCCAGTTGCACCTATTGTACTTTATGGTCCTAGTAAAAAGGTTGAAACTTATGCGTTGTTGGATGAAGGTTCTTCGGTTACTATGGTGGACAGCTCCTTGGTGAGACAATTGGGCCTCCGGGGGCAACAAAGTAAATTAAATTTACATTGGTATGCTGGAAAAGCATCTGAGGAAATGGCATCTGTGGTTGATCTGCAAGTAAGTGGGGTTGGTAAGCAAAGGAAATATGCTCTGAAAAACGTCTATGGTGTCTCAAATCTGAAATTACCGGCTCAGTTCCAATATGGATTTAAGTGGTAATTAAGGTAAACCAGGATACCTATTAAATTTTACGAGGGTGTTGCCCCTAAAGTTTTGATTGGATTAGACCACTGCCACCTTGGTCTTCCTGATGAAATCGTGCCTTTGGAAGAAACTGGTCCTTATGCAGCAAACACGCCATTAGGCTGGGTGGTTTTTGGTCCAATGAAGGGTAAGCCATCAAATTCTCATTTGTGTTTGTTGTCAGTCCAGCCAGAACAGAAGGTCTACGACTTGGTGGCAAGTTACTTTGAAACCGAAAATTTTGGAGTGAAGGTTTTGCCGATCATAGAGTTCAACGAGGTGGCACGAGCTCGTCAAATCTTAAAGGATACTACAGTGAAGGATGAAGGAAGGTTCCAAACTCGGCTCTTGTGGCGTGCTGATGATGTTGTCTTGCCTGCCAGTTGCTCCATGGCTCTAAATAGACTCAATGGTATTGAAAGGAAGATGAAGAGGATTCCAGAACTTGGTGAAGCATATAAGTCTATCATGGAGAATTATGTGTCAAAGGGGTATGCACGAAAATTGTTGCCTAATGAAGCTGATGTTTGCCCTAGGACTTGGTATCTTCCTCACTTTGGAGTCGTCAACCCTATTATGTGTTAAAGGGGTATGCACGAAAATTGCTGCCTAATGAAGCTTCTGACTTGGTATCTTCCTCACTTTGGAGTCGTCAACCCTAACAAGCCTGGGAAGCTCCGTTTGGTTTTTGATGCTGCCGCAACTGTTGAAGGAGTCTCGTTGAAATCCAAGCTGTTAAAGGGTCCTCAGCAATATAAACCTTTGCCGTCAATTTTGTTTAATTTCCGAGTCGGAGCTGTTGCAGTTTGTGGAGACATTAAAGAGATGTTCCACCAGGTCCTCGTGGCTCCTGAAGACAGATGTTCCCAACGGTTCCTCTGGCGCGAAGATGATACGAAACCACCCGATACTTATGAGATGCTGGCGATGACATTTGGAGCTGCTTGTTCGCCCTGCGTAGCCCACTATGTCAAGGAAACCAACGCCCTAAGCTATCGTGAAGAATATCCTCGCGCGGTTAAGTCTATAGTGGATCATCATTATGTGGATGATTTTGTCGATAGTTTTCCAACTCCCGAAAAAGCTATTGAGGTTGCCCAACAAGTTCGTGACATCCATAAATCTGCTGGGTTCGAGCTACGGAACTTTTTATCAAACTCCTCTGAAGTAATTATGGCCCTTAAAGGTACAGTGGAGAACCCAGTGAACTTTTCCAGCGATATTAACGAGCTGCAATCGGAAAAGATCTTAGGTATTTACTAGCAACCTAAGGATGATACGTTCAGGTTTAGGCTGAAGTTTCACAACGTGAACGCTGATGTCATAGATGGTCTGAGGTCCCCTACAAAGCGAGAGTTGCTTAGTGTGGTCATGTCTGTCTTCGACCCACTTGGTTTTTTGAGCAACTTTATGATTACAGCTAAACTGTTGATGAGTGAGGTATGAAGACACAATATACGATGGGATGACGCCTTACCCGATGAAATATTTGATGTGTGGAATAATTGGCGCCATGTTATTGAAGTGAAAGTGCCTCGAAATTATTTTGGAAATGGTGTTCCTAATCGCCTGGAGCTACATGTTTTTGTCGACGCTAGTGAGGATGCATTTGGTGCCGTGTCATATTGGAGGTCCATTAATGCTGATGAAAAAATTGAAGTGTCCTTCTTAGCTGCCAAAACAAGATGTGCCCTCTAAAGACGATGAGTATCCCGAGGCTTAAACTTCAGGCTGCTGTTTTGGGCACACGATTGATGGATATAATTTTGAAGGAGCATTCCATGAAGGTGTCCCGAATCATTTGTTGGAGCGATTCGACGACAGTGATTAATTTTATTGGCTCAGAGAGCCGGAGATACAAGCCCTTTGTAGCCCATCGCATTACAGAAATTCTAGATTCCACTAGCCCAGCAGATTGGAGATGGCTGCCCACCAATCTGAATGCTGCTGATGAAACCACCCGGAAGAAGTCTCAAGTCAGCTTTTCAAATGAATCTAGCTGGTTTAGTGGCCCTAGTTTCCTTTATCATGGTGAAGATGAGTGGCCGAAAACTGTCAACATAGGTCCCGCCTGCCTTGAAACTGAGGAACTGCGTCCAAAATTTGCCCTGTTAATTAATGTTTCGCCTCTTATTGACTTCGGCAGATTTTCGTCCTATCTAAGACTGAAACCTACAGTTACCTGGATGCTACGTTTTATAAATCGATGCCAAATGAAATTTAAATCTGAAAAACGAAATGGTCTGACCGCTGCTGATCTGAAAACTGCCGAGATATGTCTTTGCCGCCAAAGGGAAAAGTTTAATGCGGAAATTGAAATTCTGAAATCTGGGGAAAGCTTGCCGAAAAGTAGTGAATTGTTTACGTTGGCTCCATATTTGGATGAAAGTTCACTACTTCGAGTTTATGGTCGCGTGAACGCAGCTAGTTGGTTGCCCATGGAAACGAGACGTCCGATTATATTGCCGTCATTTCATCCCGTTACCGAGTTGTTTGTGGCTCATGTACACGAAAAGATGAAGCACCAGAATTTCGAAGCCACGATATGTGAAATCAGAAGATCATTTTGGATCCCATGCCTTAGAAGAATTTTACGTGTGTTTCTAAACGTCTCATTTGCAGATTTCGAAGTACGTTGCCGGTGCCACCACTTATGGGTTCATTGCCAGAAGACTGACTGACGCCATATATTCGACCCTTTACTTACACTGGTTTGGATTATTTTGGGCCACTAACCATAACCATTGGTCGACGCCATGAAAAGAGATGGGTTGCTCTATTTACATGCCTAACCGTGAGAGCCATCCACTTAGAAGTTGGCTTTGATTTGTCCACAGATGCGTGCATCCTTGCCATACGTAATTTTATAAATAGACGTGGCGTCCCTACAACGCTCAGAAGCGACAATGGAAAAAATTTTGTTGGTGTCGATCAAGTTGCGAAGAGGTTCAGTGAAGTGTTTGATGTGGCCCGAATTGAAGATGAACTGTCAACGAAAGGTATTGACTGGCAGTTCAATTGTCCACATAATCCTGCAGAAGGTGGTATATGGGAACGTATGGTCCAGTGTGTCAAACGCGTGCTACAGTCAACTTTAAAAGAGTCTGCCCCTCGTAAACATACGCTACAGAGTTTCCTGATTGAAGCTGAAAATATTGTCAATTCTCGTCCCTTAACACACTTGCCCTTGAGCCACGAAGACGAGGAACCACTAACGCCCAATCATTTTTTGCTTGGTTGCCCAAACACAGCGCAGACTCCCGTGGGGGCCACGGAACAAGAGCCAATTTTGATGAGAAAACAGTGGCGCATCTCTCGCCAATTACGTGGCCACTTTTGGAATCTCTGGATCCGAGAATATTTGCCCACATTGACAAGACGTTCCAAATGGTGCCAACGTACGAAGCCAATTGCCGTTGGTGACATAGTCCTGATTTGCGATCCAGCAGTGTCCCGTAGAGATTATAGACGATGTCGAGTGAAGGAGATGTACAAGGGCAAAGATGGTGTTATTCGTCGTGCTGATGTCCGCACTATCACTGGTGTCCTAATGCGTCCAATTTCCAAACTTGCAGTTCTTGATCTGGAGTAGTGAATCGTGGCCGATTCACGGGGGTGGGGATGTCGCTTAATGGCTCATAAAGCTGGAAAATTTATATTTTTTATTTGATTTATATTACTATCAACCTGTGAATTGCCTAAATTTTATTTGTCTCTTGTTCTTTTGCACATATGTTATGTACTCTCTCTTTTGATTATTCGTTTAAATGTAAATGATTTGTTCTTTTGTACTCTATTTTGTTCAATCTGTGAATTGCCTAAATGTTTATTTGTCTCTTGTTCTTTTGCACATATGTTATGTATTCTGTCTTTTGCTTATTCGTTTAAATGTAAATGATTTATTCTTTTGTATTCTATTTTGTTCTGCTGCGGTGGTTTGTTTCGTTAAGTTGTCCCGTTACTTTTTGTGTATACGTGAATAGCTACGGCTAAACTTGAAAGCAAATTTAGTATGTCGAAGGAAGGCACTGCGGTAAGCACAAAATTTAAAATATTTGTCTTTGTATTTTTATTCATAAGTTTTTTTTATATAGAAATAAACGTCTCAACCAAAAGCAATTCGGATTTTTGTGTATTTTTTTTTTTTTGTCGTTAAATTCGCTTCTTCGACTTAAGTGCCTCGGCCACGATCAAACAGATTGGATCAAATTTTGCATATGTGTTGGTAATTTTTGTTTGACTTAGCACAGCAACGCATCAAATTTAAGCCTTCAAATTTCATTTAAAACATGTCGTGAAGAAGAAAACATCATATGGTTTTCAGCGGAAAAAATTCTTTTATGGCTTTCTGTCTTTTTTAGAAAATATTTTTTTAGGCTTTCTCAAAGAACATATGGTTTTTGGTTGGTATTTTCCTTTGTTTTTGTTTTTTAATGTCGAGTTTTTTTCTTTTAATATGGCAAATGAGTATTTCATATCAAAAACAAAAAAAGGAAACTGCGAAGCGTCTTTGGGTGAAAGAGTGGTTGAAGAAAAGGGATGAATAAACAAGATTTTATAATATAATATAAAGGCAATTAAAACAAATTATTAATGGACTTAATTTTTTCGGCTTATAATTAAAATCATTTTTGTTAAACAAAACAAAGTTCATAAAACTAAAATAAACAATATCATAAAATACATAAATAAAACCAAAACTAAATAAAAAAGATCAAAATAGCTACTTCTTTACAGTTGTTTTGCTACACACTTTCAAAACCCCGCGAAACAAAGTGTGATGTTACTCATACGAAATCTAGAGAAAAATGAAATTTGAAGTGATTGCCCGCACACACATCAAATTTGCTTCAATTTTCTGCGGAGCAGGTAGCGAAAATCAAAATATTTTGATATTCTTCAAACTCTTCTCAGCCAGTACGTGTGAGGTCAGTTTTCTGTACGTGTGAGTACAGTTTTACCAATACAATCACTAAAATGGCAATTTGATCCAATCAGTTTGATCGTGGTGGGTCTGCATAACAGCCACCGAAAGTGGCAACATTCTACGTTAATGAATCAATCAGTCGCGTTATAAATTTTGCTCAGTCTATGCCCGAAACAACTAATAAGAGATGATTACAGTGTTTTAGTGTTTTAGAATAGTAACCTAAGAAATAATTGTAACGTAGTAATGCATGAGAAACTTTTTCATGGCAATTTTCTTTACTCTCAGAGTTTTTGTCGGAAATCTGTTGAGAGGAAGTCGCCAAAGAAATATTTTTTCGTATTTAATTTTGTTGCAGATGTCTGACCTAGGGCTTGAACCGTGGAATCACGTCTAATAACTACTTCACTACCTACTAGACTACGACGACTTCGATAAACAATACCAGTCTAAGAAGACTTAAGTCAATTTGTGAAATCCACATCTACGTGAAAAAAAATTAGTAACAAAAATATTTTGACCAAAAACGTAATGAAGCCCCATTACATTTATTTAAAAAGTGGTTTTTCTCAATGGTATCATCCTTGACTTAGGCTGTTATTACTTGATACCACAGGTAATAGAACCTTGGTTTTCGTTTACGTCTGTAATTAAAGTGGTCTACAAGGATTCCATATTACTGCAACAAATATACAATTTTAGAAACATTGAAAAAGATATAGCGCAGGTTGTACTTCAAAAATTACAAAATCGTTTATGGTACCTTAGTTCTTAAAATTGTAATTTTAGGATACCACATTTCACAAAGGAAAAAATGGTTGAAGCCTAAAAATACGACAATAATGCAAAAGAAAATATAGACGGTATTGATTTATTTTCAAAGAAGCAAAGACGTTTTTTTTAACAAGTTTTTTAATAAGTCAGGAATTTTTGGAAGAGAATCCTGCTAGTTAGAATAAAATAAACGCTTTCATTAAGACATTTGCCTACAAAACATGGTCAATGATGCAGCAGGAGTTAAGCTAATGTCAAATTACAATTCGATTCTTACAAAAGATAAACAGAATAAACAGAATATTTTACAAGTTGTTCATGACAATGGACAAAGGTATTACGATATTCCTAAAAAGTGAATTAATTAACACACTATAGTTGCTGCAGTTTAAACCTTTAAGTTATCGTGACTTTCTACATGTAAAATATATAAAAATATGAGCATTTTAAAAGATATTTCAATAACATGTACGTTTATAAAATCTTAGATTATGATTGGTTTATTTATTTATTTCTTTCCAATTTAGTTCCTCTACGCTGAGAAATGAGCCCTTGATTTTGAAAGTGGTATAAGTCATATTTTCCTTGTTTCGAGATATTTAGAGTTTTGCATTTTAAAGGATTAAAAAATATTTTTGTATTATGGAATATTTTTTTTCGACAGTAAAGTAGTGCCAACAAACAAGTATTTATTATGATTGTGAAATTTATAACCATTTTTAAAAGGAAATGTGGTTTTGAAAGGTTGAAATGACTTATACCACTTTCAAAATTAACTGCATGACTTTATAAATGACTTACACCATCAAGGAAACATTTTTATTAGTGATTAACATTTTATTCAAACTCATTTCATTGTAACCAAGTAAATTATTTATTAGTATTTAGGGAAATAAAGTGTTTGTGAAAAATTGGTGGGATATAGGGTAGTAAATCCATCATATCTTTACGTTTTTCTTCTGTTATTGGTCTAATGGTTGTGTATAATGGAAGAAAATCAATATTTTCGTATATTCTAAGTCTTCCTCTTTTAGGAGAGAGGTCTAATACTTTGTATTCGGAATTGTCATCCAAGGAAGTTTTATAAAACATTTTATATGGAGCATTTTTTAGAAATTATTCGTTGATTCTTTTAGTTGTTTTGTCGAAATGAAATCTTTATGAGTCATTTGTACTACCAAAAATGTGTTTCTCTTTTTACATAATTCTATTAAATTATAATAATGCTCAGGGATGTATAAATAATTAGATTTTTTAATTTTAGTTTCTATCAAACCAAAATCGCGATAATTTGGCAAAAAAAAGAATGGCTGGATACAATAAATTTATGATCAACTGTTTCAACATTATTTATAGATTACTGAACAATTTTTAACCATATTAAAGAAATATTGCTCGTCTTCCTCACATTGCTGACACAAATCAAAAAAACTAAATATCCATAATGATAGCTTATTAATAGTTTATCAAAATGTTCGTGGATTAAATACTAAATTGTCTAAACTCTTCGTTAATAGTCATGATTTATTTAATGGGATTTACTGATCTTAGTTTAAAATGGATTTACTCATTGTTACGGAGCGCCCTAATAAGTTCCACATGAACATGATTTATTATTGTGAATTATTGTTTTGTGTTTTTATTTGACGTTTGTTTGTAAACCGCCTTTTTGCACTCTCCTTTGAATTCTTATTTATTTGCAACTTGTAAATTAGATGTAAGTTAAATTTATATTTAATCGAAGCCCGTCTATTGTTGAAGAAGGAGGTGCAAAACTGCGGTGAGTATATAAATTAAATGTATTGTAATTATTCTAATATTTTAAATTTACATAGAAATAAACGAGCCACAAGACGAGCCACAAGCCAAGTCTTGGTACAGATACTGTTTAAAGCAAACCTCCTGTCTTCACGATATTTTTAGTTACAGCCGTAACATTTTTATTTCGCAATTTTGATTGCATTTCTATTTACGATTTATTACATTTCTTGTAAAAAGAAGAATTACAAGAGCTGCCGCCAGCACCAGTAAATCTGCAAGTAAAGGACAGAAACTTTGTTGGAATAAATGCCTCAACCGGTAGTTCGCAGCCCACCACTTTTAAGAAGTTCAACTAGTGCAGATAGAGCAACATCTGACCAACCTGAACAAAAGAAGATGCAGCCAGCATCCAGACCAGCCAGCCAGACTAATCTTAGTGCTTCTGCCAACAGCACTGACGCCCCGACAGCGAACATAAGTAAAAAAGCCAGTTCAAACCAACAAAGGAGTACCCTTAGTGCTTCTAAGACACCGGAGTCAACAAATGAAGCAAGCCAAATAAATATGCAGCCTTCAACATCGGGTAACGTTCTCTCGACAGATTGGCAAAAACAAATGCAATATTTGAAACGCCAGCTTTCGGAAACCCAATCCCAACTTGCCGAGAGTAGACGTAAGTGTCAACAATTAGAATCTGCTTCACAGGAGACAACTCAAACGGTAAGTGACCATAACCTCAACTTTATAAGTATGCCAAATAGCCCCGCCATTGAATGTACAAACACAACAACGTTAGAGTCCCGTAAACCGCGAACATATACACACCCTCAACATACCGTAGAAGGCAGCGCTGCTCCGTCGCCGCAAGCAGCGTCAATTACTTTTAACACATATACACCGCTTAATAATAATAACTGTACGCCGTCGTTTTCCTCAAACATAGTCTCCAGCTATCAGCAACATACAACACACAATTTAAATGCTTACGGTACCCTTAACGGAGCAAATGCATTTATGATGCCAAGAAAAATACAGGATTTACCGGAGTTTAACGGTGAACCAGAAGACTGGCCATTATTTCTCACAGCTTATACACAATCAACAGCAGCATACGGTTACAATAACTTTGAGAATAACCAAAGGCTTCAAAAATGTTTAAAGGGTGAAGCAAAAGAAATCGTAAAGTCGCTCCTTATTCACCCTGACAATGTTAATGCGGTTCTTGATCAATTAAAATTCCGCTTTGGAAGACCTGAGCAGTTGATTCATAGCCAGTTGAAAAAAGTGAAGGAATTACCCTATATTAATGAAAACAATTTACCTAAATTAGTGCCATTTTCAACTAAAGTGAAAAATTTAGCAGTGTTTCTTAAATCTGTGAATGGTCAACAACACTTAGCTAATCCTTTTAGAGGAGATTATTTCAAAACTCCCCATGAGTAAGAGACTGGAGTGGGCTAAAATCGCAGTAAATATTAACCCATATCCAACAATTGAACATTTTAGTGACTGGTTAAGCGAAGTGGCAAATTTAATATGTTTAGTGCAAGATGTTAATAATGAACCAAAGCGCAGAGTGCTACATGCAACAGAAAAGATCCATCTATGCGCTGTATGCAAAGGAAACCATAAAATATATGACTGTCGCAAATTCCTAAATCTTAAAGTGGAAGAACGTTGGACTATGGTAAAAAAGATTCACGGGTGTTTCTCTTGCCTAAATATAGGACATTCGACTCGGGAGTGCCGTAGAAAGAGAGTATGCCCAGTAGAAGGCTGCCAACGTAAACACAATAAACTACTTCATGAAGATACACCCAGTGTTCCCTTGCCAGCACAGTCAAATAACAATAATACTAGTGAGCCTAGCCATGACGTTTTAAGCTGTTTCCATGATAATAAAAAACTGTTGTTTCGTGTACTGCCAGTTACCCTCTATGGTGAAAACCGCAGTGTAGATATTTATGCTCTATTTGATGATGGTTCCTCCATAACTATGCTAGACAAGGAAATCGCAGAATATGTAGGTGTACGTGGGAAAAGTAACAATTTAAATCTCCAATGGTTCGGTGGCCGGTCAGCAAGGGAGCCGTCGTTTACGTTCAATATACGATTAAGCGGTACCGGAAAGAATAAAACTCATCTCCTCAAAAATGTGTATGCCGTATCAAATTTAAATTTACCAATGCAAAGCCTAACGGAATGTGAGATAAAACAAATATTTAAAGATGCGCCGTCGAACTTTATTAAACCTTATACAAATATTGTTCCAAAATTATTAATTGGTTTAGACCATGCCAGCTTGGGATTGCCATCTGATGTAAATATAAAAAATTCTACTGGACCATTTGCGTGTAATACGGAGTTAGGATGGGTAGTATTTGGTCCGTGGAAATCAGTATCACCTTCAATTCATTCATGCCTTTTCGTACGTGTTAAAGAGGAGGAAGAGATCCACAAGATGGTTGAAGATTATTTTAATATTGAAAATATGGGTGTACGAACCGCTCCTCCAATTCAGAGTGAATACGACATTAGAGCGAATAGAATATTACACGAATCAACAAAGCGCGTTGGCAAACGTTTCCAAACGGGTCTTTTATGGAAAAAAGATCTAGTAAATCTCCCAGATAGTTACTCAATGGCATTAAACCGTCTTGAAAGTTTAGAGAAAAAGTTGCGACGTGACGAAAGCCTTTATGTTGCCTATAGTGGGGTAATAAATAGTTATATAGAAAAGGGATACGTCCGTAAAGTGCCGCCAGAAGATATCCACCTGACTTCAGATAAAAAATGGTATTTACCTCATTTTGGTGTTATAAACCCTAACAAAGAGAAAAGAAAATTGCGATTGGTTTTTGATGCCACTGCCAAAGTAAATGGAATCTCCTTAAACGATAATTTATTAAAAGGGCCTCAGTATATTTCGTCATTAACAACCACACTTTACAGTTTTCGATCTGGAAAAATTGCTGTTACTGCAGATATTTGCGAAATGTTTCATCAAGTAATGATACAACCGAGTGATAGAATATCTCAGCGGTTTTTATGGAGAAACTGTAATTCTAATTCCTCGCCTGATGAGTATGAAATGATGGTAATGACATTTGGAGCTACCTGCTCACCGTGTTCTGCTCTTTATGTTATGAAGAAAAATGCCAAAGAGCATACAGATTGCAATCCAAGAGCGATAGAAGCCATTTGTGAACACCATTATATGGACGATTTTATAGACAGCTTTGATACTGTTGAAGAAGCCATTGAAGTATCACTACAAGTGAAGAATATTCACAAAGACGGAGGATTTGATCTAAGAGGCTTTACTTCAAATTCGAATGATGTTATGCAGGCGCTAGATGGAAATTCATCACTCAAAGTTATTCCAGCCAATGAGGGCGTAGAGAAAGTTTTAGGTCTCTATTGGGAATCTGTCTCAGACAGTTTTATGTTTGATTTGAAATTTAAAAATGTTAGTCAGGACATTATTTCCGGTAATGAGAAGCCAACAAAACGCCAAATGTTAAGTATTATCATGTCGACATTTGATCCATTGGGATTTTTAAGTCATTATATTGTAGGGGCTAAAGTAATACTACGAAATACATGGAAACGTGCCCTCCGATGGGATGAACCGATTCCAGACGATATCAATACATCATGGGAGAAGTGGCGTAAACAACTGAAAAACATTTCTAATTTTCGTTTACCACGATTTTATTTCCCCCAAGGAAAGCCATATGAAATCCAGTTGCATATATTCGTAGATGCTAGTGAGGAAGCCTTTGCAGCCGTGGCTTATTGGAGATTTATTTCAGTCGATGGTAGTATTGGTGTCAGTTTTATATGCTCAAAGACAAAATGTGCCCCTCTAAATAAAGCATCAATTCCTCGCCTTGAATTACAGGCGGCCGTTTTGGGAACTAGGATAAAACAAAATGTGCTTAGCGAACACAAGATAGTGCCAAGCCTAACTATTTTGTGGAGTGACTCAAAAACCGTTTTGAAATGGATCTCAAGTAGACATAGAAACTATAAACCTTATGTAGCCCATAGAATCGCTGAAATATTGGCGTCAACTAATATAGAAAACTGGAGATGGATCTCTACCGGAGACAATGTAGCCGACGATGCCACTAGATGCTACGATAATATTGATTTTTCTAAATCAAGCCGATGGTTAAATGGACCTAAGTTTTTAAAACAACATGAAGATGAATGGCCGAATCACGATATTACTCCCCCTCCTGAGGATCATGATGAGGAAGAAATTCGCCCAAAGATCTCACTTCTAATCTTGAACAATGATTTTATAAATATTAAACGTTTCTCTTCTTATAGCCGATTAAAAAGAACGACCGCATACATGCTTCGATTTATAAATTTATGTCGTAAGAGGTACAGTGATTTAGATCGACATGGAATAACAGCCAAAAATTTAGAAGAAGCCGAAAAAATCTTATGCCGGGTAGTTCAAGGAGAATCATTTTCTGAAGACATTAAGAGTATCAAAAAAGGACAGCCAGTCACAAAAGCCGATAATTTATTTAATTTGCTGCCATATATCGACGAAGATGGTTTACTTAGGGTGTATGGAAGAATCGATGCGGCCAGCAGCCTACCGTACACCACTAGACGGCCGATTATTTTGCCTAAAGACCATTACTTCACGAAAATTGTCGTAATGAATTATCACAGTGAAATGAAACACCAGAATCATGAACCCACGATTTGTGAAATAAGGAAAAAATTTTGGATTCCTCAGTTAAGGAGTCTATTGAGATGTGTTGTTAGTAAATGTTTTGTCTGTAGAAAAAACAAAGCCATTCCTGTTACTCCAGTCATGGGACCACTACCTGTGGATCGACTTGAGCCTTATATTGCTCCATTTAAATACACTGGTCTTGACTACTTTGGACCGTTAAATGTTAGTATTGGTCGTAGAACTGAAAAAAGATGGGTAGCACTGTTCACTTGTTTAACTATACGCGCTATTCATCTTGAAGTAGCCTACGATTTATCAACGGATTCTTGCATCATTGCCTTGAAAAATTTTATGAACCGTCGAGGAGTTCCAGTTAGGATTCGTTCCGATAATGGAAAAAACTTTGTGGGTGCCAACGAGGAGGCTAAGCGCTTTGAAGAAGTTTTTGAAGCCGAAAGAATTCAGCATTTATTGTCTTCAAAGGGTGTTGAGTGGGTATTTAATTGTCCAGCAAACCCCTCCGAGGGCGGAGTGTGGGAAAGAATGGTGCAGTGTGTCAAACGGGTTTTACGTCAAACACTAAATAATGAATCCCCGAAAGAACACGTATTGCAGTCCCTACTCATAGAAGCTGAAAATATCATAAATTCAAGACCGTTGACTCATTTGCCCGTTAGTCCACATGATGAAGAACCACTCACTCCAAACCATTTTCTTCTAGGAGCGCCTAATATAGCTCAGACTTCTCCAGTTAAAGTTCCAGATGATAAAATATTCAAACTGAAGAAGCAATGGCGCATTGTAAGATGTTTAAGAGATAGGTTTTGGAAAAGATGGGTGTTGGAATATTTACCGACTCTAACAAGAAGAGTTAAGTGGTGCGAGCCTACAAGGCCAATAAAAGAAGGTGATGTTGTGTTTATATGCGATCCTAACATTCCAAGACATCAATGGCGGCGAGGTTTGGTCATACGTTTGTACACTGGAGCTGATGGAGTTGTTCGGAAAGCAGATGTGAAAACCTCAAGTGGAGAGTTACAACGAGCTGTTTCGAAGTTAGCTGTTCTTGATCTAGATGATGGTGAAGCTGATCGCTCCACGGGGGTGGGGGTGTTACGGAGCGCCCTAATAAGTTCCACATGAACATGATTTATTATTGTGAATTATTGTTTTGTGTTTTTATTTGACGTTTGTTTGTAAACCGCCTTTTTGCACTCTCCTTTGAATTCTTATTTATTTGCAACTTGTAAATTAGATGTAAGTTAAATTTATATTTAATCGAAGCCCGTCTATTGTTGAAGAAGGAGGTGCAAAACTGCGGTGAGTATATAAATTAAATGTATTGTAATTATTCTAATATTTTAAATTTACATAGAAATAAACGAGCCACAAGCCAAGTCTTGGTACAGATACTGTTTAAAGCAAACCTCCTGTCTTCACGATATTTTTAGTTACAGCCGTAACACTCATATTTAACTAACAGAAAACCAACCGTTCTTTTTAAAAACTGCTGCTCCAGAAGTATTGATGTCCTCTCTGGTGTACCTCAGGGTAGCCATCTTGGACCGCATCTGTATTCATTGTTTATTAACGACTTACCTGATATGATTCACTATTCCAACATCATAATGTAAGGAAGAATCCGATTCCTGCAAACTATGCTTTTGATGGATACGATCTTGAGCTTGTAGATAACTTCCTGGATCTAGGAGTTCTACTTGATCCCAAACTAAATTTTATTCCGCACATTGCTATGACAGTAAATAAAGCTAGAATCGTACTCGGTTTTATAAAACGGTGGGCAAAAGAATTTAATGATCCTTATGTTACTAAATCGCTCTACACATCTCTTGTAAGGCCTATACTCGAGTATGGATCGATAATATGGCATCCTCTATATAAAAAATATTCCGATGTTATCGAATCTGTACAAAAGCAATTTCTGATGTTTTGTCTCCAAGGTCTGAATTTTAATCCCACAAGTTTACCATCTTATTCTGCCAGACTAGCATTAATCAAACTTCCGACACTTAAAAGCCGCTGAACTATGTTGAATATCTCGTTCATATTCAATGTAATTAATGGTGATATATGCTCCAGTTTTTTAATCCATGATATCACGTTTAATGTTCCTCAACGTCCGTCACGTCATTTTTCCCCATTATCAATACAATTTTTTAGATCCAACTGCGCTGGTGCTGATCCAATAAGTAGAATGTGTAACGAATTTAATAAATTGTATTGCTAATTGATTTTTCTTTATCGAATAATGTTATAAAAATTAATGTAATTAAGTATTTAAATTCATAGTTTTTTAGAATTAATATTTTGTAATATCACCTAACTGCCTGCAAGGAATATTTCCATAGGCAAATAAAATAAATAAAATTAAAATGATGTAATTGTCTTTACTGAAACTTGGCTTAATGACAGTGTTTTTAATGCGGAAATTCTTTGTAACAAATATCAAATTTATAGATACAATCGTAATACACGCAGAGGAGGTGGTGTATTAATTGCTGTCTCTTCATTATATCCATCAGAACAGTTTGTAATCCATACTTCTAATATTGAATTTATTGCTGTTGTTGTAAAACTAAAAACGTCTAAAGTCTACTTCTCTTGTTCATATGTTCCTCCAGATTCTGACTATGCTGTTTACTCTGATCATGTTGACGCAATAACATCTGTTGTCCAATGTGCTAGAAAAGATGATTCTGTTTTTGTTATGGGTGATTTTAATCTACCCTCAATTGAATGGAAACATGTACCTGATGTGCCTTATTTAATTCCGATTAAAAATAAGACTAGCCATGACGTATTCCTAAATGATATTTTTGGACTATCACTGTATCAAATAAACTCACTTTGCAATGACTTTGGAAAAAAACTGCAGTTTTTTACGTTCTGAATGATTCTGATATTGACTTGGTGATTTCTAACTTTTATAAGAAAGTGCATTCAATAATTGAAATTTGTGTTCCCTTAAAACCTTCGTATACTGTGGCTGGTCCACCATGGAATTCTAAACAACTGTCGCGACTGAAAAATCGAAAGAACAAGTATTACAAGAAATACCATAGTTCTGACTCCATTATTGATTATGGAAGATATTCTATTTGCCGGTCTGAATATAACATTCTAAATCACGTATTATATAAAACATGTATGGATAAAATGAAAAATAATTTTATTAAGAATCCTAGATCTTTTTTTATTTTTTTAAGTATTTTTTTATCGTTTTATTTGGATTTTGTTTCATTCACTTTTTAGTTTAATGAATATTCATTATAGTATAGTTTATATAATTTTTTTCACTTAAGAAATCTCGTTTGAAACGAACAATTATAAATACAAACTTTTATTGTGTAGAGGACCTAAGCCGGTCATACTTTTTTTTGGAAAAAACACATTCTTAGAATAGAATTTATATAGGTGTTGGATCTTAATTGTTTATGTATATAGAAGGGATGTTATTTTTATATTATATTGTATGCAACGTCTGGTATGTTGGTGTTTAGGCAACTTCCTTGGCGAGACGTTCGGCCTTTTCGATGACTTCTTCGATGGGACCAACCATGTAGAAGGCGACTTCGGGAAGGTGATCGTATTCACCAGCCAAGATCTTGGTGAAGCCTTTGATGGTTTCTTCGAGAGGTTCCAATTTACCGGCATGACAAGGCTTAATCTTCCGTTAGATATTTTGAAAGTATCCAAAAAAAAAGTTTTGCAAACAGAATCTTCTGAATTCCGTACATATAGATAAAACTTAAAACTACATTTTCTCATATATCCTTCGTAATTTCTGGGTCATCTTTGTTTTATTGGCTGTTTTCGAACCAAACCATACAGAAACAAATTCTGTTTTTCTAAACTTGCTAATTTCCAAGCTTTCCTGTCTTCATATCCGAATTCATTTATACATTTTTTATTTTCGAATAGTTTACCACTTACATGCTTAGACTCTTTTGTTTCATATTCCTCTCCACTATTTCTCTTCATTTTTCTTATATTTTATGCATAATTACGTTGATTTCGTGTCCTCTTTCTTGATTTCATGTTTTTTTTTTTGATAAACCAGCACTCAGTGGATGGCCCCTACTCATGCAGTGCATTGTGCGGGTTTAAGGAAATAGGTTATAGGAAGGTGGAAAGAGGGAGTAGTGTTTGTGGACATTTGCTTTAAATTTACCAATATCGTAACTGACGGGAAAAACTTCCGCAGGAAGATCATTCCACAAGCGAGCAGTGCGGGGAACAAAAGTAAAATTTTATCTGTAATGCATTGTGCGGTTCACTGGACAATCAACCACAAAAGGATGTGCTCTGTGAGAGGTACGAGTACCACGTAAAAATATGTGATTTCCGGGAACCAAGCCCCTTATCTCTCGAGAACACCTCCCATTATAATACCGATAGAACAATGAAACACACGCCACATTGCGACGATGCTCCAACGAATCAATAGAGTTGGATACCCTACTGTCATTAATAAGCGCGTTCACCCTCTCCTGTACGCGGTCGAGAAGCTTCAAAATAGACTTTGAAGAACCGGCCCATACATGAGAGTTGTACTCCATCCTAGGTCGGATAAAGGTCCTGTAAATAGTAAGAAGGTCGGATGGAGAGAAGTATTTTCTGCACCGTTTCAAAAAACCAAGGCACTTGAATGCTTCCTTCGACACTCGAAAAATGTGATCGTTCCAACGAGCATCACAACTAATTCTCATGCCCAGAACATCAAGAGCATCCGACTCCTCAATATTTACATTACCCATAGATACAGATGACAGAACACCAGCACCAGCATCACGCCGGTGTGTCAAAAAACAACATTGGGTCTTGCGCGCATTAAAATCGACCCTGTTCGCGCGGACCCTCTCAGAGATTGTTATCAGGTCATTTGTGGGTGCGTCATTCATGTTCGACCTCCTTGCCCCAATCTCCAAAAGGCTCGGCCTCCGATGAAATGAATATGAATGACAAATGTTGCTGTCATCCGCAAAAGAGTAAATAGGATTCGAAGTAATAGATAGAAGATCATTAAGAAAAATGAGAAAAAGAGTAGGAGAAAGAACAGAGCCCTGCGGTACCCCTGAATTTATCCTGAACTCGTCGGAAAAGACGCCATCTATAACCACTCTAATAGTGCGATCTTTGAGAAAGCTCGATATAAATCGAGAGAAGTGACTACCGACACCAAAAGCAATTAACTTCGCCACCAGAGCCTCATGCCAGACCCTATCAAACGCCTTTGAGATATCCAGAGCTACAACCTTGGCCTCACCAAAGCGGTGAATGGAACCATTCCACCTTTCGGAGAGTAACGCCAAAAGGTCGCCAGTAGAGCGCCCTTTACGGAAACCGTACTGACGATCATTTAGCAAACCGTTGGACTCTAAATGCCTCACAAGGTGGTGATTAATCATGCTCTCCATCACTTTCGAAAGAGCAGAACAAACAGCTATTGGGCGGTAGTTTTCAGGGTTATTAGCCTCACCCTTTTTAGGGATTGGCGTGACATTAGCAAGCTTCCAGCATGAAGGAAAAATACCGGCACGATACGACAAACAGAAAAGCTTAGCTAATGGACGGGCCAGCGTCGAAGAGCACTGTTTCAAGATCAGTGCTGGTATACCATCCGGCCCAGAAGACTTGTTCACGTCGAGATCCGCAAGAACCCTCTTAACCGCCCTGGCTCGAAAGAATATATAAGGCATAGTCACTGATACCCTTTCAAGTTCGGGTAGTGGTTGAGTGCTCGCCGGCAGGTGAGAGTTACCTGCAAACAATCCAGCTAAAAGGTTCGCCTTCTCAACCGGGTCCGTAAATGTTTTGTCATTCATTATAAGAGTTGGAACCGAACTAGCATTATTCCGCAAACTTTTAACAAATGACCAAAAGCTCTTACCCCCCCGAGGGAAAGAAAGAACTTTAGTACGAAGTCGCTGTTCGTATAAATCTTTTTCGCGTCTCAGTACTGCGGCACACGAAGATCTCGCCTGCTTGCGTAGCAAATCAGTAAGCGCACACTTGTTGTTACGCCAATTACTGAATGCTTCCTCTCTGGATCTGACTGCTAGTCTGCAAGTCTGATTAAACCAAGATTTATCTCTTGATTTGATCGAAATCTTTTTGGAAGGAATAAAAGTATTCATCCCAGTTTTAATTATATTCACAACCATCTCTGCTGCGGCATCGACGTTTGAGTCAAGGAAACAAAGTTTCCAATTAAAGTGCCGGAAAAAATTGTTGAGTTCATCCCAACGTGCTTTCCCGTAGTTAAATACAGAGCGTTTCGTAGCCGTAGGTGAAACCTCACGTAGTCTGGAGAACGGAAAAGAGGCAGAGATGGTACAATGATCTGAATTACCGAGAAGTGCTAAAACCTTAACTTCATACTTATCTGGATGTGAAGTAAGAAAAAGGTCGAATGTATTATTTTGGTGCCCATTAACACACGATATATGTGTTGGTTCATTCACTAGTTGTGCAAGGTGATTATGCGCGGCAAACAACTCAACGTATTGGCCTTCAGGAGTCGTGAACATTGAAATCACCAGCAACAACAATTTCACTGTTCGGATAATCCTCCAGGATCCTAGTTATGGAGTCAGAAAGAGAGTCGAAGCCATATATGGTAACCTCTCTTTCCGCGTTTGGACTTCTATAAAGAAACCCGAAGTGCAAAAGATGTGCCCTGATTTTGAACTTAACCCAAAGACAGTTAAATTCTGCATCATACATGCCAATTGATTGCTGGCACTGGTACACAACTTCATTGCGAATGTACATAGCAAGACCCCGATGAAAATTAAAAAGGGATAGTAAGTGATACCCAGGGATATGAAAATCCTGTGGATCAGCATCCCCAGATACCTGGGTTTCACATAAGGCGAAAACATCCGGCCTATGGACACAAATGTGAGCATAGACAGAGAAATAATTTGCCCTCAGCCCACGCACGTTACAAAAATCGATGCAAAAGCGACCCGTCATCACGATAAGGAACAATTGAAAATCAAACGCCCTACCTCAAGATGCGAACGGCAAGGAAACGAGTTGCTGCTAGGTGACTATAAAATGACCAGTGCCATACCTTCACCATTAGACAGTCTACAGCAGTCGTCCCCAAGAAGCCCGCATCATAAGGTTATTTAAGTTCAAGGGTGAAGGATAGAAATAAAAAGGAAAATACACCGCCTATGGGTGCCATAAAAGCCCCAAGTGTGGCCCATAAATGTCCCTTCAAATCCACGGAACACTAAACAACGCCGCGATAGCCAATTCACTTTGTCCAAAAACTGTAGTTTGTTGCTATTGTCTTATTAATATTTAAGTTATTGCGGTTAAGTGTTTGTAATAGGTTTGTATGTAATAGGTTATTTTTAATAGGTTATTTTCAATAAATATTCCGTTTGATGGTGTCGTTGCCTAAAAACTGTAATTCTTTTAGTTTGTTGTTATAGTTGTCTAAAAACTGTGATTCCTGAACGCGAAATTGTTATTGTTTTTATTTTGTTTTTTTCTTTTTAATTTTAGCACTTTTAGTTTGTTGTTATTGTCTTATTTATTTTCAATAAAAATAAATATTTCGTTTGGTGGTGTTGTTGTTTAAACTGTAATTGAGTAAAAATAGACGGACGACACAAAATAGACGGACAGTGCGAATATGTCTGTACACGACGGATGACAAAATACTACTATGTTGCTTTCTTCCATTTGTAAGGGTTCCGAATTCACTTTTAAAGTATGAACTGATTCATCTGAAGACGATATTAGTCTTATTCGTTTCCATTTCTTGGGAGCATGACTTATATATCTTCCCCGTATAATGTCTACAATTAACTATAAATAGTACGTTTTTACATTAAAAGGATTACTTGATCATACCTGAACCGCTATCTGAAGACATGACAAAATTACTAATTATTTTGCCAAACTTTGTGAACAGACTGTCTTATACCACTATCAAAAAAACAGAAACTGTATTTTGTTTACCAACCAATAAATAAACACATTTTATTGAGTTAATTTTCATGGCATACTGCTAGTTTCTTCAGATTATGTTATTTTATTAGGATTTGATATGAAATAGCTGATAAACTGGATTTTTAAAATTTTTGACTTATACCACTTTCAAAATCAAGGGCTCAATTATAAAAATCTTTAAAACTTTACAGCAAAAATATTAATTATTAATACTTTTGTTATGAAGCAAGAAAGTTAAATTTTGTTGTTTTCTCTAAATTTGATCGTGCTTAACCCCACCCGATTGATCTGAAAATTTGACAGGATAATTTTTTTTATCTATATTCACCAAACTGGCGGGTGAGACTGGAAAAAATCATACTTTTAATTGTAAGGGCTGCCCTAGGGGTTTATTATGTATTTCGATTCGAAAGCAAAATTTTCGTAACAATGGTTTACAGCACAAGATACGAATGAATTATCTCTTAAATCGAAATACATAGGCTTTTACTAGGGTTTTACATCCTAAGCAAAAAAAGTTGATTCAAATTAAATAATTTACTTTCCTATATTTTCGAGTTAATTTTCTATAATAAAAAATGTGAATATTCACGTATGAAATATCATACCTAGTCTAAGATTTATTATTTTTGTCATTAGTATTATTATAATTATTGTTAAAAATGTTACATATTCAAAATATCATTTTTTCTATTTTAGTTCAAAGGGTATTATTTACAATTACAACACTGCTGCTTAAAACGGGATCTCCTGAGTTTCGAATTTTATTTTCCTTGGAATCCGGGTCAACTGGAAACAAAACTAGATTTTAAAAGAATTCAAGACATATGTATGTATACGAAATTACCCCTTTTATCCTTTATAACGCAAATTGAAGATGACAGAGTATTGTGATTAACAGATGAGTTATCGGCACCATTGGAAATATTATAACAATTTATATTATCTTCTAACCGATTGTCATATTCGCCGTTGTCATACTCAGGAATATGTAAATTTTCTTCAAGTTGAATTAAATTATCCATAAGTTCCTCTTTTTTGTTAATTATATTTTTTTCAATATTCTGTGCACTATCTTCCAGCAATTTTTCGGTTTTTTTTGATAAAATTTTTGGTCTATAGTATATAGACGGGAAAGTATTAGTTTTAATAAACAATTTTAAATACTTCATAGATTTTTCCCATGTTTCAAAATCTTTAATACGACTCATCTTTAACTCTAATCTCTTAATTTCCATTTGTTTCCGCTTTCTGTCAATAAACAATGTTTCTCTCTCTTTTTTAATTGACTCACGCTCCAATATTTCTTGTTCTTCCAATTTTTTTTCAATTTGTGCCTTTTTTTCCTCCTTTTGTTTAAGCCTGGATTCTTCTTGGCAGAATTTATGTAACGTGCCCAAAAGTGATCCAAACATCCTACGATTTCTCGCTCTAGATTCAGAATCAGCGCATTGTGCAGCTACTATTTCTTGACGCGATGGTAATTCCCGAATAACACGTGAAGTTAATCTCGGGCGTGATTCTCCATCATTATGCCAAGGGGTAGGTGAAGAAAGCCGTCGAAATACAGATTTCGAATCATTTGTCCTTTTCTTTGTGGAAGCTGAATCCGGTTGAAAATTTTTAAACTGCTTCTCATTATCGCATCGCTTTACATCGTTTGATCTAGAAGACAAAGTAATAAATGCAATTGTTTGAAAATTTGATGCTTGGCAGAACGGTTTTTGTACTAAGTTGCAAGCAGTTTTAAGTTTAATAAAATTAAATTATAGTTCATAAAGGACTTCTACTTTATTTAAGATAATACATGCTATATTTATGTGTGTAAAGATCAATTCGAATTTAACTAGCAACTACTAAACCAAAAATTTTAATAGAGTTAATGTTAAAGTTGACAGAACAATGTTAAGAAAATACAAAAAATAGCCAAGGAAGAAATCACCCAAATATATTATATCGGAGAATGGAATACCTATTCCATTCCTCAAAAAATTATGCTCCATTCGTTCCTGAGTAGAACAGCTTTTCTAGTAATTCGTAAATTCTTTTGAAAATTGAAAAACTTAGACAAAAAATGTATTTGTTTTAAGACTGTTTGGGGAGGATTGTTGATATTGTGGAAAAATGGGACTTGCAGCAGGTATACCACTATATACAAATTGTAGCTTAAGGTGTCCCTAATAAAACCTATTTGGTGGTATATCCCAAATACTTTTAGAGTATGAGAAATCGGGCTCGAAAAATTCACTATGTTAACAGTGTCTGAGTAGGATGATCGTTTTATCTCTAGGTTGTAATAACGAAAAGAGGTTAAAGGTGACTTTAAAGTTCACTTTAGCTAAAGTTACCTTTAACTAAACCCAACTTTAACGGCAAGTTGTAATAATGGCCCTAACTCTGTTAAAATATTTGGTTTTTGTCTTTGCTAGTCAAATTGGAATTTATCTTCACACACATGCTATATTTGTATATTTTTTATACATATAATGGCTGCTACGCTTTTCTAGACATAAGAAAATAAATAACCACTCTGTATTGGAGGCGACACACCTTTAAAGAGGTGTATATTCTTTTATGATGATTACTCTAAAAATGTAAGTATGATCGATGCATTTGTGTAAGCATTTACAGCTTTCAAACAAAGAAACTATAAATCCCAGGGTTCATGCTGAAAGTAATATATAAAGTGATATATGAAAAAATAAATTGATTTGGGAAGGATAAAAGATTAGATTTAACTCTTTACGTTGTGACAGCAAAAACTTCTTCAGAAAGAGCGACCCACATACATACAGTGCGACTAGAAACGAAAACTCTCTATAATGCATTGGCGGTCCACTGGCTATTCGACCACGGGAACAAAAGCCTTTATTTCACTAAAACACAAACCATTGTGAAAAAGCAACCATACTGCGTTGGGGTTCCAGTGATTCAATAAAGATGGCTGTGTAAGTGGTCATCTTCGCTCTTTACTGTACGGAGTCGAGAGGCCTCAAAGTAGATTTCGAGACACTATTCGTATATGTCTACTTTAGGTCAGATTTATTAAATGGTATGAATAGGAGATCAGATGTAGTGAAATATTTCCTGCAACGTCCCAAGAAACTATCAATAGGTCTAAAATGTGATGTTTTCAAAACACTTTGTATTAAATTTTCATGACCAGATCATCGGAGTTTGATATGACTCCGCAATATTTACACCACCCACACTTACAGATGACGTATTATTAGCCACAGATGTAGAACTGTAGTCCAGTAAGTAGTGTGTGCTGGTTTATTAGACGACAGCCCGTGATTCAACCCCAGACTCAGACAACCCGAATAAAACAAAATTTTAAAAATATTTCTTTCGAGGACTGTCAGTCTTCTGTGAAAAACTCTGAGAGTAAAATAAAATTAATATACATAAGACGAGTAACGTGAAAAGCTTTGTTCTAATTCTGACTAAAGGGTTGAATATTAGGCAGCGTGTGTGAAGATTACATCCAAGCAACTGACGACTGTATTCAAAAATTACTAAAAATTGAAAACAAATTGCGTAACTTCTACAAATTATTATTACGATTACGATTTCTGTTGTAAGGATGGTGGATTAAAAAAAAGAATAAATATAGCAGATTTTTTAGAGCTCAAGTTGAGAGCTCTGTATGCTTTATTCAATTGATTTTGATGTGGGAATAATTTCCTCTTTTATACAATATTTTAGCTGATTCGACAATTACGAATCAACTCCCTTAATTCTATGTAATTCTTAACTTATTACATATGTTCTGGTGACCTACATTCTATCGATTAATAATATATGGGTTTGTGTGCATGCAACACGATCCAAGCCTTCAGTCCAACACCAGTAATGCAAGCAAAGCATAATTCCTACGCTAGCCAGCGGAGAATACACAACAACATGCATTGACGGCTTGAGCACGCGTCAAAAGCAGCGAGAGTCAATGCCCCAGAATTATGTTAGTGACACAATCACTTATGTTATTTGATATTCATTTGTTTATACATGTTGTGTCGTTAATGATCATTAGCTATACAGAACATTGTGTTGGCATAAACGGCAGTAGGGTCGTGCTACACTGTCAACTGTCGGCTATAACGCTAAATTTACTTTCTGGGTATCCCAGCTTACGCATAG
The DNA here is from genome assembly GCA_927399465.1 of Sarcophaga caerulescens. Lineage (NCBI taxonomy): Eukaryota > Metazoa > Arthropoda > Insecta > Diptera > Sarcophagidae > Sarcophaga > Sarcophaga caerulescens. Next base: position 82,915,686 of record OV656872.1, on the reverse strand, counting down.
AGATCGCAGCGCTTCGAGTATGCAATCAATTTATTTGTCAACGGATAGTCAGAAAATTTCGTACTTTATTGATTTTAAAACGATAAAAATTGTATCCAGAGACTGAATTGAGGCTTCTCTGGACTAACCTCAAACTCTACTGATGTTTTAAGACAATCCACAAATGTGAGAATGAAAACATTTTTTAACTGGCTTAGATTTAAATCAGGGATTACCATTTCATAGTACAATTGTGCAGAGAGAATTCACACACATTGCTTATGCTCTTTTATTTAGTCGTCGATCAGACAGCGACAAGCACACATGTCGTCGGATGCTATATTTTTTTTATGTTTACACTCAAAAAATATTTTATGTTAAAAAATCCTTTTTTTTAAATTCAAAGTCTGATATGTTCTTAAAACACATTTTGATTGTTTTAATAGCCAAGTAAATAATTTAGATGATATGGAAAAAGAACAACTTTTTTATAGACATAAAGCAATATTTTGGAAAAATTAAAAGGTTGGTTATAAGCAGGAGAGGAAATTAATGAACCAAAATTAATATCCAGCAAATATCTAAAAAACATTACCTAATTATTAAGTCAAAGATGTATAACTTTCTGTATGTTGATGATATGAAAATCAAAATAGGGTATATCACTAACATTTTTCTATGACTGCAAGCTATCAACTTATTTTCTCTCTCTTACTCACTAATACACAACCAAAAAATTTTTGGTAACCCCTGATTTAAATACATCAGCATTCAATACACGGAAAATATACGGTTGAGAACACCAGATGAAGTGAATTTTTAGATCTTCAAATCCCAAGAAAGCCGTCATTGAGTAATTTTTTCTATCTTAAGGCAGAGTTTGCTTATAAATGAATGCTTTGTAGATAGTGACAATAGACCAGATCACCCTTGATCCTTGAATCTTAAACGACTAGAAACAAATTATTCATTGTAGCGCGCTACCAGTAGCCCTAAAACACAACATTTACGAAACTATACTGGTGGACAACGATTCTAAGTACACTGTAAAAAAAGAGTGGTTTGCGTGCAGTAAAGTAAACGTTGCAATGGCCAGCACAATCGCCAGATTTTAATCTCATAGGAAATCTGTGGGATATTGTAGACCGTATAATTAACCGCGATAATTTGTCTGCCAAATCGAAATTGCTACGCAATTAAATATTGATAAAATTAATATTTTTGTGAGTTTTCTAAAGAATATAGGTTTTCTCACATACAAAAAACTGTATGTATAATATGAATTTTAACAGAGGATCGTGCATATGTTTTTTTGCCGCATGCAGTATATAGCCGAACGAAAGTTTATTATTTATGAAGTCAGCTTTATAAGTGCTACCAGTGTTACTTCAGGCAAGCCAACTAGAAATTATATTTACACTTCTACATTTGCTGATGATACTTCCTTCCCTACCATTCATGAGAATTGCATGTTTTCAGGAACACGTGTTTAAGCTGGAAAAGTGGTTAAGTTTCTGGAGGATTAAGGTAAATGAACAAAAATAGTTTCATATATTATAATATTTATAAATATAAAATATCTTGGCATACACCTTGATCGACGTTTGACTTAAAAATTTTACATACATACTTCAGGATACATACGTCAGGATTCAGACCTAAATTCTCACACCACTTATGTTGTGTGTGTTAATTTTATACATGAATGACGGAACCTACAGTTAAAATCGACTTCGAACAACAGAATTTTGAGAAACTTGTTTATTACAATTTTATTTACTTGCAGTTTTTACCAGAAATCTGCTGTAAGGCAAACTTAGAAGAAATATTTTTTTATATTCCGTTTTGTTGACGATGTCTGACCTGATAAAAAAAACCTTACAAAATTAACACATTTTCTTTTAAATACGTTAAAATTTTTCTGCTTTTTAATATCGTCAGTAAGATTGTTGAATACCTGAAGTCCCTTAAAGAATAAAGATTTTTGCATTGCCACTGTATCAGCTTTCTTTAGACTGAAGTTTTCCGCATTTCGTAGTGAATATGGCTGTATTTCACCTACATACTTATTTCATTTGATTGCACAGGTATTCAGGAGTATTTTCGATTCTATTTAGACTATTAAATTCAAGTCGATGTACAATATTCTATCATTTAAATGTATCGAGCATATCCCGTATTGATGTATATCTATTGCAATTTAAAAAAGTCCACATTGCCTTATTCTGAAATTTTTGCGATCTTTCCAATTGTGAGTCATTGTAGCATGTATATTGTTGATCCGTATTAAAGGTTAGGTTAGGTTTGAGGAGATGTACTTGTCATTGAACCTGAGGTCAAAATGAGAGAGAGAGAGAGAGAGGATAGTGAACGAGATAGGGAAATTGGAAAAGGAGAAGAGGTAGGAAAGGGAGAATATAAGAGACTTAAGTAGACTCCTAAACACATATCATCTCGATCCATCACCCCAACGCTTCTGATTTTCATCCCTGACCCATCCAGTGATGAGGCCGTAGAAGTGGCAAATTGGGAGATCAAGACCAACTATCAGGTCGCCCTCAAAAAGTAAACCTAATTTAGCAAGGTCATTCCCCGTCTTATTACCGAGTATACCGCTATTCCCCGGAACCCAGCATAGACGGATTCGATCTGGTTCAAAGGTCATTAAAGACTCTTTGCACTCACGCAATGGCTCTTAGGGCAATCCGCATTCAAAATGATGCTTTATTATTATATTATTACCGTCATTATAGAAACTTTTTTCCTAATTCTAAAACAATTTTGGGTCAAATTTATATGGTGTATCCTTAAATTTAATTTACTGATCTATTATGAATCTAAGATATTTTATATTCTTAACTTTCTTTATAACGTCTTCGTCATGAATTTCGCCCCAAGTAATATGAAGGTGACGACGCCTTCAGTGAGGCGATTGCTTCGGCGATCCCCATTTCGATGGAAGATATGTCCGTGGAGTCAAACTCTGTCTCTGCACTATCGGATGAAGACGGTGATAGTACAATCATACAAATCATCGACTCTTAAGAGGACACCGCCCGGGTATTTGGTTTCATACCGCAAAACAGTGCCACTGTGTCGAGCCAGCATCTTCTGCTCCTTGACAGAGAGGGAATCCACATTACAGCTTGCAATTCTCCTCAAGACAGTGCAAGTCCTGCGATACGAATTCCTCTCCTTATGCATAGTGGAACGTTTCCGCCCAGGATTACCAAACTTGCCAGACGAGATGATTTTGCCCACGCAGTCCGAATCAGTAGCTGATTGCACTATGGGGTTTGAAGCATCCTATCTAACAAGTGGATTTCTTAATGGGGAGGTCACCTCATTGCTCCCAGTAGTGACGGTATTGGTCCCGCCTACTTTTGGGCAGATGAATGGCATACCTGAACTTATTGGGAGACAAAATGACGAATTGAACACCAGTTCCTGAGTAGTTGTGGAATGCGGAACTCCAAAGACCCCGCTGCTGTAGTAGAAGACTCTTTTAATAAGGCTAAAAGGTCGGACGAGGATGTTGACTGGTCTGCGTATAGATCCAGTTTTAATGATTATAAAAGGGAAATAAAGCACTCAAAAACAACCACCTAGATGAGTTTCTGCGAAAGTATCGAGGATGTTGCCGATGTGGCTCGTTTCCGTAGGATGCTGTTTAGAAACCCCAAAATCCTTCGATTCGTCCAAAAGAACGATGGCTCGTGGACAGCTTCGAGAGAAGAAACCCTAGAGGTTCTATTGAATACTCATTTTCCCAATTGTGTGGATCCGGATAGCTATCTGTTGGGAGTAGCTGATCTCGGCTGTAATGCTGGCATGATGCCCGATTTGGAGGAGATCATTACCAGGGATACGGTCAAATGGGTAGCTTTGAGCCTTTTAAGTCGCCTGGTCCAGATGGTATCTTTCCGGCTCTGTTTCAAGATGCTGGTGATATATTATACGAACACCTGGTGGACGTGTATAAAGACTGTCTACGCTGGTGTAATATACCTAACGGTTGGAAAGATGTGCTTGTGGTGTTTATACCGAAAGTCGGTAAAACCAGTCACGTCGACCCTAAGGATTATAGTCTCAGTCTTTCTGTTGAAAGCTTTGGAGAGACTTATCGATCTATATTTGAGGTCAAACATGGACCGGTCTCTGTTGAGTAGGTCGCAACATGATTACAGTAGGGGGTTACGTTGAGGTGAATTTGGCTAGGGGTAACTGTCGGCCTTCTTAGATATTGAGGGGGCCTTCAACAATCTTACCAATTGAGAATTCACATAAGGATATACATGCCCCAGATTTTCTGGATGTCCTATCGTTAAGCGTGCAACCAGTGGAACTTCAAAAGGGGGTACTACCCCCTTGTGGCTACTGGTAGCTAATGTTGGTTTAAGGCGTTTGGAAAGTAGGGGCTTTTATACTTTGTTCAAACACAAAGCAACTAACATTTTGGATGTCAGCCTGTTTCATGAATAATAACATAATAAAAAGAAAATTTAGTAATCGGTACTTACAGAGATTAAATGACTTGCAAACCCTTTAGCAATATTGCTTTTAAACAGACGTCGGCACAAATGTCCCTCAGGGGAAGATCATCTTCGGCTTTTTACACACATAGGGCACGAACATCAACAATGTTCGTTAAAAAGAGCGTAAAAATGCATTCAGTTGCTTGTCAGCTTTGAAAGAAAGAGGTTTATGTCGCTTTTTTTCAGTAGTAGGATTCACTAATATTCAATGAGATTCTCTAATAACAATGAGAAATTATCTCGATTTTTGGAAGAATATTTGTCAAGTTAAATACGTAGTCTTTAGGGAGTTGACGCTGTACATTTTTTCTATATGTTTTATAAATTATATGTTTTATTAAATATTAGGTTACACTTGAAAATATTACTGACAATTTTCCTCGGGGTTATACACATGTTTCTCACAACTACAGTCACATTTTTATCATGTTCTCTTTGTGCCGACGTCTGCTTTTAAATGATAGTGTAGAAGTAAATAGATTGAAAAGATTTCATGTACTTTATAATTCAGAAAACAATAAGAAATAGGTTAAGGTAATATAAAACAATAATTTAAATTTTACTTAACAACATAACTTTTAATAACTTATATACATATATAATTTCACCCATGTTACTATTTTACTTATATATTAGCAAAGAATATGGATATAAAGAATGCGCATCATGTAGAAGTAAAATTTCTTATGGCTGGTTGTAACATTACGACCCGCTCCCACCAAAATTTGTTTAACATTACGACCCGCACAATTGTGCAGAGAGAACTCACACGCATTCTTGTGTTATTTGATTTAGTTGTCGATCAGACTGCGACAAGAACACATTTGTAGCGGATGCGTTATCATTTTATTTCAGAATAACACTCAAAATATATTTTGTGTTAAAAATGTTCTATGTCATTAGCTGGCCGTATTTAATTTTTTTATTTTTTCTTCTAATAATAAATGGGTTTTTTTATTTTTGTTTATCTAAAAAAAACTAGGTATAATTTTTAAGCCAAAGATGGATAGCTTTATGTTCTTTTAATAAAAAAATGGATTTTTTATTTTATCTTTATTTATCTAAAATTATTAAGATAGATAGCTTTACATATGTATGTTGATGAAATGAAAATCAAAGTATCGTATTGACAGTTTTCTATGGCTGTAAATAAATAAATTCTCTCAACTTATTTTCTCTCTCTTGCTCACTAATCACAACCAGTGTTGCCGTTTAACTATTTTTAACCAAAATTTCCGGATTTGGTTATTTATTTTTCTTATAAAAAGAGCTTTTGTTTGTAGAAATGAATTAATTTGTAAGACTAAAATTTTAGTTTGTTATTTATATCTTACTATGTTGTATTAATTATAATTTATATTTGAAAAAATAAAATAAAAAAACTGTGAATTTAATTTTGGTTAATTTTTTCTTATTTGGTAATTTTTTTCACAAATGTTGGTTGCAATATTTTTTTTCGTGGCAACACTGACCAGAATAAGTGATTTCAGAAAATTTGATAAAAAAGTGGTCAAACAACAAAAGCGCACGATGAGAGCAACGCATTGTTACCAGTGTTGCCGTTTTTGGTTATTTCTAACCAAAATTGGTTATTTTTTTGTTCAATGTGTAGATGTGTAGAATTTTCCGGTTTTGGTTATTTATTTTTCTTATAAAAGGTGCTTTTGTTTTGTTTGTAGAAATGTATTAATTAGTAAGACTAAAATTTTATTTTGTTATTTTTTGTTTCTTTTCTTACTCTGTTGTATTAATTGTAATTTAAATTTGAAAAAAATAAAATAAAAAAACAGAGAATTTAGTTTTGGTTATATTTTTTCTTATTTGGTGATTTTTTTCACAAATGTTGGTTACAATATTTTTTTTTCGTGGCAACACTGATTGTTACGCTCTTCGTTTCTCTTTCCTTCCCTTCTATCTTTCCCCCCGCGTCATGAAGTATTTTTGAAAAATATTCCAAAATATGTTGAAATGCACATTCTTTATACTTTATTTTCTTTGATATTAGTCACATGACATTAAGTATTTTTTGTGTTATTGGTCTTGATGAAGGTCGATAATTCAAGTTAATATTACAATTAATTTAACAAACTTGCTTACTATTGTATAATAGATTGTAAATAAAGACTGATTAAAAAATTTAATTACGAACATAACTAGTATTGGTACACATATAGTAGGTAGTGATACGGCTTATTAGAAGTGAGGCCACTGTTCAAACTCCAGGTGAGACCTTTCCAATAAAATGTAATACGAAAAATATTTCTTCGGCCACTTCCTCTCAGCAGATTTTTCGCAAAAACTCTGAGAAAAAATAAAATTGCCATGAAAACGTTTCACAAAAATTGACTTTAAGATGTACATAGGTTCCCGCCATTCATGGATAAAAATTAGCACAGTAAATTTTTTTCAGTAAAATGGTTGTTTTTTTAATCTCATCAAAGAAAAAGATTTTTCTCTGAAACGACCTATACATACAAATATATGTATATCATGAAACAAAGAATACAAGATAGCGCATTCACGTTGTCAAAATTTTATTGTTCTGCGCATCTACGTCACAGTAGCAAATAAACAATAACACAATCACACGAACACATGTCTTTAATATGGGGTAATTTTCTTAACATTTATATTTTAATGAAAATGTTGTTATTTTTGTATTATAACTAATACAAAATTGTTTATTATTTATTATTAAACCCTTTTTACTAAATTTGTTAGATTTTTTTAACAACTTTACTTTAATATATTTGCATTTATATAATTTTTAAGCAGTTTGTTAACAACATTGATTTAAGTTCCAATAATTATAATGAAACACAAACTCAAATGTTAATGTGTATATTTATTTTATAAAATTTTATTTTTTAGATATTTCCTTAAAATATATTAAACAATTTTGTTCTTCATTTTTAATTACCAGTAAGAGATTTGCCAGATGCTTCGAGGTCAAGGTTATCGTCTACCTCAACATTTGCTGCATCTGATAATATTCCATTATTGCGCTCAAGTAAATATGATCTTAAACGATATTTAAACTCCTGCTGATCAGGATGGTCACGCAAACTACCTTTAGCGCGGATAACTCCGAAAAAGTTTCCTAATACGTCTTGATTAAGACGATATTTGAGAGCATATCACTCCTTTAAATCAGCATATTGACCTTTTAAAGCGTTATTTGATTGTAAAATACCTGTAAATATATGCGTTTTATGATAATCTGTTACCTCAATTCTAAAACCTTTACCTTTTTGGAATGGCAACAAACTTCGTCTTCCTATAGCCCTCATGTTCATCATTAATGCCGACATTTCATCAAGAATTTTATATAAATATATATTGACAATTAAAAATAAATATATTATTCATTTTTAATTACTTACCCATTTCATATTGAAGATTTTATTGCAATTTACAACAGCGCACTTAATTTTTATACATTTTTTATTTAAATTTTAAATGCTTTTAATTGAAATACACAAAATGTCTCTACACAACAAAATTTTCTGCTACAGTGACGTCACACGAAAACAGCTGATCAACAAACAAATCTAACGGACATGCGCAATGCATTATCTATATTTCTTTGTTTCATGTATGTATATATAAAAATAAGAAGTTGTTGTTTTTGTTATAGAAAATTTTGAATTTTTATTGCAATGATTTTGGTTTTTTTGCAAATTATCACGAAAACTTAATGTATATTGTTCCTGAAAATAAGCAGGTGAAAATATTCTGATTACAATGTTATGAATGGAACTCTTGAAGTGGACGTTACGAGTGATTATAATGTAGGATTATAATTCAACGCAGCAACATAACAATTCCAATTCCAATTTTCCTTTTACACAAGTATAGTTCATTTTGGAATTCAATCACTTTGGAAGATAAATTTCGAACCAAAGTGTTATAAAAACCTTTCTCAAAAAGCTCTATAAAAAATTTTCAAATTATGCCAAAAATAAATCATTTAATTTATATATTTATATTCGATTTCCAGTTTTTAGATTTAACATCTATTTTAAGATATGTACATCATTTCAGCGATTTTCAAATATAGTGATTGGCTAAATGTAAACATATGTTTATATTAATTTTATTGTGATTAAAAACAGAAATTTTCTCTGCATACTTCTTCTTTTCTGCGCTGAACCCATTTTCGAACCCATAGTCGTCTTTCTTTTTTTTTTTCTTCGCAAAATATCATAGAAGATATTCATCATTATGTATGAAAATATACGTATACATGTATTTTTTTTAACACTCTGGTCAAATATTTGTTTTGTTTCAAATATTTCTCAAGTGTGACCAAATGGCTATCATAGTTTCCCATATTTCTGTTTGCCGCTATGAGAAAATATATGTGCGTAGTGTGACCACAAAACAAAATTGTAGTTGTTTGTCATATTTCGGGCAAAAATGAGAAAACAAAATTGGGGCAAACATTTCATTTCAAACATTAATTTCACTTTTTTGTGGTACGTTTAAGTACATATATGACTGTATGTGTATGTATGCAAACGAAATACATAATGGAAAGCAGCACTATTAGTTGTGTGATTTTTGTCTTTATATCACTGACAACGAAAATATTTGGGCAATTCACACAAGCCCTTGTGTCGTTGTATTGAGTGTATTGTTGGATGAACATACAACAGTGTATGCTTGTTGCTGATCATTTTCATATAAAAATCCGATACACTTATACCCCATTTACACTACAGCGAAATCTAGTACTTATGAGATTTCGAGCCAAATCTAGTTGATTTTAACTAGATTTCCCATACAAAACAAAATCTACTTACATATTTAGTAGTTTTCGGCAAAATCTACTCAAAATCTAGTAAAAATAGAAATGCAACTATGTGTTTTGCCAAATAGTACATAAAAAATGACAGTTCAATTTAAAAACATGTACCCATTCCATTCTGCTAAAGGGTCCGCCAAATAACTTTTTTTTTTGAAAATGCTTTAAAAAAAAAACTGAATATTTTCTAAAATTTCTTTTTTTATTTGAAAGTACAATCCTTCCGGTTAATAATGGAAAATAAATGATTATGCGTTTTCGCTTCGCTAAGTGGGCCTGCGATCGACTTACAGAAGATGCCGATTTTGGCAAAAAAAAAAAATCATCTTTTCAGATGAAGCTCATTTTGATCTTGGCGGGTATGTAAACAAGCAAAATTGTCGCATTTGGGGCACAGAAAACCCGCACGCATACATTGAAAAGCCGACGCACCCAAAACGAGTCACTGTTTGGTGCGGATTTTGGTCCAGAGGCATAATTGGGCCATTTTTCTTCGAAAATGAGCAAGGAGTGACCGTTACAGTCAATGACGATCGTTATCGGGCCATGTTGAACGAATTTTTGTTCACAAAAATTTAAGAGGAGGATATTGGCAACATTTGGTTTCAACAGGACGGCGCTACGTGCCACGCAGCCGAAGCTACACTCGATGTTTTGCGCCCTGTTTTTGAAGATCGCATTATCAACCGCAGAGCTGATGTCGTTTGGCCACCTCGGAGCTGCGATTTGACACCGTTGGACTATTATTTGTGGGGTGCCGTCAAAGATAAGTGACAATTGACGCATTAAAGGACAATATTCGTAAAGCCATTGGTGAAATACAGATGAACACAATCGATAATGTGCTTAAAAATTGGACCGATCGTGTAGGCTACTGCATGGCCAGCCGAGGCAGCCATTTGAATGAAATTATTTTCCATTATTAACCGGAAGGATTGTACTTCCAAATAAAAAAAGAAATTTGAGAAAATATTCAGTAGTTTTTTTAAGCATTTCCAAAAAAAAAAAAAAGTTATTTGGCAGACCCTTTATTTAGCAATTGTATGTAGTAATACCTTTGCATTATTTTTTAAATCTTATATTCTACAAATGCTGACGTTTTTTTTGCACCAACATTATTTCTGATTGGATCTTATTTGGTCTTGATGAAAACGATACTAAATGTCCTATATTTTTAATTTTTGGTTGGTATTAAACTAAATTTGGAAATATTATTTTCTTTTAAATTTCAGTCAGCTGTTTTTGTTATTAAAATGAAATCTTGCTACTGTCAAATAAATCCAGTGTAAAGGATCTAGATTTTGAGCAAGATTTGAAATCTAATCTACTAGATTTCGCTGTAGTGTAAATGGGCTATTATACACATTTTTTTCTTGTTTTTAAAAGTTGTATTGGTTTCGTGCTATCAGTTTATGTAAATGCCAGTAATCAAGAAGAAGAATAAAAATACAAAATATTCGGCCTTATCATGAGTGTCGAAGTCGTTTTTCGACAGTTGTCGTAGTCGTTGGCGTTTTTAATATTTTTCGGTACCATGTAAAATTTACGACAACGACGTTTTTTGTAATAGATGAAAAACACATTGTTTCAAAATTTTCATAATTTTTAAAAATTATGAGGGATCCTGTGTACAAACTATCAAAAAATAAACTGTTGGCGGTAAGAATAACAATATATAAATTATTTTGATTTAAGACCATTTTCGACTAAAATAAAATTTTAATAAAATGTTATTCTTCTGAAGGTGAGGAAGAATATACTACTGCTGAGTTAAATAGTATGCGTAGGGAGTTAAGACGACAGTTAAACATATTTACCGTGCCAAACTCCAAGTAAGCAATTCTGTGGTAAATCATGATTCCAGCGCATCGAATGAATATAAGATCATCAATAATGCAGTCATTAAATATTGAATTCATTTTTATTTCTTTAATATTACGTCTTTTAATAAAAAAACAGTAAAAAGAACAAAAAATTAACATCACTTTTTTAAACTACAATACAAAACAAAAAAACTATGTATACACATTCACATTTGTTAATTATCTTTTTTAGTTCATCCAATTCAATTCGTCGTTTTTCAATTTCTATTTTCTCTGCTCTAAGTTTTAAAAGTTTTCTTCTATATTCTTTTTTTTTTCATTTTAAATTATATAAATTTATAAAACATTGAGCTGATAGCAATTTTGCTCTACTCTTCCTTCACGTTTACTTTATTTATTCCACTTGTGTATCCTTTTGCCATATTTGAATTCTATTCTAACAGTTCTACCATCCTTGTGAACTGTTTAGTGTTTGTTATTTTTGATCTATACTTGATAAAAAGTGTTAAAAAGTAAAAATATTTGTTATGATTATATTTTTTAATTAACAGCCACTTACTTTTTTGTTAAATCCATTTTTTTAATTCTTTTTAATTAATTTTCTTATTTGTCGTTAACAAAGACCTTATTGACGATTTTTGTAGCATTTGACATTTATTGACGTCACTCGTGGTACCGAAAATTGTAATAGAATTTTAAAAAATGTTGTACCATTTGAACAAAACGACTAATTTTCGACACAAAAGCGACACTCATGATAAGGCTGATTATCTATGTAACTTGAGTCAACAATTAACATTTCAAAATTATATTGTTCGCACAGATGAATAATTAATTTACTTTTTTCCGTAATATTTTTCATTTTGTTGTTTGAAAATCAAATTATGAATATTTGTCTTCTTCTTATTGCTTTCCACGTTTGGAATTTATTGTGGTATGCGTAAAGTTTTTAATACTTGTGGATTTAATGATGAGCAAAGATTCTTGGAGAGCAACACAAATAATACCTAATTGTAGCATCATTTGGATTGGTCTTATCACTAACCAATGTTTCCATAAGTTTTTTTGCCAGCAGGCACAACATCCGTTTGCTAAACTTTAGGCCAATTCAAAATAAATTATAGAAGCTTGAAAACTTTTAACTTCAACAATAAACTTAGAAAAAACAGCATCGAAAATTTCTAAAAGCATAAACTTACTTGATGGTTTACTCTTCCTTAAAATGGCGTCTATTATTAACAATTTTCTAAGTCGGGATTTATGCCTCAAAACGTAAATCGTAGCATTATTATTATTATTAATGAACTTTAACACATTGGGTTCTGATAATGCAGCAACTTTCGATGAATTTTTGAACATTGGTGGCGCTCTAGGAACTTAAAACGTTAAATTGGTATTAAAATTATTGAAGATCCAGAAGAAATATTAAGTAATTCAGAAGAGGAAGTCGTCGGATCGGAAACTGATACAATTCAATCTTATGAAGAAATAGATAGTATAAAATCTTTTGTTTTAAATGATTTTTTCATCTTAAGAAAATATAGAACGGTATTTCGGTGAAATGGGAAGAAAATGGAAGCTAACTCACTAAAAGCAGACTACAATCTGTACATTATTTGAAATAAATTTATGACATTTTAATTTTTAAGTTGAAATATATTTTCGTTCTTATTATGTTGTATTAAATTAAAATGAATTCAAATAATAAAATAAATATAGGCGGATATTACCCGTAGGTGGACAAAACTGCTGTCACGGAAGGTGTCCGGCTGCGTGAGCTTTCACTGTATTATCAATAATACAATATGATATTGATATACATATAATAAGAATTTTGTGATAAAAGGAAAACTATTGCAGGAAAGCGAATAAGGTTCAGGTGAAGTAATTATTTTAGTCACAGAAAGGTGTCATAGATCGAACTTCATTTCTGTTTTAATATATACCTTGCTTAGTAATCATTTGTTGAGGCAGGTTCAAATTAAAAAGAAATACAATAAAATTTAAGAAAAATGCTGTAACTAAAAGATTATGTTCAACTACTTAATTTATTTCTTCATTAAAATTCCAATTCAACGGGAATTTTTCTAAGCCCCGCTCAAACTAGTACCAGCAATAATTAATAATTAATTTTTGTTTTTTATGAAAAATTGTCTACAGTTCTGAACTATGCAATTTAAACTTTTATTGAACTTACGCAAATTTATAGCAGGAATGTCTGGGACATACATACATCTTTTCAATAGAATTTTGTACAAATTACATTGAACTTATAAAACAGTAAACCAAATAAAAACTAAATCCAAAAATAATGTTTTTTCCATGTTTACTTAGTCTCTATATTATTATTTTCTTCGTTGGCAGTTTTATTGTTTAGCACAGAATTTCGGAAAGTTTTCTTGTAAAAAAAAAGAAAACTTTTACAACTATTATAAGAAACTACCTCTAAATTAATAATATACTCCGTTAATTAAAAATAAATTAACATAGTTGTTAATATGTATTACCGAGAATCTCTGGATAGTTTTGGTGCTCGGCCAACAATTCTTTTGATACTGTCATTTATAACCACCAGTGTGTCTTTAGCCTTTTCTAACTCCAGTTCAAGATCGTTATAAGTTTGGATTTCGTTTGTATTCATTACAATTCACTAATATTTAAAATATATAAAATATATGATAAACAGTTCAACTTAATAAAACTGATGTAAACACTGAAAAGGTGCACTAGAGTTTCTATCGAACGTATTCAGTGATGGTAGCTGAAGCTTATCGATAACAAATTACTTTGACTTGTTGCCAAGATATCAAATCAATTTTAAAAAAATCAAATCAATCTGGCAACTATTTGTGGAAATGATTACAAAATTTTAACGTATGAAGTCCTATGACGCCTTTTGATCGTTCAAATTAGTTTGGAAACTAGTTTGAAAACTCTTGAGTTTGTTGGAGAGAGGGGAAAAACGAGCGGGGGTGAGTTCACAATTTCATGTACTCGCAAACTTGCTTTGTTCTTTATTCGTATATACACATAGTTGTATTTGATTTCACTTTTTATTTGACATTTTCTTTTATTTTTTGTTTTGCATAGTAAAGTTTAGATAAAGTTCCATTATTTAAAATAACATTACTTTTTGTGTGTTTTCTACTTAAAATCAAATATTTGCAAAAGAGAAATTTTAGTGCCAAACAAGTAATTAAAAAGAGTGAAATAATTAAAATCAAAAGGATATAATTTAATTTTTCAATTTATAGAAATCAAAAGGAATATAATTTAAATAAGGTAAATATATTAAAAAATAATAACACATAAATATATAAAATATTATAATAACATATATAGCAAACATGGTATATAAATGGCAAAAGGAGCAAATAGAAGACGTCATCATTTCAGTCCAAGAGTTCGGATGCATATATAACATTAAGTCGCAGGAATATTTAGACAGAACAAAAAAAGCCGATGCCTTCAAAAAAATTACAGAAAAGCTTCATCAAAAGGATCAGGCCATAACTTTAGGAGAGGTCAAAAGAAAATGGAGAAACTTAAGGATTCAGTACACCAATGAACTTCGTGCCATTACAAACTCGAAAAAAGTGGGTGTTCTGTCGATGATGTGTACCGGTGATGTAAGCTGTGGTGTTTTGAGCAGCTAAATTTCCTCAAAACACACACGGAAATGCGACAGGGCACTAATAACATAGAGGTATGTTTGAAAATATTAATATTTAAATAATTGATAAATTTTCAAATTTGTTTCATTTTTCAAGTTTGGTATTGATAATGGCACGCCACGTACATTAGCAGCTAGTGACACTAAAATTATAAGAGGGTCCAAAAGAAAAAACTCAGTATTTTTTTAAGACAAATTTATATAATCACAAAAATATTTTAATATTGTATTTATATTTCGTAGCAAACCGTTACAGACCTTCGGAAAGACTGAAATAAATTAAGATCTGCTATTAGGGCAAAAAAAGAAGACAAACCCTATGCATGGCTGGGAGCGCTTGTCGTTAGGGAAGTGCAGCCCATTAGGCCGGAAGACCAGCCCAAAGCTGTCTGGCAAGTTCATTGCCTAATGAGAAGGCTGACGGCGCAATCAGAAAGTAAACGGACTGAATCTGATAGCACCCAAAAAGATATTTTAAAAGAGTTAATGGAAGGAATTTTTGATGAGGATGATTTCGAGTGAGTAGAAATTTATTTTAATATTATTTTTTATTTTCATTTTAATACATTTTTATTTATGTAGGTTATAATTTATTTTCATTTATTTATTTCTTATTTGTATTTTTGTTTATTTTTGTATAATTTATTTTTTTCTTTTTTGCATGTAATTTATTTTCATATTATTTTTCTTATTTATTATTTTTCGCAAGTCATCATTTTTGTTCATGTCAACTGTACCTGTTTTTGTTTTTAAAAATAAAATAAATATGCAATATATACCAATATAAATATACCATTACCTTTTTTGTTTTTTAAAAACAAAATAAATATACATTTCAAATTAAAACAAATTTTATGATCTTTTCAATTCAATGGATACATTTAATAGTAATTTAATATTACATAGAAATTATTGGGGAAAAAGGTAAAAATTAACTTGTTGTGACTTTTTTCTTTGACTGTAAATCACTTCACTACTTTATGCTCAATGTGCTATCACACACGAGACTATTTTTTAAGCCGCACAATTTTTGTTCTTTCAGTCACACACGAGACTATTTCCACCGAACACACAGAATGAAAACGAAAATTTGACGTTTACATAAGTTATGTGAAAGGGACAGCAAATATTACCAAAAAGTATTTCTGTCTCTGTCTGATTATTTCTGTTTTGTTTATTTATGTTTGTTAATTTTTAGGGTGGGTTTTTATTTTCTATTTTGGTAGAAATTGATGATATTTTTGTAGAATAATAGAATAGTTTTGAAAGGAAATGAACTGTTTTATTGGGGAAACGTAATACGGAACTAATGTATTTTGTGACGCCTTTCATCGATTATCACTAACTTAGTATTTAACCAATTTGGGGGTATATTCACAAATTCCTGAAACAAAAAGTTATGAGTATATATTTTGTTATATTTTTCTTTTTACTTATCTTTTACACACGGAACTTGTTTCATTGTGAAGAGAAATTGCTAAGAGTTCTATTAATAATAAAAAAATTACCGAATTTTAACTTTTTCATTCAAGAAATTAATAAATACTGATAATATACACAAAGTTCTGCAAGGAAAAAATTTTATGAGCAATATGTCTTATTTGATCTTGATATATTTAGCTTCTTACTTACCTTTTGCACAAGAAACTATATTCATTGCGACCAAAAACCACATACATTTCGATTAATAATTAAATATTTAAGAATCTTTAAACTTTTCATTGAAGAAATTAAAAAATATTCCAAATTTTCCCTTTTTTAACACAAAATCAATGTTTGTTTACATTTAATTTTTCAACTTTATCCGCCAGTTTTTACTCTGTATATCTGTTGCTTCTAACACATTAGCTTTGCAAAACTTATAATTCATTTTTTTTCTCCCTCTAAAAAGTTATGTAAAATTATGCTATGAGAGTTTGTCAAACGTCACTGCTTTCCATTCTGTGTATTCTGTGACTATTTCATCTGGCATAAAATTGTACGAGTATACATGTGCTCTGCTTTGTATGAATTAGTTTTTTTTACTTAATTTTCTGAACCTGCTGTTTTATAAATGTATGTGCATTGGTTTTGTGTTGTTTATGTATTGGTTTGTGCGGAGTAGAAGCTGGTTGAAAAATTATGCCAGCAAAAAACCACTCTCCTCATCTCTCTTGCCTACAAGCTGCCATTTTGTGCCAGCATAATTGTTCTCGTGTGTGATTGCCCAATAACGCCGACCTTTTATTGTTCGTAAAAAAAAATGTAATTAATTAAATGGTATTTAAATTACATAAAATTAATTATCTTACCATCTACTCCGCAATTAAGTTATATATTACAGCCAATTCAATTTGCCCTCGTTGTTATAATATTCAGTAAATTGCTGCCTAACGACTTCCGCTCACCCTTCTTCAATACATTTACATATATCTTTTAATAAATTTTCTTTTTCGTTGTCCATTTTTAAAGAATTGTCCTGTGTTTGAGTCACCGAGTAAAGTTTGAATTTGAATCACAATGCCAAATAAAGTTACAACTGTCAAAAACAGCAGAACGACGCGATAAAAGAAAACAAAATTTCTCAAAGTAATTTTTTACGTGCAAAAGCGAAGCAAAGTTTAAAAGAAAATGCGAAAGAGTTTCTGAAACTAATTTTCAAACTAATTTGAACGTGCAAACAGCGTCTAAGTCTACTTTTACACTTGACGGAAGAATGGGCAGACAGACGAAGGTTGTCGTACAAACAAGTGTGAAAGGGGACTAATAATAGTTTTTTAGCTACTGTTAAAGTCAAAAAACAATCTGGTAAGTTATTTACTTTTAGACTTTGGCGTAGCTTTTTCTGCTTTCTGAACTTAAACGAGAGCAGCACTTATATTTATTATTTTGGAAAAATAATTTCTTCTGTTTTCTTGCCTATGTACATCGGACGCGTTTCCCGGTGACGGATAGGTGCTGTTATGAGTTAAGTATTTGTGATAGTTGGGAAATCATCAAAACCAAATTCATTGTTATCTCACATTTCGTGCCTATCACCAACTTTATATACAACTCTACACTCATAGAGACTCGTAGACCAGAGAAATATGGAAACACGCTAAAGTAATGAGTGTTTAAAAATATTACCGTTAAAAGTTCGCCTCTAACGCCAGGGTACGGGTTGGTAGTATTTCTAATTGCGTTGTCAAGGTACACTGTCACTGCTCGCGAACGTCCCTTAATTAAAAGCATACTTGTGAAGCCAAGACTGAAAATTTAAAAAAAGGAAAATTGAAAAACGTTAGGAATTGAGACAGAGATAGAAAGACTATGAACTAAAGGCAACTGTGAGGGCGTTAGGGACACGGTCAAGGGTAAGGGCAGAAGAACAACATTGGAAGAAGATTAAAAGACGATTCTAGGGGAGACGACGACGTGGTGCTGATGGAGGTACATAGTGGCATTATTATTATAGTCGTAAAGGGGTATTGTATTCCCTTCATACTCTTGTCTCATCCAAGTCTGTTGTCTTAACAGACATCAGGATACTGCTCCGTGTCAACAATAACAATTCTCTGTCTAGTACTCCCTTTAGCTTCTAAGCCCATTCTTATTGTCACAGAATCTATATGTTGTGTTCGAAACAACTCCTATTCTGAATGAGTGTACTCTGAGTCTACAGTGCTCAGTCAAAAGACCAGTTACCAACATTAAGTTGTTGCTGATAATTTGATGCATAACTTAGATCTCCTCTATAATAAGTTCCCAAGAAATATTTGGATTACCTCAAACCCACTTGGTGTGAGAAGAGTTTTTGCCTCTCTCTATCTTCACCTTCGTTGAGCATACAGTTTCAAACGTCCGCCTCCACTTCAGCGAAGGGATCTGGCTCCATCAACGGCGTGGAATCTCCAAAAACGAATGTTTAAAAGGTTCAAAAAAGGGAAGCAAATTGGAACAGCTGTAGTTAATTTCAATAAGAGGATGATAAAAACCAACAACGATGTTATCACAATACTACGAATCCATAGAATGCATCAATAAATAATAAAGGCTAACCCTGGCCTTAATCATATAAATTCATTTTCTAGACCGTTTAGATGTAGATAGGTAAATAACCGTTAAGGGGATTTTTTAATCACAGTTCGAAATGAATTTATATCAGACCTGCAGGATTAACACAATGGATAACATATCATGGGTATTGAAACTCATTTGACAGTGCTCTACAGGTACTGATAGATATTTTTAGAGTCTGTTTACTTAAATGCTACAAAATAAAAAGTTGAAAACTACACTGTTTCATACCAAAAGCGAGAGAAAGATTTCCTGATAATCAGCCTATATTTTCCATTCAAGGCGTTAAAGAGACTAATTGACTTTTGCCTTAGCAGCACGATTGTTAAACGACTCATAAGTGAACTTCAACATATTCTACTTCATGAGGTTGTTTGACCTATAAAAATGATCCCCCGTATAATGAGTATACGCTGGATTTCTCTTGGATATCGAAAGAGCTTTTAATAAAATTAAGATAAAAGCTACAAGAGGGGCGCTAGAATCCTTAGATGTCTAATCCCTTTAGTGAAGTAGATAAGCTTAACGTCGTACGGGACTGTCGTACGTCACTGTTGTCAAAGTTGTCAAGGAAACTGAATATTCACGAGAGGATTTGAAAAAAGGTATTTAATGTATACTGTTGTACATGTGCTAAAATTTAATAGATAGGAAGTTGCATCTTAAATTAATTTACACCATGGTTGGTAGAGCGATTTTTACTTATCGATAAATTATTTGATGAATGCATTGAAGACTACAACGAACTACAGGAACATTCTGTCTAAAATGTAAAGGTTTGTGCCTTTTAGTATCGCAGGCAGCAGTAGAAGCGCACTTGAGGCGGCTCCAGAGATTGTTCTTCACTTACTGAACAGCAGCGAGAAGCTTCTTTTGCCTGAATGAGTTAAGTATAGTGACTCCCTGCATGGTGGATCATTCGCCTCTGCTGAAGGAACCAAAATTTTTGGGTAAAAGTTATTTTTATTGTCGGAATGCGTCGGATTACATGGCCACAAAAGTTTTCTTCAGTATTACACCGTGTGTGATAATACCTGATAGGATAGGTTCAGATGAAATCTCCGAAGACTGAACTATTTTCACGGAAGGGTCCAAAATAAACATGAGCACGGGGGCCGGGGTCTTCTTCTATGGAACCAATGTCAAGGAATCCAGAGGAATGTTATGTTTATGTCTCGAATGTTCTAAGGGTCGTTAAGGCAACGGAACTAGTCAAGAAGCATATACCGAAAAGTTCAAGGGTCAAAATTTATGCACATAATCAGGTAAATTTTGAAGCGAATTTGGCTGGGGGTAAGCACTGGCGGCTTTCCTAGATATTGAGGGAGCCTTCAATAATGTTACCACTTCTTCTATTGAGAATTCACTTAGGGATGTACATGCCCCAGATTTTCTGGTGCGGTTTATCACCCACATATTGGGTAATAGACTAATCCGATCGAATCTGGTTGGACGTTCTATCGTCAAGCGTCCAATCAGGGGTACTCCGCAGGGGGGAGGGGTGCTATCCCCTCTTTTGTGGCTCTTGATTGCTAATGTTGGTTTAAGCCGATGATGTGGTTATTCTGGTTGTTGACGCTGGGGTCTGCTCTTGGAACTCCTCTTGGGCTACGAACTGTGGTCTAGGTTTAAATCATTCGGCCCAGCGTCTGCAGCCGAAGAATGTGTGTTCGGCATCGTCTAACATTTCCTATTCCTCGTAGATGCAGAATGGCGAGCGACATTTCCCCATGCGATGCAGGTACTCTCTGAAGTATCCATGACCGGTTAGCATCTGGGTTATGTAGTAGTCTACTTCGCCGTTTTTTCTGTTTTTCCACACTTGCAATTCTGGAATCAGTTTGTGTGTCCACCTACCGTACCGTTCATTTTCCCAGCGATGTTGCCATTTTAAGACGACTTCGTGCTGTATCGTTTCTAGGCTCTGCGACTGAGTCGTGCACTGTCTAGCGTTGAAAATCATCTGGCGCTCAATTGATTGAAAGTCTATGGGAACCATTCCAGCTATTATTAAGGCGGCTTGTGTTGATACCGTGCGATACGAGGTTGTGACCCGTAAAGCTGCTGTCCTCTGCGCAGATAGCAGTTTTTAGCTCTGGTTTGGGTATTCAGAGTAGAAGACCAGATTTCAGAGCCATAAAGGAGTATACTATTTCCAGTCTCCATGAGTAACTTCCTCCTACTTGGGAGTGGTCCTCCAATATTTGCCATCAGTCTACTCAGCTGTGTTGTAATTCTAGCTGCTTTCGCTGTTGCATACTCTATCTGCTCTGTGTAGGTCAGTTTCGAGTCCAGTCTAATCCCAAGGTATTTAATAGATCTCTTCGTAGGGATGACAAAGTCATTTTGTCATTTTGTTAGTAAAAGCAGCTCCGTTTTATGCATGGCCAACTGCAGGCCGTGGGATTCCAGCCAGTTCTTAGTGCGCATCATGACTTGTCGTAGTCTGCGTTGAACTACTTCTGTATTTCTACCTCTAATGACTGCCGCAATGTCGTCTGCGTATCCGACTAGAAAGTATCCTCCGGCATTTCGATTCTCAGGATTTCGTCATAAGTTGCGTTCCAGAGGTCTGGTCCCAATATGGATCCCTGTGCCGCTTGTATCATACGTCAGCTCTCTGTTCTTTAGGTAATCCCTAATAACTTTCATTAGGTACGCTGGAACATTTAAAACTGTCTCTAAAGCTTGGATCATGTCCGTCCACCTCAAACTGTTGAAGGCATTTTTATATCTAAGGTCGCTAAGAGTACGACCGGTCTCGAATAAAGATTCCCAGATTGCGCAGCTTCGACTGTGCTTACTACCTCCTTTAGAGCTCCTATCGTAGATCTTCCGGGTCGAAATCCGTATTGTCGTGTGGAAAGACCTCCCAAAGATTTAATGGCTTCATCAAGCCTAGGCTTTGTGAGCCTCTCAAATAATTTGCCTGCAGAATCCAGCAGACACAGGGGCCTATATGAAGATGGCGATTCTCGGTCTCCTTTACCCTTGCTGATGAGAACAAGTTTTTGTTTCTTCCAAACGTCTGGAAATATCCCTTCTTTAAGACAGCTGTTATACATTCTTAGCAACGTTTCGGGGCGGTTCATTGCTATTTCCTTAATGACCTCTACTGGAACGCCATCGGGTCCGGGAGCCTTTCTGTTCTTGAGGCTGCGAGCAGCTATTTTCAGCTCTACTGTGGTGAACAAGGAAATATTGATATTGGTCTCTATTTCAATGTCATCTTCTCTAATTTCGTGTCTTGGAAATAGTGTGCTCACAATATTGTGCATAATGTCTTCGTCCATAATTTCTTCTCGGTTTCGTATCCCAAGTTTGTGCATCACGAGTTTGTAACCAAGGCCCCAGTGGTTTTGGTTTATATCGGTCCTCAGTTCTTCCCACTTCTCCTTTTTACTTTTGAGTATTCGGGTTTTTAGCTGTTTTTTGGCTTCTTTATATGCACTACGCTCTATTTCTGCGTCGCCACTGCGCCTGGCTCTGGTATACCTCCTTCTTGTTTGTAAGCAGTTCCGTCTGGATTCTTCGATCGAAGCGTTCCACCAGTGTACTGGTTTCCATTTGAGACCTTTGTTCATTTTTGGCATTGCGCTGTTGCAGGATCTTGTGATTGTCGCCATGGTGTGGGCGACTGTTGTTCTTGTGTCTGCTTCGCTTCCAAGTTCTCGTCTGTCGATTTCGGAGAGCAGTACTGCTGTATTAAGCTTATTCACGTTCCATTTTCGGGTGGTTCCACTAGTTTTCCCCCTATGTGCAGCTTCACCGCCTTTCAAACAGAACGATATATACTGATGATCGCTGGCTGTATATATTTCCAGAACTCTCCAGTCCTTTAACTTATGGGCCATTTCCTCAGAGACAAAAGTTACGTCTGGGATAGTGCCCTCGCATCCAGGACGCCTGAAAGTTGGGATACTGCCAGTGTTTGCTGTCATCATCCCTAGTCGTGCTACCATATCTAATATTCTTCTGCCTCTTGAGTCGGTATTTTTTAATCCCCATTCGATTGCGCGAGAATTGAAGTCGCCTGCTACAATAAGATTATTTCCCTTAAATCTTGCGAGATCTTCTATGTTGTTGAGTTTCTCTTGGAATGTATCGATATTGTCGTTTGGGGTTAGGTAACAGCTTACAAGAGTAAGGGTTTTAATCTGAACCCAAGCAAATCCGTTTCCCTTTCCGCTACTCTTTATTTAAATCTGTCTGTGGCGGGGGATCCATATTGCACTGGTTTGCGATTCGTCCTCGAGCCATAATCCAGTAGTCATTTTTGTGTACTGTCCACTGATGATGATTATATCTGCTTATAACGAATGGCAGGAGAGCATGTGCCATTTTGCCTCTGTGCATGTTAGCTTGTAAGAACTTCAATGCGTACCGTTGTTGTTTTGGGTCCGTTTACAGGGGCCTGGACTATTGCAGGGTATGTTGCGATGAGGAGGAGTTGGAGACTGTCGAGCACCTCCTCTGTAACTGCCCAGCCCTTAGTAAGTTGAGGTTGAGGACCCTTGGCAGGGGCTTCTGTGAGGGTTTGAATTCTGTGTCGAGAGCCGACATCAATGGGTCTCCACAGATTCATTAGTAGCTTGAGCTGGTTGAGAGGTGCTGGGGCTTCGTCAGTGTAGTCGCGCTCTCCCTTTTTGATTTGTTTGCTCTGTGTAATCCCTCCGCTTCCCATTTTCCCTTTCCTACTTCCTCTCCTTTTTCCTATCCACTCTATTATCCTTCCATTTTAAGGACGTTCCGTACAATAAAGTCGGTGAAGCCACTAATACGCTTCTGCTTTAGGGTATGTAGACCGTAATGACAAGTACATTATGGCCAAAGTTTATATTATATTACTAAGCATGAGTATATGAGAGATTACAGAAGTAGAGATGATTCGCCTTCGTATAAAAGGAACCAATACATACTTGTATCGGTCAGATAAAGACATATTAATACAGATAGTATCATCAACGCAGCTAAGTGTTTACTTATTTCTTGCCAATTTCGTGTCAAAAACAAAGCGAAAAGTTTGTATATGTTTACTTTTTATGTATGTTTGTTGTTCTTGTACTTAAGATTTGCCATTTTTAGCAGGCGACACAATTAGTCGAACTATCTTATAAAAAGAAAGCATTGAAAAGAAAAAGAATACTCCCGAAAATAAATTTAAATTATCAGAGCTATGAACGGGAATGCCAGTCAAGCATTTCACACACACGGTGGTGTGAAACAATGAATTTTATTTCCTTTGCTTTTACCATCGTCGGAGATATCATGATCGAAGTCTGTTTAGAGGAAAGAAAAATTGGACTAAGTATATATGTATATTTGTTTAGTCTTCCACAAGATTTCGAAAATGAAAGTAAAGCTAGAAGACTTAGAAGGATATGATCGCAATGTAGGAAATGGGATAAATATCAAGGCAACCAAAGCCATAAGAATTAACAATGATTACACTGAAACATCATGCTACAAGGCTAACCAGTTAAGTACGTTGGCAGGTTCTGCTATCTAGGCAGTACAGTGACAATGAATGGCGGCATGGAAACTAGAGTAAATAACATGTTAAATAAAACGACAGTGTTATTCGGACTACAGTACGACCAAAAATAATACTGATAGTATTACGAAGATACCGCTAAAATGGAATCCTCAACCCTTAAGATGTCGTGACCGAAATGACTATACTCATTCATCTGGCAACTCTGCTTGTTTGTAACAACGTGGATTTTTCGCTCGCGGAAAATAAAACATATTTTTTAAATAAATAATTTCTTTAGTGTGATTATGAATAATCAAAAGCGTAAGCAATTCTGGGGTAGGTCCCCAAGTATAAGATGCCGAAGCTTTATGATGGGCCCAGCACCTCTAATAGATTTCATCTCCTGTCCGATGTGACATGAGAAAAAGGTAAAAATTCCGCCAATCGTAGTAGACTCTAGCGTATGCTTCAACAACGTAATAGGCATATTTGGAGAAAAATACGTGTTCAAGAGGGTGTCAATAGGTACGAAAATAATATCCAGTACGATAAGAGATTACAATGTGGCGATAGAAGAGCTCAAAAAAAGAAAAATGCATTTTTACACACATGAAATATATAACAGTAAAATCTTTAAGTTGGTGTTATTTGGTCTTCCCAGGCAAACAAATATTATTATATTGCAAGAATTTAAAAATAACCATAACATTACGCCCGTAAGTGTCCAAGAAATTAACACAAAAAGATCGATGACGATGCTCTCTACTTAATAGAATTTGACAGAAATCATGTTTCTAAGCGTGAAGTTTTAAAAATTAAATATTTCTGCAATATTGCTGTGCAGTGGTGTAGGCCATTCAAAGGTAAGGTAAAGGAAGGTATGTGCGGCCTATGCTGGTAATCACGACTCAGGTGATTGTTCGTTAAACCAAAGTGGATCCCACAACAGTGTGGGAACCCCAGAAACATCAACCACAGGGCGGATGATCCAAATTGCCCATGTTGTAGAGAATATCTAGAAATTCGGCAACGAATCACTGACAGATCTAGAGCACACATTTCACGAAGTGCTTGCACCATCTTGGATACCAATGATAGTGATTTCCCGCAACTATCCAGACAAGAGCATGTTGGAAATGCTCAGAACTCGTCCTTCCAAGGTAAAATGCTGTTTTCAGAGGTGGCTAAAGGTAAAACCCGTGACAACAGCAATGATCTCACCAATGAGAGACTACTGGAGATCTTCTTTAATGCAGTAGATGCTTTGGAAAAATTTCAAACCAAGTTTGACAAACTGAGAGTTTTAGGTATGATGCTTAAACATGCCATATGAAACCAATGTTGCACACATTGTTCAGGTTATGCACTGGAACTCTCAAGGCATAACAACTGAGTCAGCAGCTTCTCCGCTCGAAAAAGTTCTTCACGACAAAATATTGACATTCTTTTTCTAAATGAAACATTTCTAGAACCACATCACAAATTCAGATTGGGGAACTGGGAAATTTATCGTGAAGACCGAACAACACATGGTGGAGGAGTACTTATCGGGATAAAAAGTAACCTAGTTCATAAGTTATTACCTAAAATTAACACTCGTGGTATCGAAAATATTTCTATCCAGGTTATGATTAACAGACGTCCAGTAGTCTTCACTGCTGCTTATAACCCTAATCATACCCCGGATTTTAAAGCTTAGATCTTCTAACAAACTTCTCTGATGAGTTCTTCATTTTTGATGACTTCAATGCACGTCACCCGCATTGGAATTGTGAATCAAATAACACAGCTGGTAATACACTTTACAAACACTGTCTGGGTTCTAACTATTTTATTTACTATTCGTATTCACATACCCGATTCCGCCAAAACATAACAAACGTTCACCCTCTACATTAGATATCCTATTAACTAACTCCAGTATTAATTTTTCAAATTTAGAGCCTCATACAATTATTCTTCAATCAGACCACGCCGCTATCACCTGCTCCATTTTTGGTGAGTTTCAAAATAAATTAAGTTTGGTCCCAATGTAAAGGGTAATTTTTTAGCTATTATCTTTTTGGCAACACTGGTTTAAACAGCTCACGCACATTTCGTGTTTTTTTTCACTGTCAAACATCTTCAGTTTGGTCTATAATTTAACCATGAATCGTCTTACAAACGAACAACGCTTGCAAATCATTGAATTTGGCATCACTGGACCGTACTTTTTCAAAGATGCTGCGAATCGTAACGTAACTGTGAATGGTGAGCGCTACCGTGAGATGATATCCAACTTTTTTTTGCCCAAAATTCAAGAGCTTGACTTGCATGACATGTGGTTTCAACAAGACGGTGCCACATGCCACACAGCACGCGTAACAATGGACTTATTGAGAGGCGAGTTCGGTGAACATTTTATTTCACGTTCGGTACCGGTCAATTGGCCGCCTAGATCGTGCGATTTAACGCCTTTAGACTATTTTTTGAGGGGCTATGTTAAAGCTCATGTCTATACAGACAAGCCCGCTTCAATTGACGCATTGGAAGACAACATTGAAGCATTTATTCGTGAGATACCGGCCGAAATGTTGTAGAGTATGCCAAAATTGGACTAAGCGGATGCACCATTTGAGGCGCAGTCGCGGTCAACATTTGCATGAAATAATCTTCAAACATTAAATTATATGGACCGTACTATCGATTCAAATAAAGATTTCATGCATTTTTCTGAATTTTATGCGTTTTTTTTTTAAATTTTCCTATAGCTCTTAAAAAATCACCCCTTATAAACGTGCTGACTGGCCAGCAATTAGCACTTGGGTACATACATACATAATTGGTCATTGCAACCCTTCAGTCAGGATTATTGACCTAGTTTCTCACACCACTTATGTTGTGTGTGTTAATTTTATACATAAGTGGCGGGACCTACAGTTTAAAGTCGACTCCGAACGACAGATTTTTTTGAGAAACTTTTCATGGCAATTTTATTTACTCTCAGAGTTTTTGCCAGAAATCTGCTGAGAGGAAATCGCCGTAGAAATACTTTTTGTATTTTGTTTTGATGTCTGGACTGGGGCTCGAACCCTGGCTTTACGTCTAATAAGCCAACACACTACCTACTAGACTACGACGACTTGGGTAGAGAGCGAAATTAGTCACCAAACGATTGGTCTTGCAGATTTATCGCCTAGTAATATAGATTTTCTTTTAGAAAGACTAAAGAAGCTTTTAGTAAAATTCCAGTATAAAGCAAAGACCGGTGACAGAGAGAAATTTCTAATAAGTCCAGAATGCTATTTTAACAACGAAATAAATTCAGACGTAAACTTCTCCGATGTGCGGATGTAAAATACAGGGTCAACTTAATTGGTATATTAAGTCAGTTAAATAGTCTAATGGATTTCCTCCTTAATAAGGATAGAAACGAATCGTGGTCAAGATTTATATCAAAGTTGAATAATGGTTCAAAAAAGTTTTGGAAAGTTTTAAAAGGTAAGAAAAACACATTCTGCGATTTGAATATAAATGGTACAGTATTCAAAACTGAAAAAGGTAATGCAACAGGCGAAACTTTTAACAATTCGCATTTGGAAACCATAAACAATGTTTCTCCTTTAGATTCTCGTGTGTCAATTTATGTAACAAATCCCAGCCGGAATACCTCAGGGATCTGTGTTATCACCCACACTTTACTCCTTATATACGTTCGATATAACAGTCCGTAGAAATCGAGAAGCAGCATTTTATGCTGACGACAGTGCCTTTATATGCTCCGGAAAATCCTCTAATGCAATAGAAAAAAGAATGCAAGAGAGACTTACTTTAAGCCAAAAATATTTTGACAAATGGAAAATCAAAGTAAATAATAATAAAACTCAAGCCATCATATTCCCATTTAATAAATCGCCCAAACGTACTCCCACAAAAATTTTGTACGCAAGTTGAAACATCATCTCCATTAGTGATAACATTAAATATCTAGGTTTTATATTAGATAAAAAAACTTTCGTTTAAACAACATGTGAGTTATGTATCCGATAAAGCCATAAAATGTGGTCGTGCTCTATACCCCATACTTAATAAGAGGTCTAAACTCAATTTTAAAAACAAATTGTTGCTGTATAAGATGTGTATCCGTCTGATACTCACCTACGGTTGCCCGGTATGGTTTCTCAAAACTGCTTCAAAACAAAAATTTAAAATAAAATTTAAAAATAATAGACAATCTCCCCCCAAGATTCAATACCGATCTACTTCACAATAGATTTCATTTTAAAAAGATACGCATGTTTGCCAATGATCTGACGCCGTCATTTAATGAGAAATGCATAATGTCTAATTTTGATACCATAAGATATTTATTAACCAATTACTGAGAATCTTTTGTTAGAAAGAATCTTCTAGTGGTTGCTTTTTTGAAAATTTCATATAAAAATTTTTAAAGGTTTGTTGGAGGTTTTTCTGACAAATTTTCCTCAAGTCTGCTTTATTAACAGCTTTTCTTATTCAATTAATAGATTTAAGTGTTGTAGTACTTTTAAGTAAATTCCCATACAGTGTAACAACATTTTGTCATTTGTTTTATCGTCCAGTTCAAAAATCATATTTATTAATAATTTTTCCATTTCTGCAGTGTTTGTTCGTTCGTAAACGCAAACAAATAAATCAGCAAAAAGAAGCATCAGCAACATGTGATTAGCAGTGTGAGCACAAAATTATCATATTATGCGGCGCAGTGATGCATTTACGAACAGGCCCATGATTTTTGAACTGGACGATAAAACAAATGACAAAATGTTGTTAAATGCACAAAAAAGGAGACAATTTTGAATTATATTTTATATTATGGCTGTAAATGGTGGTTCATTTGTTTGAAAAATAAGTTTAACATATAAACGAATACAAATACAATCTTATATGAAAGCTTAATTTATTCCTGGAGCTGACCGATTCCTAAATAGCTTTTATTTTTTAAGGATTAAACTATAATGATATTTAAATTTTAAAGAAAAATTGGGGTTTTCACATTTTTCCTCCTATTTATAGTTATTATTAACAATTTATTTTATTTTGATTACAGATATTTCATATTCTTTATGTCTTAAAAATTCTACTTTGTTAGACTCACTGATCCTTATACATAAAGTGTTTTGAAGATATACATACATATGTTATTAGCAGCGGATTATATAGTTTTTTTTCCAAATTTAACTACCCTGTTTTGTAATTTTTTTTTAACACTATCACAAAATATCTTAGAAAATCAGAAAGAATTTTGAATTATATTTTATATTATGGCTCTAAAAGGTGGTTCATTATCTTATGCTGAAGATGAATTTGGAAGAAAGCTGGATAGATGTGTGACTGATTTTTTAATAAAAAGCTGTAAGTTTAATTCTATTACGTAATAAATAGCAATTATCAGTGAACGATAAAATCTATAAGCAACGAAAATAATTTGTTCTAGTTTTAAATAAAAAATGAGCTCGAAAGAAATAATGAAAACATTGAAAATTCATTAGCAAACGCACTACCGCAACAAATAAAAACTAGTTGTAAAAGAAAAATAATTAGTGTGGGCTTGGCACATTTTTTTTTAAAGCGTTCTGTCACCAATTTTTTCAACAGATCCAAATTTGATTGGATTAAGACCTGGCGCCTGGCGTTGTGTATTTATCCGCATAGGCGTATCATAAAAGAATCAGTCCCCTACAATGTGAACAGTCTATGTTGACTTGTCGAGGTGCCTCTAGGTTTTGTTCCAGTACATTAGTACTTATTACCATTTTACCCTCAGTGAAAACCGGCAGACGTACTCTAACAAAGCCACAGCTTCCCAAAACAGCCACTGTGTTTCTCTGTTGGCATAACATTTGGGTGACGTTCTGTAATTGGTTTATTTATTTCATTTATTTATTAATTATTACGGTCTCCTAGACCTAGATACAAGATTTTCCTTATAATACATTATACATACATACATTGATTATAATAAAATAAAACATTTATCAATTTAAAATAAACAATGTTTTACAATGTGTTTTCAATAGTCTTTTGAAAATATCTTCACTCTGATATTCCTTAAGTTCAGCTGGTAACTCAAAAAATACACTTCTCCTTTGAAGATCAGTCTTCATTCTCGACAGTCTCATATTATTCCTATTTCTGGTATTGTAATCATGTACCTCAAAATTATATTGAATTCTTTCATATAAATAACTTGGTAATTGACCTAACCTTAATTTGTTAATAAATTTCAAAGTGTGGTACGTTATTAATTGTTTCACATTTAGCCAATCCAAACTTCCAATCATTTCGGCAACCGGAGTATCGTACCCCTTATTTAGTAAAGTACTTTTCATAATTATAGCACCACCCTAATTTTTTTAATTTCTAAAAAGTACATTTATAATAACAAAAACAAAACATTTCATTATGTGTAGTGTTAACGTAAATGAAAAAATAACACTAAATTTTTCAAATTGTTACCGCAATTTTTACTTCAGTATAAAAATTAAGGTTTTTGGTCTTTGCATAATTATAGCACCAGTCTCAGTTTTGTTAAATAAGAAGCTTTATTTACCAAAAATGTTGATACTTAAAACTTAGTAATCCCTCCCTTAAAGCTTATTAAATTAAATATTCGATCTTTCATACTCGTATAAAGATTATTCAATATTTCTCCGTCTATTTTTCCCAATTCTTCTATTATTTTTAATTTCAAATCTTCAACACTGGTAAATTGCCTGTTATTTGAATATACTCTTCGGACAAGAATTCCCCAAACGTTTTCAATAACATTCATGTCAGGAGAGCAAGCTGACCACGATAAAACCTCAATAGATTGGTTACGAAATCATTCCATACTCAGTCTGCTGACATGAATTCTGGCATTGTCCTGTTGGAAAACATAACTACAGCTAAGAACAGTATGTACTCTGTACTATTCATGTACATGGATGGAAACTGAAGTTCGGGGCAACCGCTTGAAGAAATAGCCCCCCAAACCATGAGACTACCTCCCCCAAAATTTCTTTTAGTAAAATATTTTGGTTCCTGTCTAAGGTCACGCCAGTAGTATCGATAGGCATCTGGTCCATCTAAGTTCACTTTTTTTTTATCAGAGAATATGATCTGAAGACAAAAAATTTTATATTCATTGTTTGTTATTATTGAAAAATTACTCTTACATTCTCCCAATTCCTATCCATGTTAAGTTCTGCAAATTCGCATCTTTCTTTTTTGTGCAGAGGAAGTAAATGTGGAGAAACTTCCAATTTTGTCTTTCGATGTTAAGATTGCGTTTAACTTTTCACCAGACGGTTAAAATGCTGACGGCCTGGTCAAGAACTTGAGAAATTTCACAGCAACTTTTTGAAGTACCGGAAATCTCCCTTGCGATTTTAGGTGCGCTGCGCACCGAAAGCTTTCTTGGGCGACCCGTATGTTTCGTCTTACCATATCCGTCTGGGTTTTACAGAAAATTTATGACCACCTTGTGAGATCTT
Source organism: Sarcophaga caerulescens (assembly GCA_927399465.1). Lineage (NCBI taxonomy): Eukaryota > Metazoa > Arthropoda > Insecta > Diptera > Sarcophagidae > Sarcophaga > Sarcophaga caerulescens. Next base: position 82,883,859 of record OV656872.1, on the reverse strand, counting down.
CCAATTTTTCTTGTGAGGACACGTACTGAAAGAGATTGGTCTTTTAAAACTAAAATCTGCCCCTTTCCAACACCACTCAACATTTTCTTGGCCGGAATGTGTAATTAAATATTACTTTTATTATTAGAAACAACAAAACAATAAAAAAATCAATAATTTTTCTTCCCCGCTTTTCAGAACTGATGGTGCTATAATTATGCAAAGACCAAAAACCTTAATTTTTATACTGAAGTAAAAATTGCGGTAACTATTTGAAAAATTTAGTGTTATTTTTCCATTTACGTTAACACTACACATAATGAAATGTTTTGTTTTTGTTATTATAAATGTACTTTTTAGAAATTCAAAAAATTAGGGTGGTGCTATAATTATAAAAAGCACTTTATAAATCTCATAATTTTATTTTGTTGTATTTGAAACCTCCTCATTTGGGCATTATTAAGTGTAAATAAAATTGTAGGACTATAAACAAAATAAGGTTCAATTATCGACCTATAAATACATACTATGAATGCATATGCTCTTTATAAAAATTACACTTCTTCACCTAAAAACATTAGTATTAGTTTCATTTATAACATCAAATGGCAACATATTATATATACATAATCTGGTGCAGCGCCTATCTTCATTTTCTGAATAAAATGTATGGTGTTAACTTGTAGTCTTCCTTTTACATTCAACCATTTCAAAGTATCTAGCATCCATCTTGTTGATGTTAATCTATCTACTTTAAGTATTGCAAGCATTGCCTTATTTTGTAACTTCTGTAGTCTTATTATTTGTTGATAATAAACATAATGAATATAATATTGTTGCTCCAAATTCAATCTGTGGTTTAATTATTGTATTGTAAATATCTATTGATGTTATAATTGGTATTTTACTTCTTATGCGTTTGAAAAAACCTATTTTTCCCCCGATTTTCTTACAATTAAACTCAATATGATCATTAAATCTTAATTCTTTATCTATTATGAAACCTAAGTACTTTATCGAATTAACTTTTTCTATTATTGCATTATTTATTTTAAATATTATATTGTCCATATTAATCTCTAACAATTTGGTTTTATTCTCATTTAGTTTTAGCTTGTTCATCATTAATCATTTATTTATATTTTCCATATCCTTTGATAAATTTTCTTGTCATATATTATCAGTTTTACCATTTAAAGTATCGTCCGCATATATAACTATCTCACACTTATCCAAGACTTTTTCCATATCGTTAATGTAAATAATAAATAACAGCGCGCCTAATATTGATCCTTGTGGCACTCCAATTTATAGCTATTCCACGTCGATTTTGTATTTTCAAATAAAGCTTTTTGATATTTTATAATTTTTTCCCTTTTTAACATTTTAAGTTCATTGCTAAACCATTTATTATTATTGTTTTCGCGCACTTTTCCTTTCACTATAAATTTTCTAATTGTTTGTTCAAAAATAGTATCAAAATTATAAAAGTATTCATTTACGTTGTCTATTTCATTAAATTCTATTATTGCACTTAGTTCGTTAATAAATCTGTCTTTATTGTAATTGAATATGTCTATTTCCGTGTTCTGTATTTTCTGACCGTTTCCATTCTCGATAAAAATATCTAAACATTCGTGATCTGTTATTTTATTGTTTATATTGTCACGAAAAGGGAAACGGTGTAACATCGGCCCCGATTATGGTTCACAACACATAAATGTTGTGTTGTAACAGAGGTAACACAACATTTATTACTTTCTTGATTATGGTTTACAATATCTAGATCAGGGCGAACTCAATAAGGTGATAGCAAAATTACAACAAGTCAATTCGCAGTGTTTTTTTAAAAACAAAAATAACGTATTTTTTGTTTTTTTTTGGGTGACCATGAATGTCAAATGAAATTCGCCGTAAGCCAGAAATGACAAAGGCGAATCCATATAATGACATAAAGTTGTTATTTTGTGTCATTATATCTCTTTTGTTTCTTTTTGTTTATAAGAAAAATTATAAAAACCAAAATTTAAAAACCAATTTTTTTTAATACGGGCTGATTTGCGCTACCACTAAGGTCGACATGCTTCAGAGGGATACTGGGAAGCATAAGAGCGGATTCTACAATAAAAGTTGCGCCAGAACATGAAGAATATTTAAATAAATTATAAATTGTGTAGAATACAAATATAAAGGGAAATAAAAAAATAAATAAACAAAGGAATGTATATACAGTGAGCAAAAAAAAAAATGTGTACACTTATTATAAAAAACTAACAAATAAATTATTCCACAGGATTTTGTTTAACATGACTTTCTAGAAAATCCGGTAGCCATAGTCAAAAAATCACTACTTTTTTGCCTAAAAATTTTGGAATTTCTTAGTTTCGACAATTATTTTCTTTATACGTAACCAATAGAGAAATGTGTGTAATTAGAATATAGTTTTTAAGCTTTTTTTAGCCTTAAGGACAATAAATTTCTTTTTATAGATAATTTTTTGTTCAAAAGTTATTTCGAGGTAGTAAGTGTAATTTTTTTTTGCTCACTGTACGCAAACAAAATATTTGACAATCTCGTGTACTTAAAAAAGCACTCACCTGGGCTGATAACGCCACCTTATATGAATTCGCCTTGAATATTACGTTAAAAAAAATTTTTAAGCGCCTAAGAAATAACTTAAGGCTTGCAATTTTAGACTAAATAAAATAAATAAAACAAAAAGCCTATTTAAAACACAAATTTTAACTTTTATTAAAACATGAAAATTATACCCCATTTACACTACAGCGAAATCTAGTAAAAATAGAAATGCAACTATGTGTTTTGCCAAATAGTACTTAAAAATACAACGCTGCGCAGGAAAAACATGACAGTTCAATTTAAAAACATGTACCCATTCCATTCTTCTAAAGGGTCCGCCAAATAACTTTTTTTTTTTGAAAAAAAAACTACTGAATATTTTCTCAAATTTCTTTTTTTATTTGAAAGTACAATTCTTCCGGTTGATAATGGAAAATTTATGATTATGCGTTTTCGCTTCGTTAAGTGGGCCTGCGATTGACTTACAGAAGATGCCGATTTTGGCAAAAAAATCATCTTTTCAGATGAAGCTCATTTTGATCTTGGTGTATGTAAACAAGCAAAATTGTCGCATTTGGGACACAGAAAACCCGCACGCATACAATGGAAAGCCGACGCACCCAAAACGAGCTACTGTTTGGTGCGGATTTTGGTCCAGAGGCATAATTGGGCCACCTTAGAGCTGCGATTTGACACCGTTAGACTATTATTTGTGGGGTGCCGCCAAAGATAAGTGTTACGCTTTAAAGGACAATATTCGTGAAGCCATTGGTGAAATACAGCTGCACACAATCGATAATGTGCTTAAAAATTGGACCGATCGTGTAGGCTACTGCATGGTCAGCCGAGGCAGCCATTTGAATGAAATTATTTTCCATTATTAACCGGAAGGATTGTACTTTCAAAAAAAAAAAAAAAATTTGATAAAATATTCAGTAGTTTTTTTTAAAGCATTTTCAAAAAAAAAAAGTTATTTGGCGGACCCTTTATTTAGCAATTGTATGTAGTAATACATTTGCATTATTTTTTAAATTTTATATTCTACAAATGCTGACGTTTTTTTTGCACCAACATTATTTCTGATTGGATCTTATTTGGCCTTGATGAAAACGATACTAAATGTCCTATATTTTTCATTTTTGTTTGGTATTAAACTAAATTTGGAAATATTATTTTCTTTTAAATTTCAGTTAGCTGTTTTTGTTATTAAAATGAAATCTTGCTACTGTCAAATAAATCCAGTGTAAACGATCTAGATTTTAAGCAAGATTTGAAATCTAATCTACTAGATTTCGCTGTATTGTAAATGGGCTATTAAAAATAAATTCTAGTTTTATTAGCATTTATATTTTTAAATGAAATTTGTATTTGTTTGATTATATTTTTTTATTGTATGTATCGCAATAAATTAATTTCAAAAGTACTTAAAATTAAAATATATAAATATAAAAAAAAAGTTACTTAAAGTTAAGACACATATATACATAAATATCTTACATTTCAAGTTTTTTTGGTTTAAAAGGAGTTTGGCTTTTAATAATTCAGTTTGTAATTCACCCTTTTTTTCTTACGTTCTAAAGTAAGCAATACCTCCTGCTGGTTCTTTTCTTGCCTTTTGAAATTTTTAAAAGCTCATCCTCTATCTTGTTTTTTTGTATTTTGTGGCTTTTCGGCAACTGCTGTTTACATCGACTAGTGCTAGTTGAAGGCCCTACAATATCCCATGACGATTCTACCTCATCTGAATCGTCTTGAATTTGCAATCCCATTGCAGATCCATTAGGATTTACTTGAGATTGCATAGACACCAACTCTACGGTGCTCTGCTCCAATGGGGTCAATCTAATTTCCGTCGATGGACCACCACCAGTAGCTTGTAGGTTTTTTTATTGGCAGCAAATTTCTTTTTAAATTGGTTTTATAATGAATGAAAACCATTTTTAGGTTATACTTAAAAAATTTTACAATTTATGTGCTAACCCTTTGCCATTCTTTTGCAACTCTAATGGGTGGACCCAGGCCATTTAGCTCCAAATGGTAACTTGTCACGGCTAATGTCAGGATTTGCTGTCATTAACTCGACCTGCTTTTCCATCTGCTTCTTATTGGTTATTTTTCTATAAAATATTTCCAATTACTCATAATTTTTAAAATTTCCACAAAAAATTATATGCACTGTTATATTTACTTAAAAATTTTTCTCCATTTCCTTTTTTAAACTTAACGCGGCAACAACACAACAGCTAATGAGCTGTTGTAAGTTTTTGACAGTTCTGACAACACTTAAAAACAACTGTTGTAAACCATAATCGGGGTATGCGAACATACACAACATGAAGTACAACACTTGGCGATAGGTGTTGTGAATCATAATCGCAATTTAAAAAATACAACATTAAATTTACAACTGTTGTAAACCATAATCGGGGCCATTGTTTAACATTAAAATGATAAACAAAAACCATGAGCATGAAAGAAAAGGGGATAGACAAGTAAGCGAGAACGCAACGACAAAGAATGCAACCAAAATACACAAACAACAATGAAACCGCGATAGATTACTCAAGAAGTCAAAACCACGAACATTCGACTTCAAGAACATTCATCAGACTGTTTATGTGGGCATATAAAAAGGCAAGACAAAGCAGGCAACGAGTAGTAAGAATTCAGTGAAGACGCGTTGCGTGTGAAGAGAACAGTCGTGGTTTGAAGATCTTCGTTCTAAACAAAGAAGCATAGCGAACAAGCAATTATTGTTGTATACGTCGATTTATAAACCGCGGCACACAAAAATAGAGCGAACAATAAAGAATTTAATTGAAACTAACCACAAATTTATTTTTATTTTGTTTGCAATCAACGAACTCATATTTTAAACGTTTTTAAAGAGGTAAAAACGTAACAATATTATTTATTTTTTATTTTTTTGTGTGCACAATAGAATCTTAACAATTCACTTTTAAGTTTTAATCTTAAAAAATGACAAACAATTTATATATGATTTTAATTTTTTCTTTCAGCTTGCGGATTAGCTATTGGGTCTGTCGTTTCTCTTTTATTTTTAAAACGAAAGGCTTGGCCTCTAATAATGGGAACAGGCTTTGGCGCCGGTGTTGCTTATAGGACCTGTGAAAAAGAATTAAATATGTAGTCATTTTTAAAATAAACAGTAAATATTAAATATAATTAAAATGTTAATTAATTTATGGCAAAATAAAATAAGTTGATATGTAATTGTAAAAATGAAAAAGATTTTAAATATTATGTCAACTATATAAAGGCAATAAAGCTAGAAGAGACATGCATTATATAAATCGATTATTATTAGAGAATACAGCAGCGGGTCGCTTAAATTAAAGTTTGTATTTGAAAACTGTGAAATTTAGCTCTACTTCAAAGTTTCTAACCCTGTTTTAACCCCTTGCGTTATGACTTAATTTCGAAGAAATACGCGAGTGCACACTATTTAATTTTAATTAATTTCTGCCCAAAATAATACTCGAACACTTTAATAAAATATTTTTATAAAATTATTTTATGTAATATTAAAAAAAAATTTAAATAACGACAATTTTTAGATATTCTCTTCAAATAATTATGAAGCTAAAGAAAGGAATCCAAGATTATGTGTAATAACGGTTATTTGTATTCGTCATTTCCTCTTAAAGGGAAAGTAACTCTATTGACAGTTTCAGGCCTTTACCCAAACATCTATTGATATATTGTGACCCTTAGGAAAAAAGTAAGAGCAGAGAAAGAGCACCGAATTAGAGAAAAAAAAGAAATAGAGCCATTTCTGCCTATGCATCTGTAAACAAGGACAGTGTCATTGAAGATTATCCACCTTTTGCTCTACTCCTTTATATAACCTACAGAATTCTGAGATATCCCTATTCTATCTACTAAAGTTACGTTAGTACTCTTTAAAAGCTCTCATCTGCCGCCTGTCCATGCTTAGGATAAATTTCGTTCCTGTAAGATTAAGGCATGCGCAAACCTACAGCCCTTTCCCAATGCCCCATTATGAGTGAATTAAACTTTTTCTTAATAATCCCAAAAAAGCTCATTGATTGTCTTACCGACTTATTTTCTGTTATAGTTTGTTGTAAGTTGAGCCTGATCTTGCCAGTTTATCTGCAATTTCCTTCCCAATGTACAGGTACCCATTGTAATTCATTCTGACACAAGGCCGCTTAGTACCTTATATTCCCGGACCAGATTATCACATACACTCCAAAATAAGAAGTAAATAAAAAATTACAACCAGAGCTGCTTGTGGGATGCTGCTACTGGCGCTTGTGATGCCGACAGAGGCACATCTTTGTATTTTAGAAATAATGTTCCTCTTGCTCCTAGTGTTCAGTACATTTCACCATACCGTGCATCTATAGAAAAGAAGAGGTCTAACAGCAGAAGTGTTTCGCCCTATTTGAAAGTCTTAACGTCACTCCATCAAGACCCGGCCGCCTTACATCTTCTAGTGAATAAAACCATTTCCATCTTCTCCGGGCTAATCCCCAGGCATTTCTACGCGCCTATGAGGACAAATTTCTCAATGCCGACAGCATGACCTCGTGGGCAAAAATTTTCCCCCGATTACGACTACTACAACGTCAGCGTAGGCTACAATTTTCCTTCCCTTGTATTCAAAGTGTCTTAACACGACATTAACCGGAAGTAACCACAAGAAAGGAGCATTCCTACGACAATCGGATCTATGATCCGGAACGACCCGACTACCTATCGGCTAAGGATAGTCAGACCAGCGAAAGTTGTTTAACCGCAAGTTTTTTCTCAAGGTGAGCAAAATATGCCCTCACTTTTGCTCGGTACCTTATTAATAAGACCCGGCATTGAACAGAATCCAGGATCTATTCAATGTGCCATACAATCGCCCTTATCATGAGTGTCGAAGTCGTTTTTCGACAGTTGTAGTCGTTAGCGTTTTTAATATTTTTCGGTACCATGTAAAATTTACGACAACGACATTTTTTGTAATAGATGAAAAACACATTGTTGCAAAATTCTCATAATTTTTAAAAATTATGAGCGATCCTGTGTACAAACTATCAAAAAATCAACTGTTGGTGGTAGGTTAGGTTAGGTTAGAGGACGTGTACTTGTCCGTTAAGACAAGTACAATACCCGGAGGTCGAAATTGACCCATTGTACAACGTCCTTGGAGAGGGAAGGAAATAGAGGGAATAGGATGAAAGGAGGGTATAAGGGTAAGGGGAGGATGGGAGTCACACAGAAAGAAACAGACACAAAAACAAGGGTTGAGCGCGCGACTACACTTATGAAGCCCTAGCACCTCTCAACCAGCTCAAACTGCTAATGAATCTGTGGAGAGCCTTGATGTCGGCTCCCGACACAGAACTCAAGCTCTCAAAGAAGGCTCTGCCAAGGGTCCTCAACCTCAATCTACCAAGGGCTGGGCAGTTACAGAGGAGGTGTTCGATAGTCTCTAACTCCTCCTCATCGCAACATACCCTGCAATAGTCCGGCTGGGATCTGTTCCAGATCCCCGTCAGCGACCTAATCTCGCAGTGCCCTGTGATAAAACCGACAACCAACCTTACGCTGGCCTTAACCAAGCCCAGCAGCCAATCTGTTCTCTTACTGTCCACAGCAGGCCATAGACGTCTAGAGACAGAACAACCTGATCCGTTCCTCCAACGCCTCTGCTCTTCCTCCCTGACCCATCCATCGATGAGGCCATAGAGGTGGCAGACTGGGGGTTCAGGACCAACTATTAAATCGCCCCCCGAAAGGGAACCTAACCTAGCGAGGGCATCCGCCGTCTCATTGCCCAGTATTCCGCTATGACCCGGAAGCCAGCATAGACGGATACGGTCCGGTCCAAAAGACCTCAACGACTCTTTGCACTCGCGAACCAGTCGTGATTTGCACCAGACCGACGCAATGGCCTTAAGGGCAGCCTGACTGTCAACGAAGATCATGTAAGATTCCGAATCCGAAGATGGGCCACCAGCTATGGCCTCAATAGCCTTCAGTATTGCGAAAATCTCCGCCTGAAAAACGCTGCAGTCATCATTCAACCTGAAGTGGAGTTCAAGATCGAGTTCTCTACAGAAAACCCCAGCACCTGTACATCCACCTAACTTAGACCCATCTGTGAAAATGGGTATACCACTCTGCCCCCGGAGTACCCCACCATTCCATTGTGCCCTATCCGGTATAAGTGTCCTTAAACCAGGTAGGAATATAGCCTCGGGCACAATGTAATCAGTGGCTTTTTCCGAAAGTCCATACCTTCCGTCAGGAAAGACGATACTCAGAACTCTGGAGTGACCTATCGAGCGCTGCTTCCAGCAACCCGATTCCCTCAGGCGTATGGCACTACGCGCTGCACACCTCTTGACATATAAGTCAAGCGGAGTCAGACAGAGCATAGTATCAAGAGCAGCCTGAGGGCAACTCTTCCTCACTCCAGTGATACTCAAAGAGGCAATCCGCTGAACCTTATCCAAGATTTTCCGTTGAAAACTCTTGTCTAAGGCACACCACCAGACAACACAACCATAAGTAATAACCGGTCTAACAATCGCCAGATATATTCAGCGAATGGCCCTAGGCGGAAGACCCCAGTTCTTACCTATGGAGTTCCTACACTGGTAGAAAGCATTCAATCCCTTCTTCATTCTTTCCTCGGTGTTTCGTTTCCAGATCAGCTTACTGTCCAGGACAACACCCAAGTACTTGACCTCAGAAGACAACGGCAGCTCCCTACCAGCTAATCTTGGCAGCCTGAAGGTTTCAATTTTGTACCTACGCGAGAACAGAACGAGATCCGTCTTATTTGGATTTATCCCCAGGCCACAGTTCGTTGCCCAAGAGGATAAAATTCCAAGAGCAGACTCCATCAGTTCTCCCAGCGTCGGCAAAAATTTTCCACCCACAAGAATAGCCACATCGTCGGCATATGCCACAACCCTAAAGCCCCTACTTTCCAGGAGCCTCAGACCAACATTTGCGACCAAGAGCCACAATAGAGGGGATAGGACACCCCCCTGTGGTGTACCCCTGGTCGCAAACTGTTGGTGGTAAGAATAACAAAATACAAATTATAAATTATTTTGATAAATTCAAATTATATATATTATTTTGACCTGTTCCCTTTATGATCCAATCAATAAAATATTCTAGCTCGAGGTCAATTTCTTAATTATCAATTTTCTTTATTATATATCAATATTTCGATATCCATCGGATATCATCTTCAGGATTCAAAAAAGAGAGTAGCAATATCTAAAATATAAACATTATCACTGCTCGCTATCACATCTAATATAATAAAGAAAATTGATAATTAAGAAATTGACCTCGAGCTAGAATATTTTATTGATTGGATCATAAATTATTTTGATATAAGATCATTTTCAACTAAAATAAAGTGTTGCTACATTTTATTTTTCTGAAGATGAGGAAAAATATACTACTGCTGAGTTAAATAGTATGAGTAGGGAGTTAAGACGACAGTTAAACATATTTACCGTGCCAAACTCCAAGTAAGTAATTCTGTGGTAAATGATGAATATAATATATATCGAATATAAGATCATCAATAATGCAATCATTAAATATTTAATTCATTTTTATTTCTTTAATATTACGTATTTTAATAAAAAAGCAGTAAAAAGAAAAAAAATTACTTCACTTTTTTAATCTACAAAACAAAAAAATATGTATACACATACATACGTTCTCATTTGTTAATTATCTTTTTTAGTTCATCCAATTCAATTCGTCGTTTTTCAATTTCTATTTTCTCTGCTCTAAGTTTTAAAAGTTTTGCAAGTTTTAAAGTTTGCATTTTAAATCCTATAAATTTATAAAACATTGGGCTGATCGGCAATTTTGCTCCACTCTTCCTTCACGTTTACTTTATTAATTCCACTTGTGTATTCTTTTGCCAAATTTGGATTCTATTCTAACACTTCTACCATCCTTGTGAACTCTTTAGTGCTTGTTATTTTTGATCTATATTTGTTATGATTATATTTTGTAATTAACAGCCACTTACTTTTTGGTTAAATCCATTTTTTAATTCTTTTTAATTAATTTTCTTATTTGTCGTTAAAAAAATCTTATCGACGACCTTTGTAGTATTTGACATTTATTGACGTCACTCGTGGTACCGAAAATTGTAATAGAATTTTGAAAAATTTTGTATTTTGTCGTTTTTCGACAAATATGGTACCATTTGAACAAAACGACTAATTTTCGATACAAAAACGATACGACAACGACACTCATGATAAGACTGAATAATTAGGAACAACACTATTTCAGTGAGATGTAATTGATATGGTAACTGGTTCCACCTAAAGAGATGCTCTGGCCTAACCACTCATCGTGAATGGTTAGTTAACTACAAGTCCAACTACTGCAGTGGACAATCTGATACAAATTTAATTTTTATTGACAATATAACCAAGACAAACGCCAGTGATTCCCAGACCAACAACGACAGAGAACTACATTTCATTTGTGCTCTTTCTGTGGTGAGACAATCACAAGAAGCGTGACTTTGGTGAGATGCAATAACTGCAATAGTTGGTGCCACATGAGGAAGTGCACCAACCTGACACACCACACGGAATGCAGTAATTGATATCGTAACTGGTTCCACCTAAAGACATGCTCTGGCCTAACCAATCATCGTGAATGGTTAGTTAACTACAAGTTCAACTACTGTAGTGGACAATCTGATACAAATTTAATTTTTATTGACAATATCACCAAGACTAACGCCAGTGGTTCCCAGACCAACAACGACAGAGGACTACATTTCATTTGTGCTCTTTCTGTGGTGAGACAATCACAAGAAGCGTGACTTTGGTGAGATGCAATAACTGCAATAGTTGGTGCCACATGAGGAATTGCACCAACCTGACACACCACACGGAATGCAGTAGCAATTTCGTTGCTGACTGTTGTGCAAACTCCCAAACTACAACAGCTCCTTCCTTAACAACCACAGGACAGACGACAAATACTCACGGAGCCACACAACATTCCACACTCGCTACTACATCAAGACATCGGACGGAACAGACTGCAACTTCATACTCACAATCTACACAAACCACTCCCTCACCCACCTCGCCCATAGCCCAACGGACTGCACTTCATTCCTATCACCATTTCTCCTTCAGTATTATGCAATTCAATTGTAATGGTCTTCGCAACAAAATCGCTGACATTACGAATTTTATGCGTCATAATAACATAAGCATAGCCGCCATTCAGGAAACCAAATTTTCCAGGGAGTGCCTCATAACATCATCAGGAAACTACTACATTGTCAGGAAGGATAGGGAAACGGATAGTGGCGGAGGAGTAGATTTCCTCTTTGAGCTCAACGTCATATATAATGTAACGAACACACCCACGCCCCCTATCCGTACGATTTCCTTGAAATGATGTCTATATCGGTAAAAATGGAAGATACCGATATTGAAATTACCAATGTATACATTCCACCCGCCAATAGCATAGGAACCAACTGTCATCCCAACTTTTCACATCTCAGAATAAGGGGCGAATTATACTTGGTGATTTCAACGCGCACCACGGAAGCTGGCACTACCTCCTCCCCAACGACAAACAAGGCATTACAATGGCTGATCGATGAGTCAGATTTTGCTCAGACTCCTCTCCCACCGAAGTCACTGCTATATGCGCGAGCTCGCCTGACTTGACCATTGTCAGTTGATCACTCTTGGCACACACCACCTGGCAAACTCACAGCCTTAAGCTCAGATCACATTCCCGTTGTGGTCAGCATCGAAAAGAACAACGACTTCATAGAACCTGGTCGACATACATACGTCAACTACAACAAAGTCAACTGGGCTGGCTTCAGCGCCTTTTTGAGAATGCCATCAGCCAACCGTCCACTCCCACATGCGTCAGAAGAGTAGAAAAGGCATTCAGGACAATTGCCCTGATGGCGGCAAAGCGCTTGTCCCGGCTGGAAAGATACCTAATATAAGACCGAATTAACCTTCCGAATCCGGGACAATATTAGAGCCGAAAACCCAGCAGACGAACGGCTAGAACCATAGACCATTGAACGAACATCAACGTAGTAAATGATTAGAACACCTGAACAATGTTCCCTAGCCCCAAAAAAGCTATGGAAAACAATTAAACATCTCTCTGGTTCTAAAAGTAGCAAAAATTTAACAACGGTGGAATTCAATAACAAGCAGCACAGAGGCGTCAAAATGTGGTACAGAGTTCTGCAGACAATTCGTTGAACACCCTACATTGCAGAACAAAGGAAAAAGAGCAATATTAAGAAGGATTAGAAACCTACTTAGGGACCGTCAGAGGAACTCCTTCAACCAGGCCGAAGTTGAGTTCACCATCTCCAACTCCAAACCGTGTAAAGTTTTGGGATCTGATGGTTTATCAATGCCCATGCTAAAGAAACTGGGTGCGAATGCATTGGGTTTTCTATCTGAACTGCTTAATTTGTGGGTCTATAACCTGGTTATACCATTTGGAAAGTCGCGGGGATCATCCCTATTCTTAAACCAAACAAACTAGCGGCCAGTGGAGACTCCTACCGTCCAATTTCTTTATTATCATTTATTTTACCGCTCCCAGCCTTTAAGCAACTGTTCCCTTTAGCTAATCACCTACATGGCTTTAGGGAATCACGTAGCACAACCACAGCCTTAACTGAAATCACTGGAAGGATAACAAACGGTCTTAATAACGACCGTGTCAACGCACTAATGTGGCGGCCCTTGACCCCCCAAGCCTTTTGACACGGACGATCACCCCATTCTTATGAGAGATATCCTAAACTCCACCCAGCACAGCAACATGAGGCGCTGGACTGTTAATTATCTGGGAGGTCGACAAGCATTTGTTGAGTTTAGCGGACAAAAATCTTCGTATAGAGAGATAAAGATGGGTGTTCCACAAGGTAGGGTTCTATCACCTATCCTCTTCAACATTTACCTAACTTCACTTGCCGACCCGTCCCCAAACATCTCAATGGTGTCGTATACAGACGACTGCACAGACTTTTCATCAGGTAAACATTCAGTAAACATAGATGTTATAAGCGCAAGAATAACAAACTATATGACCACCATTGTGGACTTTTTCCGATACAGAAACTTCAGGCTATCCACTTCTAAGTGCTCGGTATCTCTCTTCACTACATGGACAAAAGAAGTAAGGAGACAACTCGACATTGCGGTCGGTACGCTATCCCAAGATCCTCGGGGTTACCTTCGACAGTCTCCTTCACTTCTCCTCTCATGCTACTAATAGCAATAGCTGGTACGTGTGTACTAAAATGAATAAAATAAAAAGTAAAAGAAATTAATGAAGTGGAACAAGACGTTTTTATTTGATGTGTGCAAGTAATGACAAACAGTGTACAAACAGAAAAATATAGAAATAAAATTTCCACCAGCCCTGTCGGTACTCATCTCCCTTCATCACCGCCACTTCAGATGAAGCCACACCAATATCCTCATCTCAGCACAAGGCTCTATATATACTCACCTGTATCCTCAACTCAGCATAATAGTGCATCATCTAATTCAGCTCTATATATACTCACCAATACCCTCATCTCAGCACAAGGTTCTATATATACTCACCTGTATCCTCAACTCAGCATAATAGTGCATCAGCTAATTCAGCTCTATATATACTCACCTGTATCCTCAACTCAGCATAATAGTGCATCATCTAATTCAGCTCTATACATACTCATCTGTATCCTCAACTCAGCATAATAGTGCATCATCTAATTCAGCTCTATACATACTCACCTGTATCCTCAACTCAGCATATAGTGCATCATCTAATTCAGCTCTATATATATACTTACCAATATCCTCATCTCAGCACAAGGCTCTATATATACTCACCTGTATCCTCTACTCAGCATAATGGTGCATCATCTAATTCAGCTCTATATATACTCAATATCCTAAACTCAACTCAAGGCTCTATATACTCATCTATATCCGGTAACACCAGGTATTCGACAGCCATAGACTCATAAGACGGACTGACTTAAGAACGTAGAAATAATGTTTCCCTTTAATTTCATTTGACCTAATTGAATATACATACATTCCTTTTATTTAATCTATTTTAATTTTATTTGACCTAATTTAATTTAATCCAATTGAACTTATTTCAATTTTATTTAATCTGATTGAATTTATTTCCATGTAATTTTGACCTAATTGAATCTACTTTAATTTAATAATCTAAATCTTCCCTAATTTTATTTGATCTAATTGAATTTAAACTAATTGGATTTACTTTAATTTAATTTATAAATCTTTTCCTAAGAACTTTTGCTTAAATTTAAGTATATAACCTTGATATTATCCAGAATATGATTTTTTTCTACGCAGATATATAAGATTGTGTATATGGTGGATATAAGTAGGGTTTTCTTTTCTTTTTTTTTTGCTTCACAATAGAACAAGACCTTCTATGAAGGTGCGCGTCTTTCCCTTTAAATTATCGGCGTAAACGTTTTTTTTCTTTTTGTGGTTCTTTCCTTTACCATCTTAGAGACTTATCTATGAGGAAAAAGAAAGAAAAAACCCTTTTTTATAGATGAATTATAGATATATGTATGTATTATGATTATCTTAGTTTATTTTCGTTTCCATAGAAAGGCGGAACTGTTATTATGAATGAATTGTAGATATATTTATATATATATTTTAGTTATCTTAGTTTATTTTCATTTCAATAAGAAGGGAAGCCATTTCGGTGTCTCAATTAACTTTTGTTTAACTTTAGTTCTATAGGATAATATTATATGAAAATTTAGACCATAACCTACGTAATAAATTGTAATCTTTTATAGTCAAAAACAGAAAAAAAATGAATCTGTTCGAATATATTTAATCTACAGGAGGTAAGTCAATAGGATGGCGGCGGGGCGGACGTAAGATATGTTGGTGCTGGGATAGCTACTAGGGAACTAAAGCTATCAAGGTGGAACCCTTTTGGGGATTCCAGTGGGAGGGAATAGAGCTTCAAAGACATCTGACAGCTCTCCTCATTGTGTTTATGTGGCTCAACTAAGTATCTGTTCCTCGTTTAGTTTCCGTTCTCTTTTTTTCTTAAATCACTTTCGGGTCCATTAGAATTTGTTTTTCTTTTTTTGATCCCTTTTGGAAATAAAGCTGGTATGGATTTTTTTTTTATCAATGTGAGTGCGATTTAGGTACGGATAGCCAGCAAGGACCACCCCATCCGGCATAACGCGAGCATACCAGCGACACTGTTTATCTGGACCACACTGGGTTTTCTTTTTTACAATTTAAGAGTTTTTTTTTTTTGCAGATCCAGCACAAATGTTCATGAGCGTTTTAATATTAACATGAACACTCAACACCATCAAATCAAATCAAATATAATCTCACATATTAAGTCTGATATTTATGTGCTTAAAACTTAAAAAGAAAATATTAAATATACGTTTCTTTTTGCTTTTAATTACACTCTACATTACAGCCTTTCAGATTAATAAAAAAAATAACAACATACGTTGAGATCTGGGCTCTGTGCAGGGGTTTCTATGAGTTTGGGGCAATTATAGATCAACCAAAGCTTTGCCACACTCGAAGTGTGCTTGGGATCAATGTCCTGGTAAAAAGCAAAATCATTCGCTATGCCTAAGAACTAAAAGCTTAAGCTTTTCAAAATTGGCTTGAGTGCGGGCTTCGGTCTGCTTCATAAGATTAAGGGTAGAATCGAGAAATGATGTTTGGTTCCTCAGAAGACCTTGCAAGTGGGCCTCATTGGTTTTGATGGTGTCGTCATTTGTTCAGCATATTTTGAATCAATTACCCCGAATTCGCCACATTGCCAACGATATCTATAGCCTCGCGTTTTTTCCGTTTTGCGAGATTGTTTAAACCGGCCTCCATTTCGTCTTTGAGATTGTGAAAGTGGTTAATTAATCCGGTACATTGAGTGCTGAGGTATGTCGAATGGTTGCAGGCTTCCACCAAAGCAGATGTTCCGTTAACCAAAAGCTGCAATTCATTATAGAATGGTGCCAATTCAAAGTGTATATGAAGTTTCCATTCTGATATGATCGGCTTGATTTGACCAATATGTTCAAAATGTAACCCAGGATTACTAGCTATTTGTGTGTAAGTATCATGAGAGCACATTACCAATGGAACGAACAGTGCTAAGAGCATTAGCATGCTTGTAGTGGTTAAATTGGAGCGATTTGGAGGTTGCAAATTTTTATCGTTGTCGTTGGATGCCCTGCTTCCTTTATCGAGTGCCGGTTTATCTGGGTTGTTATTTTCGGCATTAGTTATTGGTGGTTCTAGAGGAAGCGGAGCTAGTGAATGAATTGCTCACTTAACGACACTGGTAAAAGTTTTAATAGCAGCTGTCCTGACGAATCCATCTGGCCCGCAGTATGTTTCGATTACTTTACCTAGCCGCCATGTCATGACAGGTGACGGGTTATCTTTGATTACGACTATGGTGCCAAGTGGCAAATTTTGAGACTTGGTTTGCCACTTGTTCCGCTGCTGAAGTTCATTGAGGTATTCCATCGACCATCGATTCCAGAATTGATGTTTTATTCGAGACACCAATTCCCATCGTTTTATTGAAGAGATTGATGTTGATTGTGTTAAGTTGATTGAGTTAAGGCCACCTCATCACTAGGATCACTCGACAATGGTGCAATTGGTCTCGAGTTGAGGATTGCTTCAACCTCTATAATTACTGTTTCCATTTCCTCATAGGTCAAGGATACGTTTTCTATTTCTTTAACCAGAAGCCTTTTGGGGGACTTGACTGCGGCTTCCCATAGTCCAACGAAGTGCGGGGAACGTGGAGGAATGAAATGGAAATTAATGTTTCTATCCGCGCATTCCCGGTGAATTTTTTCTTGAGCAGGTGTAGAAAATAAGGCAGTTGACAATTCAGCTAGTTGATTGCGAGCTCCCACAAAGTTTGTTGCATTGTCGCAATAAAGATTCTGACAGTGACCTCTACGACTTATAAACCTTTTATGTATACCAATGAAGGCATTGGTTGTAAGGTCCGTTACTAGTTCTAAATGAACTCCCTTCGTAGAAAAACAACAAAAGACCGCAATAAACGCCTCTTGGTGTCGTTTTCATCTAGTTTTAAAGTGAACCCATATTGGGTCACAATAATCCACTCCAGCATTGATGAAGGGTCTTGCTGGAGTCACCCTTGTTTCAGGTAAATTTCCCATTATTTTCTGAAGAAGTTTTGGTTTTGATTTTGCGCAGTATACACATCGATGAACAGTTTCTCGTGCTAAGTGTTTACCTTTGATGGGCCAAAAGCGTTGTCTCACGGTTGCAAGGAGTGCTGTATGACCACAATGTTTGTTTTCCTTGTGTATTGACTCGAATATTAGTCTGCTAATTATGTCGTTATACGGCAAGAGCATTGGGTGTTTTGCATCAAAGCTCAACGTAGATGCTTCTAATCTGCCTCCGACTCTTAAGATATTATTTGTATCCAAAAATGGTGCTAGGCTTTTAATTTGACTTGATGCTTTGAGTTCTTTTTGCCTTTGCAATTGTTGAATATCTTCCTTGAAGTTTGACTGCTGTGTAGTTCGGACAATGATGGCCAGCGCATCGTGGAGCTCGAAAGGTGTAAGAGTTGGCCGGTTTTGTCGATCTGTCTTGACTGTTTCAGCTTTTTTTATGAATCTTAAAACATATCCCATAATTTGTTGAAGCGTTTTAAACGAATTTCGGTGGTTTATGCTATGCAACAGGTTTCCACGGTCGACTAATACCAGCAAACTTTTAGGGTTCTGTTTCATCTCACAAATTATTGCGTCAGAAGCTTGGCAAAAAGTTGGAGGCCAATGTTTTTCGTTTCCATTAAAGAAAAACGGACCATACATCCATTTCGGTGCTTGTTTCAATTGTTGGAGTTCTAATCCTCTAGATATGATGTCCGCTGGATTATCTTTGGAACTTACATGCCGCCATTGTTCGGGTGTCGTATTATCTTGAATTGAAGCTATTCAATTTGCCACAAGTGTATGAAAAGAGGATGACCTGGAGTTTATCTATGTAAACACGATTTTTGAGTCAGTCCAATAGAACGTTAGTACGGTATTCATGTCCAGATCTTGTTTAACTCTTGCAGCTAAGGTTTGGAAGGGTTTGCTGTTTAAGTGGAGCTATACGAGATTTTGCACACAACAAGTATACAATTATAGTTTTATTAGATAGAATCATTCTGAAATAAACTGCAGCCCCATATGCCTTCTTTGATGCATCTGTAAAGACGTGAAGCTGGGTGTTGTTGGAAATCTCACCCTTGAAAACATGCCGATGAACTTGAAAGCTTTCGAGTTCTTTAAGATTACTTCGATCAGCTTCGTCCCAAGAGAGGTTCAAAGTCCATAACTCCTGGACAAACATTTTGGCCCTGATGACTACAGGTGATGAGACCCAACGGATCAAAAATGCGTGCTAAATCTGAGTTGACTGTTCTTTTAGTTACAGCCTTTTTTCTCTTCATGGTGTTATTGACTTCGACTCGTCTCTACTTAACATTTACACGAAGCACAAAATAAGTATGATTCGCGTACGAACACTACTATACTCACAAGAAGATTGTGTGTATGCTTTGCTTGTTGTCTTTGTCTTTCCTTTCTTCTTTGTTTGTATATGCAACAATAACAAAGGCTGTAAATTTTGATGAATGATTCGAGCCACTCGAATCACTTATAAGTATTGTAAGTATTTTTCTAAATTTATGAATCAGAATGAGTAGGCGTATGAATCAAACACATTTCGAATGTTGTGAGTTTGATGTCAACGTTGTACTCATACTCATTGTAACCTATACTTATAAATCAATGCTGTAGCGAGTACGAATGAATCAGTGTAGTTGAATTTCATTTCTGTTGATTCAATCATACTCAAAATTGCATGAGTGCTTATGAGTAGCGGAAAAACGATTCATTGCTGATCTCTGATATACAGAGTGAAAACTGGCGGATAAAGTGGAAAAATTAAATGTAAATAAACATTTATTTTGTGTTAAAAAAGGGCAAATTTGGAGTATTTTTTAATTTATTCAATGAAAATGTTAAAAATTCGTAAATATTTAATTATTAATCAATGTGTATGTGGTTTTTGGTCGCAATGAATATAGTTTCTTGTGCAAAAGGTAAGTAAGAAGCTAAATATATCAAGATCAAATAAGACATATTGCTTATAAAAACTTTTTCTTGTAGAACTTTGTGTATATTACTAGTATTTATTAATTTCTTGAATGAAAAAGTTAAAATTCGGTAATTTTTTCATTATTAATCGAACTCTTAGCAATTTCCCTTCACATTGAAAAAGTTCCGTGTGCAAAAGGTAAGTAAAAAAATAAAAATATAACAAAATATATACTCAAAACTTTTTGTTTCAGGAATTTGTGAATATACCTCTAAATTGGTTAAATACTAAGTTAGTGACGACCGATGAAAGGTGTCATAAAAAATACATTAATTCCGAATTACGTTTCCCTAATAAAATGGTTCATCTCCTTTCAAAATTATTCTAATATTCTACAAAAATATCATAAAATTCTACCAAAATAGAATAAAAATTCACCCCGAAATCTAAAAAACATAAACAAAACAGACAGACAGTCAGAGAGGGACAGAAATACTTTTTGGTAATATTTGCTGTCCCTTTCTCAGTGAAGGATTAAATGTCAAAATCCCGAGTCTACTCTGTTTACTCGGTGCTACCTATTAGACTACGGCGACTTATGGCGTCTTTTCATTTTCTTTAATTCAGCTGTTAATCAGTGTTATCACTATAGTGTTTTTAGATTCATTTCAACGATTTTATAATTATTTAAATGTACTTATTAAAAGCTTTATGTACTGTTTCTGTAAGACACACTATTTTACTTTCACTCAACTTTGTTTGCGTTTGTTGGGGTGGAAACACACAAACACAAAACTGAATGCTTTTGTTTGTATTTTCCATATAAATAGACAAGCAAGTGAAATCGTTTATCTTACAGAAACAGGTCAGGTATTGGGAAACCGAATTTGTACGAATGTTAAAACGTTTTTAGCTTCTCTAGTAAAGGTAAAATGCAAACTGAAAAGCATTTCGAACGCTTTAATTACTTAAATATGGAAAACTATATTTTTCTAATTTAAAATAAAAATAAACACTACCATACATAATGTAGTAGTAAAATAGTGTTTATTTTTATTTTAAATTGTAAAAGTTACTAATGAAATAAATTATAATTTGGGTTTTTAAAATATGTGAAGTTTTATTTAAAGAGAATTCCACCTAGTATTTGAATTTTCAGTTTTAGTGGTTTTTAATATTGACATGTAAGAAAATTCTATTTTTTACAGATTCATACGTTCCAGTTACATTACATTTCTATAACCATTTCGTATTACTTTATATGTACATAACAATATCGATCAGCTGTTTTTTACTGTTGCAGTTACATTCCGTTTTACGGTCGGTTAACTGAGCCTTAAGGACGTGTTTCTGTAAGTCGAATGATTACAAATGAACGTCTGTTTGTATGGTGAACACAAAAATGGGAGAGTTTTTATTTGTTTGCAAAGCACACAGACGTTCGTCTGAAACCATTCGTCTTATAGAGACATTTACTAAAAATTTAACCCGTTTTGATGTTTAAAAAATATTTTACGAGATATCTTAAAAATTTACTACATATGTGCTTTTTTTTGATTCTTTTCCACAACTTGCTCAAAAACTATTAACCAACAACAGTGTTATTCGCTGGAGCATCGGCCCAAGACACTTAAATGAAGATTGGGGCTGTAGAACGCCTAGATTCATATTGAAAATTTAGGTAATAGAAGTACGTTTTTTGGATCATGGAGCCTCTAAAAAGAGTGCACTAGGCATCCATTAAAACAGCGAAATGTAAGACACTTTCAACTCAGTCGCCAATTTAGGTAACTTGAATATTTGTGTAACACATAATACAGACCGGTTGAAATTAACACATGTCGTCTGATTATGAATAATTACATATTACTGAATTTTAAAATAAATTACTATATTACTTTCAATTTTGTTCAACCTACGAATAACCGACTTTGAAAAAAAACTTTACTTAACCGATATATTAGTAGCTTTTCAAAACAAATCTTCCATTTCTTTAATGTATATCCATATATATTTGATACCGAAAGCTGTAAGATTAGGTCAGTACATCAATAATAATTTTTATTTTACTACATACTTTATGACAAATTGCAGGGGGCAGAGGGATTCCAATCCAAAACAATAATCAAGAATTCTTTGTCGCTGCTACTGTCTAAGCTACCGTTCTGTATAACGAAATGTAACTTTATTTAACCCCAGATTTTAGTATTCCCTTTCACTTTTATTAAAACAAAAGACAAAATTATATTAAGTTTAAGTTTATATTATAATTCGTTAATTTTATTTTGTTTAATTTTATTTCCTTCATACGTTCACATAACAAATACTTTCTCAATTTTTGGATCAACAAACTTTGTGTTTGTAATTGGACAAACCACCACGCCATTTTCCTTGGTTATTTGAGGAATTGCCTAAAAAAGATAAAAAAAAGTTTGGTTATTGTCATAAAATAGGCAAATTTTAATATTAAAAAATGGTTAGTTGTCATAAGCCTTAGCAGTGTATTTTATGAATTGTCAAAAGTTAATTTTAATATTCATACTGCTTACTTTGGTTGTTATCCACTTTTAACTTTATGCATTAGAACGTAAAGAAAAAAATTTTTTAAAAAAGGGGTATTATGTTAAAGAAGAACAACAAAATAGACCCATAAAATTAAACTTGATTTTCCAAAAACTTTAATCATTTAATCATAGATACATGTATGTCTGTATGTGCATTGTGTATGTGGTATTGTTTTGAGATCATATTTGATGGCATTTATGGGCGCATGGAAGTCAATTTAAATTCCATGTGATATACTGGGTACACTAATCAAATATAAAGTTGAGACATGCACTTTTATTGAGTCAATATTCGGTTTATTGAGCAAAATATTTTAAGTGTTCAGACATAATAATATACGCAGATCAGCTGGTAAACAAAACAGCTGGTTGTTTCAACAACACTGTTTTTATTTTGTTGTCGTTTTTTTGTTTTGTTTTTTTTTGTTTGTAATTGTTGACATTTGAGTTGTCAAATATCAAATATAGGAAGTGTTCGGAAAGTTGTAATATGCTCATTGAACGTACTTATGACAATGCTGTATTTTAAGTTTTACTCAATATTATAACAATTTGCGTATTTATTGCGCAATAATTGAAACTTTATATGAAATATTGAGCACAATAATGTCATTTATTGTGATTTACGCAATAAAAGTGCATGTCTGAACATAGTATTATGCTTACAAGATAATATTTTGTGATAATATTCATACATTTTAGTAGCCTTCCAAAAATGTTTGACTTTATCATTCAAAAGCAATCGACACGAGGTTATGGTTATGTTAAATAGCAAACAACTTATTGATCTATCCACGTATGTTTACCCGAATACGGGGACATGGGATACGACATATAATAAATCCCTTTTCTAATAATTTTTCCTCTTATCTTATTATAATTTTACCTTTACCTGGAGATTTTCTATTTTCAACACCTCTGATATAAAATATTTGCTATACTGGCGCTTTACTAAAAGGTAAAACCGTTTGGGAATTAATTGGCAAATGAAAACTCCTCTTCGGAATAATTTTTAGCTCAAATCTGTCGGTAGAGAGGTTAAGGTTAAAACTTCTACTACTTAAAAAATTATAAGATTGAAACCACATGTTATCGATATCCAAATCCTTGAATTCAGGAAAAAAAGGTTGGTTATTATCAAACTATAATCGTCGCCGTTGACAACGACGTTATAGCCAACGTCCTTATCAAAGAAATACGGATACATCACAATCCCAAAATCCACAACAAAAAGTGACTTTTTCGGGATGAATCGCTTAAGAAGATTTTTCGATGAAAATTAGATCAATTACCAATTGCTCCAGAGCCCATTCATCAAACTCTTTGTGGTCGTTTACATTCAGTTTCTTGGGTGTCGAACTTTGGACCGGTGGAGGCCAAAGTCACGGAATTCTTGTAAGCAACAGAAGCAAAATATTTCCTTTAAATTTTTTTTATCTTTGATAGCAAGGAATAAAAAAACACTAGGATTTTTGCCTGGTTTAAGTGTCATTATTACGTTTGATACTTAAGTCAATGGAAAATATTAGAAGTTTAAACAAGGATTCATAATGGCGAGTTTTACTTGGAAGATTTTTAAGAATTTCGCCAGTTATTTGGTTGAACCCAGGACTTTTTCTCGAATTTAAATTTGATATTTCCTCAACTGTCTCTATTATTAAGAATGATTGAATACCTTTAGATTCTTGTACTGTTCAAGGCATATTAGAGTTTCTCATATAATAAAGTTGAAATGTCGTAAACAAGTGCAAATAAATACATACTGCCGTTTTTTAGCATTGCTTTGAGTCCATGTGTTATAACTGTTGTTTCAATAGTTTTATTAAGAATAATTCTTGTAATATACAAAAAAGGACGCTTAACTTATTATCTAAAGTTATAAGAAAATGTTATACATACAAGAAAAGATAAATCAAAAGAAACATAAGAGTAACATGCAGAGTTGCATTTCAGGGAAAATATCCAACACGCCCCCTCAAATCTGCATGTTATATGCAAAAATATGTATATAAAATTCATAAGCAATATTAAACAGACAGAAATTATTCAAGACCTAGCAAGTTAACAATTTTTTTATGTTTAGTCTTACTAAGGTTTTTAGTCAGAATATCTGCTGTCATCTCATCGGTAGAAGTGTATTGTAATTCAATTTCATTGGCCTTGACAGCTTCTCTCACGTGCTGATACTTTACGTCTATGTGTTTACATCTTCCGTGGAATAAGGGATTTTTCGCCAACTGTTGTGCACCAAGGTTGTCACCATAAAGTACTATTGGACCGTTATCAAGATATCCAATTTCACGCAGAAGTCTCTTCAGATAAATGGCTTCTTTCGCTGCTGTTGATAAAGCTACGAATTCAGCTTCTGTGCTGCTAAGCGCCATATTAGACTGTTTTTTACACTCCCAACTAAAAGCACAACCAGCTAAGAAAAATGTGTAACCGGTGTAAGATTTCCTGTCCTGGGGACAACTAGCCCAATCTGCATCAACGAAACCCACAAGTGGTTCATTTTTACTGGGATTTTTTGTAGTTCGTAAATATCACAACAAATGTTTAACAGCTTTTTCGTGTTCAATATGGGGATCCTGATTTCTCTGTGCAAGTTTGCAAACTGAGTGCAATATGTCAGGTCTCGTGGATATTGCTAAATACATTAGGGTCCCAATCAAGGATTGATACCAGTTGAGATCTACTTTGTCACAGTTTTCATTTTTGCATGCGACTTGAAAACCTGGATCGAGAGGTGTAGAGGCTGGTCTAGAATTTTCCATACCATAACTTACTAGGATTTTATTTATATACTGCGAGTGACCAACACTTATTTTCTCAGTATCACCCTCTCGCTCGATTTCCATTCCTAAGAAAAACTTCACCTTACCATTATCCACCAACTTGAATTTTTTCGACACCATGTCCTTGATTTCATTTAAATCTTCTTTACATGAACAGGCTATTAACAAGTCATCAACGTACACAGCAATCAAATTGAATTTGCCATCTTTATTTTTTGTATATATACAGGGTTCACTATCGCAGGGTTTAAATCCCATATTTAGGATTGCTTCATCAAGTGTTGAATTCCAGGAACGTCCGGATTGCTTCAGTCCGTATATCGCTCTTTTTAAACATAAAACTTGTTTTCGATTTCCATCATCTACAAACCCATCTGGCTGCTTCATATATACCTCTTCATCCAATGTACTATTCAAGTAAGCAGTCGATATATCTAAATGGTGTAGGTGTAATCTTTTTTCTGCAGCCAATGCAAATATCATTCTTATACTGGAATAGCGTAGCACCGGGGAAAATGTTTCCGTATAGTTCACACCAAGCTCTTGGCTACACCCTTTTGCGACTAAACGGGCTTTAAAGCGTGTAATATTTCCTTCGGTAAACTGGACAACAATATAATTACCAGCAATTCGTCAGCCATTTCTATACCAACCTCTGCTAACTTATCAGTAGTTTCCGTAAATTTATTTAGATATTCAGTCATTGTGGATGTCTCAACCTTTCGAAGATTTAGCAGCTTCCTACACAAGGTTACTTTTCGCAACGGACCGGTTGGTTTGTGAACTTCTTCCAGTTTTTTCCATGCTTCCAAGGCTGTTCTGCAATTTTTTATATAATTTATTTGCGATGTTTTAACGGAAAGAGTGATCATTGCAAGGGCTTTATCATCCTTTGTTTTCCATAGTTCAGCTTCGTTAACGGGTTCTGGTTTTAAAAGTGTACCATTCGTTATGGGCCATAAATCTGAATTCACTAAGACACACTTCATCTGCACCCACCACGTGTCGTAGTTACCGACATCTAACTTGTCTATTTGGGACATTGATGAACTCATCATCAACCACTTTAACAGACCCTTTACACTTGTTATATATTTTCTATTTATTTATTCTTAAGAGCTCCTGGGCCCATAACCTGTTGTTTCAATAGTTTTATTAAGAATAATTCTTGTAATATACAAAAAAGTACGCTTAACTTAACTTAAAGTTATAAGAAAATGTTATACATACAAGAAAAATGTATTACGGATATATCGACATTTGTTGGTGATTGTCTATTCAAAAGTTTGAATATTATTCGGTATTTTAAGATCCGTTTTATTTAATACTAGCTAAAACCCGGTGTGCTTCGTAACTCCTATGGATATGAAATATAAATATTCAAAATATATTGATATACTTTTTTCTTATGTATATTTTTATTACTTTCAGTCAATAACCTCAACGTAATAAAATAAGAAGTCTGGATTTTAAAATATTTATTTTGTTACTGATATTTACAATATTTCATGTAGTATTCTTTGGTTATCAAGACGTTCGTTTCGTTCATTCAAAGTTTCGGTTGATATTAATGCTGCGGCTCTACGTCGCTGACTCTGAATTCGAGTAATACGTTGATCGGGCATCTCGGCAGCTCTAGACGTTGATGCTCGTAGTCTCTCTCCTTCTAGGCGTACATCGCCTTGATCCGGCGTCTCATCAGTTCTTGATCTTGATGATTGGGATCGTTTTTTTCTAAGACGTGCATCACGTTGATCAGGTGTCTCAGCAGCTCTAGATGTTGATGCTCGTATCCTCTCTCCTTCTACACGTGCATCACGTTGATCTGGTGTCTCCACAGCTCTAGATGTTGATGCTCGTAGTCTTTCTCCTTTTAGGCGTACATCGCGTTGATCCATTGTCTCATCAGTTCTTGACCTTGATGATTGGGATCGTTTTCGTTTAATTCGTTGATCAGGTGTCTCAGCAGCTCTAGATGTTGATGATCGTAGTCTCTCTCTTTCTACACGTACATCTCGTTGATCTGGTGTTTCTGCAGCTACTGCTCTTTGCGATCGTATTCTTTCCCTTTCTAAACGTTCATCACGTAGAACTGGAGTCTCAGCAGCTCTAGTTGTGGAGGCCCTAGACCTTTCAACACTCAGACGAACATCACGTCATTCGGGAGTTTCGTCAGCCCTTTTTGATAGTAAATAAACTGAATTTTTGGTGCGTTTAGAAAGCGAAGATTTTTTAGGTGGCATTTTTTCGTTTTTAATTTATCACAATATGATCACTCACAAAATAAATGTTTAACTCGTTTAGAATCTGGTATTCAAATGATTTGCGAAAAAGATTCTAAGTACTATTTAAGTACTTCCTTTCAATCATTATCAGGCAAATATACCGTAACAGGTCAAATTTTTTTATTTTCAATATAAAAAATTTTGGGCAATAGAAAATATTTAATATTTTTTATTAGGGTGACCATAAATGACTTGACCGTAAAGGTTTGGTCTGTATTATATAACCACAGGTAACAATTGATTCTTTAAAAAATTATGTATGCTGTAGGTAGTTAATAAATTACGGCAGTATATTCATCAATGGTCTGTGTCTACTGTTAATGGTACCTAGTTACACATGTCCCTCTATGTGTATTTTTACAAACATATAATAAAACAGGTATTAAAATGAACAGGCAATACACATGACTTTCGCTACAATAGTTTATCAGATATACATATGATGTTTAGTATTTACTTTCTGTCTAAGAATTCATATAAAAATAGAGTCCATTTATTTCCCTAACCCGAAATGTTCATATGTGTGTCAAAGTGGTTTATGCTAGATTCTAGCTCTAATAGTTTTCCATGTACACGAACTTTTGAATCATATTTATATGGGAGGGTCTCGCTCTTATTGCTAGTCCGGCAATTTTTTCACAAATTATTCATATGGATTTCAGTGTTGCCCGTGTACAATTTGATGATTTTATCTATAATGATTCCCAGATATAAGAAGTTTTAAATTTAATTCATATGGGAAGTACCACGCCCTCTTTTCCTAGTCAGCCGATTTTTGTTTAAAATATTCATATTGATACTAAAGTGGATTCAACAAAATTTTAGGACTCTAACTGTTATATTTCCTTAGATATATTAATTTAATATTTTTATAGATGACACGCCCATTACAGCAAGTCTGCCCATTTTGTTCATATATACGTCAAAGTCGTCCATACAAAATTTGAGGACTGTAGCTGTTGCAGTTTATGAGATATGCGACATTAAATACTTATTGGGTATGTGGGCGTGGCACCTCGCATATTTGAAATTTTAAAATAAAATGTAGCCTATAGTTCCTTCCAGACATACAGGAAGGTACTGCTAAAATTTCAAGAAAATTGGTACAGCCGTTTAGCCGTCTATAGACTTCAAACAAACAAACCCACAAACAAATAAACACACATTAATTTTTATATATATAGATATTTACTAGACTACGGCGACTTTCTATACTTTATACTTACTATAGACGCATCAGATTACGCTTTGGTACTTTCACAAAGTGAAATAAATAGCGACTTACCAATCTCGTATGCGAGTCGTTCACTTAATAAACATGAAATTAACAATCCTGTAATAGAAAAAGAACTCCTAGCCATTAATTGGGGAATTACTCATTTTAGACCATACTTATACGGTAGAAAATTCAAAGTAGTGACTGATCACAGACCACTAGTATCGTTATTTACACACAAAAACCCTTCATCAAGACTAACAAAAATTAGATTAGATCTCATGGATTATGATTTTGAGATCATATACAAACAAGGAAGAATAAATACAAATGCAGATGCCTTATCACGAATTAAGATAGATTCAGATGATTTAAAAGAGATGTTACCAAAATCAATAAATATAACGACTAGAAATATGGCTGAGAATTTGAATAGGAAAAATAATACTACAACGATAGAAGAAGAAAATGGAAAGGAAAGAAAAGGTTATGACACAGAGACTGATCACCTCTATATGTGGAATAGCATTTCGTTTTTACAGATAAAAGGGTACCCAAGATTAAATTTTGTTGTAGATAGAGTAAATAAATGCATGCCAAAAGTTGAAATTTTAGGAAATCAAGTAACAGTATCTGGTAATGAAAATGCATACTTAAATTTAGGTTCAGTTTTTCAGAAGTTAACTAAGGCCTTGCGGGATACCCAAATATTTACAGTAACGCTAGCGAAGGATGAGAAAATATTCAAATATGTAAAGGAAGAAAAATT
This sequence comes from Sarcophaga caerulescens, assembly GCA_927399465.1. Classification (NCBI taxonomy): domain Eukaryota; kingdom Metazoa; phylum Arthropoda; class Insecta; order Diptera; family Sarcophagidae; genus Sarcophaga; species Sarcophaga caerulescens. The sequence continues at coordinate 82,854,446 of OV656872.1, read as the reverse complement.
AATTAAAATATATAATAGCATGCAGAATAAGAGTAAATGTAGGCAGAGACCTATAGAAATTATATTATTTAAACAACCTGAAAGAATTATGGATAAAGATAAACAAAAAGAAATTATAAAAGAATACCATGAAACTCCACATGGCGGACACGCGGGAGTACGTAGAACAGTCATTAGATTAAAACAGAAATACATATGGAAAAATATGTATAAAATGATTAAAGATTTCATCAGTCGTTGTGAAACTTGTAGAAAGAACAAAATTATGTATAAGACATACTAAGGCACCAATCCAAATTACTAACACACCTACGAAACCATTTCAGGTTATACAACTACATAGACACGATAGGCCCATTAAGAGTATCAAACGGATACAGATATATATTGACGGCACAATGCAAGTTAACTAAATACATTGACGCATTCCCGATGGAAACTAAAGAAGCTTCGGAAATACAAAGAATATTAGTAGGGTTTATTTTGAGATATGGAAGTTTCAATGTACGTTTATGAAAATTAAACACGTAACTTCTACATCACATCATCGCGATGAGATCAAAGACTATAAATATATGAAGATGTTGCACTGCCATACATTGTACTGCCAGTGCCAAATTTGTCGATGGCAGTACGGCTACTGCCACTTATTGTACTCAGAGAACTTATTATACTCAGAGAACGTATTGTTCTCTTCTCTAAGCAATTTATTCTCAAGAATGATAAACTAAAGATTACGCCATCAAGCACACAAAATTAAAACTTTCTGCGCATGTTGAATCAATGACGTCACGCAACTTTGATCCTATTGGCTAATGCAGACCCGCCACGATCAAACTGATTAGATCAAATTGCCATTTTTGTGATTGCATTGGTAAAACTGTACTCACACGTATAGAAAACTGACCTCACGCGTACAGGCTGAGAAGAGTTTGAAGAATATCAAAATATTTTGATTTTCGCTACCTGCTCCGCAGAAAATTGAAGCAAATTTGATGTGTGTGCGGGCAATCACTTCAAATTTCATTTTTTTCTAGATTTCGTATGAGTAACATCACACTTTGTTTCGCGGGTTTTTGAAAGTGTGTAGCAAAACAATTGTAAAAAAGTAGCTATTTTGATCTTTTTTATTTAGTTTTGTTTTTATTTATGAATTTTATGATATTGTTTATTTATTCTAGTTTTATGAACTTTGTTTTGTTTAACAAAATTATTAACGATTTTAATTATAAGCCGAAAAAATTAAGCCCATTAATAATTTGTTTTAATTGCCTTTAATTAATTTAATTAAAATTAATTTAATTAAAATTTGTATTAATTTTAAGATCTATATGACAATTGCATGACCAATACTTTAAAATAAAGATATGTTCTTGTTGTATTGGATTAGTATAAATAAATAAATAAATAAAATAAATATATTATATTTTAAAATCTTGTTTATTCCTCCACAAGTTTCCATAACAATGCGTTCATTGGGAAGATTCTTAGTTTTTTTTGTTTTCATCCCTTTTCTTCAACCACTGTTTCATCCTTTTTTGTTTCCTTTTTTTGTTTTTTTTAATTGCCTGCGACAGGGTAATGGCTATGAAATAATCATTTGCCATATTAAAAGAAAAAAACTCGATAATAAAAAAACAAAAACAAATCTCCCAACCAAAAACCATATGTTCTTTGAGAAAACCTAAAAAAATATTTTCTAAAAAAGACAGAAAACCATAAAAGAATTTTTTCCGATGAAAACCATATGATGTTTTCTTCTTCACGACATTTTTTAAATGAAATTTGAAGGCTTAAATTTGATGCGTTGCTGTGCTAAGTCAAACAAAAATTACCAACACATATGCAAAATTTGATCCAATCTGTTTGATCGTGGCCGAGGCACTTAATGATAATGTGAGTTATATTGCAGGGCTGCCAACTACTTTCACGTAGTGCAAACATTTTTCAGAAGAAATGTTAATTTTCACATATGAAAAAGACTTGGAAACCTTTAAAATAGCGCAACTACGTCATCTAACGGGAAAACATGCGCAAGGCGTAATCTTTCGTTTATCATTCTTGATTTATTCTCATATGCGTGTATACGTGTGTGCTTGTACATTGCCAAATAAAATAATAAACAAACTGAAAGATGTCTTGTTTTCACAAAATGTATGTGAAAATAGCCTGTGGAAAAGAAATATTACCGTTTGTTTTATTGTAGGGTAAGAATATGTGTTTTATTGTTGTAGAAATGAAACTATATCGATTCGCACCGAAATAAAAAATCCACATTTTGTGTTGACATTTGAAACTGAAAAATTGTTTTATAAAAAGTGTGAATTTAAAAATTGTAGTGCATGCTCAAACAAAACGTTTAATAAATATAATATATAATTAAAATCATATTTTTAGAAGATATTGATAGGACTGGAAATATATCAGAAAGTACCCATACCCCTGATATAGATGTCGCAGATATACACGATGAAAATAAAGAATATTTTAATGAAGGCACCGATTGTTTTATGTCCAACAATGTGCCAATTGAATTAACATCAAGTCGATATTTTGTTGGTTACGTAGCTCAACGAATATCTTGCGTTAAATGTCGTGTGGATATAATCAAACCAGCGCAAATTTTGTCATATCCTTCAGAAATGTTCGTTCATGCAAAAAATTATATAAAAGATTCCGACTTTGGAAGTTTGTGCGCTCCATCTGATTTATTTTTTGAAGTTTGCAAAATTCATATGTCTTCGAAAATTTTTTTTAGAAAATAAATCTATAAAAAACATAAAAACATTTGTAGTTGACCAATGCGTAAGTTGCACAAAAAATACAATTTATTCCTTTTGGTTTGATAAAAATAACGAATGTTATAAACACAGTATGGAGATGCTTAATTTACTAATTGTTGTTTTACTACGGAAGCATTCTACATGGGAAACATACAAATTCAAATTATCCAGTATGGAAAAAGTTAAAATTTTGAACCATTAAAATGATAAATAAATTTTGTCAATTTTAAATATACTGTGTGCAATATCTTTATATATTTATAGTCTTTGGTCAAATAATAAAAACGATCTTACATACATAATCGTACATACACATACGTACGATGAGAGCAACACATTGTTACGCTCTTTGTTTGTGTTTATTTTTCTTCTGTCTTCCCTCCCTCATCAAGAAATGATTTTTAAAAAAGATTTTGGTGAGAGCGGGTCCTACTGCTACAACCCGCCATAAGAAATTTTACTTCTACATAATGCGCATTCTTTATATCCATATTCTTTGGTAATACTCAATACTTTCAGGGTTGTATTTTATAGTACAAAACTACACAAATAATACAACAATATTTGTAAACAAAAAAAAAACATAACGGTGAATTTGAAAAATTGTGGCGTCACAATTATTTAAGAGTGGCAGAAGTTAGTATAAAATTAAGCTTTCCATTTTACTCTTGGCCAAAAAGTAAGTACAATCAGCTTAAATTTCTTAAACTTCTTAATTAATAATTAACTTCTTAATTAATAAATATATTAAGAGTTGGCAACCCTGTGCTAAAAAGTCAAATATAATTGCGCTCTTACAAGTGATTTTTTAATTTAATAAATAATAAATAAAAAAAACATTAATTCTTTTATGAAAATATAAAAAAAGAAAGAGCAAGTGTCAAACAATTATAAAGAATTAAAAAAAATGGCATCAAAAGCTCGTCGTAACATTGTTAATGATAAAAAAATTATTTGTGGACAGTGCGAAATGGAAATAAAAGAAAATAAGGAAAAAAAACATACAATGCGCCAAGTGCTCTAAAATATTCCATATGCAATGTACTCAACTAGATAAACGGCAGCTTCAATATCTACTTGATAATGAAGGTGAGGAATATGTATGTCATATGTGTGAACATAACCAAGATGCATCAATAGCCAAAGAGTTAAAAGAAATAAAAACAAATCTTAAAAAACTCGATCAGCTGACCTCCATAACAGAAGCAATAGAGTTTATGTCAAATCAATATGATAAATTGTTACAGGGTGTAGCCGAAAATAATAAAAAACTGGAATTGATGCAAAAAGAAAATAAAATTTTAAAAAATGAAATTTCAACCTTGAAAACTTCGGTTAAGATTTTAAATGATCATCGTGTTAAAAACGACTGTATAATTAGAGGTTTTGTTGCTAAAAAAGAATCGAATGCTATGGAAACTTTTTTGGAATTCTCAAGTAAAGCTGGTATAGATATTAGTGAGGAAACTATTGATGATGTCTATTTCTTTAAAAACACAATGGAAAGAGATAATGGAAAGAAAACAATGGTTGTAAAGTTTACTGATAAGAAATCCAAAGATAAAATGATGATGTCTAAAGCCAAGTTAAGAGAATCTGAAGATACCAAAAGAATTTTCGTAAACGATTATTTAAGTAGAGAAACTTTGAGTCTATTTAATTATGCAAAAACTTTAAAATCAATTGGGTACGATTCAGTTTATACGAGTGGACCCAGAGTATTTGTGAGGAAAAGTGGGATGTCAAAACCCAAACTAATAAGAAGCGAGGATGATGTTGATCATTTATTGTCGGAAGCTGTGACGTTTAAATCCAAACGTAGACCTATGAATAGATTCAATGTTAATGGGGATGATTCTGATGCTGATGATGGTGCTGCACTTAAGTCTCCAGTTTGAAAATATTAAGTATAAAAAAAATAAAAAATTAAAAAAGAATTATATATATATATATATATATATTATTTTGTTTTTGCTTTTTGAACTTTGTTTTAATAAACCCCTTTTTCAATTGTAAATGATACATAATCAATATTTTTCTGAATTTGAAAATTTCATAGAATATTTAGAACAAATAAATTACTCATATCTAAATATTATATCTGTAAACGTTAGAAGCATTTCGTCAATTGAAAAATTTAATCAATTCAAAACATTAATTTCAAATTTTCCACAATTACCAAATATAATTGCAATTCAGGAAACATGGTTTCATTCAATGCTATCATCAATTTATAATATATCTGGATATAATTCTATTCACTGTTGTAGGGCGGATGGTTTCGGAGGAACATCTGTATATGTGAAAAATAATTTACAATATACTGTACAAGTATGTGAAAACAAAAGCTTTTGTGACCTGATTGTTTTAACACTGGAGAACTTTAAAATTAATGGAAAACCACTGAAAATTGTATCATTTTATCGATCTCCAAAATGTGATGTTAATGATTTTTACAATCTTGTAGAAAACTTAATGGAGTTATATGGTAGAAACTGCTGCATTTTTGTTGGGGATTCAAATATTGATTTTTTTAATGAAGATAAATGAAAACTTGCGCAACTTATTTATTCTTAAGAGAAGAATCTTAAAACAAAGAAGAAAAATTCCAAATGCAAATGTACTAGACAGTCTAAAAAGAATAAGTAAAGTTATTAAAGTCGCCTATAAGGAATCAATGAACCGATATTATCATGATAACTTACACAGCATTCAGCAAGATCCTAAAAAGTGTTGGAGATTTTTAAATGAAAGTCTGGGAAGGAGTGTTAAAACCCAAGTAAATTTGAAAAATTCAAATGGCGAAATAATAATGGAGGATGCGATAAAATGTAAGCGCTTAAACAAATATTTTTTACAAATCCCCAAACCCATGAAAGAACAAATTGATTATTCTCCCTCCGATTCATGTAATGGACTACGAACTCTAAGGAGCTGTAATAAGACTTTTAATTTCAGAAGCACAACAAATGAAGAAATATCTGAAATCATACATAACCTTTCAAATAATAAGTCCCCCGGACATGATAACTTGTCGCCAAAAATTTTCATAAATTTAAATTAATAATAATAATAAATCACACCATTATTATTACATATATTCAATAATGTTATTTTAACAGCGGAATATCCAAACATTGTAAAAATATCGAAAATTGTTCCAATACCAAAAGCTGTTAATGAGCATAAAGAAGATATGTATAGACCTATTGCTCTATTGCCTATAATGGATAAAATTTTTGAGAAACTAATTCATCAACAATTCACAACATATCTAGAAAATAATAATTTACTATATGATAGCCAGTTTGGTTTTAGAAAGGGTAGCGGTACTGAAGATGCTGTAATTAGTGTAGTAAATTTCATATGTCGAGGACTGGACGAAGGGTATAATGCTGTTGGTGGTGTTTTCTATGATCTTTCAAAAGCCTTTGATCTTGTAGATTATGATATAATGTTAGAAAAACTTCAATTCTATGGTGTTAGAGGAGCCGAACTAAACCTGTTCAAAAGTTATTTGAATAATCGAAAGCAATATGTTGTATTAAACAATAGCAAGAGTAGTCTTGGAAATGTGGAACATGGTGTACCACAAGGCAGTGTATTGGGCCCACTTTTATTTACAATTTACATTAATGACATCAATAATCTTGAGCTCTTCGGAAAACTGTATATGTATGCCGATGACATATCACTATTTTACCCATACAAACATGAAGACCTGCGACCGCTGGTGCCACTTTGATTGTGCTGGTGTAGGTGATGAAATAAACGACATGAGCTGGAATTGTCAGATGTGCGCTGAGGCACAGGAAAACTCACAAAGCAAATCAATGAACGTGAACGAAGGCACTTTATCCTCAATGGCAGATTATGGTACACCACCAGAGCAAGTTGATGGCTCTAACATGGAAATGCAAGGCAGTGGTGGGCAACTTAACTCTTTTAGAGGTACTCAAGGTACAATGTCACCACGGGCGGCAGCCATGAAAAATGTAGCACCGACTATTGGCTTGGTTACTGTACCACAAAATGTACAAAACGACGCATGCAACTTTTCGTCAAGCAGATCTCCTATGTATACGTTAGCTGCAACAACAAATACAACAAATAACGCTCAAGTATTGGCATGCACAGCAGTAACGCAGAATTCACTGTTATACAACAACAATGCGTGCTATATGAACAAGCAAGCAACGACATGCACAGAAACATTAACGAACATTAACGGCCCTTCTCATTTGAATTCGGCAACAATGTTTCAGCAACATGTACCACGGAAAGTTTATGTGAACGATCAACATATTAACAGAATGCAGCAAGTTCGTGTTGATAATGGCCAGCAGAACAAAATGCAACATATTTATGTTGATAATCAGAATATAGACAATTCGTTTATACAACGTCAAAGGGTATTAGAGCTTGAAATGTTGGAAGAAGAACAAAGGTTAAAAGAGCGTTATTTAATGAAAAAATATGAAATTTTACAACAGTTTGGAGAAAATCCAAACAACTATCGACGAAATGATAATTCAACTGTAAATCCTCCTAATCGACTACGTAATTCCAATGACACAAATGTAAGTTTTCCTACAACACAACAGATAGCTGCAAGACAAGTACTTCCGAGAGAATTACCAACGTTCTACGGTGATCCAGAAGAGTGGCTAATATTTATAAGCAGCTTTGAGAATAGTACAGCAGTTGGTGGGTATTCTAATGCGGAAAACTTAATTCGTTTGCAACAATGTCTAAAAGGTAAGGCTCGTGAAATTGTTCGCAGCAAACTTTTGCTACCCGATATGGTTCCAGAGATAGTGCAGACATTGAGAATGTACTTTGGTCGCCCTGAATTTATCCTGGAACGTATGATCGAAAAAGCGAGACAAATGCCACACCCAAAGGACAAATTAGAGGCAATTATTGATTTTGCTATGTGTGTAAGAAATATATGTTCAACGATTGAAGCTTGTAAATTAGACGATCATCTTAACAACCCAATGTTGGTGAAAGAGTTATTGGAGAAATTATCGAACAACTATAAATTGCAATGGGTAATGTTACCAAAGCCAAATGGTATCCCAACTCTGAAGGTGTTTAGTGACTGGTTGTATTCTATAGCGGTTGCTGCATCGCAGTTAACGTCCCCAGTGTACTCAAAGAAGAGTGGAGTTATCAACGCGCATACCGAAGTCGAGGTGAAAAACGAACCGAAATGTTTTGCATGTAATAAACCAGCTCATAAATTATTGAATTGTTCGAAATTTATTGGGTTGCCTATTGATGAAAAGTGGTCAATTGTTCGGGATAAGAATATTTGCAGAAAATGTTTGAAAACACATAAACGTAAATGTTTTGCGTACAGAATTTGTGGCGTTGAAGGTTGTAATGCAAAACATCATCCATTACTGCACGACAATAAATCTCCTTCAAAAGCAGTGCCGAACGTGACTGAAAGGGCTAGTAAAGCTGCCAATGTAAACGCACACCGTGAGAGTGAAAATGCAACCTTCTTTAGAATAATACCCGTAAGACTTCATGTTCGGGACAAAAGCTTAGACACGTACGCCTTCCTGGACGAAGGATCTTCAATTACGTTAATAGATGAGGAAACATTTAAATCTCTAGGTGCTCAAGGTGTGAAGGAGCCGTTATGCCTCAGATGGACAAGTGATACTACACGAATGGAAGCCGCATCATATAGAACTTCTCTGAGAATATTGGGCCAGCAAAATGAATCAACATACACATTGAAGGATGTTCGTACCGTGAAGAATCTCTCACTTCCAACCCAGACAATTGATGCGGATGTAATTAAGGCTGAATATCCGTATCTATCGACAATTCCATTGAAGTCATACGCCAATGCAAAGCCAACTATTTTAATAGGAAGCGACAACTGGAGTCTGGCTGTACCACAAAGGGTACGTGAGGGGCCATGGAACCAACCAATAGCCACAAAAACCCGTTTGGGATGGCCAATTCAAGGTAGATCCAATAGGAATATGTGAGAATATCAGGTAAATGTGCACATATGTCATTGTGAAAATGAACTACAGGAGATTCACGAGGCAGTTAAGCAGATGTATGCTCTTGAGTCGTCAGCTGTGAAGACCATTCTGTCCGATGAGGATGAAAAGGCTACTTCCATTCTTGAGTCAACTTGTAAGTATAGAGATGGTCGTTTTGAAATTGGTCTACCATGGCGAAGTGGAAAAGTGAATTTGCCTGAAAGTTATGATACAGCCTACAAACGTTCCATATGCCTTGAGAAGAAGATGAGCAAGGACGTCAACCTAAGAACAAAAATCGAAAAGGAAATTAACAACTTTATAGATAAAGGCTATGCAAGAAAACTTAATTCAGAGGATATTACCATCATGGATTTACCCGTATGGTGTCTGCCTATATTTGTTGTCAACAATCCAAACAAACCGCATAGAATTAGATTGGTGTGGGACGCTGCCGCTAAGACGAATGGAGTTTCCCTGAATGATTTTCTACTAAGCGGACCAGACTTATTGACTCCATTGATTGATGTCCTTCTATCTTTCAGAATTGGTCGAATAGCGTTATGCGGCGACATTGCTGAGATGTTTCATCAAATCCTGGTCAGGTAAGAAGACACCAACGTGCAAAGATTTCTTTGGTGGAATGAAGATGATGTTGACGGTCCTTCTATCTATGTGATGAACGCTTTATCGTTTGGACTGAACTGTGCACCATGTATAGCCCACTTTGTTCGCAACAAGAATGCTGATAGATTTGAGGCGTAATATCCTAGAGCTGTAAAGGCCGTGAAGAGTCACCATTATGTAGACGATCTGATCGATAGTGTGGACAGTGAGGAAGAGGCTAAGATCCTGGCAAACCAGGTTTCCGAAATACACGATTCCGCTGGCTTTAAGATACGTAATTGGTCATCAAATTCTATAGACGTTTTGGAAGAGTTGAATGGTCAGGAGAATGTTATGCAAGTCCCTATTGAGCTGGGGACGACTGAAAAGGTTCTAGGTGTCCACTGGGACCCAACTAAAGATGTCTTTAAATTTATGTACAAATTTCCTAGATTACAACGAAATATTTTAAGTGAGCAGATAGTACTTACGAAAAGAGAAGTCCTGAAAGTTTTGATGTCGATTTATGACCCTATGGGGTTCGTATCCTGCTACACAATAGGTTTGAAAATACTGCTGCAGACTATTTGGCGATCAGGTATTACCTGGGATGATGAACTGCCTCCCGATCTTGTTGTGAAATGGCAGCAATGGAAAGAAAACTTGTCCCTCATTACTATGCTGGAGGTCCCGCGATGTTATTCGCTTCGGTTGAAGCCTGCGGAAAACATTCAACTACACACTTTTGTCGATGCTGGAGAGCTCGGATATTCCGCAATATGTTATTTGAGAATCCAATGCAGTGAGGATGTCTCCACCATTATCGTAATGGCCAAGTCGAAGGTTGCACCACTGAAACCAGTATCTATACCGAGGTTGGAGCTACAGGCAGCTGTGCTGGGAATTAGATTAGCTCAACGGATAACCAGAATTGAACGCATACCGATAAACACGTGTTACTGGTGGTCTGATTCTAAGACGGTACTAAGATGGCTACGTATGGACCCAAGAAAAATGCAACAATTTGTAATGCACAGAGTGAGCGAAATCCAGGATGCATCCGAGGTATAACAATGGAAATGGGTTCCATCCAAAATGAATCCCGCCGACCTTGCAACCAAAGTTACTACTAAGGTTGATACATCGTTGTGGTTGAACGGCCCAGATTTTCTGTTGGGTGATGAAAATGATTGGCCGCAATGTGACGACCTAGGTCCACCAGATATGTCAGAGGTTAGAAGCCATGATCTACACCTGCACACGATAGTACATACTGTATCGTTGAATATCGAATATTTCTCTGATTGGAAACGTTTATATCGAGCACTCGCAACATTCCTACTTTATTTGGGGAAACTAAGATCTAAATGTGGAAAAACAGTGGTCCCAAATGAGGTTACCTACGAGATGATTAGTAAAGCCAAAAATATATTATACAGGAGAGCTCAGTCTGATGTTTATTTAAATGAAATATGCTGTTTGAAATCGGGTAAGAACATAGACAAGAATTCTCCACTAATTTCCCTGAACGTATTTTTAGATGATGGCCTTTTGAAAGTTCGTGGACGAACTGAGCACCTTAGTTGTCATAAGGATGTTATTGTTCTACCGAAGGATCATAATGTAACCATGTTACTTATAAAATACGTCCATGAGTGTCACCATCACGTATCCCACGAAACGGTCGTCAATAACCTGAAAAGTCTGTATTACATTCCAAGACTACGAGTACTATACCGTAAAGTACGGAATAAGTGTCAGAGATGTAAGAATGAGACAGCCATGCCAATTGTCCCTCAAATGGCATCACTACCACCAGCTAGGCTTGGAATATTTGAGAGGCCCTTTACCTTTACTGGTATAGATTATTTCGGCCCTCTTACCGTAACTATCGGAAGATCTGAGAAGAGATGGGGCGTAATTTATACTTGTTTAACTACACGAGCTGTGCACATAGAAGTGGCACATAACCTTGAAACAGGATCCTGTATAATGTGTTTAAGGAACTTTATTGGACGTCGTGGATACCCCAGACAAATTTATACCGATAACGGCACCAATTTTAAGGCTACGGAAAGGATAATGCGTGAGGAACTTCATGAATTGGATCACTCAACATTGATGAAGACCTTCGATGATATAGAATGGTTCTTCAACCCACCTGCAGCTCCCCACATGGGTGGTGCCTGGGAGAGGCTTATTCGTTCCGTTAAGACAGTTTTACACAACGCACACCCCAAAACAAATTTCAATGATGAAACCTTGAAGAACGCACTTATTGAAGTTGAATTTATTATAAATTCTCGTCCACTGACATTTGTGTCTTTGGAGACATGCGATGATGAAGCTATTACTCCTAACCATCTGTTACTTGGTTCGGCTACGGGTTATAAACCTATATGTACTGACAACTTTAACTTGAGACATAGATGGCACCAGACACAGGCATTCGCAGACCAGTTTTGGCGTAGATGGGTGAAAGAATACGCTCCAATGATAACACGAAGAAGCAAGTGGTTTACTAAGCAAACTCCAATAAAGGAAGGAGACGTCGTTCTAATTGTGGATGAAAACTTACCGAGAAACTGTTGGTTGAAAGGTATAGTCAAGTAAACAGTTATTGCTAAGGATGGTCAAGTAAGACGAGCAATTATTAAGACAATAAATGGTATTCTACAGCGACCAGCGAGTAAGTTAGCTGTTTTGGACGTCGGTCATCCCGTGAGTAAGCTTGAGGAGATTCCGTCCACTTACGGAGGGGGGAATGTTGCCGCCAAACAGTAGTTGATAGCGCCGTAGAATGTTTCAACTAACAATGTACTCTGAATGAAAATAAGATTTTTCGTTGTGTTGCAAGTGGCAGTTAGTCGCGAAAATTCAAGCCGAGCAGAAATATAAATTTTGAAGCCACCACCACTAAGTTTACCACCATAGCCACTACCTCTGCTACGACGGTCATATCTTTTCTATATAATCATATTTGTTACTGTATATTCCTTATTTTACACATAATTACTATTTTTATATTCATACTCTTTTTCAACTAAGTACATAATAAAACCTGAATTAATTTTATTTGTAAATTGTGGAGCTTGGTTTTATTGGTGAGCTTTCAAAAGTTTCAATTCGGTTGCGATAACAAATTTAGAAATGCTTCTAATGTAGTATGTGCTCTATATACATGTGTATATTATTTTTGTAATTACTTTTATTTTTTTATATTTGCTTTCTTTTTAATTCTAGATACTATTTATTTAAAATTTATTTATTTAGTTTAAGAATACTAAGCCAACTCGCCTCAACAAAGTCGTAAGACGCTGAGGCAAATAAAACTGTGAATTTTAATATTTTTTTTGAATAAATATTTTTGAAAAAAAAAAAAATTCTGTAACGTACTATTCTAGAATGTCGCGGAAGAGAAGCAACATTTGGCTTCACTAAAGAAGGTGAAACTGCAAAATGCAATATGTGTACGTAAATCTATTATTTCTTACAAAGGTAAATAGTACATTTCTTACTATTTTTTAATTTTTATTTAAAATTGTATTTTATAGGAGATGGCAGTTCTAATTTAAAAAAACACCTGGACTCTATGCATCCATTCGTTGATCTTAAAAACCCTAGCGGAAATAATGAAGGTTTGTATTCATTTAAAAAGTTTATTCGCAACATAGTATTTTACTTGTGTTAACGTTCGAATCTATCTATTTTTTGCTTGAACTTCTAATTATTCTAATTATATATTTGTTTAAAATTCTTATTAATATTTTTTATTTGTACTTTTACGGAATATGCTGTAATTGAAATGTCATTAAAAAACTTGAAAACAATAGACTTTTAAGGAACAAATGCCGGTTAACACATATTTTTATTTTTCTAAATAAAATTTTCAAAAATATTTACATATGAATTTAAAACATTTTAAATAAACTGTCTTAGTTTCTAAGACATTTATGTAAATAATAAGCAATATGTTTTATTTATTTATATTTCAAATATAAGGAGTATCTGAACATTTGTTCTAGTTTTTGAACTAAAAAAAAAGACGTTATAGTATTGAGTACCAAAAAAAAAATATTGAGTATGTATTGAGTAGTCAAAAGTACCCACAATTTACAACACTAAAATATGTATGTTTTTAAGCAAAAATAGAACACCAAAAATAATTATTAACTTTTTTAAATCTATTCTATTAAAACAATAAATTAAAGCAAATTCCCCAATCATGTGTCTTTTTCATCGTCTGTTCTCATTTTATATCCCATAAGAATCCTAAACGGTGAAAACTTTATACTATGCGGAGGAGTATTATTTATACATTGTTGAACCTTATCCACAATATGTACCTTTTTTCAGGCTCTTCTACGCTCATATTTGATAGAATTTGTTACCACTATCTTATTAATTCTTTCTACCCGTCCGTTTCCCCTAGGAACACCTCTCGCGATAAGAAGATGACGGGTACGTTCGTAAATGCAGTAGTTGTGCAACCTGCAGCATAATAAAAATCAAATGTTCAAAAATGCAGTACTTGGCAGCAAACCATTTCTTCGACAATATTGTAGTTTCGTGATATAAAAGCTATTAAACAAAAGAAAATTTTGCTTTATTTGCAGAAAAATGGAAAACTAATAAAATTTAACCGATATTGTTATAGAAAATTTTAATTATTTGTATTTTTAGTTGCGAGGAAGATTTCACATTTAACATACAAAAATTAATAATACGGACTAGACTGGTCAGTATTGTGGTGAAAAGTTTTATTAAAAATTAAAGAAATCAATTCGGACTTTGAAATGACAAAGGAACAAATAAGCCGGAAATTTTTGAATTTTCACACCACATATATGGACAAAACACTCTATTAACCCACCGTCTAAATTTTCAATAATATTTGTTATTGTTAATTTTGATAAATTTTTTTTAACTTTTGCAGAACGTTCTAAAAAGCAAATTCTGTTTAGTTTTTGTGCAGTAGCAAAGCATTTGCAACAGCTGATCACGCATTAGCAACAAAACTTGGCATTACTGCCGCAGTCGTGCACAAATTTGCTGAATTTACGAACGCACCCGACCTTTTCTATGTGCAATTTCAATTATTTCCTCCTCCATACTTTCCGGAATCACCATAAGTTCCTGACTTGGATTCTTATAAATTAGGCCGTCGTTGAGATAGAAATCCTCATAGCTTCCGTTCTCTAGGATCTTCCTAACAGCCTTAAGCCCAATCTCCTCCAACTGAGCCTGTTTTATGGAGACCTCGGTCAACAAATATGAAATTCTACTAGGAGCATCTACGTGTCTGATCTTATAACCCGATCTATGTTCTATAATAAAATGAAATTGTAAGGGAACATCCTTTTTTCTTATTGTATACATTGCAATCAGTCACAATTTTTATCTTTCGGTCCATTAAGTACACCCTCCACTTTATAAAGGCCTCTATAATCGTCAATACTTTAAACTCGTAGGAATGTTATTTTCTTTGTGCCTCGGTGATATTACGGCTCACAGACTCTACCGGATGAAATTGTTGGTCATCTACGCTCTTCTAAAGCAAAACGCAATAGCCGTACATACTCGGGTCCGTATGTACTTCTGAACCAGCATTAGCAGTGGTGTTGTCGAGCCGGAACGCTTCGGAACATCGTTCCGGTACTTTCTTTTTGGACAGGAACGCGTTCCGGAACGTTCCCTCCCCCCCGTCCTCAAATTTTTGACATGAGACCTAAAAGAAAACGCCGCCGCCAGGATCATCATGGAAAATCACCCCCGCCGTTAAATTTGGGACATGAGACCGCACAGAGCGGCCGCCTACCCAGGATCGGCCCTGTCTATATAATTATATATAAGCGTTCCGGTTAAAAAAAAATTAGCACAACAACACTGAGCATTAGGATTGTACAACTTTAGAACAGGTGTATACATCAACTTTCCTTGAGTTGTCTAAATAATATAATTTAAGTTTCTCTCATTACAAAGTCAGTATTTTTCTTAAGTAAATCAGATAATGGTTTCGTAATTGTAGCATATCCCCACACAAGTGTATAAAATATGATGTGAGGCCTAAGAAACGTGGCGTCTTCTTGTCCTGCGAATCCGGAAAATTTACAACTGTTGATGTCTTCTCCACTGATTGTCTTATTGTCACATCACTATATATGTAAACAACAATAGTACCGTTCTGAATCAATTCGAAAAAATAAACCGAGGAATTACTGCCGGAGAATTAAAAATTCCAAAAGGTACGTAGTTGAACTCATATTGGCCATTCGGTGTTACAAAGGAAGTAAACTTTTTCGACTGCTGCTCAACAGGTACGTGGACGAAACCATTCCTTAAGTAAAGTATAGAATAAATCCTAGCACATCACCAAGCAGTATCGTTGGGAAGTTATCCCTCACAATTTTTTCATTTAACTTGCGCAAATCGAAGCAGTCTCTCTTTGCAGTCCTTCTTAGGCACTAGAACTATTGGTGATGAGTATTCTGAAGTACTCAGCCGTATAATGCCCTCACTTAACCAATCTTTGTTCAACCACACCTTGATCCACATAAGATAGTCGACGTGGTCTCTGAAATATTGAAATATCATCTGACAATATTACTTTCATACTAATAGGAGATTTTAGGAGATATATAATCCTGAAATTCTAGATTATAGTTCCTAACCAACCTCCTAACCTCACATGCTGTTTCATTTGGTAAATGCAACAACAACCGTAGAACAAAGTATTTTAAAATCATCCACTTCTTCACGTTGTTCTCCCACTGAATCTTTCCTATGTCTAAAGCTTGCACCATTTGAAGTCAATATCATTCCGTCTGGTCTAAGGTGTCATTACCAATTGCGGTCTCATATGAAAATTACTCAGCTACATAAAATCGCAGCTATCTACAGTCGAAGAAAAAAGTCTACATACAGTGGTGTGTAGACGGGCCGCCCGCTGGCTTTTTCCAAATTGAACAAGGTGTTATAGCGTTGTTAAAAGCATTTACAATTAAGAATGTTTGAAGATAAAGCGAATTTGAAAAAAGTTAACGTCGGAATTATTGGAAAAAATATTTAAAAATTAGAGGAAAAAACTCTACATACAGTAGTGTAGTTAGACTTTTTTCTTTGGCTGTATAATAACGATCATATCAAAGTACCCTAAAGTCACCAAATCACCAACATTGACCGTTACAAAACTTTATCTTCCATTATACATTTCAATACCTCGCAACTTTTCAAAAACATCCAATCTTATTATGGAAATACATATCGTTAGTATAATTCGCAAAGACGCTAAGTCCACTTTTTTCCAAAATTGAGATTTTAATGCAAAACGGTAACATTATACTAAATACATATTTTATTACAACAAAAATGTCATTATGTAGTTTAAAGTTGTTGTAATTTTGTGGTGTGCAAAAACTCTAAGTCCACAAAACTACGAAAAATATTAATATTAATATTTTTAATTAATTAATAATAATAATTATTAACATTATTAGTTATTAATATTATTATTATTTTGCAAAAATAATTGCGTTTAAAAATTTTAAAAACTGAAAAAGCTACAATGTTTTTTAGGTCTCCTGTAAAATTTGAAAAAAGGGACTTAACACATTTGCGAATGAGACTAACGATATTATTATGAGTTCGGGTAGTCTAGTAGGTCGTGTGTTGGCTTATTAAACGTGGGTTCAAATCCCAGATCAGACATCTCCAACAAAACGAAATACGAAAAAATATTTCTCCGGCGACTTCCTCTCAGCAGATTGCTGGCAAAAATTCTGAAAGTAAATAGATCTGTCGTTCTGAGTCGACTTTAAACTCATGTACATATAAAAGAATTAACACACACAACATAATGACCAATTATGTATGTATTTATTATGGAAATATCGCCACCAGAATCAATATTCAAACAAAATTCTCAAATCGTCAAATATAATTTCCTTAAAAAGACGATTCGGTCTTAAAATAAATACGTCACAGATTTGTCATTCCGTATCCCTTTGTTACCATTTCCCACAATACACGATCTGTTTTTATTTTCGTTTTAGACTTGGCTTTGAGTCTTTCTCCTACATTCATATCACCGTGTAACCAGAGTTGACAATTACGACGTTTGAAAAACGCTGAAAATAGCAGCCTTAATCGTTAATTTAGAGGGAGAAAAAATTTTTATAATGTTTTGCAAAGCAAATGTGTTGGAAGCAATAGATATGCAGATCGAAAATTGGTAATAAAGTAAGAAATGTAAATAAACATTTATTTTGTGTTAAAAAAAGGAGAAATTTGGAATATTCCTTGACTTCTTCAGTGAAAATTTTAAAAATTCCTAAATACTTAATTATTAATCGAAATATGTGTGATTATCGGTCACAATGAATATAACGTTTCTTGTGCACAAGGTAAGTAAGAAGCTAAATTTAACAAGATCAAAATAAGACATACTGCTCATAAAAAATTTTTCTTGCTAAGAGTTGCCAATATTTTTTAATTTCTTGAATGAAAAAGTTAAAAATTATTATTGTTAGTTCTTTTTATTATTTCTAAGTAATTTCACATAGGAATTAAATTTTTTATTAACTTGCGCCAATATAAAAAATCCACCCCGAAAACTAAAGAAACATAAATAAACAAAACAGACAATCTGAGAGGGACAGCAAATATTACCAAAAAGTATTTCTGTCCCCCTCATATTAAATTCATACTAAATTGGCAATGTGTCAAATTGCGTGTCGCCTTGTTTACTCGGTGATTCATATGATTTTTCACAAGTAAAACAAGTAAAACACTTAAAATTCCCTGATTTACAATTTTTTGTCGAATGGTGTTCACCTCCGAAATTATAGCACTTGCCCTTGAAATTATTATTCGGCTTTAAAGGTTGACTTCTGTTGAGTGGATCTTCGAATTTTGCCATATATTTTAATTTTGTTCTTCAGTCTTATACGCTCGTAGCTTGATATAAAATGCTTTTTACCGAATTTTGAATCAGTAAACCCAGCCTCAGAAAAAATGTATTATAAAATATAATGTAGCAATAAAATATATGTAAGTAGGTTAGGTTAGATGATGTGTACTTGTCGACTGAGACAAGTACAGTACCCGGAGGTCGAATTGACCCATTGTACAATGTCATTAAAAGGAAGGATAACTGAGGGGATAGGAAAAAGGAGAGGAAGTAGGAAAGGGAGAATGGGAAGCGGAGGAATTACACAGACCAAAAACAAAACAAAAAGAGGGAGAACACGACTACACTGATGAAGCCCCAGCACTTCTCAACCATCTCAAGCCACTAACAAATCTGTGAAGAGCCTTGATGTCGGCTCTCGACACAGAATTCAAACCCTCAAAGAAGCCCCTGCCAAGGGTTCTCAACCTCGACTTGCTAAGGGCTGGGCAGTTACAGAGGAGGTGCTCGACAGTCTCCAACTCCTCCTCATCACAACATACCCTGCAATAGTCCGGCTGGGATCTGTTCCAGATCCCCGTCGGCGACCTATTTTCGCAGTGCCCCGTGATAAAACCGATAACTAACCTTAAACTGGCCTTATCCAAGCCCAGCAGCCAACCTGTTCTCTTACTGTCTATAGCAGAATGAAATTAAAGTAATTATAAAACTAAAATACAAAAATATTACACATAAAGTTCTTCAAAATTATGCTCTATAAATTAAATGGATTAAATCCTATTTTTTTTTTTTTTTTTTTTTAATTTCCATTTATTTACAATCTATTATACAACATTAAGTAAATTCGATAAGATTAAAGAAAAATAACATATGTTATTAAACTACATTAAGTTTAATAAACTATAAGGCTAGATTAGTTTTTAAATATAATTTAATTATTAACAAGACGAATAATTTATTTTCTGAATTGAAGATCTAACAAATGTATCCTATTCAATCTTCTAATTTCGTCCCCTTCATCTAACAAGGAGATTGCCAGTACATTACAATGATTACTAAGTCTATTTAAGTATCTAGCGCTAAAACTATTTATTTCATTTATCACAAAAGGAATTTTTAAGTCACTATGAATTTGTTTATTGGTTACAAACCAGGGAGCATTGACCATGAGTCTTAGAACTTTTGACTGGTAACGTTGTAATATCTCGACATTTGACTGACTGGCTGTTCCCCACAGCTCAATGCCGTACGTCCAAACCGGCTTCAAAATAGCCTTGTAAAGAATTACCTTGTTCTCCAGACTAAGTTGAGATTTAGGCCCTAGTAGCCAGTATATTTTTTTAGTTTTAATATTTAGAAAATTTCTCTTTGCCTTAATGTGGTCCTTCCACGTAAGTCGTTTATCGAGATGCATACCCAAATATTTAACGCAATTCGTTTTTGGTATTTGTAAACCATTTATGTACACTGGTGGACATTCATTTTTTCTTAATGTAAAAGAGACATGATTGGATTTCTCTGTATTTATAGCAATTTTCCACTTAGTAAGCCAATCTTGTAATATATTCAATTCTCTTTGAACCATGGCAGATGCTTCGATGTGATTTTCATTAGCAGCTATTATTGCAGTGTCATCTGCATAGGTAGCTAACGTAATATTATCTACTAATGGTATGTCCGAAGTGTAGATAGTGTATAATATGGGACCTAGAACACTGCCCTGAGGTACTCCTGTGTGCATATTGAGAATCTTGGAAAGTTCATCATCAACTTTAACATGAAACTTGCGATTTTGTAGGTAGGACTTTAGAACAGAGTAATATGGAGCTGGTAGATTAAGCTTAAGTTTGTATAATAGCCCTTCGTGCCATACTCTGTCAAATGCCTGTTTCACGTCCAAAAAAACACCTGAACAAAACATTTTTCTTTCAAACGAATCAGAGATAACTTTAATGATTCGATGGCATTGCTCTGGGGTTCCATGTTTATGGCGAAATCCAAACTGATGGTCAGGAATTAATTTAAGTTTCTCCAGAACTGGAAGTAGTCGAGATACAAATAGCTTCTCAACAAGTTTCGAGAAGGTGGTAAGTAAACTTATAGGCCTATAAGATGAAATAAGTTTTTCAGGTTTGTTAGGTTTCTTTATCATTATTATTCCCGCTTGTTTCCATTTAGAAGGAAAGTACGATAATCGCAACATTGAATTAAATATTAGTGTTAAAAATACAATACTTTTCTTCGATAACGATTTAGCAGGTACCGAATCAATCTTGTCAGGCCCAGGGGTTTTTCTGTTTTCAAGTTTGGAAATTGCGTTTTGCACTTCTCTTGGTGAATATGGCTTTATAGGCAAATCCATTTGATATGGCGATTCTAAAAAGTCAAAAATTACGCTTTCATCAACTGTGTTGGTTAATGGGAATGGTTTGTAGATTTTTTCTAAATACTGCGAGAATGCATCGGCTTTACTTTTGCTGTTTCTACACCAACTTCCATCTTCAGCAATAATGGGTACATTTCTTTTAGTTGAATGTTTTAAATATTTGGTCGCCTTCCATAAACTATAGCCTGTTTCTTTAGAATTATCCAGATTTTTTAGAAAATTAGATGTTTTATAATTATTCAATTCCGCTAATCGTTTTTTAAGATAATTCGAGGATCGGTTAAAATTAGATTTGTCAATCGGGTTCCTGCTTAGTTGCCATATTCTTCGTAATCTTCTCCTTTCTCTTATTAATTCTCTTATTTCAGTGGAAACAACGAATGAATTAGCTGTTATCGGAGGAGTTGGAGGAGTGGATAGTAGGGCGCAATCATGTATTGTCTTGGTAAATGTATCTACTGCCAAGTCGATTTCTTCTGTAGTCTTAAGGGATACATTAAGATCTAATCTGCGGTCCATACAGTGTTGAAACATGCTTATATTAGTTTTGTGTGTAATTATTTTATGATTTCTAGTAATGGTCGGCACATTAGTACTATAACTTATTATTATGGGTGTATGATCCGAATTAAGGTCATCAGAATCTTTTATGTCAAGCAGATTGTCAGCAATACCTGAGTACACAAAGAAGTCCAATATATCTGGAATTTTGTTGGGATCGGCGGGCCAATACGTAGGTCTACCAAAATCCTATATATACACAAAAATATTATTCCGAATTGTTATTAATCCAAAAAAAAAATCATGAAAATGTTCTCGAATTAAATCGAAAATTCTAAATCATAAATCAAGTTGGATTGTGAAAATATTTCAATTTCAATTAAAAACAAAAGCAAAACGTTAAAAATATTCCAATTAGAATTGCGTCACTCAAAATAAATAAAAATAGTTCTAATTAGATTCCCTTCCCACTCAGCTGAATCTCTTCATACACAGCTTTAAATGTAGGTGTTGATTTGCACTCGTTAATCAATGTCTCTACTAGAGGTGGAGAACTATCGATAGCAGCCAGACATTTTAGATAATGCTCGACGTGCCATCGATAGTTTGGTTTTCACATCACCAAAAAGTAAAATTTGCGCGTTTATTTGTGGCGTCTGCTAAAAAAATATTTGTGAAAAAATTTATGAAAATAGTGATACTACAATAAAGAGAAATGGATCGCTTTCTTTAAAGAGGTATAATATTTACTTTTAAAGTAGTTGTGAAGTATTTTGACTATGTGTTGAATTTAAGGGAAACTTCGGAGCTCCCTTACACTCAGTGTGTCGAGCGCTGAAAGGCAGGCATGCGATTGCAGCAGCACGGACTCGGAGAAAGATTTGGCGCCGAGAGGCAAACACAAAAAAAGAAAAGTAAAATCTCACAAGTATGGAAATACTTTAAAAGGTCAGATGACAAAAAATTTGCAAAGTGCATTAACTGCGGAAAGGAGTTCAAAACCAGCGGAAATACTTCAAATTTGCACGATCATCTGATACCACTCTGGCTTGGAAATTCATGTCCCAGATTCCAGCTATTTCGGCGGACACTGACAACATCGCATCGACAGGCGGCAGTTGTAGATCGTCGATGCATCCTGTAGCTTCTTACTTTAAAAGAGCCGTTTTGTACGACACAAACTCAAAGCGAAAGAATGGCATTGACAAGGCTTTGACGGAAATGATTGCCAAGGATGTGCAGCTTTATAACATAGTTGAAAACGAAGGTTTTTTGTAAACTACGGTCAGGTATTGGATCCCCGATATAAGCTCCCAAGCAAAACACACTTAAGAGCTGAAAACACACTTAAGAACTGATGCTTAATATGTTCAAGGAAACTTCAGCTAAATTAACAACAATGCTAGAAGGTATTTCTGATATATCGGTCACATGTGATTTGTGGACATCGGGAGCCAACGATAGCTCTTTGACCGTCACATGCCATTTCGTGTATGATTATAATTTAAAAACAGCGTCATTAGCCACAAGAAAACTATTGAATACAACTAACCACTCGGCGCAAAATATTGCGGACACTTTGAAAAATATTTTAAATCATTGGAATGTGCTCAACAAAACCGTTTGTATTGTTACGGATAATGCCAGCTCAATGCTGAAAGTGTGCGAAATATTAAAAATTAGAAATCTTCCATGCTTTGCTCACACGTTGAATATGGTGGTTGAAGATGGTTTAAAATTCGGCAACGACGATTTAGTAAAAGCCTTGTTTACAAAGTGTAAGACCATAGTCAGATTTTTCAAGCAAAGCACCTTAGTGGGCGAAAAATTTAAAATGGCTCAAGAAGACTTCTCTTATACATTGCTACAAGAAATGCCAACAAGGTGAAACAGTTTCTATCTAATGATCCAGCGAATATTAGCAACAAATGATGACATCGTTACAGTTCTATTATCAACTACCAAAGTACCGCTACCTTTTACGGCTCAAGAAATCAATATCTTAAAAGATATAAAAAAAATACTTTATTAGAGTCTATAAAAAAACGTCTAACAATTTATGAGCTACGGTCAGAAACTAGGATGGCTACTATATTGGATCCAAGATTCAAAAAGAACGGTTTCCAGTATAATTCAAATGCTGAACAAGCATCAGCAGTTTTTGAAAATGAGCTTGTGAATTTGTCAGTCAAAGAAAATCCTGTCAATTTGAACCCGGCAACGGAGACCAAAACTAAGGACACATTATTTGATTTTTTAAATCATAGACCCGCGATGAGATGCCATTATTGTTAAAAGACAATATCTGGAGAGAGCTATAGCCGCCCAAGACATGGATCCTCTTTTATGGATTAAGGTAAACTAAAACAATAAATTATCAATACTCAAGTAATATATATTTATATTAAATTATATTTCAGGTGAAACAAACGGATGTTCCCTTGCTTAAAAGAATGTTTTTAAAATACTTATGCATCCCTGCAACATCCGTTGAGTAGCAAGGCGGGGCAAATTGTTTCGGAGAGGCGAACCAGGCTCAAGAAAGAAAATGTGAACATTCTTTTATTCTTGAACCAAAACTTTTGGATCAAAAAACATTAATGCAGTACATGAATTTTCTTGTTTAAATATTAAACACACTTTAAATACAAACCAAATATGTACATACAATATTATTGTGGACGGGGCTATCGTCGACTATCGATAGTACTATCGTCAACTATCGATGGCGCCGACTATCGATAGTTCTCCACCTCTAGACTCTACAGATTATCTTTCACTACTCTCTTGTTTACTTTAACTTTAAATCGTTAGATTTTATCTTCATTTTACAACACTCTTTTCTCAGTACTCGTTCTTTTTTATACTATTCGCTGTAGTTAACTTTCGCAAACTTTCTTTGATATTCTCTCATTTACTCCCGCTTAACACTGGTAAACACATATAACACGTCGGCACAAAGAGAACATGATAAAAATGTGAGTGTATTTGTGAGAGGCATGTGTTAACCCAGAGAAAAATTGTTAGTAATATTTTCAAGTGTAACCTAATATTTTCAAGTGCAACCAAATAATATGTATATGTAGTGGATAATATAAAAATAATTACAGCGTCAAATCCCTAAAGACTGCGTATTTAACTTGACAAATATTCTTCTAAAAATGGAGATAATTTCCCATTGTTATTAGTGAATCTCATTGAATATTAGTGAATCCTTCTGTAAAATTTTTTGGGGTGTATAATTCAAACCCGAAAAAAAGCGGCATGAACTTCCTTCTTTAGAAGCTGACAAGCAAATGAGTGCAATTTTACGCTCTTTTTAACGAACATTGTTGATGTTCGTGTCCTATGTGTGTAAAAAGCCGAAGATTTTCTTCCCCTGAGGGACATTGGTGCCGATGTCTGTACATTGTACAACATTTCAAAGAGAATGGTGCAAGCACACAGTTAATTTCTATACATTGTAAAAACATTAAGCAGTTATTTACAAAGTAAAAGAGCGCAGCAAATAAGTACAGCAAAAGCACAAGAGAAACCACATGAGCTGAAACGCTGTAAGCAATAGTGATCGTTTTGAAATTAATCGCTGTGACTGACTGCTTTAGCAGAAAACATTTCACTGTAACACTACAGCTAATGAGTTTGTTTCTGTTTCTTCGACTTTGCTGTTTGCTTTGGGTACAATTGCTGAAAAACTTTAAGCATAGCAGAAATTTAGGTGCTTTTGCTAATTTCAAGCAAGCAATACAAACCCTGGTTTAAAGCCCATAAAACACCCAGAAACATTTTTTGGTTTATCTACACATATGTATGTATGTATGCTTATATGGTATATTTAAAATTCAAAAGTGACATTTTTGTGCTCAAGTATATATAGATATCGTCCCTCGCATGTTATTTTTTATATTCAACACTGGAATGGGCTTTAGGTGATTTATTTACGAGCCCTAACCACTATTAATTCGTACACCAGGTATTTTTGTTTGATATGCCAATATTTAAAGTTCCATATTTTGAACAATAATAATGACAGTGCCTTGGGAGTTACATTTTCTGAAAGCAAATTTTATAATCTTTAATTCTGCATAAAATAAGTTATACACGTTTGGATAAATTTATTGAAAATATAAACTAAAGCAAAATTTCATTGTTTTTAGACCAAAATTATCTGACCATTGCTAACTCACTATTTACTTCTACCATCTAACATTTTTTTATTTTTATTATAACGGTACATTTCACTTAGTTATAATTTAGCAAAAGCACCACAAAAATTAACTTAAGAATTAAATTATACACTTCACGAATTAATAGCGTGCTTAACACACACACTAAATTTAGTTGCGCAAAAAGTACTAAATGTCTCAGAGTTGCAGGCATTAGTAACTAAAATAAAAAATATTGTCACTTTCTTTAAACAAAGTTGCGTAGCAAGTGACGAATTAAGAAAAACGACAGAGAGGGTGAACAAAATGTTTTTGCAAAGCTTAAATAAAAAGTATTGGGACATTTAGTAAAACAAATTTCCTAATCTTTGGAAAATTTTAAATTCTACTTTTATTCAAATTCATTTATGAAAATTTTAGTTCAATCAGAATTTATATTTCTTTTATATGTAATAATATAATAATACTAAGCCCTAATTTTGTAAATCACGTCACCAAAGTGATATTTATATGGATAGCAAAAACAATATTTAAAATTTTGTATATATATTTAAAATTTTGTTTTTTCTATCCATATAAATATAACTTGATGTCATGTTTTACACAATTAGGACCTTAATAATCTAATAACACTGAATTTAATGAAAAAATTCCTCATAAAATAAACAATTCTTATATTCAATATGTTAAAATAATTCGACCTTTATTCTTAAGTTCCAGTTAGAATAAATACGATGCATCTCAAACATCGATGTTTTTTTAATTGATGCATCGAATAACATCGATGTTAATTAATGATGAATCGAATGGCAAAAAACATCGATGTTTTTTTACATGAACAGCTCTAACTGGAACAACAGCAAATGCAATAGAGTCCAAACATGAGAACGGGGTCCCTCTACAGAGAGGCAAACAAACGGTCTTACAAAAGGAACCAACTTACAACATAACAGTTATAACATGACACTAGCCTCTAAGGGCCATTATTTGAATGAGAGATTGAACTCAAGTTTAAGTTAATCTCCAGTTAAATTTATGTGATGTTTTTGTAACACAGGCTATTTCACTTGCTTGTCTGGTTATATGGGAAACACAAAAAAATTGAGTGTTTTTGTTTTCCATGCAATAGGCAAGCAAGTGCAATAGCTTGTGTTACAAAAACATCACATTAATCTTTCGTTAACTGAGTTTTCATTTTTTGAGTGGAACTTTAAACCTTGTAGACCTGCCATACATATTTATAAGCAAATATTGCAACGTGTTTCACAACAATTTGCTTTTGTATAGAACAAAACCAGCTGAATATTATTAATCTTTAAGTAAAAAAGTAATTTTTAAAAAATAATAAATAAATTTAGACAGTCTATTGACAATTTGTGTTTTATATAATTCATAATCACTTAAATATTTGTGTTATTCGGCTTTCTCTCACTTAAAAGCATTTTTGTTATATAAAATTTGTCAACTACTTTTGATAGTTAATCTTAAGTTTAAACCAGCAACGTTGGTGGTTTAAACTTGAGATTAACCGTAAGGTTAAACGTAAGATTAAGTAAACTCAAAAACTGAAGATTAACTGGAGATTAACTTAAACTTGAGTTAATCTCGCACTCAAAAAATGGCCCTAGGAGTCTGGAAATATTTCATAATGACTTCTGCAGAAGCTGCAACGACGAGGAATAAGAGAAGACAACTGAACATTTTCTCTGTCATTGTCCTGCGTTTGGAAACCTGATGATAAGATTTCACAGAATTCAGTGATTCGGAGACATGTTTGCCCAAAGGCGATTTGAAAAAAGTTCACACATTCATTAGACTCTAGGTATGATTGAGAGATGCCAACCATTAGCTGTAATTATATTACACAATATGTAATATCGGTGTTAAAATGAGAGCTTATAGGACCCAGGTAAGATGTATCCATTCAGGCGGCTGCTTGTTGAACCTAACTTTCTAAATAAGTTTAATATTAAAAACAACTAAGTAAATGGCAGTATGTAATAAAATTCTAGCAGAAACACTTCCATACATATGTATAATGGAATAACAATGTCAGTTTTATTCATACCAATTGTCCAAAAATTTGACCATTCGGCAACATCATTGGTAAATTGTGTTCGTTCAGTGGAAGCCCAGTAATCCTGTAACGACAATAAAACAATATTTGTATAAGTATAAAATTTTAAACCAATTCTTAAGCATTAATTAATGTAATATAGATATAAAAGAGGCTGTCGAAATGACAATTTTTTTTTGATACTGTATTTTGGTTTTAGATTGCATACAGTCTTTTCAGGTGTTGAGTAAAGATTTTCCAGTCTGTATATCTACCGGTGAGTTTGTTATGTACGCTCAAGTTTTTGATATATCACAGTGGTGCTGTAATGATGCTTAAAATATTTTTAAGTGCCTTTGAGTTTTTTCTATCCGTAATGCTAAATAGCATATATGTTTGAGAAAAGAATGAATCATCCTCACTATTCTTCTTTATGTATATAAGATTTTTTTGACAGATCTTGGGTTTTCCGTACGCTCAAGTTTTTGATATATCCCTGAGATGTAATTTTTACGTAAAATCTTGTTTATATACTTTAGAACTTTTTTTTATCCGTAACACTGAGGCAGATTCCTTCACCCGAATAGCATAACAGCATATTGGTTTGAGAAGAGAATAATGGATCATTCTCACTATTCTTCTTTAATGGTATTTTCTTTTCTACCAAAAAATGTGCATTTTATTAACGCAAAATGCAATATTGCGTTTGTTTCTTAAAAATGTTTCGCCCTCTAAAAGGGTGGTATGTTTTATTCTAAATAATTTGCACTCGCCAATGGTGGAGGGCATTGCATTTTATGCCCTGTATAAATCGAGAGTGCTGATAATGCCCTGTAAAGCAGATGACTTTTATTTATTTATAGGGCTACCAGATGAAATTTAAAAAAAGTCGCCTGGTATTGTTATCCAATTTGAAGTTAATTTTTTCATTGTCTTGTGGAGTAATCTTAAGGAAATATTACATTATTAAAGCTACATGGTCAGCAATATAAAAAATTGCATTCAATGTTAGAACAGTGTTAAAATATTTTTTTTGTTATAAAAAAAAGGGTGCAAAAAATGAAGTCGAAAAATTAGCGATCTGCCAACACCTTTGAACAAATTGGCATTTCCTCATTCATTTTCTTAATAAGTGGTAAACACAGGGCGTACCCTTTTTTAATATTTGTGTTATGTTCTTCTCAAATAAAAAATGACATTACAACAGGGTTGGTCAAAAATTTTTTTAATGCACCTTGTAAGAGGGTGACATTTTCTTTGTAGAAAAGAAAACACCATAAGTATATAAGAACTAGAGGTGTGCACAAGACATATAAAATTGCACACTATTGCATTTTTCTCAAGACCGAATATTGATTGTAGCTGCAAATATAAATAAGTGTGAAGCAAAGATAGAGTACAAAAAAACAACTGCACTCGTAAACCATTGTACAACAGTATAAAAGATAGTTGTGTGAGGAGTGCAACAAAATTATTGTACTCTTCATAGTGTCACAACGTGCATTTCTTTTTTCAGTAAATGCGAAAGAAAAAATGTTTTTTAAAAAACAAAACAAACAAACAGAACCAAAAACAACGAATATTAACATAGCACTTTGAAGAGAGATTGTTGTTGAAAGAGTTTATGGCGAAAGCAAAGAATGTATAGAAACACTTATGTACGCATATTTTTCAACGAATACACTACTGAAATTCATTTGACAATACTGAAAGTTTAGCTTCAGTAGTGAAATATTCTCTTACAACACAAAGCATAGTTCCGTTACTTCACGGACAAACGAGTGCTGTTGTATAAGTTAAGGTATCGTATGAAAAATTTTGTGACAAACTGTATTAGTTAAGGTATCGTATGTAAAATTTTGTAACAAACTCTATAAATTTTGTATTTTCTATTTTTAACTTTATTTGTAAAATTCTAACAACCGTAATATCATGTGATGATTTAATTGTTGTTGGAGTTTGTTTGTTTTTAAACTTAAAATTTTTTAGAGTAAGTGAAATGGTAAACAACAACGATATTACCGTAATATCGTGTGATGATTACTGGTGGTAGTTGTTGTTGGCCTTTGCTTTGTTTTTAAATTAAGATGTTTAAATGTTAACAACAACGATATAACCTTATTATCGTATGATGATCGGTTGCGGTGGCGTATAATCGTTGTTGTTGGCAAATCCTATTTTTAGAATATGAAATGTTTTTGATGAGTGACTTGATTTTTGAATAATGGAATAATAAATAATATAAGTCTTGAAGTCAAGGAATAAAGTAGTCCATCGGATTAAAATGAACAATTAGAAATTAAATAAAAAAATTATTAAATAGAAATTTTTCTAAGTGAATAGAAATAAATATAAAACATTTTGTTAGAAAGTGAACATTTAAATTAATTAATAATTTTGACAGTGGAAAATTAAAAATTATTTTGCACATTATGGAAATAATTTAAATTTAATAAAAATAAAATAAAAATAAATAAAAAAACATTTCATATTCTTAATAAGTTTGGAAGAATTTTTGAAAATAAGAAATAAGAAAATAATGTTTTAAAAACTTAAGTATTTAATTAAGAAAAAAAGAAACATTTGTGAAATTAAAATTATAATTTTAATAAAAAGGAAAAATAAAATTTGAAATAAATCAATTGAAATAAATTCAACAACCCATCTTATTAATTTATACATTGAATAAATGACAAATACACATTTCAGTGCACTCGTAAAATCAAGAGCAACAGAAAAGAGTACACTACAGTATTGCATTCGGTGAAGGGTAAGCTAGCAGAATGTCTTGTGCACACCTCTAATAAGAACTTTCAACAGGGATTTCCAACTTTGACAGTCGATAATGTCCACCTAGTTGAAGGTATATTTGTCAAATTTATTGTCATTTATTCAATCTGTTATAACAAGTCACCGTGGACGGATAAAGCATTTAGCAACACTTGCAAATAGTAAACATTTTTCACTAATATGGGTGTTCTGTTTGGTCAACGTATTGTACTATCGCCCATTTTACTATTCCCTATGTGGTGGATAAATTTGAGTCGATTGCTTCAGTAAACGATGATTTATGTCGAGGAAACGCATGATCTGCCGAAAACATCGCCACCATGCGTAAGAGTGAGAATTCGAGACAGTCGATTTGGCGTCGTTCAAGAGAACTCAATGTTTCGCAGACGAATTTTGCGATGTGAGTTGGGCTTTCTGGAGCAGTTTTCCAAGTGACCCCACAAAAATCACCTTCAGCGATGAAGCCTATTTCTGGATGAGTGAGAACGTTAACAAACAATATTGTCGAATTTGAAAGAAGCGTTCAAATCGTGCTATAAAAGTCACTCTTTGGTGTGGATTTTAGGATAGCGTCGTCATGGATCAATATTTCTTTGAAAACAACGTTGTTCAGGCCATCACTATCAACGCTGAGCACTTTAGGCTGAAGATTACTGATTTTTGGCCTGAATTTTATGATCTGGACATCAACGACATGTGGTTTCAAAAGGACGGTGCTACGTAATATCGGTCAAATTCAGCATGATTGATGCGCCACAGTTTCGGAAAATTTGACATTTCCGATGCGCTCCACCCAGAGAAGCTGTAGCGAACATTTTAACGATGGTATATTACGTCGGCACCAATAGCCCCCGGTGGCCGAACAAAAAAGAGCGTAAAAATGCATTCAGTTACTTGTCAGCTTTCAGTGAAGCAGGTTGTCGTCATTTCTTTTTAATTTTTTTTGTATTTCAATTATACACCCAAAGAAAAATTAAATTAAAATGTGGTCACCACAAAATTTCCACACATTATTATGTATGTAAATCTTTCCATAATGATATTTTCTGCCTGGTGAAATATTGCCATCCTTTACAATGGGAAAAATTGACAGCATTTTCTTTAAACTTTTAAGTGAAATATGTCTATTATTCCGAAGAGTAGTAAATGGCATCAAAAAGCACAATGGTTAGTAAACAATATTTATTCGAACACTGTTTGAAACAATAATTACTAACAATTTTCCTCTGGGTTATACACATGCCTCTCACAAATACACTCACATTTTTATCATGTTCTCTTTGTGCCGACGTCTGTTAACCTCACACACTTCTGTTTTTACTTATATGAAATCACAAAGAAATACGAAATGAATACACATGTTTTTTAATCACTACATGTTTTTCTTAATGAAGTATTATTTTTATTTACTATCAGCGTTGCCATTTGCCAAGTTTTCCCTTTTTTCCAAGTTTTTTGAGATGCAAAAAAGTTTTCAATAAATTTGCTTTCTAACAAAACAAGTTTTTTCAATAGACTCCGAACTCCGGTATTTTCTTTTAAAAGTTAGGTACTTTCGTAGAAAACAAGTTTTTTTTTTGTAAAAACAAGGTTTTTTCCAAAAATAAAAAGTTTTTTAAAAGAAATTTCTGGCAACACTGTTTACTATATAAAGTTTTGATTCTACTGATATGCAATGTGTAGAGCCAAGGCGCATTTATACAAGGTGGGATAAGTATTACAATAAGTACAACAATACAAAAACAACAGGCATTTTTTGTTGTTGCGAGTTGATCATCTTGTCAAAAACAGCTGACTAAAGAATGACGATGGGAAGAAAAAATAAAAAATAAATTTACCACTCACGCATAGTCTTCTCTAAAATAATAGCAAATTCTAAAAAATATCTTCTTTATAACTTCCACTCAATCCTTCAACAATCTATTAAATAATTTCGTACTCAGCTAAAATTTAAAACAATCAAGCAACGTTTACGTTGTCCCGTGGCCAATTAAACTAAAGCAATATAGTTTCTATGATTCATTATTTGTAAGGGAAAACAAAACAACGAAATTATGAATAATTCTACAATACATACGATGGAGACTGACTGACCGCCTACCAGTATCCGAAATACGAGAGGAATCATTCCAATATTCCTACAAACAGGCGCGTTAATTCTTAATTAAATGTTAAATAATTTCTTTATTTTTATGTAATATATTGGCTTTAAATGCAGGCACATCGGCGTGAGGACATAAGTTGTTTGAAACCACCAAAAGTAAGACCACGCTATGACTCCTGAACTTCCTATAATGTTAGTTGATGATGTTATCCTCTCCAGGAAAACAGGAATTAGGTAGTCCTTAGAAGCAATATTTTTAAACATCTCTTAATTTTAAAACCTGGATAAAAATGTATTTGCCTACTCTATGTTTCATACGTAGACTCCTCGGATTTGTATTTAAACTATGTAATGATCTCCCTTAGAGAATATTTTCAATTGAAAGACTGTAGCCCTGATATTATGTTTAGAGTTAAGCCGGTCGTCGCAAACTTTTCCGAAATTTTGAAATATTTTTCGTTTGTGGATAGCATTTCGCTGTAAATTGTAGGAAATTTGTTACTATCCAAGTATCACAGTGTGGCCAATATATTCCCTGGACGTAAATTAAATTCATATCATTTCTTAAGTAATATTTTATTTATGTTTTCAAGAGTTTAATAAATATTTGAGACAAAAAAATAAAACATTTGAATCTTAAATGTAAATCTAATATATAAAATTCTCGTGTCACTTGTTAGTGGTTAAACTCCTCCGAAATGGATCGACCGATTTTCATGAAATTTTGTGTGCATATCGGGTAGGTCTGAGAATCGGACAACATCTATTTTTCATATCCCTAAATGTTAAGAGGGCGTCGCAAATCGTTAAAATTGAATATTTAGGTACATATTGATCGTAGACAAAAAAAATTTGGTGGGTAAGTTCGTAGAGTCGATATCGACAAACTCACCAAAAATGGGCGTGGCAACCCTCCCCCTTTAAAAGATACCTATAATTCGATGGTTTATAACTACATATGTACATACATTACATGTATGTCTGTTAGTTTTTGTTTTGGAGCGAGTACAACAACTACAACTTCGTCAGCGCTACCCATGATTCGGACCTCTTATTGTTATTCTTCGTATGCTTCGATTAAATTTTGAACTAGATAGATAGATCCACACACTTATAGTAAGTTAGTTATTTTTATATAACTGTTTTATGCAGCGTATTACAATAAATATATAATATGACCTGTTTTGGCAATAAAAAAAAATCTACTAAAGTACTCTCTAAAAAGAGTGGACATGAATATGTAAACATTAGGACCATAGAATATAAACAGACTAGAAAGGAAGCCTTTTAAAAAATGTTCAATACTCTTTTAAAAGATATTAATTTCTTATAAGAAATCTTTACATAAAGAAAATATTGTTACGAAAATGGAAATGGTGTTGTTAAAATAATAAGCAAAAGCTCCAAAAACAACACAATGGACTTGATCACGCATAAACAAAAGCTCCAAAAACAAAACAATGCAGTTGTTCACGTGATCAACGAATTAGTAATCATATAGCAACAAAAAACAACAGGGCTTGCTTACAAGATCGATGAATAAACAAAAATATAGCAACAACGTCCGTGCATAAGAAATATAGCAGAAAGACAAACAAACAAAACAACAACAACTCTGCCTGGACGAAAGTAAACAAGATACACGAACAACAAAAATGGAAACAAGTTGTTTACATTTTTGGATTGTTCCCGAAGGTCGTCATCATCCTTCAAGGGCATCCATCACACTGTTGATCCAGTGATATAAAAGGCAAGATAAAGCGAGCAACGATGATTCAGTTAGAATTCAGTCAGCCGTGTATGAAGACACGTTATTCTCGGAGTTCGAGTGAAGTTAGTCGTGTGACGACGTCGCGTTGAATTCAGTGACAATTCAACCAGTGGTGTGTGAAGATACGAGATCGAGTTATAATCCAGTCAGACTTGTGTGCCGACAAGTTGCGTGAAGAAAACAGTTGTTAGTGTGGTGCTTACAAAAAAAGGTCGTGAGCAAAGAAGAATAACTAACAAGTGCTGTTGTTGCTTATAAAAAAGGTTATAAGCAGAGAAACATCACGAACAAGCACATATTGTGGAAGTTATCATTGTATGCGTAGAATAAGTTCGAACAGTGGCACGAAAGTTGTGCAGAAAATAAAGAATTAATTAAAAAATAAACACAGATTTATTTTTATTTTATTTGCAATCTACGAACTCATATTTTTAACGTTTTTAAAAGGTAAAAACGTAACAATATGTATCAATACCTTCTTAAACAATTAGGTTTTTCCTTTCTGCTTCCATTCTTCTCTATACGTAAATGGTTTTAAAAGAAAAAGAAGAAAAATATACAAACTTCTGACACAATAAGAAAAAACGAAATTGTTTATCAAATCAAAATACACAAAAAACAAAAAATTTTTGACAATCACCCTTATTCTGGTTGTCGTCGTCGACGTCGTCTTGCGTCGACAGTTTAAAATTGGTATTATGTTTGTCATTATTGACAGTTATAGATGACTGTCGACACACATTTGGTATTCTGTGAGTCAATACGCCGTCGATATTGTGTTGTGTCGACTCTGATTTTATCGACATCATTTTTGGTAACGACGACGACGGCGACGACAACCAGAATAAGGGTGAATATTATTTGCATTAGCTGGTCTAACAATCCCACCTTGTATAAATGCACCTTGGTGTTGAGCAGTTATAACAATAGCCACCGGCGGCCGAACATCTTCGGCTTTTTACAAACATAGGACACGAACATCAACAATGTTCGTTAAAAAGAGCGTAAAAATGCATTCAGTTGCTTGTCAGCTTTCAGTGAAGTAGGTTATCGTCATTTCTTTTTAATTTTTTTTTTGTATTTCAATTATACACCCAAAGAAAAATTAAATCAGGGATTACCATTTCATAACACAATTGTGCAGAGAGAACTCAAACGCATTCTTGTGCTCTTGATTTAGTTGTCGATCAGACTGCGACAAGAACACATGTGTGGCGGATGCTTAATCATTTTATTTCAGAATGACACTCAAAAAATATTTTATGTTAAAAGATGCTTTTGATAATATTCAATGCCTTATATGTTATAAAACATTTAAGGAATGTAGGGATTAGAAGACATTTTGTATGTTATCATATTAATAATTTAAATGATAAGGAAAGGGAAGAGTTTTTTAATAGACAAAAAACAATTTTTTTAGAAAAATTAAAAGGTTGGTTGGAAAGAGAGGAAGTTTTCAAACCAAAATTAGTTCCTAAATTACAAATCGAAATTTCAGGCTTAATAAGTTTGGAAATTGTTAGAAAGGGCAAACCATTTAGTGACGGCGTTTTTATTAAACAATTATTAAAAAAAATTGGCAAAGGCTTAATTACAATACGAAATTTATAGTCTCTTCTAATGTCTGACAAAACTGTAGCCCGTCGCACTCTTCAGTTAGGAACATCTACCGAATCTCAGATTAGGGAACAATTAATTAATTGTGAAAATTTCTTTTTGTGGTCGCTAAAATGTGAAATTGACACATTTTCCAATAAACAATCAAGATCCATCAAAAATTTTTGAACTGAAAGTTCATTTGATAAGATGACATATATAAAAAATATAACACGACTGTTATACTATTTAAATAATAACTACGATAATTTTTGTCCGATTTTATCAAACGAAGTCTCAAGCTCTTCACAAGAAGAATGAACTTTAAGAATGTCACCACTTACACAGCGGTTCATCAGGACAGAAGCAACACATCTTAAAATAAAAAAAACTGTATAAATTGCAAATACAGATAGAATAAAAAAATTTAGTTTTGCAGAAAAATACTATGAACAAATTTGAAAAAAAAAACTATGAAAAGAAATAATTTTTTCCAAGTTTACCCGGTCAAAACTCATAACGTGTAAGTTTGAACCACATGTTTATGTATACCATTTTAAGAAAACTTTGCATGTTGAAAATAGGTTAAAAAATAATTGGGTAATAAATAATTTTGTGTGAAAATATTAAAAATACCGCTTTTGTCAAATAAAAGAACTTTGGACGGTTCGAGAAATATAAATTTTTTTTTTGAGTTCTACTCAAAAAACTCACAACCTACATTGTCACTAGCTGGGCGTATTTCATTTTTTTTTTATTTTGCCACCTGGTATAATTTTTTTAAATGGTTTAGAATGCTCACTTTTTTTCTATTAATAAAAAATGGGTTTTTTATTTTTTTTATTTTTATTTATCTAAAAAACATGGTCTGATTTTTAAACCTAAGATGGAGAGCTTTATGTTCTTTTAATAATAAACGCATTTTTTATTTTATTTTTATTTATCTAAAATTATTAAGCCAAAGATAGATAGCTTAATGTATGTTGATGAAATGAAAATCAAAGAGCGTATATTACTAACACTTTTCTGCGGTTGTAAATAAATAAATTATCTCAACTTATTTTTTCTCTTACTCACTAATACACAACCAAAAAATTTTTGGTGACCCCTGAATTAAATTAAAATACAAACTGGGAAAAAATTTTTTTTGCTTTAATTATATTGAATATCCACTGAATTGTGATTTGAAAAATCTTCCATTAAATATTAAAGAAGAAATATTAAAAATTTTTATTTATTAATACCAATGGGAAATGGTCTCGATTATTGGAAAAATATTTGTCAAACTAAGTACGCTGCCTCTAGGGATTTAGCATTGTACGTTTTTTCCATGTTTTCCACAATATACATATGTACATTAGAGCGACTCAAGTTGTATGGAAGCGAAATTCGTGCTCGATGTACCCACCTAAAAATGAACCTTGGACTTTTTTAAGATGCCATTTAAAATATTTCGGCTCCAGCTTTGACCTCTCGTGAGCTGGACCATTTTGAAAAAGGGTCTATTTTTGGATGTTTTGTTAATTTAAGGATCTGTTTCCTTACCAACATATACAATATGTATATCATAAAAAAGGTTTTTTAAGGCGCGTCCAACTGTATATACAATTTTTCCAAGGACGATCATCCATGTCCTTTTTTAAGGATATTCTCTGAAAAAAAAAAACGGTTTTTGAATTTTTTGTTCGGGGTTGTTTGTAATAATAATGCCAAATTAACATATTTTAATCTTTAGTCGATTTAAGTAAATACGGGTCTCAGCTTTTTTGAAATTCACGCTAATTTGAGTTTTGAAAAAAATACAATAGGGTGGTAACCCTTCCTTGTAAATAGGCCATATGGGTATCAAATTTTTTCTTTTACCAAGTACATCATCTTTGTATGTAAATAATTTAGATTTTTGCAAATTAGATGCATTTTACACGGTGCTCTGGAATATATATAAATGCAATTTTGTGGTAACTCTAATATGATAGCGGATTTAGTTTCTAGATCATTATGGATGAAAATAGGACTTAAGAAAGAAAAAAAGAAATGATCCACGACTTTTTGGCGGCATTTTTGTTTCCCAAATTAAAAAAAAGTTATAAAATATTATTTTTTATATTCACAAAACTACAAACTACAACTACTACAAAACGCGAACTAGCGCGAATTTCAAAAAAAGGTGAGACCCGTATTTAATTAAATCGACTTAAGATTAAAATATGTTAATTTGGCATTTTTATTATAAACAACCCCGAACAAAAAATTCAAAAACCGTTTTTTTTCACAGAATATCCTTAAAAAAAGGACATGGATGATCTTCTTTGGAAAAATTGTATATACAGTTGGACGCGCCTTAAAAAAACCTTTCTTATGATATACATATTGTATATGTTGGTAAGGAAACAGATCCTCAAATTAACAAAACATCCAAAAATAGACCCTTTTTCAAAATGGTCCAGCTCACGAGAGGTCAAAGCTGGAGCCGAAATATTTTAAATGTCATCTTAAAAAAGTCCAAGGTTCATTTTTATTGGGGTACATCGAGGACTTTTTTTGATGAGTCGCTCTAATGTACATATGTATATTTGTGAGTCGTCATTTTCTACAATGTCACAAATATGGATGCAAATTGACGAATAGTCATTTAAAAATATTATTAAAAATAAAAAATTTTGACAAAGAAATTAACATCGATCAACTTATGGAATGAAAAGCTTCTCAAAAAAAACCTGACGTTCGGAGTCGACTTTAAACTGTAGGTCCCGCCACTCATGCATAAAATTAACGCACACAACACGAGTGGTGTGAGAAGCTAGGACATTGTACAATGGGTCAATTCGACCTCCGGGTACTGTACTTCTCACAGTTGACAAGTACACGTCCTCTAACCTAACCTAACTTATGGAATTTTTGGATTCGCAAAAGAACATTTTCTCATTGTAAAGGAAATATTTCTACAGGTAGAAAATGTCATTATTGGAAGGTTTACATACATAATAATGTATGGAAATTTTGTGGTGACCGATTTGCGAAACAGAGGACCATAAAATATAACACTTTGAATTATTCAGGTACCTGCACTATGTAGTGATGACTCTTGCTACAAAACCATAAAAAATTTGTGCGAAAAATACCAACGTCGTTTGTTTGAAAAAAGTGCACTGGCTACATAAAATATTACAATTTTAAAATTTAATGACTATATGGCTATAAACTAGAACTATGCTTAAACAAAAAAGCAATAAAAAAATACTTAAAATATGCTTCCCTACTAAACTTCGTGAGCATTTCCCAATTTTGTTTTTTTAACCCTAGATCGAGCCTTAAAAATTTCATAATTTTAAATGATAGATACATACGTGTAATAAGTAAGAAATTTAAATATGTTTTATGTATTATGATACTACTTTTATACAATCTACGCAAATGTTTGGTATGACGTAAATTACGAGTATAGCATTGATTTTTAGATAAAAACCAATTTTTTTGTCCGATTGTCTTTATTTGTTTTCCCAAATGTTAACATTTTTGGCATCTAACACGCCCACTTCTCGGAAATTTATAAGCTTTCTGTTTTTCAGACCGGCCAGCTTATTGTCAATTGGATTAGTGATATTCGCAGTTGAGAGCCTATAGTATAAATTTCTTTATACAAGTTTTTGAAGATGGCTGTGAGATGAAAAAAAGTTGTCCAATATAACATTGTGCACCTTAGAACATCGACTATGTCAATAACAGGGCATAGTACTATCCTAACCACTATTAATTCAAACATCATGAATTCTTGGTTGATATACCAATATTTAAAGTTCCATATTTTGGATAATAATAATTACAACGCCTTGAGAGTTACATTTTCTGAAAAGTAATTTTAAAATATTTAATTCTATAACAAGTTTAAGAAATTTTTATAAATTTATTTAAAGTACAAACTAAAGCAAATTTTCAGTGTTTTAGACCAAAATTATCTGACCATTTTACTAATTCTTTTATCATCTAACATTTCTTTATTTTTATTATAACGATACATTTCACTTATTTATAATTTAGCAAAAGTACCAAAAATATTAACTTCAAAATTAAATTATTACACTGCTACTTATGAAAATAATTGTTTGACTTTTGTTTCAGGATGTGTTTTCAACATACATATTTACGCCAATATGTACAAATATATTTTTATTTATTAGTTTAAAGATTATAGAATTACTTTTCAGAAACGGTGATTCTTAAGGCGAAGTCATTACTGTTCTCTAAAATAAGTCATTTTGAATTTTGATATATTTAAACGCGCTTGGTGAATGAATTAATAGTGGTTACGTAAGCAATTCCAAGTTTTTGTTTTCTAATATTTTTATAATTTTATTATAACGGTACACTCTCATTTATTTCTAATTTAATTTTTCCAGCTTCTTTGGCAATTATTGTGGTCAGATAGTTTTGGTCTAAAAACAATGAAATTTTGCTTTAGTTTGTGTTTTCAGTACATATATAAAATATGTTTTATATAGAATTAGAAAAATTATAAAATTGTCTTTCAGAAAATGTAACTCTCAAGGCGGTGTTATTATTATTATCAAAAATATGGAACTTTAAATATTGGTATACCAAATAAAAATGTGTGGTGTAAGAATTAATAGTTGTTAGGGTAGCATATATGTATTACACAAAGCATGTACTTGAATCTACAACAAAGAAAACTTCAGGTCATATCCAAGTAGTTAATCGTCTAGAGCAGTGGTTACCATTTCACAGCACAATTGTAGAGAGAGAATTCAGACATATTGCTTATGCTTTTTTATTTAGTTGCCGATCAGACTGCGCAAGCACACATGTCAGCGGACGATAATGAGTTTTTAAAATTCAAAGTTTTATATGTTCTTACATAAAACACATTTTGATTGTTTTAATAGTCAAGTAAATAATTTAGATGATATGGAAAGAGAATAACTTTTTATAGACATAAAGAAATTAAAAAGGTTGGTTACTAGTAAGAGAGAAAATTTATGAACCAAAATTAGATCCCAGCAAGTATCTAAAAAACATTCGCTAATTATTAAGTCGGAAATGTTAATATAACTTTATGTGTATGATGAAATGAAAATCAAAATAGGGTATATTACTAACACTTTTCTATGACTGTAAACTATCAACTTATTTTCTCTCTCTTACTCACTAATACACAACCAAAAATTTTTGGTAATCCCTGGTCTAGAGTAACAAAATCATTGGGATTATAGGTGGCTGAAACACTATCAGAACAGATTTTTGAAGAGGTTTCTAATGGGTGCAAATTTTTTGTTATCACACTTCTGGGCGCGTTTGATTAACACGTTTTTGTTTGCAACGTGATCTAAATGTAAGAATAAGAAAAGCAGTAAGAATGACCTAAAAGGCAATAATCTGAATTCTACATTTCAAGAAATAATTACTACTAACCTGGGCGAAAACTGATATTTTCTCTTTTCATCCTACATACATACATACATAATTGGTCATTACAACCCTTCAGTCAGGATTTCGACCTAGCTCCTCACACCACTTATGTTGTGTGCGTTAATTTTATACATGAGTATCGGGACCTACAGTTTAAAGTCGACTCCGAACGACAGATTTTTGAGAAGCTCTTCATGGCAATTTTATTTACTCTCAGAGTTTTTGCCAGAAATCTGCTGAGAGGCAGTCGCCGAAGAAATATTTTTTTTCATATTTCGTTTTGATGCCTGACCTGGGATACGAACCCGGGATTTACGTCTAATAAGCCAACACACTACCTACTAGACTACGGCGACTACTTTCAACCTACAAATGGTATAAAGTTCGCTGTTTCAACTAGCGCCTTTTGTCACGATATGTAGAGGATCACCAGGTTTGTTAGGCTAATACTTTCGCCAATTAGAAAAACAAGCTTTTGTTTTCTTCTTCAGAAGACTAAACTTACTAACTAATAAATGAATATTTAAGAAAAAATAAGAAATTAGATGGTAAATTATACGGTCTTCACCAGCAGATACTTCACGATGTGAAATTTCGACCTCGTCGTTTCATCTATCACTTTGCTTTCATTTCATTTTTAAATACTGTAGATAAGCTATTATTTACGATAGAAAATATAAACACAACGTCTATGAAACTGTAAAAAATTGCATTCATAACAGGGATAATTAGCACACTCATCTTTTTCTAGTAACAAACAAATATGAAATATTTAAATCATAACAGCAAAAAATGTCTTGGCTGTAATTAGCACACTGTTATAAAGTAGACATAAACATAATTTGGGGTCAATTATTTTTAATATTTGGTGGCGGTACTACTTCTGTTTAATTACCAATTATAAACTTCCAGGAAGACTTTCAAGAAATCTCTGATAGCTGGCATGTATTATTTCATTCCATGCCGCAGGTCTTGAATTTTTTTTATTTTTTGTGTTCAACTTGTGCCTCAAGAACGTTCCATGAATTAGACTGGAATAAGAGCTTTATACTGACTATAATATCAACTTATTGGTCCTGCTTTCATTATAATTATCATCACTATCTTGCATAAAAATCCATTTTACATTAAAGTTTTCATGAGCGAATTGGATCAAAATAATCTGCACAATATGTTCGGTTAAATGCTGATCCATAAAGGAATTATGTTTTATGATCAGACCCACACTATGTTAAATCTTGCTTTAGTAGACGTTACGCTTGTTCTTTTAATTAGGGTCAAATCGATTGTATTTAGATTGTTCCTGAATAACGTTAGCTTATTTCTTTATATTGTTACGAAAATGGAAATGGTGTTATTAAAATGATAAACACAAATTTATTTTTATTTTATTTGCAATCTACGAACTCATATTTTTAACGTTTTTAAAAGGGTAAAAAACGTAACAATATTTTAGCGAAAACGCTACCATAGGTTTAGTCAGCGACGGATGATTTTTGTCAAATTTAATATGTGTGCTCTTCTTAAACATGTTTCCGCATTTCTGACGACACTATGAACGGATTCTTTTTCGCATGTGTAATTATTAGACGATCTGCGGCATTAATAGTCTTTCTTGATAGGAGCTTTCTCCTAATGCCCGCGGTTGTTTTGTGATCTCTTCGATACGACAGTATTATTGGATAATTTTTAGATGTCTACTATTAGTACTTGTAATTTCAGAAATGTCTTTCGTTCATTTTTGTACATATTTTTTTTTATTATTTTGTGAAACTTTGGAAGAATTTTTTTTCCCGGTTTTACATAAATTATATATTTTTCTAAGAAAACACGTAAACGTAATGAAATTAATACGAAATCGATTTTTTGTTTAAAAAAAAAGAGTTAATTTTAATAAATGCTGTTGATGATACCATTTATTTACGAGGTTTTATTAATTATATTCAGTAGGTTATTTTAAATAGAATGTGACAAAAAAAATTAACCATTTTAATCACCATTGTTTTAAGAAAATTTGTAAAATCGTTGGATGGTTGAATTTCAATATTTGCTACAAATATAATTTTGTTTTAAAATTAAAAAGCGTTCTGTATAATTCATAAATATTTTACCATTTTCTTAAAGTGTACATTTTTCCTCTTAAATCTGAAAGCCGATTAAGACAATTACCACACCTTAACTA
Organism: Sarcophaga caerulescens; assembly: GCA_927399465.1. Taxonomy (NCBI): domain Eukaryota; kingdom Metazoa; phylum Arthropoda; class Insecta; order Diptera; family Sarcophagidae; genus Sarcophaga; species Sarcophaga caerulescens. Next base: position 82,811,162 of record OV656872.1, on the reverse strand, counting down.
CCTTACTGACGTAAAAATTTTAAATCTTTGTATGAAGGTTTTTTATATTTTAAAATGGTGTCCTAGTAGTTTAGCTAGACTATTAGCGTAAGGTTCGTGGGTTTGATACCCACCAGATTCTAGTCTGTTACACTACACCGAGCATATGGTCGAATTTACTCAGCTGGTATATAATTAAATATAATTCGTAATTGTATTGTAATTAATAAATAAATAAAATGTATTTCAAACATTGCTTTAAATTCCTGTGGGTAACCGAGTGATGCTTACTACGTATCTTGTTAATTATTTGCCACACAGTTTTCATGGCAGTGCACTCAGGCAGGAATTTGGACGCTATAGCAGCTTGATTTAGTGAAAATTCTGAAACTATGCCTTTTTAATTGTCCAAGTAATCCCTCTTTTTTCCTGTCAAACATAAACCCTAAATTACATACATAATTGGCCATTACAACCCACTCATGTTGTGTGCGTTAATTGTATACATGAGTGGCGGGACCTACAGTATAACGTCGACTCCGAATTACAGATTTCTGAGAAACTTTTTCATGGCAGGTTTATTTACTCTCAGAGTTTTTGCCAGAAATCTGCTGAGAGGAAATCGCCGAAGAAATATTTTTTTTTTCATATTTCGTTTTGATGCCTGACCTGGGATACGAAACCGGGCTGAACGTCTAATAAGCCAACACACTACCTACTAGACTACGGCGACTTCATACCACTAAATTGCAATTACATTTATAACATTTTTTGTCAAAAATTTGTTTTAAAAATTTTCCAACAGTAAACGACCCTGCTTTACATTATCAAAGCTTATTAAACTTTTAATAAATATATAATAATAAAGGGTCCGCCAAATAACTTTTTTTTTTTTTTTGAAAATGCTTTAAAAAAATCTACTGAATATTTTCTCAAATTTCTTTTTTTATTTGAAAGTACAATCCTTCCGGTTAATAATGGAAAATAATTTCATTCAAATGGCCATGCAGTAGCCTACACGATCGGTCCAATTTTTAAGCACATGAAAGATTGTGTGCAGCTGTATTTCACCAATGGCTTCACGAATATTGTCCTTTAAAGCGTCAATTGTCTCTGTCTAGAGCGCCCTGGTAGTCTAGTGGGTAGTGTGCTAGACTATTAGCATGAGGGTCGTGGGTTCGATTCCCACCAGAGGCTCTGGTCTGTGACACTACACCGAGCACATGGTCGAAGTTACTCAGCTCGTATATAATTAGAATATAATTTGTAATTGTATTGTAATTAATAAATAAATAAATAAAATTTGTCTCTGTCTTGTCGGCGGTGGGGTGCCGTCAAAGATAAGTGTTAATCTTTGACGGCACTCCACAAATAATAGTCCAACGGTGTCAAATCGCAGCTCCGAGGTAGCCAAACGACTGATAATGCGATCTTCAAAAACAGGGCGCAAAACATCGACTGTAGCTTCGGCTGTGTGACACGTAGCGCCGTCCTGTTGAAACCAAATGTTGCCAATATCCTCCTCTTCAATTTTTGTGAACAAAAATTCGTTCAACATGGCCCGATAACGATCGCCATTGACTGAAACGGCCACTCCTTGCTCATTTTCGAAGAAAAATGGCCCAATTATGCCTCTGGACCAAAATCCGCACCAAACAGTGACTCGTTTTGGGTGCGTCGGCTTTTCAATGTATGCGTGCGGGTTTTCTGTGCCCCAAATGCGACAATTTTGCTTGTTTACATACCCGCCAAGATCAAAATGAGCTTCATATGAAAAGATCATTTTTTTTGCCAAAATCGGCATCTTCTGTAAGTCGATCGCAGGCCCACTTAGCGAAGCGAAAACGCATTGGATGGTCAATATTCGTTCAGCGGAAGGATAAAACTAATTATCTGTCAAATCAGACATGAGCTAAGTGTTACCATTCACGAAATAAGCACCAGTTGAAAAAAAACGTTAGATGGCGGACCCGATATAGCTTGATCCTTGTTTAAGGGCTTGCCAATTATTCAACAATTCTTTTAATTTTAGTTGTTTGAAATAGCTGCTTAATAGTTTGACAGATTACCCAGAAAATGTACGTGTAAAGTGCGGTAAAATGAGAAACACGAATTACTCTCTAAACATTTTTGTTTACCAAACTATTATTTTGTGATGTTTCATGCTTAATGTCACCAACAGAAGTGAAATTTTTTTTAAAATTTTACTTAAGTTAAGAAAAATTTTATTATTTTTTTTATCTATTTAATTCTTCGTTGCATCTCTTTAGTCAGGATTGTGAAGAATAAAATAATTTAAATTTTTATATTTTCCTTCCAATCAGAGTATAAATATGATTAAAAAATTACCTGCAGATTAGACGGCTCTGCACACAATGAGAATATGGTAAATTTGTTGCGATTTTGTTGAAATCTTTCTGGCACACAGGACAATTTAAATTTATGCAATTTGATGAATAACACTGAGGTGTTTTTAAAGATGACAGACCAGCCTAAAATTAAAAAGGTTTTATTTTTGTTTATTAAATTGATATATTAATTGTAAAACTGTCATTAAAAACATTCGACATTCGATTAAAATATGAGTAAATTATAACCAACCATTTAAATCTTAGTTAAATCGATTTCTATAATACTGTAGTCTAGGTTTTTTGTGTTTTGTAATTTTACGAAAATTGCCCATTACCAGTGTTATTAAATTTTAACGATACTTATGTACAACTAGCAGATTGTACCCGGCGTTGCGCGGGTTATGTAGTTTGGATTAGTTTAAAAAATGAAAAATGTTTTTAAATTAAAAAAAAACAGTGATTATTTGAAACCGGTTTTGAAAATGCAATTTTTCAAATTATTCGGAAACCGGTTTAACAAACAACCCAGTTTTTTGAATACTCTAAGCCCTAAATATAAATGCACTCAATTTGCCCGTTTTTCGCCCCTTTCCCCCTTTTGGTCCAACTTTATAAACGGAACACCTCCAATAGCTATTTGGGAAACTTAACCAAGCTAAATCGTAAAAAATTACCTATTAAACAGATAAAATACAGCATTCATGCATAAAAGTACTAATTTTTGCCCATTTTTTCTCCCTTTGTCCCATTTTTTTCCCCTTTGGGTCAAAATTTTGAAAAGATTTATTGCCTATAACCTGCACCGACAAAAGCTCGATCAATATACCAAATTTCAAGAAAATCGATCCAGGCGTTCAGGCGTGATTGGCTATACACTCAATTTGCCCGTTTTTGGCCCCTTTCCCCCTTTTTGGACCCCTTTTGGTTCAACTTTTGAAACGGAACACCTCCAATAGCTATTTGGGAAACTTAACCAAGCTAAATCGTAAAAAATTACCTATAAAACAGATAAAATACAGATTTTATGCATAAAAGTAAAGACTTACAGAAAGATTTATAATATATATTAGGATTAGGATAATATGTCAAGTGACTCTCAAATTAGAGAAACACTATTAAAGATACAACGTAGTTGACTGAATACACCGCATGAAGGCCAATGAGAATTCCTTTATTTTATTCTCTGGCGATTGTTTTATTAAAATGATACTAGATGACCCGTGCGAATATTTCGCACCGTTAGTTGTCATTTTTGTAACATAAAATGAAAATAATTAATAGAAATTTTATTAAAAGTATAAAAATATTAGAAAACATAATATATCATACATATTTACATACATATGTACATACATATGTTTAAATGCTTTTATAATACTTCTTTGAATACAATGTTAGAGGTAATGACATGATCATCGTTAACTTTTTGCCCGTACGAATCCTTAATACAAACAAAAATATCTTTAAACGTACGCACTCGAGAAAAAGCCACGTATAACTGCCCATGTGAAAAGACCGGTTCTGGTAAATACAATCCTACCTTTTAAAGGGTTTAACATTGTGCTTTGTTTATCGTCATAGCAAAAACAACTTTCACATGACAATAACGACATTACCAAAATGGCTTTTACAACTTTATATATTACGTGGAATAGCATTACAATTAAGCGACCCTGTTTATCGCACTTGATCTAACAACTACTGCAAAGTAAAGCCAAAACAGCTTTTTACAACTTAATATGCATATTATATATAACTGACTTAGTAATAAACGGCATTATAGTAAATAGCGGTATTGCCAGAATGGATTTTAATACATACTATATTATGTAGAACTGCATTACTATTAAGCGACCCTGTATTACCACACTTGAACAAAAACATATAATCATAATGGCAACAGTATTACCATGCAGTTCTATATAAAATATAATTTTTATCAATGAAAATATTAATTTTTCAATTTCTAATTATTTTTCGTTATTAGTGTTAGATATAAGCTTTAAAATGAGATATCATTCATTAAATTTGATGCTTTGGTATGGGAGATATTTGCAACCGACAAAAAAAAGTGCTTTAGAAATAATATATATGATGATGATGATAATAATCAAACAAAATAAAATTAGAATTGGCTATCCTTTTGTGACATTTCAGAAGTGGGGTAAAGATCTCTGCCGCGTTTTTATTATTTTTTGTTTACAATGGAATACTTACGCTCACTCACGCTAAAAAAGGTGCAGGCGAAATTTAAGGAGATTGGTATATCGAGTTCTAGTAATAAGAAGTATCTTACTGAACGAGTCGAAAGTTCTATTGAGATAGAATTTCTAAAATCATTAAAATTGTTTTTAACTAAAATAAAATTTAATCCAAAAAATATATCATCGCCGATCGAGCCATCAGAAGTATCGCCTAAACGTTCGCAATGACAAGAAAATGCAGTAATGTCTTCAGCATTATAATCTCGTTATGAGTCAAGCGGGCAAAAGCTACCCATCTGAAATAACAAATACAGTTTCATCATATAACAACGTACTACAAACATCGTCAACGACAACTCATGTCCAAAGTTTTCCACAAACAACGTCTGCTTTGCCTCCGTACAACGTGCTCAACGAACTACTACGTCAATTCACAATACTTCATATTAGGGACATCAATCGGGAAATCCCGAACCCCGGAATTTTTGAAAACTTGTCCCGGGATTTTCGGGATTGTAAATTCATATGTACTTTATAAAGTAAGAAAAGAAATTTAGTTTATGACATTATTTTTTATTTAGTATAACGTTAAATTTATTAATTAATTAATTTTCCTTTTCGTAGATTATGTAATGATTTTAACTTATATTATAATTTTATTGATTTTAATTGTTGGGTTTGTAATATAAAACGTAGCTTATACGCTGGCGTTAATTTGTAAATTATTATATAAAAATGTATTTTCATTCTTGTCTTATGTAGTTCCGGTTTATTGTTACTTTATTCAGCTTGTGATTAAGTTCTGTAGCTGTTTTATGTTCTCGTTGCCATTACTTTCCCCTTACCCGCTACAGTCCGGACTGTAGCGTGTACGTGTCCCTACGTAATGGGGACGAGCCCTCCGCGGTCGGGTGAGGGTGGGTTAGTGTGAGGCCGGGGACGTTCGAATAAAATAACAGCCATGCAGGTTTTGAAATGTATCTTGCAATAATTAAGTGAGTATTCTATATCACTTAACATCGATGATAGCATATCAGATGAAAAATTGAAGGAGAACCCAATTTTCAACGCTATGATCGAAGAATGTAAAAGTCTAAAGCCGAAAGTCCATACCATCCGTTTCATGCGATTCTTGCATGCGGTTTTTATTGAAAGTTACATACAATGCGAAATACATAGAAATACACTATTCAAACATATTTATCGAAACCATTCCCAATAGAATATGTCATCCCTAAGTTTAAAAACTGCTGCCTTTTTCCAGCAATGCATGAGTCACATACATAGAAAAGTAGAAAGTAAACCTACTTGATGCATTCAATGCGTATATGCATTCTATGCGTTTTCTTTTGTAACTTGTCACAAACAACTACACTGATTCTACTTTTTTGGCATATGCATGAAACGCATGGTATGGACTTTCGGCTTAATAAAATCTCCTAATAGAGCTGATGATTTAGATACTCAACTTTCTGAAGAATTAGGATTTCTTTGTACCAGAAAGTAGTAGAGGTGAATATTTACAACCTACATATAGCTGTCTTTAAACCGTTTTACCAACAAGTGTAGATTGTGAAAGTTGTTTTTTAACGGCAACAAAATCTGTTCAAGGCTATCTGATGAAATGTTAGGTATTTTGATATTTTGAAAAATTATTTAAAACGATAAGCATAAGTAATATATATATTTCGGACTCTAAGCAGTCTTCTTAAAAGGGTATTTAACGGGTGATTTTTTAGCTATTATCTTTTTGGCAACACTGGTTTATACAGCTCACGCACGTTTCGTGTTTTGTTTCACTGTCAAACATCTTCAGTTTGGTCTATAATTTAACCATGAATCGTCTTACAAACGAACAACGCTTGCAAATCATTGAATTTTATTATCAAAATGCGTGCTCTGTTAAGAAAGTTCATCGCGCGCTTCTTCCATTTTATGGTCAGTTTAATCGACCCACTGAAGCGGCTATTCGGGCTATTGTGACTAAATTTTGCACCAAATTTACATTGTTGGACATTAAACCACCAAAACGCTTACGTAGAGTGCGAACTGAAGAAAATATCGCACCATCAATTATCGATTCGTCGCCGTTCGCAGCAATTGGGCCTCTGTTACTCAACAACGTGGAAAATTTTGTGGAAGGATTTAGGTGTGAAGCCTTTAAAAATACAGCTGGTGCAAGAATTGAAGCCGAACGACCTACCGCAACGCAGAATTTTTGGTGAATGGCTTCTTGGAAAGTTGGCCGAAGATCCACTTCTTTATCGAAAAATTGTGTTCAGCGACGAAGCTCATTTTCGGAAGCATTGCAAAAGCTACCAATTCATCCAGAAAAAGTCACAGTTTGGTGCGGTTTATGGGCTGGTGGCATCATTGGACCGTACTTCTTCAAAGATGCTGCGAATCGTAACGTAACTGTGAATGGTGAGCGCTACCGTGAGATGATATCCAACTTTTTTTTGCCCAAAATGCAAGAGCTTGACTTGCATGACATGTGGTTTCAACAAGACGGTGCCACATGCCACACAGCACGCGTAACAATGGACTTATTGAGAGGCGAGTTCGGTGAACATTAAATTTCACTTTCGGGACCGGTCAATTGGACGCCTAGATCGTGCGATTTAACGCCTTTAGACTATTTTTTGTGGGACAATGTTAAAGCTCATGTCTATATAGACAAGCCCGCTTCAATTGACGCATTGGAAGACAACATTGTAGCATTTATTCGTGAGATACCGGCCGAAATGTTGGAAAGAGTATGCCAAAATTGGACTAAGCGGATGGACCATTTGAGGTGCAGTCGCGGTAAACATTTGCATGAAATAATCTTCAAACATTAAATTATATGGACCGTACTATCGATTCAAATAAAGATTTCATGCATTTTTCTGAATTTTATGTGTTTTTTTTTTTTTTTTTGAAAAATTTTCCTATAGCTCTTAAAAAATCACCCGATATATTTAAATGCACTCTTTAAAATCCTTTTTTTTAACATTAAATGCAGTGTTCGAAATAATACTAATAATATACTAATAATCGAGGCTCGAAACTTATAACGGTATCCAATTCCACTCGACTTTTGTTTTTTTTATTCATTGATTTCTAAATTTTAATAAAAGGTATCATTAAGCGTTGTTTGCTTCTTTTACTACTTATTTTTTTTTTGATTTATAAAAAAAGTGAAAAAATTTAGCGAGAAAAAAAAATGCAACGCAATGTGTTAAAGGTAAAAGGAGATCAACTAGAGGAATTAAAATAAAAGTTTAATGAAAACTTTGCAAATTGTGAATTTTAAAATAGAAACAGCTGTCAGCAGATAGCAAATTTGCCATTGTATGGTCTTTGGCAAAAGGAAGCAAATCAATGAATGAAGTTGCTCATCAATTTAATATCAACAAATCAATGGTTTGTCCGATTTCATCGCGATATCGTCAAACAAATATCGTGGAAAGAAAGAGGAAGTGGTCGACTTCGTAAATCTACTGCCCGCCAAGACCTTCAAATGGTAAAAATAGTAAAACCTGACCATCGGAAAACGGTAGTAGATGTCACTAATTATGCAAACGACCAATTAGAAATTTAGAAATCAATGAATGAAAAAAACAAAAGTGGAGTGGAATTGGATAACTTTATAAGTTTTGAGCCTCGATTGAATATCATACAACATAGCGTTGCATTTTTTTTCTCGCTACTATACTTTTAACTTTAAGTGCTTGTGAACTCGTACGTATACACATTGCGTACACAACATCTACACAACAGATGAACGCAAACTCTAACAAAACGTACTGAACGGAGTTCACAAACACTATTTCTTACTGTTTGTGTACAAAGTACGCTAAAAGGATCAGTACACAACGAAAAAATAGAGTTTTAGTGAACTTTTTATGAGCACACTAATAGTTTTTAGAGTACGCCAGAGTTTATGTTCTCATTCAGTATTTTTAGAGGTCGCGTTGAGCTTTTTGATGCCATTTATTATCCTTTAGGAATAATAGACACATTTCGCTTAATTGTAAAGGCTAGCAACAATTTCAACAGGTAGAAAATATCATTATGGAAAGTTTTACATACATAAGAATGTATGGAAATTTTGTAGTGAGCGATTTTCGAAACAGCGGACCTTAAAATATAACCCACCCTTTGATGATATTTGCTTGCTGTAGTCTAGTAGGTAGTTTATTGGCCAACAAAACGAAATAGAAAACATATTTCTTCGGAGGATTCTTCTCAGCTCAGATTTCTGGCAAAACTCTGAGAGCTAATAAAATAGTCCTTTTTTGACCGATTTGCAAAACAAAGTATCTTATAATATAACCCTTTGAAATATCAGCGATACATGAAATATCTAATGATGACTCTTACTCCAAATCTATAAAAACTTCTGCGAAAAAATACCAACGTTGTTCGTTTGAAAAGGGTATAAAAGTCGCCGCGAATTTGTTTGATTGTGTTATTAGTGTACTGGCTATATAGAAGATTACAACTTTAAAATTCTGTCTCTACAAACCGCAAACCACATTGCAAAACGCCTTGGCCCAAAAATAACGTATTACATAATTTATTCCTTACTAATGGAGAAAATGAAGTGTATTGCAACAACGACAACTGTCAAAATAAAACTCTATCGAAGCACACAGGAAATCCGGAAAGGCATTTAAAGCTATGTCACCTATTTCGAAAACATTGAAAACTACAGTGGCAGTTAGTGATGTAAATCGAAATAACATCGAACAAGCGATTGTAGAGCTATTCACGAAAAATGGACGACCACTTCAAACTGTTTTCGATGCTGAGCATAATGTTATTGAAAAAATAATCGGAATTTCCAACAGCATAAAAGAAGAAATTATTGAGGATTTGGACAAAATATTAATATCATTAAAAATTGATGCAGCCACAAGACTAGACTCAAGTGTTCTTGGGGTAAACGTCCAATACATTAAAAACAAATGTATTCAAATAAAGAAATTGGGCGTCAAGGAGCTGAAAGAAAGCCACACAAGCGATTATTTAAAATCCATAGTTCTGGAAGTTCTTCAGGACAATAAGATTGATTTAAAACAAATTATTTCTATCACCACCGATAATGGCGCCTATATGATTAGAGCAGTAAAGAACATTAACGATGAATTACTGACTTCTATGGATGAAGAAGAAGTCACACTAGACGAAGAACACTGTGATGACAATCGATTTGACTCAAAAGTTGAAGAACTTAGAATTCAGTTTTCATCAATGGATATAATTGGTGTACGTTGCAGTGATCATACAATCCAGCTTTGTGTGAACGATGTAATAAAAACATCAAATATAAAATTGAAATTAGATTTACAATGTAGGTCAACTGTATAAAAAACTAAGAACTCCAAATTATTTTAATATTTTAAAAAGCTGCAATTCAAAAAAACCGATGCTTGATTGTGCAACAAGATGGAATTCTACATTCAATATGCTTGCTCGTCTATTGGAAATATTATGAGGCCAGAAAAAAAAAAAAAGGTTCAATGTGAGCAGCAATGTTTTAGCGAACTGTATATTGTTGTAATGGATATACCGGAATCAGAACAAAAAGAACAAGCAAAAGAATTTATAATATCTCTCTATAAACGTAAAATTGTAATTGAAGGAAATTTAATTGAGGACTTAAGCAACAATTTCAATAGTGAAGCGAGTGAGAGTTTAAAATCTTTCGCAGATTATTTGCAGATTCTGAATCCTTGTACAATTCAAAGCAGTTCATCTTATCTTTCTGACCTCGAAAACGCTTTTATGATGTACGAACGGGAATCAAGGCTACCGCTGAACTGTAATATTTTGGAATACTGGTGTAACAAAAATAATATTGTTTCAAGCTTAGCTGAAATAATATTGGCAGTACCTTCTTCCCAAGTAAACGTGGAACGGTTATTCTCATCTCTTAAATTTATTTCATCAGATCAGCGAAACAGGTTAACAGCAACCAATGTTGAACATACATATATTGATGGTCAAAGCCAATGGAAAATTTAATTATTAAAAATGAACTCTATTAATAAATTTATTTATTTATAGATAGAAGAAATATTTTTTCTATTTCGTTTTGTTGGAGATGTCTGACCTGGGGTTTGAGCCGAGGCCTCACATCTATAAACCAACAATCTATCTGCTAGACTACAGGGAGCAAGTGTCATCATTAGATATTTCGTAGTACTGACTGAAGGGTTGTAATGACCAATTATGTATGTATGTATATGTGTACTCCAAACAGGTCGAACAAGAGATATAAATAACAATTTTGTTAAATAAGGATCAAAAAATTCCTTAGACCAATGTTTCATGTATCCAAGTAAGCCATAAGCTTAATTTACCATCATGGATATGTTATTACGAAAGTAGAGTCTGTTATCCAACAGTATACCAAGGTCCAAAATACCTTGAACTTTATCCAAAACAGCATTGGCAATGCAATAGAAGGTATCAATTTTAGTGTGTCTAAAAAATGTCATTTGTTTACACTTTTTACTATTCTATTCCAACAAATTGAACTTGCACCACTTATAAAAACTGCAAAAGTCGGCACGAATTGATTCAAATCCATTCACATCGCTAAAAGTGTTAAATATTTTAACGTCGTCAGCATACATCAGCACCTTAGAACGCAAAACAACTGAGGGAATATTATTGATAAATAAAGTGAATAATATGGGACCCAAATGACTGCCCTGAGGTACATCAGAATGCACTTTAACAATTTTAGATATGACACTTCTAAATTTGACTTCTTGAGTTCTTTGTGTCGAATTTATCCATTTTACAGCAGAAACACTAAAGCCCATAATTTGTGCAATAGAAGTTTATGATTAACTTTATCAAATGCTTTACATATCACATCAGTCTGCATTTTATTTGAAAATCCTTCATTAACAATTGTGGTGAGTTGCAAGATTTTTTTTTTTTATTTATTTATTTATTAGTATTAAAAATACTTTAAATTTTCAACAAATTTACAATAAATGTATATATTACAAATTATTATTAAATAATACAATATTAGTACACTTTCGTCTAAAGACATTTTCATTTGTTTCCTTCTTAAGTTGTTTGACAATGAGTTAAACAGCTGTAGACCCTTGTAGAATATCGTTTTCTGCATTTGTGTTGACCTCACTCTTTGGATCCTAGTCACATGCATTTCTTAGTTGATATGGTTGACGGTCTCCCACATAATGTATTTGATCACATAGATATTTCGGGGCGTCTCCTTGTTTTAATTTTCTAATAAACCTTAATGTGTTAAATTGGAGCCGTTGTGCTATGCTCATCCATTTTAGATTAGTTAACATTGTATTTATATGTGTGTAACGATCGCATTTTAGTATTATTCTCATAGCTCTATTTTGCAGTTTCTGCATCCTTGCTAATTGATTTGAGCTGCTGCATGTGAATAAAATAGTGGAACCATATTCAAAGTGTGGTTTTATTATCGTGCTGTATATATTTATCGCTGTAGACTTGGATATTTTGCTTCTTATTCTTTTTAAAAAACAAATTTTTTTTACCAACTTTTTTGCATAAGTAATCTATTTGTTCATTGAAATTTAATTTTTTATCGATTATAAAACCAAGGTATTTTATATATTCGACTTTTTCAATTATTGTGTCATTTATTTTAAATATTCCTTCTGAATTTAAGATTATTTCCATTATTTTTGTTTTATTTTCATTTAGTTTGAGTTTATTCATTTTAAGCCATTCGTCTATTTTTTTCATACCATACTTGATATTTTCGCGACATTCCTAATCACTATTTGCTATAGTATATATCAGGGTGTCATCAGCGTATAATATAACTTTACATTTTTCTAAAATACTTGGCATTTCATTTATATAAATTATGAACAACAAAATGGAACCTTGTGGCTCTCCGAAGTTATTTATAAATTCGTCAGATTCTATGTCATTTAATTTTGTCGTTTGCCTTCTTCCTTTCAGGTACGATTTGAACCAATCTAGCTCGATTCCTCTTATTCCATACATACATATATCGTTAGTCTCATTCGCAAAGGTGTTAAGTCCACTTTTTCCAAAATTGAGATTTTAATGCAAAACGGTAACATTATACATAATACATATTTTACAACAAAAAAACATGTCATTATATAGTTCAAAGTTGTTGTAATTTTGTGGTTTCCAAAAACGCTAAGTCCACAAAACTACGAAAAATATTAATATTATTAATTAATTAATAATAATAATAATAATTAACATTATTAGTTATTAATATTATTATTATTTTGTAAAAATAATTGCGTTTAAACAGTTTAGAAATTTTAAAAACTGAAAAAGCTACAATGTTTTTTGTGTCTCCTGTAAAATTTGAAAAAAGGGACTTAACACCTTTGCGAATGAGACTAACGATATAGTTTATTCAGTATTATTTCTCTATCGATCGTCTCAAAAGCTCTTTTGAAGTCAAGAAATATTGCTATAATCCTCTTATCTTTTCCTACTGCTCTCCATTCACTTGTGACATAGTTTACCGTGGTTTCACACGAATGTTTTTTACGGAATCCCGACTGGTATTTAGATAATATGTCGCGATTTTCTATATATTTTTCAAGCTGATCTTTAACTACTTTTTCAATTATTTTTTCGCAAGTTTTTAGAGAGTTTATTGGTCTAAACTTCTCGCATTTTTTTGTTCTGGGCACTTTCTCAATTGGGGTTACGGTTGATTTTTTCCAATTATCAGGAAAAATACCTGTCTCTAAAGATGTGTTTATTACTTTTACCATAATATTTCCTGTTACATTCCAGTTGTCAAGTATAATTTTATTTGATACACGTTCATGGTCAGATTTGTTATTCATACACTTCACGATGCTCTCCAGTTCAATAATATTTATCTTCCGAAATTTAAAAACATCATTCACTCTATATTCTATTCGGTAATAATATTGAATACTAGGTGTTGAACATCGAGATTTACGAAAGCCTTGTCAACACGGCGAAATATTATGGTATAGGTGATCGGTTAGTATTTCCTCAAGAATAGCATTAATTCTAGCAATACCTCTGTAGTTTGATATATCCGATCTAATGCCATTTTTAAATAAAGGGATGATGTATGATTTTTTCCAAACTAGTGACAAATAACATGATTTAAGGGACTTGTTGAACATTGCAATAATGATGCACAATTTTTGAGTATACAACTCGGTATACCATCAGGACCTGGACTAAATAAGCTTTTTAGTGATGTTAAATTCGAAAGAACAATATCAACATTAATAAACGGAATGGAAATCCGTAATGATTGGTTTGTTGTATAGAAATAAGATGTTCCAGTATCATAAGACATAGTAGAATACGTCGTTGAGAAGAAAGCAGCAAATGCTTACTTATTGAAATATCATCCTTAGCAATCAAAGAGCGATATTTTAAAAGTTTGCGGTAACCAGAAAAACGATGTTTAGAATTTACGAACTTGTAAAAAGATTTAGGATTAGGTTTTATATTAGATTTTATCCGACTTATGTAATTTTTGGTACCCAAATTTGTTAACAATATTATATTCAGATCTTGCTAAAGCATAATTTCGATAGTCAACAAATAAGCCTTTTCTCTTATATTTCGTATATGTATTTTTCCTATTTTTAATGTTTATTAATTGTTGATTATTCCATGGTGGATCTTTATTGCAGATACTTTAATTTTCGGAACTAATAGCATTGTATAAAATGGCATAGAAATTCGATACAATATGTATTATCAAAGTTATTACTAGCGAGTATGGAATTCCAGTTAACATTAGATAGCATACCATTAAGTTCACTGTAATTAGTGCGAGGAAAGCAATAATATTTATTATGATTAACAATTTGTTTGTTAGCCGAACTACGTGCTATAGATACACAAATCAATATTAATTTTCAGCGTAGGATGATATCTATCCTCAGGCGAAGTTAAAGGTTCAGAATATAACGGTATTAACATCACTCACAAACTCCAAGTCAAGTATTTTCCAAAAGTCATTACAAACGGAATTAATTTGATAAAAGGATAGGTCGAAAATATTAATCAAGAAGTCATTATTCTTTATTGGAATTAAGTTAGGCACATTAGATATACATATACAGTGAAGGACTAAAGTCTACATGCCGCCATATGTAATGGTATTCTAAAAAAAACACTTAGTTAATACAAAAATTAATGATACAGTTTTTTTTCGTAAATCATCTTTATTCATAAAAAAATAAAAATTAAATTAATTAATAAAATAAAACTGTATACTTAGCTTTTCCAGTTAATAAATGTTTTTAAAAAATGTAAAAAATTGTGGTTGCATGTAGATTTTAGTCCTTCACTGCATATATATATGGGCAATTTCGTGTCAAGTGACCCAATTTTTAAAATCGATGTCTTTCGATTTGGATGAAATTTGCACCAAGGTTAGTACTATTGGATAGTAGGCCAGACACAAATTTTCAGCTGTATCAGTCAAGAACTGCCGGAGTTAGAGGGGGTCAAATTTGGCCATTTTGGTCATACAGGGTTTTTTTAAAATGTGTGTAACTTTTCACCTATTGGTCCTAGCAAAAATTTCCCAAAGGATATTAGATACCTATTTCTTCAATCTTTCCAAAAATAATTAAAAAATTTTTTTTTTTTGCTCAAAAGAAAGCTTATACAATTTCCTTTAAGACCTTTATTATCGCTTAATGGGATGCGAGTGGGATATCTATAAAAAAAATTATTTTTTAACTCAAGAATAAGATTTTTCAATATTTGGCACATGTACAATTTTCATTTTCCCCCATTTTTTTTTTTTTTGAACTGGAGTTTTTTTTATTTTTCCTCAAAAGAAAACTTAGACCATTTCCTTCAATAGCTATCTAATATCCTTTGGAAAATTTTTGCTAGGACCAATAGGTGAAAATAGGTGATTAACAAATTGTTAATCATAATAAATATTATTGCTTTCCTCGCACTAATTACAGTGAACTTAATGGTATGCTATCTAATCCAAATCGGAAGACATCGACAACTCAAATATCAACAACAACAAACAAAAAAAAAAAAAAAAACAACGAACAAAACAAAAACAATGTTGTTGAAACAACCAGCTGTTTTGTTTACCAGCTGTCAAATGAGCTGTCTAAACACTTAAAATATTGTAATCAATAAACCGAATATTGACTCAATAAAAGTGCCTGTCTGAACATAGTAATATACTATCGTTTGATGGAATGCTTAACGGACGAGAACATACTGAAGACGTCGATGGCGTAGAACCAGAATCTATGACCATTGTGAAATTAATAACAGTTGGCATAGATGAGTTGCTCAAAGATGAAACTTCTTGATCTTTACTTGATTTTTTCTTTCTTTTTAGGGGTTGTTAGATATTAATCTGGCATCACTCCTTGTTTTGGTAAAAGTATTAATCTCAATCCACCCGTTTCCATCTCCGGATATAAGGCAGTTGATTATACGTCTGTTCAGGACTATTTCACACGCTGTGAGTGGTCATTCCAATTGAGCAGAATAGCTGAGACGGAGTATATGAAATATATACTGGTTCACATGGGTGCCGAGTTGAACAATGCACTCAAAATATTGGTGAGTCCTACAGTCCCTGAAGACCTCACATATGAGGAAATAAAAACAACCTTGGTGAATCATTTTGACGGCAAAAGAAACCAATATGCCGAAAGTGTGAAATTTCGTCAAGTAATGCAGGAAAAAGGTGGGAGTGTAGCAGACTTTTCACTACGTTTAGGACGAGCATATTGTAATTACGGTAGCTCTTTAGATCATATGCTAACTGAGCAAATGCTTTACGGGTTGGAATCAAGTAGTATTTGTGACGAGATTATCGCGAAGGAGCCCGCGTCATTCAAGGACGCATACGAGATAGGTCAAAGGCTCGAAGCATCACATAAATCAGCTGTCGAAATGAAAGGAAATATTTCTTTCTCCAATCCGTCAACGGAATCGATGTTGAAGGTGGGTTATAAGTCTTCCAAATTTGGGGAAAACTCTAAAAGAGCTTCCACAAGGAAAATAGCGTCAAATTCGGATTTCTTGAACAATACTAAATGTTACGGTTGCGGTGGCAGCCATAATAGGGACCATTGCAAATTCCGCAATGCCACATGCTACGCTTGCAACAAAAAGGGGCATACTGCTCGGATATCGGGATATCGGATGAGGATAGTGACTCTGAGACAATTCAAAGATTGAATAAAGTGGGTGGTTGCAAATCAGGAAAACACATGATGGAAGTGTTATTGAATGGAAAAATGGTTGTAATGGAATTGGACTCAAGCGCCCCATGTGGAATAATAAGTGAAGACACACTGAAAACAATATCAGGTAAATTTTAAGTACAGCCTACGGGCAGAAAGTTTACAAGCTACACTGGTCATAAGATAAATGTCATCGGTCGGGTGTTGGTGAATGTTACAGTGGGACACAGAACACGTAAGCTTAATGTATACGTCGTTGATGATGACTACGATGCGCTGTTTGGTAGAGAGTGGATTCAACAGTTCGTTAATGAGATAGATTTTAGAAAGTTGTTTTCTTCATCGGAACCAGTTGGTGCAATAAGAATGGATGCACCACATTTAACGCCCAAGGAAGCTCAGTTGTTGCAAGATGTACTTGTTAATTTTGAGAATATGGTTAGTACTTCTGCTGGTAAGTTGGACATGCCACCGATTAAACTCCATTTGAAGGAAGATGCGAAGCCGGTTTTTGCCAGAGCAAGGGAGATCCCTATAGCCTTGAGGGGCACATACGCGGAAGAAATAGAGAAGAAAATAGCATCTGGAATTTACACAAGGGTAGAGATTTCGGAGTGGGCATCGACAACTCATGTTGTTGCCAAGAAGGACGGTAGGATCAGAATAACAGGTAATTATAAACCTACTTTGAATCCCCATATAATTGTAGATGAGCATCCTATTCCCAAACCGGAGAATATTTTCAATAGAATGAATGGAGCGAAGCTTTTTTGTCATTTGGACATAACCGACGCTTATTCACATTTGCAAATTGATGACGACTTGGCACACGCCCTAACACTGAACACCCCGACACACGGTTTATTTCGACCCACTAGAGCAGTCTACGGCGCAGCAAACATACCGGCAATATGGCAGCGAACGATGGAATCTGTACTACAAGGCATTCCCAACGTCTGCATTTTTTTCGACGATATATTTATTTATGCTGGGAATTTTGAGGAATTATTGATTTTCCACTAAATCGTTCACAGGAAAAGGGCTTAAAGTTGAACCGATCGAAATGTGTGTTTGCAGCACCGGCCGTCGAATTTTTGGGGCATAAGATTGACAGCTGCGGAATTCACAAATCCGATAAGCATGTGGAGGCAGTAAGGGACGCTCCCCGACCCACAACACATGAGGAGTTACAGCTACTTTTGGGAAAGGCCACTTACTATGGGTCTTTCATACCTAACTTATCCACACGCAACAGACCCCTAAGGGACATACTTCTGAAGAAAGAGTTCATTTGGACCGCAGAAGCAGAAAGGGCATATGCGGATATTAAAAACGAGTTAATATCATCTAGAGTTTTAATGACTTATAACCCCGAACTTCCACTACTTCTCGCCACGGATGCCAGCCAAATAGGGTTGGGCGCGGTCCTGTCTCATCGACTTCAAGATGATCGTGAAAAACCGATTGCATACGCCAGTCGGACATTGAGCAGCACGGAAAAAAAGTATTCGCAAATCTATAAAGAGGTCCTGGCCATTGTATGGGCAGTTACGAAATTTTTCATGTATTTGTATGCTCGGCATTTCACCCTTATTACCGACCACAAACCACTGACACAAATTTTGGATCGCCAGAAATCACTTTCCGTTTTATGTATTAGCCGTATGGCCAACTATTCCGATTTTTTTTTTTTTTTTAATTTTTTTCATTTATTTATTCCAAAGTTTTCAAATTTACATTTAGGGCCTCAGCACCATTATGGCATTATTGAGGCTATCTGGCAACAATTCTTACTATCATATAATATTATTATAGTTTATAATACAATATGAATTAATAAAAAAAGAAAAAAAAGAAACAAACATAAAAAAAATTAATAAAGTATATGCAATATAAGAAAATAATAAATATATTTACATAATTAAATTACTATAAAAGGAGCATATCAAGGGTTTCTAGCAAATATTCTTTTAATCTTCTTTTAAAAATAGAAAGAGATTCCGAATTTTTAATTGACATCGGCAATTTATTATATTGTAAGCTACCATTGTACTCAATTCTTTGCTTGGTAGTTTCTAGACGACACCTTGCAGTTTGCAAATTAGACCTTTGTCTTGTGTTTACATTATGTTGATTAATATGTAATCTAATCGTATGGTATCCAATGTTGTGAAGTACCTTATATACATAAACAAGTAGTTGCATTTTGTGTAAACCATAGACGGGCAAAACAGTGCGCGCTATCTCTTTATACAATATAGAGGTGGAAAACAAATTAGGTAGTTTATAAACATTTTTCAAAGCTTTGTTTTGCAAAACCTGCAAGGATTTTAAATCAGCATTTCTCTTGTATCCGTAAATAAGTGACAAATAGTTAATATTACTTTGAATTAGCGATTCAAATATCATTAGTTTCGACTTTTCATCGAGTTTATGTCGAAGTTTATAAAGAATTCCCACAACTGGAGATATTTTAGATTTAACATACTGTATATGGGACTGCCAAACAAGATTACTCTGAAAATTAACGCCAAGGTATTTTATAGCATTTACTTCCGTTATCTGTTTTCCATCTATTTCTATCACACAACTATTAGCTTGGCTCCAATGCGGTCTAAACCTTATAAACTTAGTTTTATTTGTATTTAAGACTAGTTTATTAATTCTTGTAAATTTTGTAATTAACTCTGCATCATGAGCAATTATTGATTGAAGAACTTCTACTTGCCTGTATGGATAAAAAATGCACAAATCATCTGCATACATAAAAATTTTCCCTTGCAATCCGATGTTGTTAAAATCATTAACATAAATTTTAAAAAGCAGAGGTCCTAAAACACTGCCCTGTGGCACCCCATATTTCACATGTCTCATTGAACTATTAATTGAATTAACAGCGACATACTGTGTCCTATTAGAAAGATAGCTCTTGAAATACGCAAGCTCTCTTCCTGCCAGGCCATAAAATGACAGTTTTTCTAATAAGATTGTATGATCCACCAAATCAAATGCCTTACTAAAGTCATAAAATAAACCTCCAACACCAATGTATCCTCTATCTAAGCAATCACAAATATAGTTTATAGCATTGATAACTGCTTCATCAGTACCACAGCCTCTTCGGAAACCGTATTGGTTGACTGCTAGCAGGTTTTCCATTTCCAAATATGATGATAATTGCTTATAAATCAGTTTTTCAAAAATTTTGTCTAATATGGACAAAACAGCAATTGGACGATATTTCTCCACTGTATCTGCCGAAACTTCTTTTGGAATCGGAATTATCTTTTGAATCTTAAGCAATTCAGGAAAAATTGAAGTATTTATTGTGTTATTGAAAATATTTACTATATGTGGTATTAGCTCATCAGCACATTCAACAATTAGTTTACATGAAATTTTATCAAAACCAGGTGATTTTTGTATATCTAAACATTCAACTAATTCTCGTGTTTCACTTATATCGGTGTGCTGAAGGGTAAAATAGTTACAATGTCGCCGAAGCGATCTGAATTCATTCCAACTTTCTCCAGGAATATAATTAATTAGTCCTTTTAGGTTTTCTATTGAGTTAATAAAATACTGATTAAGTAATTCAGCTTTTATAACATCGTCATTAATTAAAATACCATTCTCGTCTTTCAATTTCAATTCAGACTTCTTTACTCTACCAAGTATTTGATTTAGAAATTGCCAGGATTTTTTAGGATCACTCTTTACTTTTTCTATCTTCTCATGATAGTAAAATTTCATTGCGTTTCTCATAGCTATTTTTATTACCTTGCTAATTCTTTTCAATCTATCTTCAAGATCTAAATTAAATTTTCTTTTCCTTAGCTTTAAAAGTTTCTTTTTCAGGCATATTAATTTTCTTATGTTTCCGTCTATCCAAGGTGCAATTTCAGTATTCACATATAGTTTTTTCTCTTTCACAGTTGTAGACCTTTGAGCAGCAGTAGACACACATGATACAAATCTCAATACATCATCAGATGGATTTCTAGTAACAGCGAAGGAATTCATGTTAATTTCTAGAATTTGTTTAACTTTCTCATAATCACAGTGGGAAATTAAAAGCTCTTTTGAATCACTCGTATTGATTTGAGACATTAATGTACAAAAAATGAAGTTATGATCAGAAATTTTACATTCCACCGAACTAATGTTAACTCTGTTAAATAAATTACTGAAAACGTTATCTATTGATTTACCACTAACAGGCCGAGTAACAAGTGTGTGACAGTTTCGACAATCGTATGTTTCAATAATTGCCTTCAGTTCCCCAGAAATTGTAGGGTCCAAAAAATCTATGTTTGAATCTCCAACCAAAATGCATGGAAAACGTGAAAAAAGTTGCAAGATATGATCGATATACGATAAAAAGGTACCAGTGTTGCATTTTTGCGATCTATAAAACGACATGATCTTTAACGGTTTACCACAGGTTGTATAGTTTTTTAATGATATTACTATGGCATCAATGAAATTTTGACTTTCGCAAATTTCGACGGAATACTGTATGCTATCTCTGATATATATCGACGTTCCACCATAAGCATCATTGCGGCAACAATGTATACTAACGTAACCAGGTATATTATATAAGTTCACAAACTCCTTTTTAAGCCATGTTTCCTGAATGCAAATTATTGTTGGTAATTTAAAAAAAGTAGCTATTAATGATTTAAACTTATTAAACTTAGTAAGAGATGATATGCTCCTTATGTTTAACGAAAAAATGCATAAATTGTTTGATTTATCTCTTATAAACGTATCAAAAGAATTCAATGATTGAAAATAATTATTCATTTAATATAAAAATAGAATTAAACTTTAAATTAATTAGCATAAAATAATATAATAATATAAAAGTGAAATCTACGATGGTGATAAATAATCATCATTAACGTTATCATCATCAGAACCAGCAGCAGCTTCCATTCGATATCCACGAGACAATCTTGAATTTCCTTTGGTTGATTCTAACAGGAGTTGATCCACCTCATCAGCATTCTTTATAAGTTTGGGTTTATACAATTGACTCTTTTTTGCAAAAACTTTTCCATTTGCTGCGTAAACTCTCCCATAACCTACTGATTTCAGGGATTTGGCATGATTTAAAAGGTTCAGTGTTTCTCTACCAAGAAAATCATTTACAAAAATAGATTGTGTTTCCTCTTTTTGATTAAGTCTAGGTTTAGCTGACATAACTTTTTTCTTCGCGGCTTTAGAATTAAATTTTGCAACAATTGTTTTACGTTTAGCATTTTTGTTTTTTCCAATGAAATAAGCTTCATCAATTTCTGCAGAGCTAATATTAATATCAACAGATTTCATTACATTTATGACAGCATCTACTGCATTACTATTATCAGACACCTCAATACCGCTAACCAAACAATCATTCTTTACACGATCATCATATAAAAACCTCACCTTTCTTGGGAAATTTTGATTTCAACATAATGTTTAAAACGACAAGGGCTAACGCAAATGCCGATTATTGCTCAAGAGCCGTAAAGGACGATCAAATTGACCGAGAAACGCAGGTGTCTGAATTGGACGATTTTGACATCTTTATGGTGAGACAAATAGATCAACTACCGACCAGCTCTGTTCAGATTGCTTCGGAGACTAGAAAAGATGCAAAGCTTGGACAAATTATCAGGATCCTGGAAAGCGTCAAATCACTCCAATCGTATGGTTATAAGTCACCTGAAATCAACTATAGAATGGCCGGCAATTGTTTGACATATGAGCATAGAGTCGTTATACCGGAAAAGCTTCGCATGAAAATTCTACAGGATCTGTACTCTGCTTATTTGGGCATCTCAAAATGAAGGGTATAGCGAGGTCGTTTGCATATTCTTCTGGCATTGACAGGGATATTCAGTGTCGCAAGAAGCTGTGTGGATTGTTCGGAACGTGCAAATGAACCACCACCAAATGAACCAAAAATCCGAGGCCATCATTGGCACTACCCAAAGGGACCATGGGAGCGAATTCATGTGGATTATGCGGGACCATTCTTGGGGTCTATGTTACTGATTGTAACTGATGCGTACAAGTGAATTGAAGTAAAGGTAACATCTAGCAGCAAATCCATTGCTACAATTAACATTCTCGATGAACTTTTTACTAACTATGGGGTGCCGACTATAACAGTGACCGACAACGGCACATGTTTTGCATCAGCAGAGTTCAAGGAGTTTCTCACTGAGTCGGAGTTAAATACCACAAATTTACGGCACCATGCCACCCGTCTTCTAATGGTCAGGCTGAGATCAGTACAGACGGTGAAGAATGCTTTAAAATCAGCTGGAGCGAGTAAGAATGACCTACAAAAACACCTCAATATATTCCTCCGCTATTATAGAATTGCCCCCCATGCGACAACTGGTAAGCCCCCATCTCTTCTGTTCATGGGACGTGTATTACGCACACATTTGAACTTACTTCAGAAAACTGACTTCAGAAATAGGTGACAAGCAATATATGAAGTTGGAGCTGTCATTTCGAACCGTTGCCCCAATGCAAAATGTATATTTCATATGGTACGCACGACCCTAAGTGGCTGCTAGCTTTGGTTTTAAATCGTTTGGGAGATTTGCATTATGAAATCCTATATAAAGGAAAACGTATAAAACGACACACCGACAAATTAGGGGCAATGTCGAAAAGAATATAGCGAACGAAGCTGAACTTAGTGCTGAAACCGTGAAGCGTAGAAGACGATCGCAATTGAACGGGGAGAAGGGTCATTCGCTGCCACATGAAACTGGCGATAAATCGTTCACTGATTCACCAACAAGCTTCTCAACACAAGGAGATCTTACAAATACTCCGAACGCAACTATGACTATTCGGCACCACAATCGTATTTCCTTGGTTTTGGTCCACAAGGAGATAATGAAGAGAATGCAGATCAACGCGACTTAGATTCTTCTGGAAATTCAAATGAACGCGTAAGTGCTGATTCAGAGGAAATACTGCCGCCCCGTAGGTCACCCAGGATTCAAAAACGGAGAATAGTATTCTCGCCCTAATCGTCGGCATGCGTGGGAAGAAATGTTAGATATTAATCTGGCATCACCCCTTGTTTTGGTAAAAGTATCAATCTCTCTGGCAACCTGTTTTTGTTAAACCGCCATTTATTTATTCTAAGAAAATTTTATAGTAAAACGAACATTGAAATAAAACGTTTATATAAACTCATTCTAAATAGTATAATTTTAGTTAGGGACACAATAGGGGTGTAATTATGGCCAGCATTAATAAATTTGTTCAAACTCGAAAAATTCTTAATTAATTCTCCAAACACTGCTAGTTTCGACTGCAAGGCAGAAAACTCATTACTAATTGTCAAATTGTCCTTTATAACTTCTAAAAAATTTATAAAAATCGACGTTAATATTTTTGCATACAGAACAAGTCCAGTGCAGAGACTTTGTCTACTCAAAATGTTCATCTAAATCACGTGATATAAGTGCAGTACATTTTAAATGATATGCCCCTACTGCGGTTGCCAACTTTTTAGTAGTTTGGTCGTCTTTCAAAAATCGGTATTGCCATTCCAACTTAAATGCGGTTGACTTTTCGGTTGTGCGGTTGATTTTTTAGTTGTGTTTTATAGTATTGAGGTCCACCACTTTGTATGAGTTTGGTTGGCAAAAGCTTTAAATATAGACAACTGCTTATTAGCAGTTGAGTCTCTGTCAGTTATAGAGTTCAGTCAGTTATAGAGTTCTTTTTAAAAATAATAGAAAAAAAGATAAAAAATGAAAAAATCGTAAGTAAATTTCTTTCTGCTTAAAATAAATAATTAAATATTTAATACGCAGGAAATTGAAAATAACAACCAAATCCCAATTTGAGCGACTTGTGATGTTGATGTAAAATAATCCAGAAATTTCTAAAGGAAAGCAAAAAATTTGGGATGACCAAAAACCAGTGCAAGAAATGCGTGAGAAGTATTTTCTACAGAATTTAATAGCTTGGGACCACCTACAAGAACCCCCTCCGAATGGCAACGTGTAAGTAGCAGAGATCAGCAATGAATCGTTTTTTCGCTACTCATAACTACTCATGAAATTTTGAGTATAAGTGAGTCAACAGTATTGAAATTTAACTATGAAATCTGATTCATTCGTACTCGCTACAACATTGATTTATAAGTACAGGTTCAATGACTATGAGTACAACGTTGACATCAAACTCATAACATTCGAAATATGAGCCTTTGATTTTGAAAGTGGTACAAGTCATATTTTCCTTGTTTCGAGATATTTAGAGTTTTGCACTTTAAAGGATTAAAAAATATTTTTGTATTATGGAATATGATTTTTCGACAGTAAAGTAGTGCCAACAAACAAGTATTTATTATGATTGTGAAATTTTTAACCATTTTTAAAAGGAAATGTGGTTTTGAAAGGTTGAAATGACTTATACCGCTTTCAAAATTAACTGCATGATTTTATAAATGACTTACACCATCAAGGAAACATTTTTATTAGTAATTAACATTCTATTCAAACTCATTTGATTGTAACCAAGTAAATTATTTATTAGTATTTAGGGAAATAAAGTGTTTGTGAAAAATTGGTGGGATATGGTAAATCCATCATATCTTTACATTTTTCTTCTGTTATTGGTCTAATGGTTGTGTACAATGGAAGCAAACCAATATTTTCGTATATTCTAGGTCTTCCTCTTTTAGGTGAGATAATTTTTAGAAATCTGATCCATTGTATTTTTAGCCAAGACACAGCTTCTCCATTGGTGTTTTTCTTTCTATTATTCGTTGATTCTTTTAGTTGTTTTGTCGAAATGAAATCTTTCTGAGCCATTTGTACTACCAAAAATGTGTTTCTCTTTTTACATAATTCTATTAAATTATAATAATGCTCAGGGATGTATAAATAATTCGATTTTTTAATTTTAGTTTTTATCAAACCAAAATCGCGATCATTTGGCTAAAAAGAATGGCCGGATACCATAAATTTATGATCAACTGTTTCAACATTATTATCAGATGACTGAACAATTTTTAACCATATTAAAGCTATGTTAATGTTACGATTTTGTCCTGAGCAGGCATCACTGTAAGCTATGACATGCTTTTGAGTGGTAATGTCCCGAATGTGCTTTAAGATGCAGGACGCAACTTTGTGTGATATTCTTGAGGCGATTGTTTCATCCAATGCATACATTTTAGCATTTTCATTGTGAAAATTATGAAACCCTAAATTGTATACATACATGTCGCGCTTATAATAAGCTACCGAAACAGAAAGTTTTGGATAAGAAAGTGCTTTCCGTAGATCAAATATGAATCCGTAATATTCACTCGGGTTATCTTTTGCTTTTTGTAACTTTTAAACTTTTTCTAGCCTGTTCGGCACTGTGAAGATGTGAATCATGAATTTCCATAAGATGCAACTTCTCGTCTTCATTACTGGATGCTTAAATTTTTAGTTTTAGCGAATCACACTTTTGGCACGTGTCTTTACGAGGAGTATGAAAATTTAAGTTGAACTCCGAATTGAATATTTTCCTGTAAGTCCACTCCTTCATACGTGGTGTATTATTTTCATCACATTTTTTCACATACAGCTCATACATTTTTCGAATATCTAAGTCAGTACTTAGATACTTTCGACCTGAAGCGTGATGTGATCTCGTGTAATGGCTCTCACATGCTGGAAAACTCAGAATATGTTCTCGTAACACTTTAATTTTTTCTTCATCTGTTTTTCTAAATGAACCAGCCATTTCGCCACGACCATCCGTTCCAGGTGTTTTAGCATTTAAGACACGGCTTAATCTTCCGTTAGATATTTTGAAAGTATCCAAAAAAAATGTTTTGCAAACAGAAACTTCTGAATTCCGTACATATAGATAAAACTTAAAACTACATTTTCTCATATATCCTTCGTAATTTCTGGGTCGTCTTTGTTTTATTGTTTTCGAACCAAACCATACAGAAACAAATTCTGTTTTTCGAAACTTGCTAATTTCCAAAAAGAATCAAAATTCGCTTTCCCTTCTTCATATCCGATTCCATTTATACATTTTTTGGAAAAGGCAATCTTTATTTTCGAAAAGTAATTATTCTGCCAAACTTTGTGTACAGACTTGACTTATACCACTATCAAAAAAACAGTATCTGTATTTTGTTTACCAACCAAAAAATAAACACATTTTATCGAGTTAATTTTCATGGCATACTGCTAATCTCTTCAGATTATGTTATTTTATTGGGATTTGATATGAAATAGCTGATAAACTAGATTTTTAAAATTTTTGACTTATACCACTTTCAAAATCAAGGGTTCATATGTTTGATTCATACGCCTACTCAATCAGATTCGTAAATTTAGAAAAATACTTATAATATTCATAAATGATTCGAGTGATTTTAACAGAAGGTATGTCCGTGATGTTACCCTTATTACTAACATAGAGAATATGTCGCAAGATTGTACCTTTTCTGACTACATATATATCAACTGATTCGATGAACCGCTTATTAAACCGGAAAAATACTAACTGATGTACTTACTTATGAACAGCAAAGTACCATTCACAACGAGTCCAAACTAGAAATCATAACGAAACTACTAACAATCTGAAAAATCTTAAAAAAAACTATTAAGAAAGGATTGAAAGCTGAAATTGGAATGGACAGAAAGACATTTATAAATCCTGATAAAATGGTTTCAAAAATTTAATCAGAAAGGCAGAAGGATAACGCTGTAACAATGTATTTATAAACTTCTTTCGAGACAAGAGGATTTCGAAATAAATTATTGACATTTCAAAGAAATTATTTTTAATTCCAAAGCCAGACGGATTCTGGACTACCATTAATAAAAAGCACCCTGTTTATCCTCTTCAAGGCATGCTTCATAAAAAACACACACGCACATAATGTGTCGATTATAGCGATCCCAGAACAGGATTAGAGACCATCTTCAGAGCATGCTTGTATTTATTCCTAAGAGAGGTAAAGAGAATTTTTCTACTTAAGACGCTAGTGAGTCATTGAAATCAATATTACATCATCTCTCGAATCAGGTACTCTTTCTGAGGCACAATACTTTTAAACGAAGATAAAATTTATCAAAATTTTTGTTATTTTTGCTAGTTGTCAGTGTGTTCGCTAAATGATCTCTAGAGCAATTGGCAACTGACCAAAAATCATCTTCAGCGGTGAGGCTCACTTGTGGATGAATGGGTTCATGTACAAACAAAATTGTCAAATATGGGACGATACCAATCCACAACAGATTCGATGCATCCTGAAAAAGTAACTATTTGGTGAAGATTTTACGCTGGCGGAGTTATCAATCGATATTTCTTTGATAATGATATAAATTGAATGGTCTGGGCACCAACGACATGTGATATCTACAAGTCGATAAATTTTTTCTTAAATCGCAGGTGTATGCGAATAAGTCACAAATTACAGTGGTTCTCAAAGTCAAGACAACCCGCGCCGTCGATCAAATTAAGCCTGATTTATGCTACAAAGTCAAGGAAATTTGGCCACTTCGGATGTGCGATGTTATATTATACACATAATGCCATTCATAGGCCTTTCAAATTATAAATTATAAGTAATTTTGATTATATTTGACACTCACTTTTTTATTTCAACGTTTCTATGAATCATCCCTAATCAGTTATCAACGCCGTAATACAGCAGGATATTAATCCTGCGGTCATTGTTTTTGTTAAAAAACTGATAAGGCTCAGACGCACCGAGTTAACTTTAAACACATTAATGCTCCAACGTAAAGGTACAGATAATGCTCCAATGAGGTGTACTCTCGCGATAGAACATTACCCTACAATTTACAGTATCACCATAAAATGGTATCTAAGAATATTTTGTATATTTTTAATAAGAAAATTTTTATTCTGTTTGTGTATTCAATAATAAATGTATCTAAATTTGTAAAAATTATTTCATATATCATTAAATAATTGTAAAATTGCCTTTCAAAAAATGTTACTCTTAAGGCGTTGTCATTATTATTTTCCAAAATATGGAACTTTGAATATTGGTATATCAAACAAAAATTCGTTGTGCACGAATTAATAGTGGTTAGGGTTGTAATAAAAGACTATTTAAAGTTTTTAATCATAAGACTATTTTTTTTAATAAAATAAAAGAGTGTTATTTTAAAATTAAAAGAAAAACAGAATATTTTTTGATTCAAGTATTATTAAAAAATGTATTATTATTATTAAACAATAAATTATGCAGCTCAGATAGTGACAGTTATGACAACCATAATACTTTTTTACGTACAACAATAGTTCATGAACAAGCAATATTCAGCATTGAAGTTGCCGTAGTCTAGTAGGTAGTAGCAAAGAAAATAAAGTATAAAGAATGTGCATCTTAACATATTTTGGAATATTTTTCAAAAATATTTCATGACGCGGGGGGAAAGATAGGAGGGAAGTAAACAGAAACGAAGAGCGTAACAATGCGTTGCTCTCATTCTTTGCTCTCATCGCGATGAGATCAAAGACTATAAATATATGAAGATGTTGCACTGCCAGTACCAAATTTGTCGATGGCAGTACGGCTACTGCCACTTATTGTACTCAGAGAACTTATTATACTCAGAGAACGTATTGTTCTCTTCTCTAATTTATTCTCATATGCGTGTATACGTGTGTGCTTGTACATTGCCAAATAAAATAATAAACAAACTGAAAGATGTCTTGTTTTCACAAAATGTATGTGCAAATAGCCTGTGGAAAAAAATATTACCGTTTGTTTTATTGTAGGGTCAGAATATGTGTTTTATTGTTGTAGAAATGAAAGTATATCGATTCGCACCGAAATAAAAAATCCACATTTTGTGTGGACATTTGAAACTGAAAAACTGAAAAATTGTTTTATAAAAAGTGTGAATTTAAAAATTGTAGTGCATGCTCAAACAAAACGTTTAATAAATATAATATATAATTAAAATCATAAA
Source organism: Sarcophaga caerulescens (assembly GCA_927399465.1). Classification (NCBI taxonomy): domain Eukaryota; kingdom Metazoa; phylum Arthropoda; class Insecta; order Diptera; family Sarcophagidae; genus Sarcophaga; species Sarcophaga caerulescens. Next base: position 82,781,397 of record OV656872.1, on the reverse strand, counting down.
TCATATTTTTAGAAGATATTGATAGGACTGGAAATATATCAGAAAGTACACATACCCCTGATATAGATGTCGCAGATATATACGATGAAAATAAAGAATATTTTAATGAAGGCACCGATTGTTTTACGTCCAATAATGTGCCAATTGAATTAACATCAAGTCGATATTTTGTTGGTTACATAGCTCAACGAATATCTTGCGTTAAATGTCGATATAATCAAACCAGCGCAAATTTTGTCATATCCTTCAGAAATGTTCGTTTATGCAAAAAATTATATAAAAGATTCCGACTTTGGAAGTTTGTGCGCTCCATCTGATTTATTTTTTGAAGTTTGCAAAATTCATGTGTATAAGTCTTCGAAAAATTTTTTTTAGAAAATAAATCTATAAAAAACAAAAAAACATTTGTAGTTGGCCAAAAAATACAAAAAATGCACAAAAAATACAATTTATTCCTTGGTTTGATGAAAATAACGAATGTTATGCACATTCACACACGTATACACGCATATAAGAATAAATTGCTTAGAGAGAAGAACAATACGTTCTCTAAGTATAATAAGTTCTCTGAGTACAATAAGTGTACTTAGTCTTTTTTGTTTTCTTTCTCTCAGTTAACATGAGAGTGAGAACGACGATTCAGCTTTCCCTGTTACCTACCCCCCTCATAAGAAAGAAGCACAAAATTTTGTCAATTTTAAATACACTGTGTGCAACATCTTTACATATTTATAGTCTTTGGTCAAACAATAAAAACGATCATACATACATAATCGTACATACGCATATACATACGTACGATGAGAGCAACACATTGTTACGCTCTTTGTTTGTGTTTATTTTTCTTCTGTCTTCCCTCCCTCATCAAGAAATGATTTTGAAAAGAGATTTTGGTGAGAGCGGGTCTTACTGGTACATCCCGCCATAAGAAATTTTACTTCTACATGATGCGCATTCTTTATATCCATATTCTTTGGTAGTAGGCTTATTAGACGTAAAGCCCGGGTTCGTATCCCATGTCAGGCATCAAAACGAAATATGAAAGAAAAATATTTCTTCGGCGATTTCCTCTCAGCAGATTTCTGGCAAAAACTCGGAGAGTAAATAAAATTTGCTATACAAAAAAAGTTTCTCAAAAAATCTGTCGTTCGGAATCGACGTTAAACTGTAGGTCCCGCCACTCACGTATAAAATCAACGCACACAACATGAGTGGTGTGAGAAGCTAGGACGTTGTACAATGGGTCAATTCGACCTCCGGGTACTATACTTGTCACAGTTGACAAGTACACGTCCTCTTACCTAACCTAACCTAATATTCAGCACAACAACAATATAAATAACAAAAAGTATCAAGAGCAAGCAAACGAGCAACAACAACTAATAACAAACAAATTAATTAATTTTTATAAACAAATGCTAATTTAAAATATAAAATATATGTTTGATAAAATCTACCGCAATATCAGTTTCCCTTTGATAGCATTTAATCTTTAACAAGAACACGGCTATACCGGCGCCTAAACGGCAAAGGTCAGCAAAGAGCTATATGGTTTCGAGACAAGATTCAAAGAAACTCAATGTTCTGTCTAATACCGGCGCAACAAGGTCCTTAAAAGCTGTTGCCAAGTTCGCCTCGTGGATCAAAACCACGCCGAGGAAACCATCACGCCAGTCAATTGGAAGGTGACCGAAACGGCGTTATTACGTTCCTTCAGGAAGATCATCACCGACAACCCTGGTCCCTCCGCACATGTATATGATGCGGGCTGGTGCCAGGCCCAGATTAAATTAATGGCTTGTGAGGACCAACGATCATGGGACCTCTACAAGCTCGCCATTGCAGGCCTTGGGGAACTGTGGATGGAGGTACACCTTCGTGTCATCCCCAAAGACCAAATCCCACACACACCTAGGTCATCTGTCATGATTCCTGCAGATATCGCCGACCCTGATTAGATCATGGACCTCATCAAGATGTCGAACGATGACCTGGCAATTGGAGTGTGGTCAAGGTCGGAGAACCCAATAATGGGTTCATGGAGGCGATATTAATCCGTTCCCCTTTTCAAAGACTGTAAAGGTTGCATCTTCTTCTTCCTCAACTAGTATTGAGCGTTATTGGAACTCTCTACCTCATAGCGTACAATTAACGGGCAACGCAATGCAATTTAATAATAAATTGTTCTCCACGTTTTAGATTTAGCATTAAATCCTTTGTAAATATATTTTTGTTATTATTATATCTGATTGTTTATTATTCTTAGTATTTAATTTAACATTTTTTTATATAATATTGAAGTTTTAGATGAAATAATTATGTCAATTTAAGATCGCATACTCCAGTTATAATCTTTTAATCTTGTTGTATCTATATGACTTACTTATAAATGATCCAATAAAATAAAATAAATAAATAAATAGGACTTTGCGACCGAAACTGCTACGGCTGCATTTCTTCTACGACCCTTTAATGAACGGAAAGATATAATTTTGGTCTAAGAACCATGGGTCTACAAGGGCAAGGTTTGCGGATTCAATATAAAGTGGTACAAGGTGGTCATTCCTCCCGGCGTAGATAAGAAGAGAGCTTGCACCTTTTCAAGAATGGTATTAATCATTTTCTTTTTAATCATTTTAGCTGTGCTGATAATATGGCGTTTGTGGTAAGCTCCAACCTCCCTGGGGGCGGAGCCTTTTGGATCTTCTCCTTTTATATGCCGTACGAGGACTCCACTCCACCTAATGACTGTTTGAGGCGGTCAATGGTGGAAAACTAGACAAAAAGTAGTTCTCGTACTAATTGGTGTCGACGACAACGCTCATCCCTGCATATGGGGAAGCTCGGTACTAATGTAAGAGGTGAGTCAACCTTTGAATTTGTTATGGAATTTAAATTGTCGATCTTGAATGTAGGTGAAAAACCACGTTCTTTAGCTGAGTACGTAGGCAAGTCTCCAACGACTGCTCTCTGTCGGACAACGCATACATAACGTATGTCTTAAATGGGGTCCCCGGGAAAGCGAGGCGACCTTAGGCAGGAATAGATAGGATACTACTGGCTTTACCAGTTATTCAGTACATAACTAGTATGGATAAGGCGGTGGAGAGTCTGACAAGCACCTACAGAATTGCTACTTGCAAAGCCTGGAAAAAAGGTTCCAAGGGAAAAACTCCAAAATTGCAGCATTGCGGGGCGAATGTAGAAGGTTGCTTAACGAGGCTAAACTAATGAACAAATGGACTGGCTACAAACAAAATTTGCGCGAATTCAAAAGCATAACACGGAAGAGGAGCTCTTGGAAATTTCTTAGAGGGGAAATGAAAAAATCCAATGAGACAAGCAGTAGACTTCTGACAAAGACCAACTGTGATATAGGATCTATTAGTTCGGGTAGTAATACCAGAAATGACTCCCATCATTCGGAAACATCTACGCAAACGATTACCCTTAAATTTAAGTATGCGGATCTTTTATGCCGGTCTTGAGTACTCATATGTACTTGCTAAGTGGAGAGAGACGAAGGTCGTTTTCATCCCTTCGATATCACTCCGCATTACATATTTTTGAGAAACTTTTCATAGCAATTCTATTTGCTCTCAGACTTTTTGCCAGAAATCTGCCGAGAGGAAGTCGACGAAAATATATTTTTCATATTTCTTTTTGTTGGAGATGTTTGACCTGGGGTTTGAACCGTGGCCTCGCGTCTAATATGCCAGTCTAGCCTCATCCGTTCTCAAAACAATGGAAAGGATTCTAGACCTCGATATAAGGTCCAACCACTTTTTCACACTTGCCAGTAGTGCTCAATACACCTACAGTAGGGGAAAGTGTACTAAAACTGCATTGAGCTCTTTGGTGGGGAACATTGGAAAAGCTCTGGCTTACAAACTCTACTCACTGGCAGCGTGGAGAGCGTGAGTAGACGTGGAGAGCGCTTTCAGCAATTTTCATTCGAAGGTGTCAGCGCCCTTAATAAGCGCACTATTAGCGAGAGTATTACGAAGTGCGTTACTGAACTTTGAGCCAAGAGAATAATTAATGTCTCTCTAGGTGAGGTTCGTATGGCAAGGAAAGTGAATAGAGGCATACCACAGGGAGGTGCTGTGAAATATCGTGGTAGAGTTAATGTATATCGTTATGCGGACGATCTGGCCATTATCAGGTGTCAGATTTCGATCCTCACACTCTCTCTCTCCGAGATGTAACCAGCTTCTAATCTAATGGTGCTCATCGTGTGGTTTAAGTGTCAATCCTCGCAAATCGGAAATTATTTTTAACTTACCGATCCTAAATGAGATGCAACTTTCTTTGTCCAAGAGAGTTAAATATATGGGGGTCATTCTTGATTCCAAGCTCTCATGGAAGGGTTAGGAAAGCCATAATAGCGCTCCACACCTGCAAAATGACAAGTACTCAAAATCTGGTGTCTCAGACCACCTGTCACATACTGGCTCTATCGGGCCGTGGTGGAGCCAACCTTGTTCTACGGTGTACATGCTTGGTGGATGGTACACAGACACCAATGCCACTGCCGACTGATGAACAACTGTTCTGATTGCCAGTGCGCTCTATTTCCCTCCAATTAAGGCTTTATTTGCTATAATTAACTGGATCCCCTCGGACATCCTATTGGTGGCAGTAAGACTCAATGCGGTAAAATCCTGGCCCAATCTGGACTATGGACATGATGCTATTCTGGGAAGACATAAACACACTAGGCTCGATGATTCCTCATAATTTCCTGAATAGAACATTCAATTTTAGAATTCCGACTAGGGAATTTTGGTCTGAGCATCCATAGGTCCCCAATGGGACCCTTGAAGTTAACACTGATGGCTCAAAAATGAGTGACAGAGTAGGCTGTGGTATCTTTATTAGAGGTCCTGACATTAAGCTTTCTTATAGGCTGCCTTATCACTGCAGTGTTTTTCATGCAGAAGTTATGGCCATTTTGAAAGCAGCGCAATGGTTGTTGAGTGGCGGGATTTTCCCTGAAAATCTCCTGACTTACTCGGATAGCCAGGCTGCGATTAAGTCCCTAACGATCGTAGTTTTCGTCCTTGTCCCAAAAAAAATTTTTTTTTTTGTTTTATTATTATTATTGAATCTTTCTTAATGAAATTTACAATATTTTTCAAATCTTAAATCTAGTTTTGAAGGTTAATAGTTACCACCAGCGTGTTAACTATATATTGTATTCAAATCTTATAATAATACTATACTACATTAGAAATTATGGTCAGTGCAGCCGTCGAGCGAGGCTCAATGTGTCTCTTCGTTTTAGCCTCTGATGGCCGTCGAAATGAAGCAGGTCCCTTGCCAATGCGTTGGAGTGAATCGTCAGTTTATCGACGTATTTTATGGCGAATTTTTTAATTTCTTCCTGAATTGTAGGAATGTTGAGATCTCTATGGATATTGTCGTTACGAATATACCATGGAGCGCACACAATTTGTCGTAAAAGCTTGGACTGTCTTCTTTGTAATTTCGAAACGTTAGACGCGCAAGCGCTGCCCCAAAGCTGAATGCCGTAGGTCCATATTGGCTTTATAATGCATTTGTATAAGAGAACCTTGTATTCAAGGTCTAATGTTGAATTAGGACCGATAATCCAGTGCATTTGAGCGGATTTCAGCTTAATGGCCGCTAATTTGGCCTCGATGTGACGGGACCATGTTAGACGCCGGTCTAAGTGGACTCCCAGGTATTTGAAGTGGTTTTCAACAGGGAAATCAATATTATTTATTTTTATTTTTGGGCAATCCTGTCTTCTGACTGTGAAGGTTACATGGGCACATTTGGATGGATTCACCTTTATTCTCCACTTCTCAAACCATTTTTCTAAGTCACATATGTGCGACTGCAGTTGTGTTGATGCTACTTTCGGATCCTTGTTGACGCTTATAAACGCGGTGTCGTCTGCATAAGTTGATGTGTATGTGTTAGGATTTGTGGGCATGTCCGAAGTATAAATTAAATATAGTGTTACGTTTTTACCTTTTAAAAACGTTAAAAATATGAGTTCGTAGATTGCAAATAAAATAAAAATAAATCTGTGTTTATTTTTTAATTAATTCTTTATTTTCTGCACAACTTTCGTGCCACTGTTCGAACTTATTCCACGTATACAATGATAACTTTCACAATATGTGATTATTCGTGATATTTCTCTGCTTATAACCCTTTTTATAAGCAACAACAACACTTGTTAGTTATTCTTCTTTGCTCACAACCTTTTTTGTAAGCACCACACTAACAACTGTTTTCTTCACGCAACTTGTCTGCACACAAGTCTGACTGGATTATAACTCGATCTCGTAACTTCACACACCACTGGTTGAATTCTCACTGAATTCAACGCGACGTCGTCACACGACTAACTTCACTCGAACTCCGAGAATAACGTGTCTTCATACACGACTGACTGAATTCTAACTGAATCATCGTTGCTCGCTTTATTTTGCCTTTTATATCACTGGATCAACAGTGTGATGGATGCCCTTGAAGGATGATGACGACCTTCGGGAACAATCCAAAAATGTAAACAACTTGTTTCCATTTTTGTTGTTCGTGTATCTTGTTCACTTTCGTCCAGGCAGAGTTGTTGTTTTGTTTGTTTGTCTTTCTGCTATATTTTTCTACACGGACGTTGTTGCTACATTTTTGTTTATTCATCGATCTTGTAAACAAGCCCTGTTGTTTTTGTTGCTATATGCTTACTCATTCGTTGATCACGTGAACAACTGCATTGTTTTGTTTTTGGAGCTTTTGTTTATCATTTTATGTGTGATCAAGTCCATTGTGTTGTTTTTGGAGCTTTTGCTTATTATTTTAACAACACCATTTCCATTTTCGTAACACTGCCGCCCACTTAAGCCTGTTCGTCCCGAATAGGCTCATTATCTCCTCTCCCGTAAATAACCTTGGCGGTTGATCTAGCTGTGGGATCATGCATCGCAGATGGATACGCCAGTAGAAACCTCGGAATGTGTTCACCGCAATCCTTTTGCTGCTCGCTCACTACGTTTCTCAAGTATTCCTCCAGGCTTGGACCAAATTGTTCTACTATTCCATACACCTCACACATTCCCTCGGATACGGCTGGCTCGAAACTTCTGCCTCGGAATGTAGCTCTATTGGCACCTAGTAGCAGCATTCCCAGTGGCTCACAAAAACCTTTTCTATGGTGTTCGTCTCTTGATTGGGTATGGCATGCACTTCCGGCCATTAGCTGAAGTAATCCGTCTTGACGAGAACATATCGGTTTCTGGCAATACAAAGGACCTGCTGTTGTTATTCGCTCCAAAAGTGCGTCCGACTTATATCGTGCAGCTGACCTCGACTTAGCTTTACTGGGCATTGTGGGGATCTCGCCTCTAGGAAACCAGCACTTGCCCCGCTGATGATAATGATGGCTGGTCTCCCGCCCGTTTGATGGTGAATCGGATCTTGACCTTCCTCGTGGCGCGTTCCAGTTTCTTCGGGACGTGACCGCTCTTTCCACAGTTGAGAAGCCTCAGCTTGACCTTTCGTCCGGCTTCTGCCACAACTTGCCTTAACAACTTCTTGATGTTACTTAACAGGCGTTCTTTTTCCTCCACGATTTCCACTCCTCGCGCTTTTCTTGCTTCTGCTGTAGAAATCGTGCAAGCGGTCTCCTGGGCTAATACGAAGGCCACGGTCTCTTCAAACCGCCAATCCGACATCATCGGCGCGTATACCATTTACACACGTCTCGGTCTTACAATTGTCTACCAGTAAACGATTTTCTCCCTGGTATGTGGGCTGCACTAATCTCTCGCCCTCCATTGCAAAGGCTTGACATGACTCATTAGCCTTTTGCGCACGGCACCTTAACTCCATAGGGTACAGATCTCTGTCATGCTTATCGCCGAATTTACGCTGTTGCGCCATCATTAATTCGTTGTAGTCGTTTCTGCGGCTGGCTGGCATAGTTTCTACAATCTCGGCGGCGGCACCCTTCAACGCCAAAACCAGTTCCAAGGCCTTCTCTTCATCGTCCCATCCATTTCAGTCAGCTACTGCTGATTCGGCTTGTACTCCTTCTGGTTGCTGGCTCTTCTCCTTCATCATGACGAGTTTGTCCTCCACGGACTTTTCCAAGTTACTTACTTCCGTGTCAACGGCCTCTTCTAAACTTGACACCTCTTCGGCGACACTTGTAACTCTTCCGCTGAATGACTCAATTATTTCATCTAGCGTTTCTGTATACGCATCTAGTTTGTCTTCAATTTTTAACAGAGACTTTTCCAGTATTTTCTGATTTTCGGCTCTAGAAGCTTCAAATAGCTTTTTGTTCTCTTCCCGCATTACTTTCATTTGTTCCATTAGTGCGGCTAGCACCGAACTCATGTCAAGACCGCTGGGGGTTGCAGGAGCCTGTAACTCACGTTCTTCTTCGTCTTCGAAGTCGTAAGTGTATACATCAATGCCCTGATGCAGCAGCTCTTACCTTAACCGCCTTTGGAGTTCATTCTTCGTGCCCGCTGTTGGTAGCGCTAATTTAGCCAATTCTTGTTTGAGCCGCTCCACTCTTAACTCGGCGAGTTTCATCTTGATTTATTTTTATTTTTCAATTTTGCAATCCCACTTCTGACACCAATTGTTACGTTTTTACCTTTTAAAAACGTTAAAAATATGAGTTCGTAGATTGCAAATAAAATAAAAATAAATCTGTGTTTATTTTTTAATTAATTCTTTATTTTCTGCACAACTTTCGTGCCACTGTTCGAACTTATTCCACGTATACAATGATAACTTTCACAATATGTGCTTATTCGTGATATTTCTCTGCTTATAACCCTTTTTATAAGCAACAACAACACTTGTTAGTTATTCTTCTTTGCTCACAACCTTTTTTGTAAGCACCACACTAACAACTGTTTTCTTCACGCAACTTGTCTGCACACAAGTCTGACTGGATTATAACTCGATCTCGTAACTTCATACACCACTGGTTGAATTCTCACTGAATTCAACGCGACGTCGTCACACGACTAACTTCACTCGAACTCCGAGAATAACGTGTCTTCATACACGACTGACTGAATTCTAACTGAATCATCGTTGCTCGCTTTATTTTGCCTTTTATATCACTGGATCAACAGTGTGATGGATGCCCTTGAAGGATGATGACGACCTTCGGGAACAATCCAAAAATGTAAACAACTTGTTTCCATTTTTGTTGTTCGTGTATCTTGTTCACTTTCGTCCAGGCAGAGTTGTTGTTTTGTTTGTTTGTCTTTCTGCTATATTTTTCTACACGGACGTTGTTGCTACATTTTTGTTTATTCATCGATCTTGTAAACAAGCCCTGTTGTTTTTGTTGCTATATGCTTACTCATTCGTTGATCACGTGAACTACTGCATTGTTTTGTTTTTGGAGCTTTTGTTTATCATTTTATGTGTGATCAAGTCCATTGTGTTGTTTTAGGAGCTTTTGCTTATTATTTTAACAACACCATTTCCATTTTCGTAACAATAGAATAGGGCCTAGTATGCTACCCTGGGGGACACCTGCGGAGATCTTTTTTGTTGTAGACATTTCGTCCTTCAATTTGACCTTAAAAGTTCTGTCAGTTAAATAGCTTTTAAGAAGTTTATGTGTGTTCTCGGGGAGCAATCGTGTTATTTTACTGAGTAGACCATCATGCCAAACCTTATCGAATGCTTGTGAGATGTCGATAAAAAGAGCTGAACAATATTGTTTCCTTTCAAATGCCGATCTAATTATAGTGACGATTCTATGGACCTGCTCAATGGTACCGGGATTAGCTCGAAATCCAAACTGCTGTTCAGGGATAATTTGTCGCTCGTTGAGGAACGTGGCTAAGCTTTGGAGAAGAATTTTTTCGAACACTTTTGATAATATTGATAGCAAGCTAATAGTCTATATGATGTTATCTGACTAGCATCTTTTCCCGGCTTGAGAATCATAACGATTGTAGATATTCTCCAAGATGATGGGAAATAGCCAATTCTTAACATAGCGTTAAATATGAATAGTACAATTCCTATAGCACAAGTGGGTAAGTTGATTAACATTGAGCCTGTAATGCCATCGGGCCCTGGCGACTTTTTCACGTCAAGGCTTTTAAAAGCGGCCTGTACGTGAGAAAGCCGGAGTTTTATAGGTGCGTTAACAGTATTACTTATGTTTGGTGGGCAGATATGAGCATTAATGTCGTGTGGTGTGAAGACTTTCTCCAGGTGGTTTGCAAAAGCGTTAACTTTTTCACTAGAAGTCTTTGCCCAAGTATGGTTCTCCAATCTTAGCGGTGATTCTAGAGTAATAGGACACCTCATATGCCTTACAGCTTTCCATAGACTATAATTTGTGTTTTTTGTTTGGCCCAGATTCTGGAGATAACTAGCAAGTTTAGATTTTTGTGTATACATCAGGTTACTCCACAGTAGGGCAATGCATCTGTTGAGTTGCGCTTTTAGAATGGGAGAGCGACTAATTTGCCATTGCCTTCTAAGTCTTCGTTTTTCTCTAACGAGATTCAGAATTTCTGTACTATATTGATAACATTTATTTTTCAAAACACGCTTCACAGGCGTTGCCACTTTCGCTGCCGAAGCCATGGTTTCAGTGAGATGATTTACTGCTGTCTGGATATTTTCTGCGTTTCTCAGAGGAATACTCCGAGAGAGGTGAGAACTTACATACATTTTATATTTTAACCAGTTTGTGTTTTTATTTGGGTATAAATGCAACTGTTCACGATGTACATAAACATTGTTTTGCAGGGTGAGAATTGTAGGTGAGTGGTCAGATGATAAGTCATATGATGAGAAAACTGTATATTCGTTGCGTTTAATGTTTTTAACAACGGCAAAATCAATCAGGTCTGGCAACTTGTTGAAGTCCGTTGGCCAGTAAGTCGGTGTTCCAGCAGAGGCAACATCGAGTTTATTTGCAATTATCGCATTGTACAGCTGCCTTCCTCTAGGGCTAATGAGTCTTGACCCCCAAAAGTTATGTTTGGCGTTGTAGTCGCCAGCTGCAATAAATTTTTGGCCAAGCGAAGCAAAAAACGTCTGAAACTTGTCGAACTCAATTTTGTGTCTAGGAGGACAGTAAACTGAGGAAATTGTTAATTTAAAATCTGTTAAATTTATGGTTGTGGCCTGAATAAATTCTTCTTTAAATTCTGGCATTGGAGAATGCCTCACATTTTTCCTAACAATAATGGCACTGCCACCACAGGCCCTTCCACTTGGGTGCTTAGTGTCATAAATGTAGAAGTCGTTGATTCTAAAACAGTTTTTATTGGTGAAGTGTGTTTCTGAGACCATAAGTATGTCGATCTCTTCTGTGTGCAAAAATTGTTCCACTTCGAGTTTATGTTGGGATAGCCCGATAGCGTTCCAGAAACAAATTCTCAACTGGCTCATTTTTTACTAAGCAAAACTTGTAGAAGCATGTTCTGGGTTTTCATCATCTACTGGAACATATTCTGCATATTAGTCATGAAATTATTCATTGTATGAATTAGGTTTTCGATCGAGGTCGTGTTACTATTAACCTGCGGGCCATCTTTTAGCGTACGAATTCTTCTGTTCTATTAAGATGTTTTTCTTACTATTATAATGTGGCATTTGTACGTCTGTCCTTAAAGCTTCAGCATAGGAAACATATTGTTTGTTCAAAGCTACATTACTAGGTTGAGTACTAGCAACAGAACCAGCGTAGAGGCGTGGAAATTCAGATTTACGATAATTTTCATGAGTGGGGTTACGTACTACTTTCGATTTGATGGCGTGCGTATATACTATACAGCCCCTGTAGTTTGCGGTATGGTTTTCCCCACAATTACTGCATTTTTTGACTTTGGTGTCATTTTTGGCGTGGGAGCATTCTCGAGTGCTATGAGCATCGCCGCAAATTACGCAAACTGATGGTAGCTTACAGTAAGTTTTCGTGTGACCGAATTCCTGACAATTAGTGCACTGCACCGGGCCTTTTCGTTTCAGTGGCTCCTAGACGGTTATTCTTCTGTTGAGAAGATATCGCATGTTATAAATAGGATGCACTGAATTTTTCGTTTTCATATGCCTGGCATTTCTACCCGGTGCATTGGTTGTGGGGTCTTATTTTTATTTAAAATATTGTGCACCGACCGTACATCATATCCTTCTTCTTCTAGCGCACTTTTAACATCATCAATAGGCACGGAGCTATCTATGCCCTTTATAACAACTATCAGGCCTTTGGCGCTTTTCAGCTGGTAAGTGTAATAGCTCCTCTTTTCACTATCGAGGCGACTAGCAATGAGGCGATAATTTTTTTCAGTGTACGTTTGGATCTTTGTTTCCTGGATTAGGCCTCTACGTATCGAAACGACATGAAAATTTTCTTTGCCTACCAGTTGAGACAACATGTTTACTATTGTGTTAGATGTTGGTTCACGCAAGTAAATTAGGGGTGTTTTTTGTTTCCTTGTAGTAGTCTCACTGCATTCTTCTTCCTCCGAAGCAAGGATGGAAAATCTGTTGCCATTCTTAGATTCTTCACTCTGTACTGCTTAGCCGTCCTCTCTTGTTGAGAGGTTTTGGGGCTAGCCTTACGTTTAGTTATAGTGATATATCTAATTTGTGATATATATGGAATTTGTACTAATGTTGGTGTTGTTGTTGTTGCAGTGGATTTTTGTTCCGTTGTTCTCTGTTTTGTATCACCATCCGAATCTGTTCTTTTTAAACTCACGCACGCGGATAATGAGTGTCTGCGCTCTGGTCGTGCTGTCAAGTAAGCTCGGTCATCCAGAGTTTTAGTTTTATTCATGTTTAGTTTTTCAGTTTCCACTTCCGTGAAAGTGTAGTACGCATTTCTTTCGGTTACTTTATCGCGTTTTTCACCATTATTAACTTTATTCATAAGTTTATTATATTTTTAGAATATGAAACGTATATGTAGAATACCGTTAAGTATTTTATTTTTTTAATCACTCGTTGTTGTTGTTATTTCTTTGTGTTTAAAAATTTGTCACCCTTGCAATCCGTGCAAAATGTAATTTTTGCTTAATAGGTAATTGGATATCTCTTATTTTGTGTAGTTTTTTTTCTTCGTTTTTAATTAAAGTTTGTTCACTTTTTTATTTTTTGTCGACTCTTTCATTCTTTTTTTTGGCTTTACTTAAGCGGTTTATTTTTTCAAAAACAAAAAAAAAAAAAAAAACAACTCTTTCAACTATTATTTTCCAAAAATGCCGAGAGTTTCTTGGGGAAATTTCGGATCATTCAAAGGTAACTCTTACATGGGTTCTGGAACACAGGGACAACGTTGAAAATTGCATTGAGTTGTGCAGGGCCGGTACTTAGCTAGCAATCTCCGACATGTTATAGGGCATAGATATTCCCAATGTTTTGATTAATTTGGATATTGTCTACTCGTTTTGCGAGGAAGCTCATGCTCGTTGGCAGCAGGAAGACTCGTGCAATATTGCCAAATTCCGCTGGACATGTATGGACCGGACGGAACACTGTCCTTTTAGTAGGCATACCGAAAGACTCAGAATTCCAACTAATGACCTCCGCAGGAGCTGTGGGTCTGAGGAGGAGGAAGAGTCCATTTTCCACCTCATGTGTCAGTGTCCTGCTTTTGTCACGAAGAGACGGAGGTGTCAGACCTATAATTTTATGACATCGTTTACCGAGCTCTCTTAAATAAAGATCGCTACAATAGCAAGATTTATTTTCAACTCTTGGTGGTTTTTTTTTATTGAATGGTTGACCCCTGGGTGGAATTAATTGTGGTATCAGAATGGGTTGAAATGCTGGCCTAAGTGGGACCTCTTCCTTCGCGTTATGGCCTCCTTTCCAACTAAATCTTATTTTCGCCCAACCGTTATTACAGCACTACCTGCGCAAATAACTGACTGCTTTTCTTTTTCAGTTACAGATAAAACATTTTTACTGAAAGCATTATAAATAGCATCACTTTTAATTATTGTTCCAGGCCACAAAGGCATTTTATTAAAAATATTTGCCAATATCTTTCCATAATTGATAAAGATAAATCTTTGAAAATGTCCCATCTCCAAATGGCCCATCTTTTTTACATACATACATACATACACACATAATTGGTCATTACAGCCCTTCAGTCAGGATTACGACCTAGCTCCTCACATCACTTATGTTGAGTGTGTTAATTTTATATCTAAGTGGCGGTACCCACAGTTAAAGTCGACTCAGAACGAAATATTTTTGAAATTTTTGAGAGTTTTTGCCAGAAATCTTCTGAGGCAGAAACATTTTTTCATATTGTTGAAGATCTCTGACCTAGGGTTTGAACAGTGGTCATACGTTTAATAAGCCAACACACTACCTAGTAGACTACGGCCCACCTCTTTATGCTAATGCTAAATTTATTATATGTAACCTTGATTTGACTACCTGTTGTGTCATTTGAATAACTAATGGAGAATCTATTTTTAACCATATTATTCCTGAATAGAAAATGTTCTTTAAGCATTTTTATTAATTGGCTCTTTTCATTTCCTAAAATATAATGTGATTCAAGATGTATTCCATCATAATGATTCTTAATATGGAATGCAAACATAGTTTTTATAACCAGATTGCATATAAGGCATTTAGCTTCCTTAAATATATTCACTGAAAATAAAAAACTGTTTCTAACTCAACATCCCATATAATTATTAAATATTTTATATTAAAGGGGGCTCTAAAAAAATAAATTTTTACTTTATAATAAACATCCATAAGTTTATGTAGTGAGAACTAAAGTTCAACATCTCATACAAAATGAAATATGAAAAAATATTCCTTTAGGCGACTTCCTCTCAGCATTTTTTTTTTTTTGCAAAAACTCTGAGAGTAAATAAAACTGCCATGAAAAATTTCTCAAATCTGTTCATAGTCGACCGTAGGTCCAGCCACTTGTGGACAAAATTAAAACATAAAACATGGGTGATGTGATAGCTAGGTCGTAATTCTAACTACACCTAGCTAGTTTAGTATTTATATTCCAAATCTATAAAAATAAAGGCACAACATTACCTGTATTGCAATGCTTAGTAAAGATTGCGACGATATCTGGAACAAGCGATAATTTTCATTGCGAAACTTCAGCACTAAATTTTGCCAACGATTGGAATCAAATAGACTGCGATATGGTTCAATTTCTGTGGAATGGTAAACAAACATTAATAATAATTTTAAAATGCATATGAAATAATCTTAGTACTAAGAATTATTCATTAAGAACAATGGAGATGAAAAAAAAAAACGTTTTCAGAAAAGCAAAGGCACTCAGTTCAGAGAACTGCAACCGGTGATTGAAAAACAGTCAATTTATTCAGTACTCTAAAAACATGATACTTTCACTCAACTGAATTAATACACGTTGTGATTGATCATTTTGAAATCAATCCAAACAATGATTGTATGAAGACTTTGTTGATAAATTCATACACCGCATTCGAATTAATCATTTAGAGTATTATTCAAATGTTCGATTGACACGCGTTCAACGCTCGTTTGAAACATACACATTTTTTGAGTCCGGATCGATTGAAATCAAAATCATAGCACTACTTTGCAAAAAGGCATAAAATGCACGAGTGTGAATATTTGAATAAATCTACTTCATAAAAATAAACTTGTTTTGTAGGCTTTTTCATTGAAGAATGTAAAACCAATAATACACTCTATTTACAACAATAAAAGTAAATGTATTCTAAAATAATGAGAAAAATAAAATGCTTTGGTTAGAAATTTTTATTTTTATGAATGTAATATTTCATTATAAAAAAGGTGTATTTTATTATAATTACAAATATGCCATAGCTATACATATAAGAAACAATATTTTATTACAAAAATATTCTACGATATTGAAAATATAATCAAAATAAAAACAAAACTTAAATAACAGTTATATCCCCCGATTTACACGCTACTTCTTTTACACGATTTCGCTTTTACACGGGGATTAAAAAACTTCTGCAGACATTTTTAATTCCGATCGCTTAGTAACACTGGCGCACATATTTCTAGTCTCTTTTTAATTTCATTCTATTCTCAATTCCATTATTCCAATCTAAAAATGGGGACCCCCCATTTTGTACAGCCAAAGTTTCTGTTCAAGTAGTTCAGTGCGATAAATCTTTAGCAGAAGAAAGTTGTGAATAATCATTGTTTCTTATATTTTAAGAATCTAACGGTTTTTTTTCAACTAGTGCTTATTTCGTGAATGGTGACACTTAGCTCATGTCTGATTTGACAGATAATTAGTTTTATCCTTCCGCTGAACGAATATGGTTGTCTATTCGCGTTTTCGCTTCGCTAAGTGGGCCTGCGATCGAATTACAGAAGATGCCGATTTTGGCAAAAAAAATCATCTTTTCAGATGAAGCTCATTTTGATCTTGTCGGGTATGTAAACAAGCAAAATTGTCACATTTGGGTCACAGAAAACCCGCACGCATACATTGAAAAGCCGACGCACCCAAAACGGATTTTGGTGCGGATTTTGGTCCAGAGGCATAATTGGGCCATTTTTCTTCGAAAATGAGCAAGGAGTGGCCGTTACAGTCAATGGCGATCGTTATCGGGCCAAGTAGAACGAATTTTTGTTCACAAAAATTGAAGAGGAGGATTTTGGCAACATTTGGTTGGACGGCGCTACGTGCCACACAGCCGAAGCTACACTCGATGTTTTGCGCCCTGTTTTCAAAGATCGCATTATCAGCCGCAGAGCTGATGTCGTTTGGCCACCTCGGAGCTATGATTTGACACCGTTGGACTATTATTTGTGGGGTGCCGTCAAAGATAAGTGTTACGCCGACAAGCCAGAGACAATTGACGCTTTAAAGGACAATATTCCTTTAAATAAATAATCCATCTAACACCGAAACAGAATCGCATAAAGTATTATCGATTGATGAAAGTGACATCATACCAATCAGGAAGAAAATATTATACATATCCTATGACAATGATAACAGTACATAATTAAATTTTTGTTAAAATTTTTTAAATATGTATTTATATTTCTGGTTTCTGTATGTAAATTGGATAACATATCCAAATACAGGAGTACACTTTTATATATTTGTATTTTAATGAATAGATAGCTACCCAGAAAGCATTTTTGGAAAATTCGAGTCTTTTTTGATTCTTCTGCGCGATTAAAAAGCTAGAATATGCGCTCATTTTCTGATCATAAAAGATACTTTTGTCGGGCAAAAAAAATGACTATCCTCTTCTTAAAAAGTCATTTATGAGTCATTTTCTATATTAGTTTAGAGTAATTTTCGACCCTTTTTCTAGTAGTTTTATGATCATTTTCGAATCGCTTTTTGATCATTTATTAGTCTTATTTACCTTCGTTTATGATTCTTTCGTTTATGAGTCGTCTTTCAGTCATCGTTTAATCGCATACGAGTCTTTTATGAGTAATTTATTATTATGTTTAGGAGTCCTTTTATTGTCATTTATCAGTTATGTTTGCATTAATTTGAACTCGTTTTTATGATTATAATTTGAGTCATTTATTAGTCGTATTTCTAATTGTATTTACGCTCTTCAACTGTTTTTTAGGTGGTTTTCTGAGTCCTATGTTTACACTGCTGCGATTTCAAAAATCACGTTCGTATGAACGTTAAGTAACAAAGAAAGAATATTAAGTTTATATTCGTGATGTACATATGTACATCAGACATCAAAGTTTATTTAAAAAAATATGTATGTTTCGTTAAAAAAAAACAAAGAAAAATTTTATTTATTTATTTATTAAGAGATATTTTATAAAATAAATTTACAAAATATACAAAAATAAAATGCGCCGAGTATCAAGACCATATGCGCATGTGTTGTCAGTATTCCTCAATGAGGAATGTTCTAGATGTCTGTAATTTCATGTCTTGCCATGCTCATCTTAATTTTGCCAATATTCAACTCAGTAGTGCAGTCAAGTATCTTCTCCAGAGGAAGGTTTATTTTTGAAATTGGGCATTCCGTCAATATATGCAAAATTGTGAGAATTACGTTGCAATGTCTACATTCAGGTGGGTCGGTCTTGTCATAATAGTGTTTGGAATTGAAAATTGTTTTACCAACTCTTAAGCGAGCCAACATTATACATTGTTGTTTTGAAAGTTTACTATTATATCTAGGTCTTTTTGCATTATGTCTCCTACTTAAGAATTGTTTCCTTACAGCTACAGGGAAACACGGGAGTTCAGTGACGTGTGGTAAAATCAAAGCTGCCTTGGCAGTACTGCCAGCAAATTCGTTACCCAGTATTCCTATGTGTGACGGGATCCAAGTGACCATTATTTCAATTGTGTCATTTTCATATTTCAGTATATGATCATATATACCATTTACATTTTTCCTTAAGGCTTTAATAGCACTTAAACTGTCGGTCAATATCAGGCTTCTCTTGCCAAGTTCAACAGCATGATTTATGGCGCCTTCAATTGCTGAAATTTCGGCTATAAAAATACCAGTCTGATCTGGAAGTCTTGATTTCCTTACTATCTCAAATTGTTTAGAGGTTACCTCCCTGATAATATAGTATGCAGTTAAGTTATCTCGAAAAGAACCGTCAGTATAATATATTAGATCAGGAGCAAAGTTAGATACATTTTCCTGGAATAATTTCTTAAAACAAATATTATTGGTGGAGTTTTTGTTAAACATACTCAAAGAATCGTTTATTTTGACGATGTTATTTGAATTAATGCGTTCTTTCGGTTTGGGAGGGATGGAAATATCCCATCTTCTCAATAATGATATAATATTTTTAATAGCTGAAGTGGCTGAATTCGGTGGGGATATTATATGGTTCCAAAATGATTTGTGCACGCTATTATTCGGAATTGCAATTGCTTTTGATGCCATGTTAACCGCTCTTTTTTCCAATAATTTTCCAAAATCACAAAAATTAGCCTCGAATCTTAAATTTGCAATGGGTGTTGTACGGAGTAAGCCTGAAGCGCTCCTGTAGCACATATTCAATGCGGTGTCAATTTTGTTGATATTTTTCTTTGAGGTCCATCCATAGATCGTCAACCCATGTATTAAAGTACCAGTAGTTAGAGAATTACAAATCTTAAGTGCAGTTTCAATATGGGGACCCTTATTACGAGAGCAAATTAATTTAAGTAAGTTGTTAATCTTGCCCAACTTATTTGTTAGTTTTCGAATGTGACTATTCCAAAGTAAGTTTCTAGTAAATAATATACCTAGTATATTCATTTCACTAGAATGATTAATCATCTCATTTCGGATAATGATTGTATTAGTGTTACAGCCTCTTTTTCTGCATACGTGAAGTACTTCTGTTTTGCTAATAGGTATGACGGTACCTTTTTTCTTAGCCCAAGTTGCAATAATTTGGTCCATGTAGTTAAGATTGTGTGCAACAACCTCTGGCTCTCCCGAACCTATTGCAAAGATGTTATCTGCATATATACCGACATAGTCTATGCCCGGTAAGGTCATCAACGCTTTTGCCAAAGAATTTGCATAAACTGTGTATAATACTACCGACAGTGGTGAGCCCTGAGGCACTCCGTTGTCCAAGCAACGACTAGAAGAGAAGAAGCCGTCAATTTTCACAATAATTCTACGATGTTCGAGAAATGATTTAATAAAACATATCATTTGCCGAGAAACACCCCAGGTATAAAGTTCTTCTATGATAGATAAAGATGTCACGCGATCGAATGCTTTCTCAATGTTTGAAGAGAGTACCAAACTATGTTCACCACCTTTCAAATTTCTGCGCAGAACCTCTTCCAGTTGGTGACATAAAGTGTGGACACCATGTCCGGGAATAAAGGCATGTTGCATTTTATATACTTGCACCTGTGCAAATTTCCAAAAGCGTTTGGCAATTATTTTTTCCAATATTTTAGAAAGGACAGGCAATAATGAAATTGGTCTATAACCTTCAAGTTGGTTTGGACTTTTGCCAGGTTTAGGAATTGGTGTTAGCACGGCAATTTTCCAATCATGTGGAAAAAAACCGGTGTTTTTCCGTTTCCGGCATAAACGGAATTTTAGAACAACAGGTGCAAATTTAATCATTGCATATGTAATTTTGTCTCGTCCAGGTGTTGAGCCTTTTAGAGTTCTAAGTACATCAGTGAGTTCAGATACTGTTATTTCAGCACTTATTTCAGGAAACTGGTAAGACCTCTCAGGGGGATTTTCTATTCTTAGATGTTTTTTCCTGGCTATAATTTCCGGCTCAAAAGCATTGTCTGAACCGAGGGAGTACCAAAATTTTGAAAAACAATTAGCAATATCCAACGGATGTGAAAAGTGGTTGCCGTTTGTGAAAATAGTTGGGAAATTAGTAGATCTACCTGTTCTAAGATTATTGACTTTTTGCCACAGGAAACGAATGTCCATTGTCGGGTTCAAAGAGTTGACAAAGTTCTCCCATGTTTTTCTTTTTGCAATTTTGCATTCTCTTTTAACCATTGCACAAAGCTTTCTATAATGAACTACGTTGGTCAAATTTCGGCATCTTTTGTAGGATTTCCAAGCTTCTTGTCGCTGTTGAATTAATTTGGCAATGTCAGAATTAAACCAAATTGGGTTATTTTTCTCCTTTGATTGACGGCTCACCGGGATAGACTCATTGGCTGTTTTTCGTAGAATACGTTTCATCTGAGCCGCTTCTTTGTTAATGTTGTTAGATTCTTCAAACTGGGAGTTAATCTCAATCCCTTTCATGTGAAATTGTTGCCAGTCAGCGCCTTTTTCTAAAAAGCGTGATAAAAACTTTTTCTTATAAACCACAAAGTTGTTCGTAATTTTTATTGGGAAGTGGTCCCCAGCTTCTGGTAATGGTAGGCAAGTCCATATGAGACCAGAGGCGATATCTGGACTGCACAAAGAAATATCAACAGCAGTTAAGGTGTTATGGGTGTTAAGTAGAGTTGGCGAACCATCATTCAACACAACAAGGCCGTGTTCATTCGCATAATTGATTTCTGGTTCGTTGTTTATTGAGTTTATTTGTGAAGGAGAATTTTGTAGTTGAGTATGAGAGAGATGGTAATTTGTAAGAGAGTTTGAAGTTTTTTTCTTTTGAGTTTAATATTTGATGATTTATTATTGTAACGTTGGTTTTGTTGTTGTTGTCTTGAGAAAATTGTGTGAGGTTATCCGAGGAAGAAGAAGAGCTTTTCACTTGTTTAAGAGAGTTTTGAGTCGAAATTTTTGATTTTGAAAGAGAAGGTTGTTTCTGATTAGTGGTATTGTCTAATAAAGAGCTTTGGTTTGTGTGTGTGGTATTTTTTGTCTTACATTCCGTGCTTTTATCATTTGCTGCTACTGTAGAAACAGTTATTTGTGCGTATGTGGTTTTATTTTTTATGGAATTTATCTGGAGCAAATTATGAGATGGGTTGTTTTTGAAAATCTTCCATGCCTCTCTAGTTGTGCATCTACGCGAAATTCTTATGTAATTGACGGATTTGTGTTTCCAGTATGTAGGACATTCTCGGTCATAGGCAGTTAACACAATACTTACGAGAACAGGTTTCATGTTCATCTGAGTAGCCGCATTCCTTGCATTGTTCGACATTTTTGCACCACTTTTTGGTGTGACCTAAACGTTGGCAATTAACACATCGCATGGGATTTGGTATATATTCCTCTACTTGAACTCTCTCCCAGCCAAGTTTCAGGGTCTCCGGTCGATAGATAAGGTCGAATGTAATGATTGCTGCTCCTGTAGCAAAAATTTTGTCATTATCACGCCGCATGATTTTACGCACATCGACTACTTTTTGGTCCTTAAGAGAAGCTAAAAGCTCTTCGTCAGAGATTTCAATTATCTTCTTAGAAAAAATGCGTCCCTGTACCGTGTTAAGGGTTTTGTGTAGTGAGATCTTAACTGGAATACAATCAATATATGATGCCTTAAGAAATTTATCCGCTGACTTACTGCCCGGTACTTTTATTAATAAATCGCCGCTTCTCATTTCTTTTACTTCAAGCCGGTCTCGCGAAATAAAATCAAGACCTTTTTCTACATGGAAAACATTATGGGAGGCCAATGGAGAGACTTGTAATCCTTCTGTAAGTGAAACGGCGGAAGCAACTAGATAGCGAGGAAGGTTTTGTTGGTTGGAAGAGGTTGGTGGTAATGGGACAAAATCCTCAGATCTCTTGTTTTTATTCTGCCTAGTTTTTCCGGTCGGAATGTCCAATTCCCGAAACCGGTTATAGTCCGGGGGATGAACCCCGTTCATGTTACACTATAGAAGCTTATTTTCCGAAGATAATTTTCTTATCCTTTTTCAATAAATTTAAACACAAAAATATATGAATAATTATATATGTAAAAGAGAGTTTGTTTTGATTAAATGGTCAACTGTAATAAACCATTAGAACCAAGAGCGCTTAAAGAAAGAACACACGTGCGATCACGGCAATTGCCTGACACAGACTGTGAGAAAAATTTTATATTTAAAAAAAAAATTGTACTTTATTTCACAGCTTGTACTTTATTTCTGCTCAAAATATGATCATAAAATACGTAATTACAATCACTTTTCAAGCGTTTTTCAATCTTCAGTATGAGTAGAATATAATAATAAATAACGGTAATAATAGTCACATTTTAAACGTCTGGATGATTAATTTCCGATTGCTATACAATTTTTTATTGTATTTTAAATCGAACTCATTTTACTCATTGGCGCGAATCATTTTTGAGTCCTTTTTTAATTGTGTAACTGACTAATAAGTTTTTGATTCCCAAAAGTACTATAAAAGGAATCAGCAAGGTGATTTTTCTAAAAACAATCATCCAAATGCTAGCTGGGTAGTTTTATGTTTTTCAAAATAAACATACATATGTGCTATTTACTTTTATTTTACGTTAAAATAAATGACTGAGTTATGCCTATTTCAGTTTGTTTTCAATTTACACGGTTTCACATAGCGAAATCAACAATTTCGGTTTACACGGTTTTCTAAGGAACCTATCCTCAGTGATAGGTGTAATAATAAAAGTTAACTAAACATATAAGAAAACAATTTCCATAAGAGAAATGAAAATATGTAAATAATATAAAAAATAAAAAAGCAATATTTCATTACAAAGCATAAAAGCACATTCTAACACATATTAAAAACAAAAAGGAAAAGGATAATTCACTACAAAAAAAATATTTAATTATAGTAACTGAAACATACTTAATCACAGATTATAATTTTTATTTTCAATATTCCTATGATATGAATTTATAAAAATTAAACTATCTAACGATTTAGGTCCAAGTCTTATTATTATTATTTTTTTTTTTTTCAGTTATTAGGTTTAACCAAAGAATATGGATATAAAGAATGCGCATCATGTAGAAGTAAAATTTCTTATGGCGGGTTGTAACATTACGACCCGCTCTCACCAAAATTTGTTTAACATTACGACCCGCACAATTGTGCAGAGAGAACTCACACGCATTCTTGTGTTATTTGATTTAGTTGTCGATCAGACTGCGACAAGAACACGTGTGTAGCGGATGCGTTATCATTTTATTTCAGAATAACACTCAAAAAATATTTTATGTTAAAAATGTTCTATGTCATTAGCTGGCCGTATTTAATTTTTTATTTTTTCTTCTAATAAAAAATGGGTTTTTTATTTTTGTTTATCTAAAAAAACTAGGTATAATTTTTAAGCCAAAGATGGATAGCTTTATATTCTTTTAATAAAAAAAATGTATTTTTTATTTTATCTTTATTTATCTAAAATTATTAAGATAGATAGCTTTACATATGTATGTTGATGAAATGAAAATCAAAGTATCGTATATTATTGACAGTTTTCTATGGCTGTAAATAAATAAATTCTCTCACTTATTTTCTCTCTCTTGCTCACTAATCACAACCAGTGTTGCCGTTTAGCTATTTTTAACCAAAATTTCCGTATTTTGTTATTTATTTTTCTTATAAAAAGAGCTTTTGTTTGTAGAAATGAATTAATTTGTAAGACTAAAATTTTTGTTTGTTATTTTTTGTTTCTTTTCTTACTATGTTGTATTAATTATAATTTATATTTGAAAAATAAAATAAAAAAAACTGTGAATTTAATTTTGGTTATATTTTTTTCTTATTTGGTAATTTTTTTCACAAATGTTGGTTACAATATTTTTTTTTTGTGGCAATACTGACCAGAATAAGTGATTTCAGAAAATTTAATAAAAAAGTGGTCAAACAACAAAAACGCACGATGAGAGCAACGCATTGTTACGCTCTTCGTTTCTGTTTACTTCCCTCCTATCTTTCCCCCCGCGTCGTGAAATATTTTTGAAAAATATTCCAAAATATGTTCAAATGCACATTCTTTATACTTTATTTTCTTTGGTTTAACCCTGTTACGTTAAAAAAAAAAACTTTCGTATCTTAGGTAAAGGACAATTTAGGTCCACTTTGTATTTTTCATAAATAATTCGATATAAAACTCTTTTGACCAAACATTTTAGATAATTTAAATTGTTACAAAAGTTTTGGGATTCCCCATTTCTATACAGATATACATATGTATATCACGAGTATAAGTATTACTTCTTTTCGTGTTTAGCTTTTGATGTGTTTACATTCTCAAAGAGAAAAAAAAAATGGACGAAATCGACGAAATTTGGACAGCAGTGCTTTTGCTGAAATTCTAAATGAAAGTGATTCAGATATTTCAATTTGTTCCATATTAGATGAAAATATTGAAAGTGGAAGTGATATTGATACATGTGAATATGAAATGGAAAATGATGAGGCAAATGAAGGAGCTTGTGGTGTAGATGCATTATTCATTGCGAAGATCAAAATGCAATGGAGTGCAAATCCTTTACCACATCACATTGGAGCTTCAGCGGAGAATATTATATCATTACCACCAGGTTCAACACGTTTCGCGGTGTCCAGATGCCGCGATGTTTTGTCTACTTTTTTATTATTTTTTTCCGAGAATAAAAAAAATAATCATTGAAAATACGAATAAATATGGTAGAATTAAATTTGAAAGCAAATGGAAAGATTTAGATAAATCCACATTGCGGGCATATATTGGTGTTCTAATTCTTGCTGGGGTTTATCGGTACATAAAATATTTCTAATCTTTTGTATACGTGAAGTGGTTATTATAATAATTTTGTATTACAGAGGCAGAAACGAAGATTTGGTTTATTTGATGCAAGTTTTGGTAGTCCAATATTTCGGTCTATTATGAGCGAGGATAATTTTCACGTGATAATAAGTGCTCTCCGCTTTGATGATGTTATCAACAGAAGACAACAAAAAAATAGTAACAAATTTGCCCCTATTCGTGAGTTATAGGACAATTGGGAAGCACTTCTTTCAATGTTTTATAACTGTCATGAAAATGTCACTATCGATGAGCAGCTAGTGGGTTTTAGAGGACGATGTTCCTTTAGGCAGTATATGCCTGCAAAGCCAGCTAAATATGGGGTTAAATTTTGGTTAATCAGGTTACATATGAAAAATACAACCGTACCTTGGAAAAATCAAGGAGAGCGTGTCGTGTTGGAGTTGACAGAAGGATTAAAAGGGCAAAATATTACAGCTGATAATTTTTTTCATCTTTTGAGTTGGGGAAAAAACTTTGACAAAGGAAACTGAGATATGTGGGAACAGATCGTAAAAACAAAACTTTTATCCCACCGTAATTGCTTATGTTCAAAAAAGTTCCTTTATATACATCCACATTTGCTTTCAGTGAAATCGCAACACTTGTTTCGTATACCGGCTATGAATGAAATGAAGGTACTATATTGAAGAGCACCATGCACAAAACAGATGAAATCGATTTCAGTAATCAAAAGAAGAAACCTGCAATCGTTTCTTATTATAACTCTACTAAAGGTTTGTTATATTTTATCATTATTTATCGTTTCTGTAAAAATAATTTCCTTTATCTTAGGAGGCGTTGATACTGCTGATCAAATGATTAACTACTACAGCACTAAAAGAAAAACAAATATCGGGTCCGCCATCTAACGTTTTTTTTTTCAACTAGTGCTTATTTCGTGAATGGTAACACTTAGCTCATGTCTGATTTGACAGATAATTAGTTTTATCCTTCCGCTGAACGAATATGGTTGTGTATACGCTTGAACAACGCTGGGAAATATGCGTTTTCGCTTCGCTAAGTGGGCCTGCGATCGACTTACAGAAAAATCATCTTTTCAGATGAAGCTCATTTTGATCTTGGCGGGTATGTAAACTAGCAAAATTGTCGCATTTGGGGCACAGAAAATCCGCACGCATACATTGAAAAGCCGACGCACCCAAAACGAGTCACTGTTTGGTGCGGATTTTGGTCCAGAGGCATAATTGGGCCATTTTTCTTCGAAAATGAGCAAGGAGTGGCCGTTACAGTCAATGGCGATTGTTATCGGCCCATGTTTAACGAATTTTTGTTCACAAAAATTGAAGAGGGGGATATTGGCAACATTTGGTTTTAACAGGACGGCGCTACGTGCCACACAGCCGAAGCTACACTCGATGTTTTGCGCCCTGTTTTTGAAGAGTGTATTATCAGCCGCAGAGCTGATGTCGTTTGGCCACCTCGGAGCTGCGATTTGACACCGTTGGACTATTATTTGTGGGGTGCCGTCAAAGATAAGTGTTACGCCGACAAGCCAGAGACATTTGACGCTTTAAAGGACAATATTCGTGAAGCCATTGGTGAAATACAGCTGCACACAATCGATAATGTGCTTAAAAATTGGACCGATCGTGTAGGCTACTGCATGGCCAGCCGAGGCAGCCATTTGAATGAAATTATTTTCCGTTATTAACCGGAAGGATTGTACTTTCAAATAAAAAAGAAATTTGAGAAAATATTCAGTAGTTTTTTTTTAAAGCATTTTCAAAAAAAAAAAAAAAGTTATTTGGCGGACCCTTTAGATGGATAAATGTTGTGTTTTCAAATACAGGTAGTCGACTTACGACCGTTCGACTTACGACTATTCGCACTTACGACCATTTTTTTCTAATTTTTTTTCATAGAAAATACTTAAAGAAGACAAATATGTAGTTGCGGGGAATTCCTAAAATATAAATTTTATATACATATATAAATATAAATTTTGGGTAGTTTCATTTCTCCTGACCCTCAAAGTTAGTAATACAGTATGTAATTTTTTTCTTAAGTTTTTTTTATATGAAATTCGACTTACGAATTAATCGGCTTACGACCGATGACCAGGAACCTTTCTTGGTCGTAAGTCGGGGAATACCTGTACTCTTATAGTTTATATATCCGCATTAAATGCATTTATGTTATATTCAGAAATTGATTCTTCGTGGGCTGCAAATGATTCAAATCGTAGAAGACCTGAGTTTTTACGTCAGCTAGCTATGTGCCAATCAGAAGAATAATGTTGAAAAGGACAGTCAAACCTAAAAATCCATTTGCGGCAGAGCTATTGACTCAACTACAAGCATCGCCATCAAATAGTCTACAAGTGGTGATACACAAAAGTCAGCTCCTAGAAAACGGGGAATTTGCAATTGCTGTAAGTCCAAATGTGATGCCAAATGCATTATATGCAATTAATTTGTATGCAAATTGAAGCGAAAAACAATTCGTTCATCTTGCTGCCAAAATAGCAATACGCCATAATTATATTTTCTTACTTTTAATGATATACAGAATAAAATAAATTGCATGGACCAAAATCGTCCATAACATAAGATTTGTAACTTTTAATTTTGTTCTGTTCGATTTTATCCTAGATAGCTAAAAACTAACTACATAAAACCATTAAAATATTAAAAAATACCTGAGCTGACGTTTTAAGTTGATACGATAAGCCATTGCAAACTTAAATAAAAAATAAAAATAATATTTGACCAAACTGGTCCAAACCTAACAGCAAGGTTAAGTCAATGAATTGACGGAAGTTTTGATAATTAAGACGTTAAAAACACTGTATACATAAAGTGTATACATAAAATACATACAATGTATACATAAAATATAAATATAAAGATAAAAATCTAAAAAATATAAATATATATATATATATATATATATACATATATATGTATATATCGTCGTCGAAAATCCAAAAGTACTTATCATCAAAAAAATCAAAATCTAACATTTATCTACCAATTTTTAGATTCTTGCGACCAAAAATAACGCTTTTATATCAATAATTCAAAATGTTTCTACATATGAAGTACTTGTTATTTTATAACTTTTTTTGCTTCTCCTGTAAAATTAGAAAAATATTTGTTACGTACTTTTGGATTTTCGACGACGATATATTTATGTATAAATAAATAAATATATATACATAATTTTAAATTTAGTTATATATATAAATTTATTTATATACATGTATAATATATATATTTATTTATATACATTAATTTTTTAATTCAACTGCGGACGTGTGCGGACGTGTTTGAGTGGTGCGACAAAGCATAAAAGTCTGATTAAAGAGAAAATAATTAACAAACATTTTAAATAGACAGGACTATTAGAAATAAATGTAAATAAAAGGATAAAAATCTTTAAACAGTGTGCAAAGGTGGAAATCAAAATACAAAATGGCTGAATGCCATCAATGTAAAACAACTATACGCGGCGAATCGGGCATAATGTGTGCAGGTGTTTGCAAAAAAAATTTCCATAGCGCTAAAAAGTGCTCGGGAATAGACCAATATTCGATTGGTATTTTGGATTCATGTGGTTTTATACGATTTATGTGTGACGATTGCCTTCAATACATACACAATGTTGATTTGGCACTTGGAGAAATTCAGAGCAGTGTATTAAAAAATAAAGAGAATTTGATTGAATATAAAGGCGAATTCGAATCTGCATTAAAACAAAACGAAAACGAAATTAAACAACTACTGCGAGCAATAGAAAAGAGATACGAAGACAGATTGAAAAAAATAGATGAAGCACAAAAATCATGCGAAACAAACGTAAAAGAAATAAAAAAACTTTACGGTACAATAAACGATCACGAAAACAAAAATAAAGAAATATGTAACACAATAGAGGAGAAAAACAAAGTGATGTGCAATGAAATAAAAAAAGCAATTACAGAAGCAAATGTCAAAACATCTAATGTACATAAACAAATAACATATGCAGATACATTAAACAGTAAAACTGGGATGCCAGATAAAACCAAACAAAACCCGCTAATAATCAAACCTAAACAGAAACAAGGTATTGATAAAACTAAAGAAGATCTTAATAAAAAAGTAGATCCAACCAACTTTAAAATTATTGATATTGAAAAAAGAAAAAATGGAGCTGTGGTTATACAAAGTGAGAGCAATGAAGAACGAGAAAAAATTAGACAAGCGGTACAAAATGAAATGAATGAAAAATACGAAATTAGGGCACTGAAAAAACCTGAATTGAAAATAAAAGTCATTGGCATGTCATTTAAGTTTTCGGAAGATGAAATTATTGAGAAACTAAGAAAGCATAATGAAATTTTGAAAAATAGTGTGCTAAATATAGTTAAAACGTATGAATATAAAAGAAACGGACATGTGTTTTATAATGCAATATTGAAAATAGATAATGACTCATATACCAAAATAATGAATGAAGAAAAAGTTAATATCGGATGGGCAAAATGCAGAATTTTCGACGGCACTGA
Organism: Sarcophaga caerulescens; assembly: GCA_927399465.1. NCBI lineage: Eukaryota > Metazoa > Arthropoda > Insecta > Diptera > Sarcophagidae > Sarcophaga > Sarcophaga caerulescens. The sequence goes on along the minus strand of OV656872.1, from coordinate 82,751,717 downwards.
TATTATACAATGTTTTAAGTGCAGAGGATATAATCACAAATCGGCAGAATGTAGAAATAAAGATATATGCTATAAATGTCACGGTGAACACAGATTAGATAAGTGCAATAAAGAAATCATAAGCAAGTGTATAAATTGTATCCATATGAATAAAAGATTGAACCTGGAATTGGATGAAAACCATATGACTTTAAGTAAAGAATGTCCAGTCTATATGAACAAATTGAATGCCAAAAAGAGAAGTGTAGGTTTAGTGGCAAACAACTAGAGCAAATATATGGAATATACACAAACATGCAGGGACTAATAAACAATTTTGATCAATTAGAGACAATAGTAGTGGATGAAAAACCTGAATTTATTATTCTTGCGGAAACCCATTTAACGTGTGAAATTGAAGAACGAGAAATAATTCTTGAAAATTATAATCATTACGCAACGATATCAAACTCAACAAGAACTGGAGGAGTAATAGAATATTTTGAAAAAAGGTGGGAGGTTAAAAAATTATCTGAGAAAATTATTGAATCAAAAATTTGGATAAGCGCCTACGAAGCAAGATATAAAAATTATGGATTTGTTGTAGCGGCAATATACAGATCGCCAAGCAGTGCAGAATCTGAATTTATCGTAACATTTGAAGAAATTCTAGAAGAGATAACTGAAAGAAACTGTGATATAGTTATAGCAGGTGACATTAATATAGACTGGGGAAGAAATGGTTTTTATAAAGATAAGATACAATGTGTTATAAATGATTATGGACTTGAGCAAATAATGACAGAATTCACCAGGATAACAAGATATTCGAAGACGATAATTGATTACATAATTACTAATAATAGAAATATTACAGCCGGAATCGATAACACGAATAAAATATCAGATCATGAAGCAATCCAGATAATAATCAGAAGCAATGACACGACCATAAAGGCTGGTAAAGAAAAAAGGAAATTGAATTATTTAAATACAATAGAACTCAGTTCAGTAGGAGAATATATGGAATAACAGCAATTGACAAAAATAATGACCTGAATAACAATGTTATATTTTTCGATATTTATTTAGAAAATGCAGTTAGAAGCATGACGTTTAAAAAATATATAGTGGACACCAATTGTAATAGATGGTTTAATAATGAATTGAGAATAATAAAAAGGAGGAAAATTAATATGTATCAAACAGCAATCTTTGAAAATAGCTACGTTGCGTGGACAAGATACAAGAACATTAGAAATTATTATAAAGTTCGGATTGAAAATGAGAAGAAAAAGTTTATAAATAACAGAATTAATAGAGCAAAAGGAGATGTGGAGAGAGATAAAGAACCTAATACTGAAGAGAGACCAAACTGCAATCAAATCTGTGATACTTAACCAACTAGAATGTAAGAAAAATTTACAAATAGCGAATAAATTTAATAAATTTTTTATTGAAAGTATTAGATCCATAACAGACACGATACCAAATGTGCAATTTTCCAACTACATACCTGTGATAAGCTCTAGATTTAAGTTTCGTGAAATAACAATAGATGAATTAAGGATAGTATGTAACGATTTGAACAACAAGCCAGACTTTAATAGAATATCGAGTAAGATTATACTTGATAACTGGAACGTCATAGGAAGAACATTGTTGGATATAGTAAATAAATCAGTAACAACGGGAAGCTTTCCAGACAATTGGAAAGAGTCAATGATAACTCCAATTCAAAAGATCGCAAAGACAAAATTATGTGCGGAATTTCGTCCAATAAATACACTGAAAACATGCGAGAGAATAATAGAGAAAGTAGTAAAAAGCCAACTAGAAAAGTACATGGAATCAAACGCCTTACTGCATAAATACCAATCTGGATTTAGAAAGACATTTTCATGCGAGACAGCTGTCAATTACATTATCAACAGATGGAAAAAAACCGAAAAAAATAAGAAAGTAATAGCAATCTTCTTGGATTTTAAAAGAGCGTTCGAGACAATAGACAGAGGTATACTGCTACAGAAACTTTATAATTACGGCATTCAGGGGATTGAATTAAAGTGGTTTGAGTCTTATCTAACAAATAGAAGACAAGTTACAAAGGTAAACAATGTTATATCGCCAACAGCAAATAATGAATATGGCGTGCCGCAAGGATCAATCTTAGGAGCTCTACTATTTATTATATATAAACGATATGCCAAACGTATTAAATGATTGTGAGATAATATTATATGCGGATGATGCACTTATATACATCGAAGCTGATACTGTAGAACAATGTTATGATAGACTTAAGACAGATATTGATAATGTGAATACTTGGCTGAAAATTAATAAACTAAAATTAAAAGAAAGTAAAACTAAAATTATGGAAATAAAAACTAACAGCAATATAATTTTTGAAATTAATGACGAAGAAATCGAAAAAGTTAATCAGATTAAATACCTGGGATTTATTATAGACAACAACCTAAACTTAAAGAGTCACATCGATTACATATGCAAAAAATTGGGGAAAAAATTGTGTTTTTTTAAGAGATTAAGAAAAAATACAACTGCGCTGACAGCAATAAATATTTACAACACGATGATTAAGCCTCATTTTGAGTTTGGGTCGACAATTATGTACTCATGTTGCACAAATCAACAAATTGAAAGACTGCAGAGGCTTCAAAATAAGGCAATGCGTGTCATACTAATGGTGTTTTCTTTTCTACCAAAAAATGTGCATTTTATTAACGCAAAATGCAATTTTGCGTTTGTTTCTTAAAAATGTTTCGCCCTCTAAAAGGGTGGTACATTTTATTCTTAATAATTCGCACTTGCCAATGGTGGAGGGCATTGCATTTTATGCCCTGTATAAATCGAGAGTGCTGATAATGCCCTGTAAAGCAGATGACTTTTGTTTATTTATAGGGCTACCAGATGAAATTTAAAAAAGTCGACTGGTATTGTTATCCAATTTGAAGTTAATTTTTTCATTGTTTTGTGGAGTAATCTTAAGGAAATATTACATTATTAAAGCTACATGGTCAGCAATATAAAAAATTGCATTCAATGTTAGAACAGTATTAAAATATCTTTTTTTTTTTGTTATAAAAAAAGCGTGCAAGAAATGAAGTCGAAAAATTAGCGATCTGGCAACACCTTTGAACAAAAAAAAACATTTCCTCATTCATTTTCTTAAGAAGTGGTAAACACAGGGCATACCCTTTTTTAATATTTGTGTTATGTTCTTCTCAAATAAAAAATGACATTACAACAGGGTTGGTCAAAAATTTTTTTAATGCATCTTGTAAGAGGGTGACATTTTCTTTGTAGAAAAGAAAACACCATAAGATACAATAGATACACCTCAATAGAATATATGCTTGAATCTCTAAAAGGGCTTAATGTTAAACAGCGTCTTAAACTAAATACCCTAAACTTTATTAAAAAAAATTAAAAATGGAAATGTACCACAATATATAAAAGATCAGATAGCCTACGTCGCAGAAATGCAACAATATCATTTGCGAAATAACAACGATTTTCGTATTGAACGGGCAGATACGGTGGCGATGCAGCGTTCGCTTTTCTATAAGGGATTGCAATTATATAACCAACTGCCTGATTATGTGAAAAATGAACACAACAATAGCGTATTTAGAAAAAATGTTGTAATACTTGTTAAGAACAATGTAATATAGGGCTTGTTATTTACATTGTCTAATAAATGAGACTGTAAATATATTATGTAAATTTATAAAAGTATTTTTTGATACTAATAAAGAAATAATAATCATATATATTATTTCTAAAGCACTTTTTTTTGTCGGTTGCAAATATCTCCCATACCAAAGCATCAAATTTAATGAATATCTCATTTTAAAGCTTATATCTAACACTAATAACGAAAAATAATTAGAAATTGAAAAATTAATATTTTCATTGATAAAAATTATATTTTATATAGAACTGCATGATAATACTGTTGCCATTATGATTATATGTTTTTGTTCAAGTGTGGTAATACAGGGTCGCTTAATAGTAATGCAGTTCTACATAATATAGTATGTATTAAAATCCATTCTGGCAATACCGCTATTTACTATAATGCCGTTTATTACTAAGTCAGTTATATATAATATGCATATTAAGTTGTAAAAAGCTGTTTTGGCTTTACTTTGCAGTAGTTGTTAGATCAAGTGCGATAAACAGGGTCGCTTAATTGTAATGCTATTCCACGTAATATATAAAGTTGTAAAAGCCATTTTGGTAATGTCGTTATTGTCATGTGAAAGTTGCTTTTGCTATGACGATAAACAAAGCACAATGTTAAACCCTTTAAAAGGTAGGATTGTATTTACCAGAACCGGTCTTTTCACATGGGCAGTTATACGTGGCTTTTTCTCGAGTGCGTACGTTTAAAGATATTTTTGTTTGTACTAAGGATTCGTACGGGCAAAAAGTTAACGATGATCATGTCATTACCTCTAACATTGTATTTAAAGAAGTATAATAAAAGCATTTAAACATATGTATGTACATATGTATGTAAATATGTATGATATATTATGTTTTCTAATATTTTTATACTTTTAATAAAATTTCTATTAATTATTTTCATTTTATGTTACAAAAATGACAACTAACGGTGAGAAATATTCGCACGGGTCATCTAGTAATAATTAATATATGAATTTAAATTTATTTATATATATAAATAAATATATTTACAATCACTTTTGCCTTATTTAAATTTTAGGGATTGATAAACAGAAATTTTTAGAAGAGTCAATTTGAAAATTCTTAAAGTCATCACTGATATATATTATGGTTTTCAGTTTCGATCAATCTAGACACCGCAAAAAATGTCCGTTTCAAAAGAGTTTTGAACGAGTGTCAATCGAACATTTGAATAACATTCTAAATGATTGGTTCGAATGCGCCATGTGTGATCATTTGCAGTAAGTTGTTCGATGTGATCGAGCATAAAAATTTGTGACCATGAATTAATCAATAAAAAATTTACAGTTCTCTGACTCAGTTATATTCCAAAAAGTAAAAACAATTTTTCCCGTTCGGTGATATTCATTAAACTAAGCTTGTTTGCCATTTAAAGGTAGAAAGCAGAGTGAGTTTATTCATAATAAATGTTAAAATGTTGTTTATTTTATTTTATTTTATTTATTTAATAGATTCATTATGAAAAATTGGCTTTAAAAAATAACATTGATCTATAATTGGTTGACCTTATAGTTGTTAGCCAGAAAGACAACATTAAGGCACCAGTAAAATTCATAAAATTTGACCTTACGTACATATTAAAGGTATTCACGTCACCGTTTTTGCCTGTGCGAAATTGCGAAAGTGCAAAATTTTACTCTGGTTGACGTGAACAACTTCTTTTGCAACAATGTTTAAATTAGAATAAAACAGTTGAAAAAAGGGTAGCCATTTTGTTTGTTTTGAAAAGCTGAAAAATTCTAGCAAGAAGAAAATCTAAATAATTTATTAAAATTTATAACTCAGTTATAAATACAAATTAAAAGGCAAATAATTTTTAAAAATGCCTAGAGAAAGTGTTAAATCGCTATTGATAAAATATTTGATTGATTCGACTTTATTTGAAATAGAAAATATATATGAAGATACTGGCAAGTCTTTTTCGTAAAAATACAAATGTAATTAAATAGTTTTATAAAATTTTCATATAAACTTTTCAGAAGATGATGAAATTGCGGAAGTATTGGTGGAAGATGAATTTACAGAACTTTACGATAATTTATCCATCGTAGTTTCAGTACGACGTGGAATTGAATATTATGTCCCAAAATCTACAGTATGGTATGATGACGTTCTTAGTCAATTTGATGACAATCGTTTTCGCCAAATGCTAAGATGTAGCAAAGATCAATTTTTATTTCTTGCATCCCAAATAAGTAATAGCAGTGAGTTTCATCATAAAAATTCATGCAAACAACTTAGTGCCCATCGTCAATTAGCGATAGTATTGTTTAGGCTGGGATCATCTGGCGAAAGCGCCAGTATTCGAAAGATAGCAACATTGTTTGGTATTGGAGATGGAGGCACAATACAAAAAATAACACTTAGAGTGTTTCGTGCTATTCTAAAACTGCAAGAAAAATATATTTATTGGCCCGATAAAGCTGAAAGAGAAGACATTGTAAATAAAACATTTCATGAATTGCCACATTGCATTGGCTATGTAGACGGAACGGAATTTAAATTATCTGATACCCCAATCGAAAACCCCTTAGTGTATTTTTCAAGAAAGCATATTTATTCTATTAAAGCCCAGATAACATGTGATTATAATTTACGTATTCGTCATGTGTCTATTGGTTCACCTGGTAGTGTCCATGACGCCCGTATTTATTCAAATTGTCCTTTAGCTTTGAATCCTTCTGAATATTTCAATTCAAACCAGTGGATTGCGGGAGATTCAGCTTATTCATTGTCAAATACTGTTATTACACCATACAGAACAAACGCAACTGTAATGACTCAACACAAACGAAGCGAATTCAATTTACGCCATAGTAAATATCGAGTTCGAATAGAACACTGTATTGGACTATTAAAAGAGAGATTTAATAGTCTTAAGGAATTACGCCATCGTATTTCTTCTAAACGCAATAAAAAGATGTGCTGTTTATGGATTCTTATATCATGTATAATACACAACATGTTGGTGAATGAAAATGATATTGAAATATTCACTTCCACAGATTTGGTCGAAGAAGTTCCTGAATTGCCTATAGAACAAGCTCCACAAAATGATTTCGACATTAAGCGCCAAGCAATTCAAAAATTAATTTTTGGTTAAAATAACTTAATAATTGTTAATAATAAAAAGCATTATTTAAAATAATTAAATTTTATTTCAGTTCAGTAATCTAAAAAAGTACATGTACAAGTTATTTTTTGTATTTTAAATCAATTTCATATTTAGCAATTCGTTCATTTTTTTCCATTTCTAATATTTTTAATTTCTCTTCCGATTCTATTTGAAATTTTTTTAAATCAAGTTCCTGTTTTTTAATTTCAATTTCAGTGTTAAACTTTTGTTTTTGAAATTCAAATTCTTTTTCAAATTTTTTTTCTTCAAATTCTAATTTTAAGCGTTGAGTTTCATTTCTTTCACTTTGACATTTTGTCAGTTGAGAAATGGAATCCTTTGGAAATGGCCTTTTTAGTTTTCCCGCCAAATCGGAAACTTTATCTTTTGACGCATTTAAAGGGCTTTGCTTTGGCTTTTCAGTCGATAGCTGCACTGATGATGATGGCCTTTCGTCTAAATTTATTCCTATAGGAGTATTAACACTTTGGGATGGTGGGGATAACAGAATTTGCGTATCTTCTTCTTCTAAAAACCCAAAGAAATCCACAGTTGATTCTTCTCCCCGAAAATGTTTTTTAGACGATCATAATGATTGCACATTTTATTAAGTTTCACTGAAGTTAAAAAAAAATTAAAAACTAATCACATTTTGTATATACAAATAAATATTTACCATTTACTGTTTCTACACCATGCTCCAAGTCTTCTTCCAAAATTCCCACGCCAGTTTGATTCCTCCATGCCTCAGCTTTTATAAAACAAGTTTTAAGATATCGCACTTTCCACTTTACCAACTCCCAACTCGCCGCAATTTTGGATTCCTCCAAAAATTTTTTATAATAAATTTGAGCTGTAGGTTTCTAAAAACGCAAATATGTACATATGCACCTTCATACATATATTTTAATCTATCTATATAATACAAACTTACCTCAAATTTTCTGTTGTCCTCTAAATAGTCCAAAATTTGTATGATTTCGGCATCACACCATTTTTTTAAATTTTTATATCTTTTTTCTTTTAAAATTTTATTTTTTATACCACTCATTTTTTATCAAAACTAACGTTTATTAGTTCACTTGTCAAAAAAATGTATAAAATCGCGGTTGATTTCTTTCTAATAGTTGTAATATCTGGTACTTTTTACATAAAAAGGAGTAATTTTTTTAAAGATTGGCAATGCTGTCATTGACATTTAATTGCTCTTTTGTGCAAAATTTCGCACTGAAATTTGTATACTAGGTTGGAGGTAGTGCAAAATGCAAAAGTTTGTGCGAATTTATTTTCTATATGGTTGTTGTAATATTAGTGCAAAATTTTGCACTTTCGCAATTTCGCACAGACAAAAACGGTGACGTGAATACCTTTATTAACAGTATAAATATTATTGAAATGGGAAATTATATACATAAATATTGATATTTTTCATTTTTTATTTATATATAAATTTAAATACAAATCCAAGCAAATTCATTTAAGATTACCTTTCTATATTTTAAGCAAACTTCGAGATAATTAACAAGTAAACTGAAACTGAGTATTACCATTGAGAATATTCATGACCTCAGTTTGGTTTAATTGGTTTTTGTTAAAAAATTGAATTCTAAATTCATTAAAAACAGGGCAGATACTAATGAAGTGGAGCGTATTTTCGGAAGAATCTAAGTTGCATAAAGTACATATTCCGATTGAAGAACTTTTAAACGATCTAGCGTTTATAATCAAAAGTCCTCCTCTTGCTCTTATCAGTAGACTTAACTTACAAGAGTCCAGAAGAAGTTATTCGCAACAAAGCATAATTTAGTAGCGAATATAACCCGTGGAATTGAGTTTCTGGCGTTGAAAATTGAGGTATCATATTCATACATTCTAATGAACTGTAAAATTGATTTGCAGTGCTTGCTAACTATGTATTTTCAGGAACAAAGTTAATTTTATTACATAAATCCAACCAATCGTCAATCCAAAAAGTCTACTTACTTAGCAATTATCACTTCTGCAAGCTTGCAGGGCAATCTGTTGTAAGGAATATTGAGGACCTTATTGATATAATTAAAGTGCAATTTGAATGTATCCACTTATAATGATTTTAAATGCGTTTCTAAAGAACATATAGTTTGGAATATTTTTAGGCAATAGTAACATCTTCTTAATGAAGAATCTAAATAATTTATCCACTACATCATACTTTTTATATTCCCATTTTTGTGCACCGTAAATACAGCACTAAACATTTTAAGAGTTTATATATTTAGACCAAAACAAAGATACTGCCATTTTCGACGTAGTTAATTTATTTTATAATTGTTTACTGAATGACAAATTATAACAGAAGTCTATTCCCAAGTATTTATACGAATTCACAATTTCGATTTCATTTGCTTCATACATCCACTTTATGTGTTTAGGTATTCTAGTGTCATTACGAAAAACTAATACTTTCGATTTTGCAGGATTTACTTGTGCCATAAGTCAGTATTCATGGAGAGAATTAATCATGGTTTGGAGATTGCTGGGCGAATCAGATAACAAAACAATATCGTCAGCATGGAGGAGAACTTTTACTGTGATGTCACCAATAGTCATTCCCATAGGAAGAGCATCGACTAAATTACTATAGTACAAAGCAAACAGAATTGGACTTAGCCTGTTTGGCTCCCAGATTAACATCAAAAGAATTCGAGAAAGAATTACCAAAAATATTCGACTGGTAGTGCCATCATACGATACATTATTTTCGAAGATAATCCAATAATCCAGTTTATAAAACAATGAATTTCTGGGAATCAAATCAAAAGCACAGGTGAAATCCACAAAAAACGGGTATTACGTATTTTTACCATTTATCTTATTTAAATTTACAATATTAATTAAATTGAAAACATTATCAGCTGTACTCTTTTCTAAATCCAGCTTGGAATTCATTTAAGATTTTATGTTTGTTAATCCATATATTTGTTAATCAATATAAATAAATAGTTACTTCAAACACCGTTCACTGTTCAGGACAGAAGATTAGTCGGAGCATACAGCGTCACAGTGTAATAATTCCACTGAAGGCAATATAGTACCTTAATAATGATGATTGGTGAGGGACAGAGCTTTAAACAGCAGTCTTACAGGCAAAAGTTGGTGGTGATCTCAGTTGCCAAACATAATATGAATTTTTATTTCAGTTGCGTTGCCAGACGACAACCGAACTCAAGTTCGGGGTTACAATACTTAATACACACATTAATGTACGCTCTGAAAGCAAAAGGACGTTTTTAATCTACTACTGAGTATATTCATCTTAAGTCTAAATAACGCATCTTTAGATGAATATCGCTTGCATTGACCACGTTAAAGAGAGAAGGCGATAACACCCCCTCTTGACAGAACGCAATTAATACCAGGGTTTGTATTGCTTGCTTGAAATTAGCAAAAGCACCTAAATTTCTGCTATGCTTAAAGTTTTTCATCAATTGTACCCAAAGCAAAAGCAAACAGCAAAGTCGAAGAAACAGAAACAAACTCATTAGCTGTAGTGTTACAGTGAAATGTTTTCTGCTAACGCAGTCAAGCATAGCGATTAATATCAAAACGATCACTATTGCTTACAGCGTTTCAGCTCTTGTGGTTTCTCTTGTGCTTTTGCTGTACTCATTTGCTGCGCTCTTTTACTTTGTAAAGAACTGCTTAATGTTTTTACAATGTATAGAAAATAACTGTATGTTTGCACCATTCTCTTTGAGATATTGTACAGTGTACATACATACATAATATTATGTATAGTACATAAGTATATTTTGTTTGGATTTCTCATTTTGCTAGCGAATTTTTTTTAATGTGACTTGTGTTTTGAATCAAAATTTTTGATAAAATAACCGTTTTAGGGAGTTTTGATTGTTGTACATGATTTTCCTTTTCTCTTTAAAATTCTTTGATTAGTGAAAATGCAAAAACATTAAGAGTTCTTACATTTGATTAGCTTTTTCCGAAAACGTGAGTGAGGTCAAGATTTATTTGTTTTTGATTCAGTTTTGTAAAGTAATTTGCAGACGTCGGCACCAATGTCCCTCAGGGGAAGATCATCTTCGGCTTTTTACACACATAGAGCACGAACATCAACAATGTTCGTTAAAATGAGCGTAAAAATGCATGCAGTTGCTTGTCAGCTTTTAGTGAAGCAGGTTCTCGCCGCTTCTTTTTGAAATTTTTTTGTATATCAATGATACACCCAAAGAAAAATTACAGTAGGATTCACTATTTTATAATGAAATTCACTAATAACAATGAGAAATGATCTCCATTTTTGAAAGAATATTTGTCAAGTTAAATATGCAGTCTTTAGAGATTTGGCGCTGTACATTTTCCACTACCTAAACATATTATTACGTTACACTTGAAAATATTACTAACAATTTGACTCTGGGTTATACACATGCCTCTCACAAATACATTCACATTTTTATCATGTTCTCTTTGTGCCGACGTCTGGTAATTTGGCAGGTTCGGTAGAAATTTACTGAGGGCAAGTTTTATTAATTTTTGATTCGAGTAGTGAATTAAAATGTCGCGTCGAGTTTTTAATCGTAAATTTGTGGAAAAATATTATGAATTTGAAAATGATCTAGCCATGTGCAAACTGTGTTTGCAAAGGTTGAAAAGTGATCGCAATTTTAATTTAAAAACACATGTATAAAAGTACATAACATAAATGAGAATAATTTCAGAAGTGAAATCTATGTGAACACCCCAAGCAATATAATGAAAACATAAAAACCGAATCATACTGTAAAAATACAAATCAGCAAAAAACAATTATTTAGGGGAGGACAGTATACCATTCAACGTTCTAAATTCTGAAAACTTTAAGAACATTTGAAACTCAATTTGCGTTGGCTTAAGTCAAAAGTTAGGCACAAAATTTTGTCTTAATAGTAGAAACTGTCAAAAAGTTCTTAAATTAGTGTCCGACAATATTAGGAAAGAAATAACAGCTGATCTTTGTCAGAGATTATTGTCTCTAAAAATAGACAGTGCAACGCGTTTATCACGGAATGTTTTTGGAATAAGCGCACAATTTATAAAAAATAGCGAAATACAATCTCGTATACTTGGAATGGTAGAACTCAGGGCGCAGGTTCCAGCAGCTCCAGAAATTTGGCTACCGAAATCTTAAATACTTTGACTAAGTATAATGTTAATTTAAATCAGATAGTCTCAATAACGTCCGACAATGGGGCTAATATGATAAAGACCACTAAAATGCTATCCCATTGTAGCATTTTCGAAGAGGGACGCGAAGGTCATGATGTCGAGGACGGGAACGAAATGTATTTACAAAATATAAATTCATTTGAGGACAATAACCAAATACAATTGGGAGACATCAAAATTTGCCGCTGTGCAGCACATACAGCACAACTATGTGCTCTAGATGTTATAAAAGATGTAGAAATAAAGAACTTTTTATTATGCTGCAGGAATATAACAAAATATATAAGAAAGTCATCGAACGGATACCGTGAAATTTTTGAACTAAAGAGTTTAACGTTACCCCAGCTTGATTGTCCAACTAGATGGGGTTCAACTTACAATATGATTAAATCATTAAAAAATGCTAAAGAGTCCTAATTAATATTGAACCAATTAAAAATAAATCAATTGATGATAATTTTGAAGTCGGCGATAATTTTTGGAATTTTGTTGAAGCATATTATATTGCCTTTGAGCCTCTTCAGCGAACAATTGTTAAGTTTCAAGAAGAACAATTACATTATGGAAATTTTTATGCCGAATGGCTGGAGTGCAAATTATGTACACAAAAAATTCTTGAAAAAGGTGGTAATATACATGTTAAAAATATATCAAAAAATCTCTTAAATAGTATAGAAAATAGAACAAAAAAAACTATTAAACAACGAGATTTTAGTTTCATGTATCTACCTTGATCCACGTTTTTACCAAACTTTAACGTCTACACAAAAGCATAAAGCAACCCAGTTTTTAAAAAAAACTTTATGAAAACATAAAAAATATAAAACTGCATGATGAGCAGATTAGCACTGTAACTCCTTCGTCATCATCGTCAGCAGATTTTTGGCAAAAACTCTGAGAGTAAATAAAATTGCCATGAAAAGCTTCTCAATAAAATTTGTCGTTCGGAGTCGACTTTAAACTGTAGATCCCGCCACTCATGTATAAAATTAACACACACAACATGAGTAGTGTGAGAAGCTAGGACTGAAGGGTGCGGGTTTCTTGGGGACGATTGCTGTAGACTGTCTAATGGTGAAGGTATAGCACTGGCCATTTTATAGTCACCTAGCAGCAACTCTTTTCTTTGCCGTTCGCATCTTGAGATGTCCACAAACACTACTCCCTCTCTTCCACCTTCCTATAACTCATTTTCCTAAAAACCTGCACAATGCACTGCATGAGTAGGGGCCATCCCCTGAGTGCTGGTTTCACAAAAAAAAAAAAAAAATTAGAAGGTATTAAGTTTTTACAAGATGCAGATGAATATTTAAAATATTCATTTGAATATTGTATCAAAATTTGTATCAACATCTAATAAAGAAATTGAAGTAGGCGCAAAAATAGATAACCTGCAGCTGTCATTTTCAAGGGTGGACACAAACACAAACTTTTGGAGGGATAAACAATATAGCGATCCAGAACTTTATGAATTGAGCAATATTTGTTTCGCGGTTCCTCCCACTCAGGTAATATATAACATATTTTTAAGATTATTGAATTGTTTATTTAGGGTATTTTTCCTTATGTATCTTCAGGTAACTATTGAACGTGCATTCTCTTCGTTGAAGCTTATTCTGACCGATAATCGTAATCGCATGAAACATGAGACATTTGAAAATATATTGCTTGTTAAGCTGAATTCTACATACTTAGACCAGACAATTGAAACTTTACCATTGTTTGAAGATACTTACATACATATGAATATTGGATTTTAATAATTAAATTTATGCTTTAAGATGAATTTTAATTTAGTTTTTTCTTATGTTTTTTGATATAAAATAAATTTTATTTTCTTGTTAAAAAATCTATGTTGTTGTTTTCATTTCAAATAAATCATTATTGCAGAATATTTACGGAAAATTTTATAAATTAAATATTCGACCGACACGGCATATTTGCGACACGCAAATATTATATGAATTTTATTAATTATTGTTTAAAATTTTGTACGCTTCTTTAAATTTGAAAGCCGTTAACTTTAACAAGCCTTGTTAATTTTTTTTCAAAATTTTCTAGATTTTTTAACCCTTTAATTTCGACGACATAAACCAAAAACATTACGCTGTTAAAAAAAAAAAAAGTATCCTTTTAAGTATGTACATTGAAAATAAAATAAATATAATTTTAGTCCATACGTCATAAAAAGGTTGATTTCGATTTTCTCACTTCCAATCCCTTTTTCGACTATATTAAAATACTCTTTTTTAATTTTGTCGAAATCCACCAAAAATAAAAAACATTAGATGGTTTTAAAAAATAAAATGCAAAATATTCCAAAAATTTAACATTGACCCCGCTCTAAAATTGTTTGTACATACTTCATGATTTCAATAAAACATTCTATATACTTTTACATAAAATAAAAATAAATAAAAATAATTGAATAATATTTTGCAGTCTTCCATTTGACGTTAAAATACAACATCATTTTACTATTGGAAGTTTATCCGAGCGAAAAACTTATTTTCGGCCGACCCTACATATTCTTGTATTAAGGAAAAAACAAGAAAATTTGTTATTTACAAAAAATCTATGTTTATACTTATGTATATACATATGTATGTATATATTATACATACATACGTATACCAAAAAACTCTAAAACGGGGTTTTCCTTAAAACTATTTCATAATAAAACACAAGACACTTAAAAAATTTGACGACAGAATAAGAAGCCCAAACACAATATACTACATTTCAAAGAGGATGGTGGAAACACACAGTTATTTTCTATACATTGTAAAATCATAAAGCAGTTCTTTATGCAGACCCGCCACGATCAAACTGATTGGATCAAATTGTCATTTTTGTGATTGTATTTGTAAAACTGTACTCACACGTACAGAAAACTGACCTCACACGTACAGGCTGAGAAGAGTTTGAAGAATATCAAAATATTTTGATTTTTGCTACCTGCTCCGCAGAAAATTGAAGCAAATTTGATGTGTGTGCGGGCAATCACTTCAAATTTCATTTTTCTCTAGATTTCGTATGAGTAACATCACACTTTGTTTCGCGGGTTTTTGAAAGTGTGTAGCAAAACAATTGTAAAAAAGTAGCTATTTTGATCTTTTTTATTTAGTTTTGTTTTTATTTATGAATTTTATGATATTGTTTATTTATTCTAGTTTTATGAACTTTGTTTTGTTTAACTAAATTATTAACGATTTTAATTATAAGCCGAAAAAATTAAGCCCATTAATAATTTGTTTTAATTGCCCTTATATTATATTTTAAAATCTTGTTTATTCCTCCACAAGTTTCGATAACAATGCGTTCATTGAGAAGATTCTTGATTTTTTTTGTTTTCATCCCTTTTCTTCAACCACTGTTTCATCCTTTTTTGTTTCCTTTTTTTGTTTTTTTTTTTAATTGCCTGCGACAGGGCAATGGCTATGAAATAATCATTTGCCATATTAAAAGAAAAAAACTCGATGATAAAAAACAAAAACAAATCTCCCAACCAAAAACCATATGTTCTTTGAGAAAACCTAAAAAATATTTTCTAAAGACAGAAAACCATAAAAGAATTTTTTCCGATGAAAACCATATGATGTTTTCTTCTTCACGACATTTTTTAAATGAAATTTGAAGGCTTAAATTTGATGCGTTGCTGTGCTAAGTCAAACAAAAATTACCAACACATATGCAAAATTTGATCCAATCTGTTTGATCGTGGCCGAGGCACTTTACAAAGTAAAAGAGCGCAGCAAATGAGTACAGCAAAAGCACAAGAGAAACCACAAGAGCTAAAACGCTGTAAGCAATAGTGATCGTTTTGAAATTAATCGCTATGCTTGACTGCGTTAGCAGAAAACATTTCACTGTAACGCTACAGCTAATGAGTTTGTTTCTGTTTTTTTGACTTTGATGTTTGCTTTGCTGTTTTATTTTCTCTTAGTTGTAGTTAATCAAATAAGAAAAAGCAAAACACAGTGAAGCAAAAACAAACCCTGATTAATACTTATGGGACTGGTTGTCAAACACTCGGGCACAATACGGCAAGTTGCGTTGCTATACAAGAATACAACTAGTAACACAAGTCGATCTAGGAATTCCATGCAGCGAAGTGCATTCCATACAACTCAATGGTTTAGGGTGTTTGAGAGATTGCTGGTTTTTGTTCCATTGTAACCATTATTATTCTGTCTTTAAGAGCGTTTCGGGCATGTTTACAAAATAGGGACGCAACGCCACTATACCGAGGCTTGTCTGGCGATTTCTCCAAATAGATAAGGGTGTAACTATTCAATGTTTTGAGTGCATCTAACTATCATATATTATTTCCGCTAACCACCGGTCGTCAGGGGACCGTTAGTCATCTGCATAGTACACCAAGAAGCTGCGCGGAGCTCAACTGTGCCACTACAGTTATTTTGTGTGATCTAAATTAAATTTATAGTACATACTTAGTTTTCTAAATACAAAAATTGCTATTTTGCTTACGTTTAAGTTCTAAGTTAAAATTATTTATTCAAACAATCTATGTTTCAAACAGAAAGAAGAAATTAATTGATATACGTACTTATATTAATTTCACTTACTTGTATTAGGTTGATATGCTAAAAGCGCCATACATTCACAAATTTCCTTAATTTGTGATTTCTCAAATGCCGGAAAATATTTTCTGGCATGTAACACAGCTTCTGTTCTTAAATTTTTTCGAACAAGTTCAACAAATTCCTGTACACGGAGATTAAATTCTATATTAGAATTAATCCTTCTTAACTTCGATTTATTATCCGTACACCATAAAATACATTTAGCTGTTCTAAAATTTAACAAGTCTTCTTCTACCTCACGTGATGTATGAAAAATATCTACAAATAAATAGACGGAAATTAGTTTTTTCGTGCATTATAGCGTTAAGGATTAATATACTTATTATGTTTTAAATTATCTGTATTTAATTTTAATATTTTAAATCATATTTTTTAAACAATGAGGCCAAAAATCCATTGTTTAAAACGATTGTAATGAATCTTCTCCTACAGAGATCCGGACATTATGTTAATTCATTGATGCCAGATGTGACAATTTAT
Source organism: Sarcophaga caerulescens (assembly GCA_927399465.1). Taxonomy (NCBI): domain Eukaryota; kingdom Metazoa; phylum Arthropoda; class Insecta; order Diptera; family Sarcophagidae; genus Sarcophaga; species Sarcophaga caerulescens. The sequence continues at coordinate 82,734,593 of OV656872.1, read as the reverse complement.
CGACTTTTTACTTGATTATTTATGTTAAAAAACTGCTCACATCTTAAATAAAACTGTATTATGTCTAAAGTGTGGTTTTAGAACTGACCATCTTTGCGTTATTTAAACACTTTTTGTGTTCATTACAAAATCAAAAAGTTTTCTTTATTGTATGTGAAAATATTGAAGATGATAAAAGGAAAAAAATTAGAAATGGTTTCTCATACGAGTAGAATATCAGATATTATCGCACATACCAATTAAAAACACTCGGAAACAGCAAATATTCTAAATTAGATGGAAAGATAAAAACATTAAAAAAATATGGTAACAAATTGGCAGGAAATAACTTGGCTATTTTCATTGTGAAACATAATATTCCGTTTCCTTTGACTGATCATATGACAAAGGTAAGTCAGAATTCATTCTGAAACAGAGAACTGCAACCGGTGATTGAAAAACAATCATGATTTAATCAGTACTCGAAAAACATGATACTTTCACTCAACGAAGCAAATATGCATTAATACTCGTTGTGATCGTTCATTTTCAAATCAATCGAAACAATGATCGTATGAAAACTTTGTTGATCAAATCATACACCGCATTCAAACCGATCATTTCGAGTGGTATGCAAATGTTCGATTGACACTCGTTCAACACTTGTTTGAAACAGACATTATTTTTGCGGTGTCTGCATTGATCGAAACCAAAAACCAAAATGCATTAATGCAAAATATCATGATCGATTGATACTCGTTCAACACTCGTTTGAAACAGACATTATTTTTGCGGTGTCTGCATTGATCGAAACCAGAAACCAAAAGGTATTAATTCTGTAACCTGGAGTGTATCGCAATGACACTATTTACCCAAAAGTATCCAGTTTCTTTCATACGCTGACAACTTTGACATCATTGAGAGTACCAAGCTAGATGTAACTGCAGCCTTTAGTGCTATTGAGGGCAAAACGAAGTATATCAAGGAGGATCACTCTTGCCAACAGGTGCTATTATGGTCCTAGTAGATAACTGAGTAGCAGCGACCTCTCTCGTATGACGGAACTTTTGTCCCGGCGAGACGTGTATTTAATGCGGAGATTATTGGAAGTCGGCGTAGAGGACGACCTTGCCTACGTTGGAAGGACTGAATTGAGGAAACCCTGTCATCGATTGGTGTGACCAACTGGCGAAGGCCTGCAAGAAGCAAAGGCGCATGGAAGGATGTGTTACAGCTGACCGAATTTCGATAAACGGGTTGTTGATGGCCAATTAAGTAAAGTAAAGTGGTTGAGGAGGAGGAAAATGCAGATATCAGCGAAAGATTTGTCGAAGATTTAAGTAACATTATTAAAAACCTTTTTAAAAAGGAATTTTGTATAAGGGTCGCCGTAGTCAAGTAGGTAGTGTGTTGGCTTATTAGATGTAAAGCCAGGGTTCGAGCCGCAGGCCAGACATAAAAACAAAATACAAAAAGTATTTCTGCTGCGATTTCCTCTCAGCAGATTTTTGGCAAAAACTCTGAGAGTAAATAAAATTGTCATGAAAAGTTTCTCAAAAAATATCTGTCGTTCGGAGTCGACTTTAAACTGTAGGTCCCGTATGTATAAAATTAACACACACAACATAAGTAGGTGTGAGAAACTAGGTTAATAATCCCGACTGAAGGGTTGGAATGACCAATTATGTATGTATAAGGGTCGTATACTCATAAACTTAAAATTTTTTAAATTATGTTAATTTTAGAAACTATACTGAAACATTTATATGAATTGTTTTCTTTTGTAACTATATTTTATTAGTTTAACCATAATATTTACTTATCAAATAAAGAATATTAAAAAGTAAAAGTTTTATAAACGAATTTTCTTACTAAAAAATGGTAGTGCATTTTTACCCTTTTTAAGCTCAAAAAATACGCGTTTTAACCGTTATTTTAATTTTTTGTGCGCGTTTTGATATACAATCGTTGGCAACACTGGAATTTCATTTTTCATATTAATTCCCATTTTAGGCATCAAAATCCCCAATGTGCGTCGGGTCAAAATTAAGAAAAACTTCTTGTCCTAAGATATTACTATTATTAGATATTACCATTACTACTCCACATTCCAACATTAAGATATCGTATTCGGTAGTTTATTTGTTTTGTCTATATTAAGATTTCAAGTTTCTCAGATGGACTTTGCCGCGAATTCTGTAAGTTGCTTTTTAACGCGTCTAAATATGAGATCCCAATATTATGTGGATTATTTTGAATAGACTCTTTTCGACGCAAAATGGGAAAATTCTAATTATTGTATTTTAAAGCTGCGATAATTTCTTAAATTTGTTCCGATCAGCTGTCTGTACACAGTACAAACTTTATTACCTGCTTGGTACTTCTATACACAATTAACAAATCTCGGCGGAGTATCCTATCTTATATTTAACAGCTGACTATACTTGCTGTTAAATAACCTAATCCACACTTAATGGAGTAAATTAATTTTCTACAATGCGTCTTATGGCAGTATTCTCGGCAGCTGTGATATTGTACGATATACAGGCATGTCACAGATTCCGATCGGATTGGTTTTGATTCCGAATATGCAATTCCGATCGATTTTGATTTAGGTTCTTCAGATTCCGAACGATTTTGTTCATTCCCAAAAATTATAAAATTGCTGCTTTTCAAATAAAGTATGGCAACGTAGTGCATGACAAAAGAAAAAAAACATAATTGGTGAATAAAAAGCAGAACCAAAACAAAAGAACAAAAAAGGCGCTGATACAAAAATTTTATTTGAAATCAAAAAAAAATTAAAAATTTTATATGAAAAATGCCCCTTTACCCCTTAAAAAAAATGTAAGTTAATAATACAAAAAAATTTTAATAAATCTGTACTTAGATGCCTTTTACACGTTGAAATTAGTTTCGAAACAAGTTTCAACACTCTTGAGTTTGTAGGAGAGAGGGGAAAAACGAGCGGGGGTGATTTCACAATTTCATGTACTCGCAAACTTGCTTTGTTCTTTATTCGTATATACACAGAGTTGTATTTGATTTCACATTTTATTTGACATTTTCTTTCGCATAGTGAAGTTAACGCGTTGACTGCCGCTGCAACTTCAGAAAACTGGCCAAAATGACAATTTGATTTTTTCACATTATATTATTAAAAACTCTGGCCCATAATCATAGTCAAACACTAAAGTCGGTTCTTTTTAAAAACAACTTTAATATTTAAACCTGTTACTAAATGTTTCTTAACTATAATGAAAATTAATAATAGTTTTAAGTTGAACAAGCTTTAAGTGGGTGATTAGTATAATGTTTGAAATTTTGCATACAAACTGGTATAAATATTGTTGAAGTGGCATCTCTGCACAGCTGATACAATAAAAGCGCAAAAAAATAAACAAAATATAAATTGTTATTTTGAAAACAACAATTGCAAAAAATTAATCCGGGGAAAATAAACCATTATCTCAATGGAAAATTTAGAAAAGGATCAAAAGAAAAGGGAGCGAGAGACAAACTGGAGCATCAGCGAAAAGGAGTTTTTGCGCGAGTGAATCAATAACCACCTGTCCAATGGCAATGACATCTCTATGATTAATAACAAAAAAATGCTTGGAACGATATTACAGAGTCAATGGCATCTGCAGTTTTTTTTCGTACATCTTTTGTTTTTGGTTTGTTTTAACTTTGTAACTTTTGATAAATGACAAACAGCTGATAGAGTTAAAGTGATGTTAACTTTGTTAAAAACAACTTCAGCTTGTTTTAAGTATAAAACTGACTTTAGCGGAAAAAGTAAGCTTTTTATCGTCTATAGTAGCTGAAAAGTAGACTTTTTAATAAATGATACTTAAAGTATACTTTTTTGATGACTATGATTATGGCCCTCTATTTTTAGATCGTAGGTATCATCAAAAAGCAAAAATTATGTTTTTTAGGAGAAAAAGCGGTTTAGTGAGTATGAGTTAACTCGCAGTTGGCAGTCAAGGTGTTAATATAAAGATCCCTTATTTAAAATAACATTACTTCTTTTTTTCAAATTTGTCCGTTTATAGTTGCTAACTTTATTTATTTATTTACTTTATTTATTTATGATGTTTGAAATCAAAACATTTGCAAAGAAAAATTTTAGTACTAAACAATTAATTAAAAAAGTGAAAAAAGAAAAATTAAAAAGAATATAATTTAATTTTTTAATTTATAAAACTCAAAAAGAATATAATTTAAATAAGGTAAATATATTAAAAAATAATAATACATAAATATATAATTTATTATAATATAATAACAAATATAATATTCATATAATATGTATTCATGTCTTGTGTTTGAACCTAAATCACAATGCCAAATAAAGTTACAACTGTCAAAAACAGCAGAACGACGAGATAAAAGAAAACAAAATTTCTGAAATTAATTTTTTACGTGCAAAAGCGAAAGAAAGTTTAAAAGAAAATGCAAAAAAGTTTTTCAAAAATGTTTCGAAACTAATTTCAACGTGCAAAAGGCGTCTTACATTTTTATAAAACTGAATTAAATGCAAAGTAAAAATATTTTTGTATTTTCTTTTGTCCATCATTTGTGTTGCCACCGCTTAAATTTGTTCTACTTAATAAATTTTTGTTCTCAAAAATAAGTGGTTTGCTCAAAAGAATAACGTGGCAATACTTCGATGAAAAATTTTTCACTTTGTTTTGTTTTTCTCAGCGAGTTTACAAAATTTAATTTCTTAAGCATAAATATTAAATAAATACTTAGAAAACATATGTAATAATAAAATATACCATTTTGTCTTTCAGTTTGACTAAGTTTTATTAATATTTTTCTTTAATAAATCATCAAAAATATAAAAACCACTTTGAAAATTTGAAGTGGTTTCATCCCGAAGAAATTTTTCGTTTTCTAAAGACTCGACTTTCGGAATTGAAACCACTTTCGATCGGAATTGCGTTCTATGACATGGCTGATAATCATTTTTCTTCGGAGGAAATATATTTACTACTGCGTTGTTAATAACTTTATTATGGAATATATTTTTATTATTTAGGTCAGGTTCTAGACAGCGAAAAAAAATACGAAATAGATTTTTCAAAATTCTGCTATAAAAATTTTATATATTTCGAACTTTACGGCCTAAATAATCCTTCATAAATTTTATATTAATTTTATCGGTGGAATGTTTCTAGATGTCTATGGCCTGCTGTGGACAGTAAGATAACAGATTGGCTGCTGGGCTTGGTTAAGGCCAGCTTAAGGTTGGTTGTCGGTTTTATCACGGGGCACTGCGAGATTAGGTCGCTGACGGACTATTGCAAGGCATGTTGCGATGAGGAGGAGTTAGAGACTATCGAACACCTCCTCTGTAACTACCCAGCCCTTGGTAGGTTGAGGACCCTTGGCAGGGTCGAGAGCCGACATCAAGGCTCTACACAGATTCATTAGTAGCTTGCGCTGGTTGAGAGGCGCTAGGGCTTCATAAGTGTAGTCGCGCTCTCCCCCTTTTTTTTTGTGTCTGTTTCTTTCTGTGTGATTCCTCCGCTTCCCATTCCGCCCCTTACCTATATGCCCTCCTTTCATCCTATTCCCTATATTTCCTTCCCTCTCTAAGGACGTTGTACAATGGGTCAATTCGACCTCCGGGTACTGTACTTGTCTTAACTGACACGTCCTCTAACCTAACCTTATCGGTGGAAGGATGTAAATTCTTTATAACGCCTCTTTGTTTTAACTAAAACTTAATGTTCTTATCAATTAAAAATGTCACAAACGCTCTATATGATAAAACTTCCTTAACCATTATAATTATTTTGAGAAGAATTTATAGCCTTTGGAAAGATTTTCACCATAATATTTAGATCAGACAGATATAAATACAGAAGGAGGCTTTAATGAATTAGATGTTGGTGTGCATTGTCTTCAATATCCTTATTTGTATTGGTATTTGAGTTATCATTATTATTAAAAAAACATTAAAATCTATTGTAAATAACGTTTTTGCTTTCGTAGAGCGTTAGATTTGAGTTAGTCGCTGTTAGTAATATTCCTTGGATTATTAAAATCATCATATAAACTTTTTATTTTAGAAGTTGTTGATAAGACGCTCATATGGTTTTACTATCTAGCAGCCAAAATCGTGGTTAACACTATCATTGGTACCTGTTGTCAGCCAAAATCGTTGTCGACACTATCATTACTATCTCTCATAATAATAGGACTCTCTAAGTTGCATTTTTTTCTTTAGTTTTTGTTCGACTGGTAATACTTTTTATTTCAAAAGTAAAAGCACTTGAAAATTTAGTTTTTAAAATATTTATTTGACTTCTGTTTCTATTCTTTCTTTTATTTTTTTATTTATTTATTGTATATGTCCCATACACAAGACTAAAGTCTCATATTACGGAAGATAGGTTCCATAAAAAACCGTGTAACTCGAAAAATTCACTCTTATATGGAAAAACCGTGCTAAACGAAAATCACTATAAAAAAGCCCTTTTTGTCAGTTTTTAATATGATGAATAACAAACACATTTTTATAAATTATAGATTTTGTAAAAAATAATTCTGTTATTTGCTCACCTTGAATAAATTTACGCTATCAATTATATATAAACACTAATAAAAAACAAAGTTTAAAAACAATGATGATCTTTGTTTTGGTATTTCAAACAAACTAGGTTATACACACATAAAATTTAGTTTTGATCATAAAACGGTGAGTTCCCATCTTATCTATTTCCATCATAGACATAGACTACTAAGAATTCGTAACTGTAACATACATTTTGTAGTGTTGTATTTTGACAGTAAAATATTTTGACAGTAAAACAATGAAAATGTTATTGTAGATATAAGCAAATTATAGTTTAGTCGTGTAAATGCAAAATTAATAAATTTCGTTAAAAAAAATTTTATTTTCAAAAACCGTGTAAGATCGAAAACGTGTAAAACGAATACCGTGTAAAACGGGGGATAGGTGTACAGTTTGAAAACATACAAAATATGATTATAGAATGGGTTTATTAATTAAATCTAAGATATTAAATCTAAAATAATAATAACGTTAACAGCATTAAAAATTATCAAAATAAAATTATTGATATAGCTCGTTATTCAAGTTTAAGAAATGACAAATAATATTCTTTTTGAATCGATGTGCGATGACCTGAGAGCTGTGAGGAATCTTATTCCAGACTTGTTGTATGTACAAAGGATTGATATTTAGATATCTGACAGCTATTAACATATTCAGGTCTATTAAGAGTAAAAAAAATTAGTCGCTCAAAAAGATCGTGATTTATTTTAAGCATAAATATTAAAATACTAACTTTTAAAAAGTCGTCAAGACACATACCACAGAGTTTGTTTACGTATACAGAAACATGATCATAAGATATAGAAAAAGAAATAAAACAGAAAAAACATAGTGATTTCAAAATTATTGAAAAAAATATTAATAAAATTTTGTGCAGTAGAATAGAAAAAGGAAAGTGTTCTTGCTTTGTTTGATTGGCAGTATGGAATTTCTCTAATTTTTGTTCCTTTTTGCAGTGGTTTAAAATTTGGATTAGAAGGCGGTATTCTCTTTTTTTTGTTTTCCACCCATATACAGTCCACAGTCGAACAAGTTGTAATATCATAAATCTGATTAGAAATGCATATATTGTAACACTAGTTAAAACGTCCTATTTTCTGCAATACACTTAATGAAATGTTCATTACTTAAAAAATATACATTAATTACAAAAAAATTAAGGTTTTTTTTTAAATTAAATGAAAGAAATTGATTTTAAAATTTGAATGCTATAACATCACTGTTAAAATGATCCTTATAGCTTCCACGTCCGCGAACGTGTTACAGATCGACATCATTACAATAGACTCACTCACCTAAATTGGTCAAGTGTCGAATATCCGAATGACTGGAGAGACGCTCGGCGGTCTCATAAAAACCCATTCTAAGGAGATGTTCAATCACCATTCTGTCCATTCGTATCTATAATTAGCAAAATAAAATTATAAAAGTATGGAAGTATAAGCTTTCCTTCTCAATAACAAACTTCAAGATTTATGTTAGTTTTCTTATATTTTAAAACAGATTTATTGGAATATTTTCAATAACCTCTTATAAAATAAAAAATAAAAATAAACTAAAAATAGAAAAGAATTTGAAAAATTCCTATAATAATAATCAGAAATTTAGAAAAAATAAACATTATGAGTAAGAAATCGAGAGCTAGCAAAAGCGGAAAAAATTCCATAAATAAGTAAGAAAGAAAGAAGCATATACCCAATGTTCTTAAAAGCTAAGCAACTTTATGTACTAAATGGAATTATAATGATATGGGATATAGAACTTAAAAAGTGTAATTGGAGGAACTCGCAATGGTAAATTTTCATATATAGTTTTAAATTTTCTATCGCAAACCTTTACAAAAGTTAAATTATTCATACTGATACAAGAGTGTTTCAAATTGAATTGAATCAGAGTGAATCGCTTTTATAATACAACAGGTCATCATATATGTAGGTATAAAACAACTTAAATGGATTTTGCGAAAAAGTAGTAAAAATCATTTGGTATTTTTCTTATATACTCGTAGAATGTACAAAAGAAAAATACAAATATTCAATAGCTGAAATAATACGTTTATAACTCCAACTATCATTTTGTTCTTTTTTACTTCCCCCTCTCTTATGGCTCCTGGTGGCTAATGTTGGTTTAAGGCGACTAGAAAGTAGGGGCATTAAGGTTGTGGCATATGCCGATGATGTAGTTATTCTGGTAGGTGGGAAATTTTTGTCAACCCCGGGAGAACTTTTGGCGCCGTCTTCAGTTGCGGATTTATCCTCTTGGGCTGCAAATTATGGTCTGGGAATAAATCCCAATAAGACGAAGCTTGTTTTGTTCTCGCGTAAGTACAAAATTTAAACCTTCAGGTTACTGAGCTTAGACAGTAATAAGCTTCCTTTGTCTTCTGGGGTCAAGTATCTCGGTGTTATTCTAGACAGTAAGCTGAACTGGAAAAGGAACACCGAGGAAAGAATGAAGAAAGAACTAAATGCTCTTTATCAGTGGAGGAACTACTTAGGTAAGAGTTAGGGTCTTCCGCCTATGGTCATTCGCTGGATTTATCTGGCAATTGTTAGGCCGCTTATTACTTATGGTTGCGTTGTTTGGTGGGATGCCACAAACAAGACTTTCCAATGGAAAATCTTGGATAAGATTCAGCAGATTGTCTCCTTGAGTATCACCGGAGTGAGGAAGAGTTGTCCTCAGGCGTCTATTAAAACCATGTTCTGTATGACTAAGCCTGATTTGTATGTCAAACAATGAGCAGCGTGCAGTGCCATACGTATGAGGGAATCGGGATACTGGAAACACCGCTCGATATGATATTCCGGAATTCTGAATGTCGTCTTTTCTGAGAGGAGGAACGGGCCTTTAAAAAAACCACCGACTATATTCTGCCTGAGGCAATGTTCCTCCCGGTTGGAGCATCCTCATACCGGATAGGGCACTATGGAATGTTGGGAGGCACAAGTGCTGGGGTTTTCTGTAAAGGTTTCAGTCTTGAGCTTCACTTTAGGTTAAATGATGTCTCTAGCGTTTGAGGATCCTCATACCGGTTAGGGTACTCCATCTTCACAGAGGGGTCGAAGTTAGATAGAGGCTGGGGTTTTCTGTAAAGATCTCACTCTTGAGCTTCACTTTATGTTAAATGATGTCCCCAGCTTTTTTCAGATTTTTGCCGTGGCTAATAGAAGGAAGAACAGGACGTATGTGTCTAGGAGTCTAGGGTTGGAACTGTCCCGAATTTCATTTGTGCTTTGTTGGTACCCTCATCATCATCAAAGAATAATAATATCCATTATTTATATTTTAAATTTTTTTAATGTAATAATTTTGTTTTCAATTGACAGTTTTATACACTCAGGGATGTATTTTAAAGGAAAAGTATACTAACATTGAAGATCAACCCTGTGACATACACAACATCTAGATGTTGTGAACCATAATCAAGAAAGTAATAAATGTTGTGTTGTAACAGAGATGTTGAACCATAATCGGGGCCTTAATCTCTGGAAAGCCTTAATGTCGGCTCTCGACAAAGAATTCAAACCCGCAGTGTATTCGAACATTTATATTTTGTATATAGCCACTTGAAGTTGACATGTTTTTTGTTTTGGTAATTTGGTTTTAAATTTAAAATATGTCTTTTGAACATCTAATGAATCATACTAAATATAGACAAAATGATAACTTTGCCTCTTATAACCTTATGTTCGTAAAAAGGTTAATAACATTTGCAAATCAGTTTTATAAACTATGAACAATGTGTCGACAGAGCTGTCGAGGAATAGCCTTCTAACATATTTCGCTGCTTTCCATCTTATTTTGAACTTTAGTCCATAAGTTCTCAATTGGATTGAAATCAAGGAATTGGGCTGGTCAGTATAAAATATTTATGTTTTATTTCTCTAAGCAGCCTTTCACAAGCCTTGCAATGTGCTTATGGTATCATTGTATTTTGTATAAAGTTTTTGTAAACATGTTGGTTGATTCTTGAACATTGTCCTTAAAATTAGATCAATGCTAAGAAGGAGCCCCCCAACACCATAATGTTGTCGCCACTAGACTTAATTGTTTTGATAGTATATCTGGAATTATGATGTTGGTTATCTGGACGCCATACATACCGTTCATTCGTAGCTAGCCCGATAAAATATTTTTTCAAAAATACATTTGTTTCTTCATATTTTGTTTGGCAAAATCTATTTTGAATACGAAATGTTTTCAGTATACGATACATCTACGTAAGAATGGTTTATTAAACCGCCGTTTAATAGTTCTAAATAACATATTGGGTGGTCTATCTATCGGTTTAAATTTGAATCTGGCAGTACTTATGTCATTCTATTCTGCCACAAAATATATATCCACTAAACGTATACACTTGAATTGGTCGGAAATTGCACGGAAACGTACAAAATTTGGTCGCACAGAAGGACCAACAGTGTGCAGTATACGCAAGTTTATTACTAAAGTTCGTGAAACTGTTTTCATTGTTGATGCGTCAAGACGTGAGCGTGCTCGTACATGCGTACATCCGAAAATATCACAGTCGTGCCTGAGAGTGTGCGTGAGAGTCCATCAAAATGTATGGTATGACGGTATGACGCCTTACAAAGTTCAATGGCTTCAAGAGCTGACCATTCGCTTCGCTAGATGGGTCAACGCAAAACTGCACGATGATGTCGATTTTGCCGGAAAAAAATCATGAATCATGAATCTCATTTTCATTTCGGTGGGTACGTTAATAAGCAAGATTGCCGTATTTGGGGCTTAGAAAATTCAAACGAGGTCTTACAGAAGCCAATGCACCCACTACGAGTGACATTGGCTCATATTTCTTTGAAAATAAGGACGGCTCAACCATTACGGTCAATGGACACACCCATCGCATCATAATAGCCGATTATTTTGTACCCTCTCTTCATGGTATTGATGTGGACGATGTTTGGTTTCAACAGGATGGTGCAACTTGCCACACATCTGATGCCACAATCGATTTATTGCGTCAAACGTTTGATGGCTGTTTAATTAGCCGACATGGTGAATTGACATCACCGCCAAGAAGCTGCGATTTGACACCGTTGGATTATTTTTTGTGTTATGCCGACAAACCAGAGACAATTGAGCATTTGAAGGCCAACATTCGTGATGCCATTGCTGAGATACGACCTTATACTCGAAAAAGTGCAAAAAAATTGGTCCGATCGAATGAGGTACTGTGAGTCCAGCCGCGGCAGCCATATGATTGAAATAATAACTATAACCAATTAGAAATATTGGCGGAATTAAAAAAGCCTGAATTTATAATACTGTCAGAAACCCATTTAACCAAAGAAATTAATGAGGAAGAAACGCAGCTCATTGGTTACAACCAATTTGTAACGTTATCAAATTCGACAAGAACAGGTGGAGTAATAACATATTTTAAAAAGAGCTGGAATGTGAAAAAAATCTTTGAAAAAATAATTGACTCAAAAATATGGATAGCTGCTTATATGGCGAAACATAATAACTACATAATTGCAATTACTTCTGTATATAGATCACCTAGCAGTGCTGAATCGGAATTTTTGGGAGTATTAGAAGAAGTATTAGAAGAAATGAGTGAATTAAATTGCGATATAATAATAGCTGGTGATTTTAATATAGATTGGTATAAGGACGTTTTTTATAAGAATAAAATGCAATGTTTGCTCGATGATAATGGTCTTAAACAAGTAATAGGCGAGTTTACACGAATTACACAGAGTTCGAAAACATTGATTGACTTTGTTATAACAAATAACAACAATATATCGGCAAAGACCAATAGTTCAAATAAAATTTCGGATCATGAAGCAATAGACATAATAGTTGATAATATGAGACACAACACCAACAGCATTGGTTTTAAAGGAATCGATATTTTTAAATATAATAAACAGCAATATATTAGAGAAATATGGAGCATCCAAGGAATGGATATGAATATAGATTTAAATGACATCGTGATTGTGTTTGATGGTTATCTGGAAAATGCAGTGAAAAATATGACGATAAGGCGTAAAATTAAGGAGAATTGTAATATAAATTGGTTTAATGAGGAACTAAGACGTTTAAAAAGAGAAAAAATTGATAAATACAATATAGCAAAAATAGTAAACTCTAGTGAAGCGTGGGCTATATATAAAGCGATGCGAAATTTATATAAAGTTAAAATTGAAAACGCAAAAAACAATTATATTAATAACAAAATTAATAATGCTACTGACCAAAGGGAAATGTGGAAAGAGATAAAGAATCTTATTTTTAGAAGAAATCGGAGTGCAATAGAAACTGTGATATTTGACCATGTAGAATGTAAGGACAATTGTGATGTAGCAGATAATTTTAATAAATATTTTATAAATAGTATTAAGACGATAAGAGATGAGATAAATAATGTGCAATAGGATAACTGTGATAAATTCCAAATTTAAATTTCGAGAAATAACATTGGAAGAATTAAAAACAATCTGTAAAAGCCTAAAGAAGAAATCGGACTATAATAAAGTATCAAGTGACATGATCATAATATATAGTTGGCATATCGTCGGCAGAATATTGCTGAGGATAGTGAACAAATCACTACAAACAGGAGTGTTTCCAGAAAATTGGAAAACAGCGATGGTAACACCAATTGAGAAGGTTGCAAAAACAAAACGATGTGATGAATATCGGCCAATAAATTCTCTTAAAACGTGTGAAAAGATTATAGAAAAAGTGGTTAAGGAACAGTTGGAGCAGTACTTGGAATCTAAGAAAATATTATCGAAATATCAGTCCGGTTTCAGAAAAAAATTCTCGTGTGAAACAGCAATAAATTATTTAATTAACAGATGGAAAAAAACAGACAGGAATAATAAAATATTGGGTATTTTCCTGGATTTTAAAAGAGCGTTTGAAACCATCGATAGAAAAATACATATTTAACAAACAGGAAGCAAATAACGAAAGTAAATGACACTAGATCACACATACTTAACAACGAATACGGTGTGCCACAAGGATCGATATTGGGAGCACTACTATTTGTCCTATATATAAATGATATGCCAAACATATTGAACAAGAGCGAAATAGTTTTATATGCTGACGATACGCTTATTTTTACGGAAGGAGAATCTGAACAAATATGTTATGATAATCTCATCGAGGATATGAATAATGTTAATATATGGCTAAAAATGAATAAACTTAAATTAAATGAAAGTAAAACAAAACTAATGGAGGTAAATTTTGACAGCAATATAACTTTTAAAATAAATAATCAAATAATAGAAAAAGTGAACGAAAAAAATATTTAGGCTTTATTATTGATAAAAACTTAAAATTTAAAAATCACATTGACTACATTTGTAAGAAGATCGGAAAAAAGATTAGTTTTTTTAGAAGAATAAGAAACAAAGTCTCAATGTTAACGGCGGTTAATATATATAATACAATAATAAAGCCTCATTTCGAATACGGTTCGACAATATTATTAACATGTTGCACAGCTCATCAAATCGAAAGATTACAAAAATTACAAAACAGGGCAATGAGAATCATACTTAAAGTCAACAGATATACGTCGATCCACTTAATGCTTGAATCTCTTAAATGGTTAAATGTAGAACAGCGGCTTAAATTGAACACTCTAAATTTCATCCACAGAATTAAAAACGGTGAAGCACCAGAATACCTAACAGAGCAAGTATCGTACGTGAGGGAATCTCAACCATACCACCTTAGAAATGCGGAACATTTTAGAATAGAAAGGGTATCATCATCAGCAATGCAGCGGTCACTATTTTATAAGGGTTTTCAACTATACAACTCCCTTCCAATTAATGTGAAAATGGAACGTAATTTTTATATATTTAAGAAACATATTGCTTTTTTTTGTAAGCATAACATGTGATAATACGTAATTTTATGATATATTGAAAATATGTAATATAAGAAAAATATTGTTTTTGTAAATATAATTAGTGAAAATATGTAATATTAAAAATTTTATATGTGATGGAATGTAGTACAATTGCTTTTTAAAAAAGTATTTTTTAATACTAAGAAAGAAATAATAATAATAAAAAAAAAATATCCCATTTCTAACCAAAACAATTGTATTTATCAACAAAAAAATAATTTGGCAAAATTTCAAACCGTTTTCTACTCCATATTTAAATTTAAACTTTTAAATGGCCCTCCCTTTATTAATTCCATATGATGACGCTTATAAAACTTTTAGCTCCTTAGAGTTTTTAATTTGGTCAGCTTTATAGTAAAGTGTTTCACTACATTATAAATTTTTCCTCTGGAGCAACCAAGTAGCTGGAAAATTTCATTTCACGTACTCCCGTTTCCTCTGAGGTTACCTACCGTTTTTCTTCGGATCAATTTGATCCTTTTCACACTATGATTAATTTTTGCACACATTGTTTCTGATATCATTTAAAACACACTTACTAATAAATTTACGAAAAGCAAACAAAATCAGATACTAAAAATACATTGTTGAAGTAGAAAAACGAGAAATGTTTTACTTATCTGTACATTTGAAAAACAACAATTTCGTTAAACAATTAAATTTTGTAAGACAATTAAAAAATGATTTGCAATAAAGCGCAGGTTATCTATTTTATTGATCACAAAATTAAATGTTCTTTATTCTTCGAAAGGACTATGTAGAATGACCAAGAAATATTTCAAATTCGAATTCGAAATACTTCGCTATTTCCAACACATCTCTTACTACATCAACTCTGGAAGTAATAGAAGTGTTTATAAAAAGCTCTTGAAAATTTAAAAAATAAAATAATAATTGGATATAAAAACAGATAGGACTATTTAAAAGCCATAAAATAAATAAAAAGCAATTCGTAGAAATTTAAGTTTATTAAAAATAATAATTTTAAATTGAAAATAAAATAATTTTATTAAAAATTAAAGAAAATTTAAAAAAAATATGGCTGACTGCAGTACATGCATAACAGCAATTAGAGGAGAAAGTGGAATCAGGTGCAGTGGAGTGTGTGAGAAGGTGTATCATCTATCAAAAAAATGTGTTGGAATAGACACATTCGGCTAAAATAATAGATGAAAATAATTTTATTAGATTCATATGCGACGACTGCTTGATGTATATACAGAACATTGATTTGGTGTTAAAAGGAGTTCAAGATGAGGTACATAAAAATAAACAAAACTTAGTTGAATACAAACACGAATATAAAGCCCCACTTAAGGAAAACGAAACTGAAATTAAACATTTGCTAGAGGCTATTGAAAAAAGATACGGGGAAAGAATAAATAAAATGATTAAAATTCAGAAATCGAGTGAGAAAAATGTTGAGGAAATTAAAAAATTAATTGGCAATATTAACGAGTTTGAGAACAACAACAAACAATTTTGTTTTTTTCAATAGAAGAACAAAACGAGAACATTTGTAAAGAAATAAAGAAAGTTATAAATTAAAACTGTAAACAAAGTACAAAAACAACTTATGCAGACACAGTAAGAAATAAAGGGTTGCGGCGTGCAAATAAAAATTTACCAATAATTGTGAAACCCAAAGAGAAACAATCAATTATAAAAACAAAAGAGGAATTAAATAAAGTAGGCCCAGATAATTTAAAAATAATAAATGTGGAAAGTAGAAGAAGTGGAGCAATAGTTATTCAAAGTGAGAATTGTGAGGAAAGAGAAAAGATTAAAAATGCAATTCAGGAGAAAATATCTTCACAGTACGAGGTCAAAATCCCAAACCAAAATACGTTAAATATAAAAATTATTGGTATATCATTTGACTATAATGAAAATGAATTAATGAAAAAACTAAAAAAACAAAATCATAAATTAGCTACGGCTAACATTAAATACGTAGAGAAATATGAAACAAGGAGAGGTAATAGAACAATGTTTAATGTGAAATTGAAATTCGATAATGAAGCCTATAGAAAACTTATGGAAGGCGGAAAATTAAATATTGGATGGGAAAGATGTAGAGTGTATGATTGAACTGAAATCGTTCAATGTATGAAATGCAGAGAATACAATCATTTAGCGAGAGATTGTAAAAACTAGGATATATGTCTAAAATGTTATGGTCAGCATAGAACAGTAAACTGCGAAAGTCAAGAAAAAATAATGAAGTCTATAATTGCTCCAATGTAAATAGTAGGCTAAACATGGGTATGGATGGAAAACATTTTACGAATGATAAAGTATGTCCTGTATATCAACATAAGTTAAAGATCAAAATGAGAAATATGGCTTAACAAGGTCTTATTAATAATTATAATCAAGTTGAGGTGGTTGCGATAACGGAATATCCTGATTTTTTAATAGAGGTCTGCAACGAATAACTTTTTTGCTTCATATGTGCAACTCGTTGTCGGATAAATAGAGTACTTACTCTCTCTCTAACAGCTCAAGCAGTGAAGAGAAGAGAATGTGTACAAGACAAATACGAGTAAGTATTTATCCGAAGCTGCTTATGTTCCGTAAAAAGAGTACTCATTGAAAAATATATCCGCAAAAACAAGTACTCCTAAAATTATGTTCACTTCATGTGGTACTTCAAATACTCGCAGCATAAAACACCACATAACTGATGTTTTTTTATATATAAATGCTTATGTGTATGAACAAACGACATGTTAGGCATATATTTATTAATCATTGATATAAAAAAATAGAAATCGAAAATAGTAAATTTTTTTGAAAAATATTTTTTTTTCGCTTTTTGATTTAAAAAATTCTTTATTTTCAATGAACTAAAAACAATTAAAATAACAAAAAAATTACTTAAAATTACTAAAACGTAAAAAAGACATAGTTTATATTTCATATTTTCAGAGATCATTTAAAATGATAAAAGAATGTAAGTAATAAGTGTAACAAATAAAGTTAAGTATATGTATATAGAAGAGAAGGAACTTTAAAAACTTAAATATTTGTGAATTTATTTAAAAAGAAAAACAGAACATAAAAACATTAATCCTTAAATAAAAAAAAAAACTAAAAATTCATGTCCATAAAACTCAAAACTAGAGATCACTTTCTATTCTTTCTATTTCTTCGTATATTTTTGTTTTATTCATATTAGGGTGTAAAAACATTATTTTGTTTATTGTAGCGCCGTTAGTTCCAAGAGCAGACCTCTTCTCAGAAATAAGATTTCTTGCCTTCGAAAAATACATACATACATAAATGCATACATACATAATTGAACAGCCTAAAAAATAACATTATAATTCGGTGCGAATCGATATAATTTCATTTCTACAACAATAAAACACATATTCTTACCCTACCATAAAACAAACGGTAATATTTGTTTTCCACAGGTTATTTGCACATACATTTTGCGAAAACAAGACATCTTTCAGTTTCTTTATTATTTTATTTGGCAATGCATGTATACATACATGCACACACGTATACACGCATATGAGAATAAATACGTTCTCTCAGTATAATAAGTTCTCTGAGTACATGTTACTTTTTACACTGTGTGCAACATCTTTACATATTTATAGTCTTTGGCGTAGATCTTTTCTTTGCCAAACTTCTTTGTGGTATTTGCAGTACTCATTGGTATTTGAAGTACTACGTGAAGTTTGGTGGTACTCGTTGTACTCGACATGTTTTGTGCCGGTATTTTCGAGTAAGAAGGAAAGTTGAACATGTATTTGTATGAAGCGAACGCAGTCAAATAACAACAAGAAGTTATTCGATAATTTTGTTGTTCTCAAAAAAGAGTACTTTTCTTCTTCGGATACTTCGGATAAGTGTACATGTATGCTAGATCTTATGTACTTTTTGAAGTCTAATACATTTGTGCAGACCTTTATTTTTTAATATTGTCCGAAACACACTTGACTAAATATATGGAAGAAAAAGAAATTTTAGTACATGGTTATGATAACATGCACTAGTGGCATAAACTAAAGCAACTGACTTAATTTTTGACATTTCCATATGAATCGTGTGAAAAACAATCCTGAGAATTTTTAAAGATAGCTTTTTCAAGTCATAGGCATTAGACCTATTAATTCATCAATTTTATGTTTTTTAATGCTTCTTTTTGACCTAACGCTAGGATTTGATGTCCTGTTCTAAACCAAGTGAATGATTGCATTAAAAAACATTTCAGAAAGAAAATTGATGAATTAATAGGTCTAATGCCTCGCTGATGACTTCTTAATTTACAAAATATCGAACATTTTATTAATTGTTAAATTATGTAAAAAAATCAAAAAAAATTGCTAAGGGAGTTGCTTTAGTTTTTGCCACCTAAATTTTAGAAATTATTTTATTTTCTTCGAACTAAAAAAATTTATTTCAATAATTTTTTTTTTAGTAAATTAATAAACCCTCAAAGACTTGAAAAAGCTATTTTTAAAAATTCTCAGGATTGTTTTTCACACGATTCATATGGAAATGTCAAAAATTAAGTCAGTTGCTTTAGTTTATGCCACTAGTGTATGTGCGTTATCCTCGTCATCCAGAACAGGAGGAGGTATTTTATACTTTAAAAGACACTGGAATGTTACAAAAGCTATTGAAAAAAATTACGATTTAAAGTATTGGATGGTATTCTGCAAAGCTACTTATAACAAGTACGATATTTTAATTGGTGCAATATATAGATCGCCCAGCTATAGCGAATCTGAATCCTGTGATATATTTGAGCAAACAATTGAGGAAATCTCTGATAACAGCTGTGATATTATGATTACCCGAGATTTCAATATTGACTGTTGACAATATTTCGTATAGAAATAGAATTAGAAGTATAATTAATGACAATGGCCTTAGACAATTAGTTAACGAATACACTCGTGTGACGAAAAATTCAAGCACTATAATATATTACGTGATAACTAATAATTATGAAATAACATCAGAAAACTGTAAGACAAACAAAATTTCTAACCATTAGGTTATTAACATATCTTTAGCGAGAATGGGCAACATGAACAACGAGGCAAAAACCATAAAGGTATTTAAATACGATAAGCATACATTTAATGGAATGCTGAAAGACATCATAAAATTTGAAGGTTGCAAAAATTTGAACCGAAATGTTAATCTATTTGATAGCGGCTGAAAAGTGCCATACAGAGATTAACAATTAAAAAAAGACACATTTGAATAATGAAGTTAATAAATGGTTTAACTCAGACTGCAAGCAATTAAAAGAGAGAAAATAATAAAATATTGAAAAGCTAAAATTGAGAAATCTAGTCAAGCTTGGGCTGAATATAAAATAATTAGAAATCGATACAAAGTGCAGATTGAAAATAGTAAAAACAATTACATAAATACAAAAATTGACAATAAATGTACTCAGAGACAAATGTGGAAACAGATTAAAACCCTGGTACTTAATAAGAAAGAAAATTTAACTAAGTCTGTGATATTTAACCAGGTAGAATATAATGATATAGTAAAAAAGTTTAATACATTTTTTATTGATAGAATAAGCAGCATAAGACAGTCAATCGATAAAATGCAATATGTTAGTCAAGTAACATGTGAACAGAGTAATTTATTTAAATTCCGTAGGATAAACATTACGGAACTTGAGAACATTGTGAAACAGATGAAGAATAAGCCTGACCATGAATGTGTCTCAAATAAAATTATAATTGATAATTGGAATGTATTAGGAAATGTTTTGCTAAGAATAATTAATACATCATTGGAGACTGGTATATTTCCGGAAAATTGGAAAAGATCAATGATAACACCGATCGAAAAAGTGCCCAAGACAAGAAAATGTGAGGAATTTCGACCTATAAATACACTTAGGGTATGTGAAAAAATAATAGAGAAAGTAGTCAAGATACAACTTGAGCAGTTTATTGAATATCACGGTATATTATCTGGACAACAATCAGGCTTCCGAAAGAAGCATTCATGTGAAACTACAGTGAATTATGTTATAAGCGAATGGAAGGCCGTAGAAAGAGAAAATAGAATGATGGCAATATTTCTTGATTTTAAAAGATCTTTCGAGACTATTGACACAGATATCATGCTAAAGAAACTTCATATGTCATACCTAGAGAACCGAAAGCAAACAACAAAATTAAATAATACTGTGTCTGAGGAAGCGATTAATAACTTCGGAGTACCACAAGGTTCAATTTAAATGACATGCCCAAAATATTAGAAAGATGCAGAATTGTATTGTAAGCTGATGACACCCTTATATACAGTACCGAGTAAAAATAATGCAACGCTAAGCCGATTGATCTTTATGTACGCCTCTTTCAAAACAACAGTACGAAAATTAAATACTTCTTTTTTATTTTTATACTCCACAAACTTAGTTAAGAAATGCAGGGTACAATATTAAAATTTTTCTATCCACTTATTTTTATTTTAAAATTTAAGAAATAAAGTGACAAATTTCAGCGAGCAAAAAAAATGCAACGCAGTGAATTATTAGTGAAAGTAAGTAGATAAAATTTATTTATACCAAATTTTCGTTAATAATTTTTACAATATTTATTAACCATTAGAAACAGTTATCAACTGATAGCAAGGTAGCCATTATTAAGGCTCTGGAAGAGGGTAAAAACATGCGAGAAATTGGGCAAATATTCGGCGTAAACAAATCAACGGTCTGCCGAATTGCGTCTAAATTTCGAACAACAAATAGCGTGGAAAGAAAGTCTGGCAGCGGTTGCCCAAGATAATCTACCCAGCGCGAAGATCGCGAAATGATTAGACTGGTTAAAGCTGATCCGAGAATGACAGCTGTCGACGTTACTAAATTTGCTAATGAGCAAATGGGTATTTCCATTGGAGTGCATACTGTTTGCCGCAGATTGAATGATGCCAATTTATTAGCCAGACGTCCCGCAAAGAAACCGCTAATAACTAAGGCCAATAAAATCAAGCGTCATGATTTTGCGAAGCGGTATCAAAATTGGTCAAGTGAACAGTGGGCAAAAGTGCTGTGGAGTGATGAGAGTAAATTTAATCTTTTTGGTTCTGATGGGATAAAATATATTCGAAGACCACCTAAGCAGAGATATTCTCCCAGATATTATCTACCAACAGTAAAACATGGCTAATGGTGTGGGGCAAGTTACTTTTGTTTTTCAGCGAAATTCTTTGTTTTAAATAATTTATTGGTAGGTGCGTTCTCTCGTGACGGAGCTGGTCCGTTGGCAAAAATCGATGGTATTATGAATGCCACTAAATACTGTGAGATCCTAGAAGAAAATATGCTTCCACATCTTCTGGAAAAAATGCCCCAAAGAGCATATTCCAACAAGACAATGACCCGAAGCACTCTAGTCGCTTGGTTCGTAACTACCTAAGCGACCATTATGTGCATGTTTTGGATTAGCCGTCACAATCTCCCGATCTAAGCCCCATAGAAAACCTATGAGAGATTTTAGACCGGGAAGTTAAGAAGAAAAATCCTTCAAATTTGCCGGAATTAGAAAATATTTTAAAGTCAGAATGGGAAAAGAGACCATCGTGTCCCTTGTGGATTCTATGTCCTCCAGACTGAAAGTGGTAATAGAAAATAAAGGCTCCGCAACCAAGTATTAGTTTTAAGTATATTTTTAACCAACATTTTGTAAGAATTTACATTTAATTTAAATAAAGTTATTGAATAACAAACCGTTGCATTTTTTTTCTCGCTGAAATTTGTCATTTTTTTCTTAAATGTTAAAATATAATAATAAAATAAGTGGATAGAAAAATTTTGATTTTGTAACCTGTATTTGTTAACTAAGTTTGTGGAGCATAAAAATAAAAAAGAAGTATTTAATTTCCGTACTGTTTTTTTGAAAGAGGCTTACATAAAGATCAATCGGCATAGCGTTGCATTTTTTTGCTCGGTACTGTATACAGTGGCAAAAAGTGATAGAGAATACCAGGATAACATGAAATACGATGTTCAGAAAATAAATGAATGGCTTAAAGTAAATAAATTAAAATTAAATGAGAACAAAACAAAAATAATGGAAATAAACATGAATTCTGACGAAGTATTTAAAATAAATGATTCTGTAATAGAAAAGGTTGAACATATAAAATTCATAGGTTTTGTAATTGACAAAAAAACTAAACTTAAATGAACACATCGATCATACATGTAAGAAAATTGGCAAGAAAATTGGTTTCTTGAAGAGAATTAGGAAAAGAATTTCAAAATATACAGCAGTAATTACATATAACACCATAATCCACTATATTGTATACATGTAGTACCGCAATTCAATTGTCAAGATTGCAGAAACTTCAAAATAAAGCTATGAGAGTAATATTAAAATGCGATCGGTATATGCATATAAATACAATGCTCTACGATTTGAAATGGATGAATATAAAACCAAGACTACAGTTCAATACCTTAATGTTTGTTAGAAAAACGAAGAAAGGTGTCGCGCGTAAATACCTATGCGAGCAGATTAAATAGCTAATATCTTCATACGCAAAAGGCTGCTCATCTCTTGTGTCCAAAGCAAACCGAAAAGTTTTATAAGATTCCGACAAACTGTATAGCAACAAAATAGGTATCAGTTCATCACCAATAACAATATTTAATTCCTTCAACCTTTTAACTGCAACCCTTTTCAAAAGTGTAGCTTTTATAGCCCGCGCTTTAGATTGGAATGTAGTTTCCAATTTTTGCCACATTTCCTTTGACGTCAAAGAGTCTGCAAGTCCAATTCCGATGGTGCCACTAACTACATGTCTCCAATTGCCTTTTGTTCGTTTTCCTGTCCCTTCATACGTTCGGTGACTGAAGGAACTTCCTTAGTCCAATAAACGTAGGCCCAACAATCGTTCTCGATGAGGATAGCTTTGATCTGAAGTCTCCAAGAATCATAATTCTCCGCGTTGATAAGATGTATGCGAACACCTAAGGTTATCTATTTTATTGATCATATGTAGAATAATCAAGAAAAGTAGGTTATCTATTTTATTGATTGTTAAGGCCAATAAATATATTTTATTTTATTTTAATTTATCTTATCTTATTTTATTTCATTTTATTTTATTGCATATTTTAAGTTGACGAAAATTATTTTATTACAGTGTAAATTTATAAATACATTTTATTTAATTTTTATGTTGTCAAAATTTGGAATTAAGTTTCATTTGGCAGTAAAACTATTTTTTGTTTCGTTTGCATTAATTTCTTTGCATTTTTTTTGTTGTTCATGGTCACAAAGCCAATGAACGTATTAATTTCACAAAAACAGTAGTTACATAAGAAATGCAATATCAGGGACAAGAAAATTAAATTTGAAGTGTATCAGCACTTTTGTTATTATAGATTTAGTATAAAAACTCAATAAAATTTAAATTTTCGCGCAGTAGTAAAAACTCAATTGTTTTAATTATTGCATGCCATTACGTTCAAGTTCCAAGTGCTTGAAAGTAAGAACTAAAAATCAAAATTAGTACAGTTCAAATTTATGTGTTTGAATTGAGTCATACTAATTAACCCTCCAAACATTGATCATAAAATTAAATGTTGTTTATTCTTCGAAAACTTTATGTAAAATCATCAAGAAAAGTAGGTTAATTTAAAATTACACGTATGTATATGTACAACAAGAAGTAAAAGAGAAAGACAAGTGTCAAAAAAGAAAAGCAGTAATAATAAATACTGATGTCAAGTTATTGGAATATATTTTCAGCATGATATACACTGGCGAGCAAAAATTGATACATAATATTGTTACGAAAATGGAAATGGTGTTGTCAAAATAATAAGCGAAAGCTCCAAAAACAACACAATGGAGTTGATCACGCATAAAAACAAAAGCTCCAAAAACAAAACAATGCAGTTGTTCACGTGATCAACGAATGAGTAAGCATATAGCAACAAAAACAACAGTGCTTGTTTACAAGATCGATGAATAAACAAATATAGCAACAGCGACTGCGTATAAAAGAAATATAGCAGAAAGACAAACAAACAAAACAACAACAACTCTGCCTGGACGAAAGTAAATAAGATAAACGAACAACAAAAATGGAAACGAGTTGTTTACATTTTTGGATTGTTCCCGAAGGTCGTCATCATCCTTCAAGGGCATTCATCACACTGTTGATCGAGTGATATAAAAGGCAAGATAAAGCGAGCAACGATGATTCAGTTAGAATTCAGTCAGTCGTGTATGAAGACACGTTATTCTCGGAGTACGAGTTAAGTTAGTCGTGTGACGACGTCGCGTTGAATTGAGTGAGAAATTCAACCAGTGGTGTGAAGATACGAGATCGAGTAATAATCCAGTCAGACTTGTGTGCAGACAAGTTGCGTGAAGAAAACAGTTGTTAGTGTTGTGCTTACAAAAGAAGGTTGTGAGCAAAGAAGAATAACTAACAAGTGTTGTTGTTGCTTATAAAAAAGGTTATAAGCAGAGAAATATCGCGAACAAGCACATATTGTGGAAATTATCATTGTATGCGTAGAATAAGTTCGCACAGTGGCACGAAAGTGGTGCAGAAAATAAAGAATTGACTTAAAATTAAACACAGATTTATTTTTATTTTATTTGCAATCTACGAGCTCATATTTTTAACGTTTTTAAAAGGTAAAAACGTAACAATTGGTGTCAGAAGTGGGATTGCAAAATTTAAAAGTAGAAATAAATCAAGATGAAGCTCTCAGAACTAAGAGTGGAAAGGCTCAAACAAGAATTGGCTAAATTAGCGCTACCAACAGCGGGCACGAAGAATGAACTCCAAAGGCGGTTAAGGGAAGAGCTGCAGCATCAGGGCATTGATGTAGACACTTACGACTTCGAAGGCGAAGAGGAACGTGAGTTACAGGCTCCTACAACCCCAAGTGGTCTTGACATGAATTCGTTGCTAGCAGCTATACGGGAAGAAAACCAAAAGCTATTCGAAGCCTCTAGAGCCGAAAACCAGAAAGCGCAAGAAGAGAACAAAAAGCTATTCGAAGATTCTAGGGCCGAAAACCAAAAGCTATTTTCAAAACTTGAGAAGAAACTAGATGCCTATACAGAAACACTAGATGAAATAATTGAGTCATTCGGCGGAAGAGTTACAAGTGTCGCTGAAGAGGTGTCAAGTTTAGAAGAGGCCGTTGACACGGAAGTAAGTAACTTGGAAAAGTCCGTGGAGGGTAAACTCGTCATGATGGAGGAGAAGAGCCAGCGACCGGAAGGAGTACGAGCCGAATCAGCAGTAGCTGACAGAAATGGATGGGACAATGAAGAGAAGGCCTTGGAACTTAACTTGGTGTTAAAAGGTGCCGACGCTGAGGCTCTAGAAAATATGCCAGCCAGCTGCAGAAACGACAACAGTGATTTAATGGTAGCGTTACAGCGTGAATTTGGTGACGAGCACGAAAGAGAAGTTTACTCTATGGAGTTGGGGTACCGTGCGCAAAAGGGTGGTGAGTCACTGCAAGCCCTTGTAGTGAAGGACGACAAATTAGTGCAGCCCACATACCAGGAAGGAAACCGTCTACTGGTAGACAATGGTAAGACCGTGGCGTGTGTAAACGGTATACGCGCCGATGATGTCGGATTGGCGGTGTGGACTGCACGAGAGACCATCTTTGAAGAGACCGTGGCCTTCTTATTAGCCCATGAGACCGTTGGCACGATTTCTACAGCACAAGCGAGAAAAGTGCGAGGAGTGGAAATCGCGGAGGAAAAAGGACGCCTTTTGCATAGATTTAAAAAGCTGTTAAGGCAAGTTGTGGCAGAAGCCGGACGAAACGTCAAGCTGAGGCGCCTCAACTGTGAAAAGAGCGGTCACGTCCCGAAGAAACTGGAACGCGCCACGAGGAAGGTCAAGATCCGACTCACCATCAAACGGGCGGGAGACCAGCCATCATCATCATCAGCGGGGCAAGTGCTGGTTTCCTAGAAGCGAGATCCCCACAAGGCCCAGTAAAGCAAAGTCGAGGTCAGCTGCACAATATAAGTCGGGCGCACTTTTGGAGCGAATAACTACAACAGGTCCTTTGTATTGCCAGAAACCGAGATGTTCTCGTCGAGACGGATTACTTCAGCTAATGGCCGGAAGTGTATGCCATACCCAATCAAGAGGCGAACACAGTAGAAAAGGGTTTTTGTGAGCCACTGGGAATGCTGCTACTAGGTGCCAATAGAGCTACACTCCGAGGCAGAAGTTCGAGCCAGACGTATTCAAGGGAATGTGTGAGTCATACGGAATGGTAGAACAATTTGGTCGAAGCCTGGAGGAATACTCGAGAAACGTAGTGATCAAGCAACAAAGAGACTGGGATGAACACATTTCGAGGTATCTACTGGCGTATCCATCTGCGATGCATGATCCCACAGCTAGATCAACCGTCAAGGTTATTTACAGGAAAGGAGATAATGAGCCTATTCGGGACGAACAGGCTTAAGTGGGCGGCAGTGTTACGAAAATGGAAATGGTGTTGTCAAAATAATAAGCAAAAGCTCCAAAAACAACACAATGGAGTTGATCACGCATAAAAACAAAAGCTCCAAAAACAAAACAATGCAGTTGTTCACGTGATCAACGAATGAGTAAGCATATAGCAACAAAAACAACAGTGCTTGTTTACAAGATCGATGAATAAACAAATATAGCAACAGCGACTGCGTATAAAAGAAATATAGCAGAAAGACAAACAAACAAAACAACAACAACTCTGCCTGGACGAAAGTAAATAAGATAAACGAACAACAAAAATGGAAACGAGTTGTTTACATTTTTGGATTGTTCCCGAAGGTCGTCATCATCCTTCAAGGGCATTCATCACACTGTTGATCGAGTGATATAAAAGGCAAGATAAAGCGAGCAACGATGATTCAGTTAGAATTCAGTCAGTCGTGTATGAAGACACGTTATTCTCGGAGTACGAGTTAAGTTAGTCGTGTGACGACGTCGCGTTGAATTGAGTGAGAAATTCAACCAGTGGTGTGAAGATACGAGATCGAGTAATAATCCAGTCAGACTTGTGTGCAGACAAGTTGCGTGAAGAAAACAGTTGTTAGTGTTGTGCTTACAAAAGAAGGTTGTGAGCAAAGAAGAATAACTAACAAGTGTTGTTGTTGCTTATAAAAAAGGTTATAAGCAGAGAAATATCGCGAACAAGCACATATTGTGGAAATTATCATTGTATGCGTAGAATAAGTTCGCACAGTGGCACGAAAGTGGTGCAGAAAATAAAGAATTGACTTAAAATTAAACACAGATTTATTTTTATTTTATTTGCAATCTACGAGCTCATATTTTTAACGTTTTTAAAAGGTAAAAACGTAACAATATTAACAAAATATTTTCCAATATTTTTTGTATTTATTGCAGTAAGTAAGAAATTGTAAATAAGATATTTCAGACGTTGAAATGGCCAGCACAAAGTCCGGATTTAAATCCGATCGTGAATTTGTGGGCAATTATAAAACGAAAATTGGCACAGTATGAAAACCCTCCTTAACCTTAACGAATTGTGGCCAAGAATTGAGGCAGAGTGGCAAAGTATAAACAGCGAAACCATCAAAAAACTGGTAGAAAGCTTACCAAAACGCATTAAATCAGTAATAAAGAATAAAGGATTATGGACAAAATACTGAATTTTTCATTTGAAACGAAACGAGCAAAATTGGATAAATGCTACTAAATAATATTTAAGCTGTATTTCATATTTAAAAGGAAATAATATTACTGAAAAGTTTTTGTTTTAATTAGAGGATAGCCTAAATAAATGTTTAACATATGGATTGTTTTATTTTTGTTTTAATAAATGAAGTACAAATATAAAGTTTATATTTTTTTTAATATTATGTATCCATTTTTGCTCGCCAGTGTATGTATACAAATGTACAAGGCCTGACAAACCATATTCAAGTAGAAATAATGGATGCAACAGAAAAAGCAGACGTTTTTATATTAGCGGAAACTCATGACGGAAGATATTGACGAAAATGAAATAGCTGTACAGGATTATAAGTAAATGGTATCATTTTCAAATTATTCAAGATTTTGCTTCATTTTTCGGGAAACATTAGATAATTTGTGTCAGAAACAATGAAATAATTGAGGGGCTGGCGAACGAAACTAGACCTGTCCACAGGGAATTTTTATTGTCGGGATCTTCAAGTACACATTTATGTTTTCATTTGGAACCAGTTCGATATTCGCACCAAACAGAAAAAAACCAAACATGTCCATTTAAAAAAATATCTAACCAATGTTTAAAAAAGCGAAAACCGGTCCTGTGTTGAAGGTTTGATTAAATTTTTCTGTAAAAAGAAAGAAAAAATATTGCCTAGTCTCTATCTAGATAAAGGGTCCACCAAATAACTTTTTTTTTTTTGAAAATGCTTTAAAAAAAACTACTGAATATTTTCTCAAATTTCTTTTTTTATTTGAAAGTACAATCCTTCCGGTTAATAATGGAAAATAATTTCATTCAAATGGCTGTCTCGGCTGGCCATGCAGTAGCCTTCACGATCGGTCCAATTTTTAAGCACATTATCGATTGTGTGCAGCTGTATTTCAGCAATGGCTTCACGAATATTGTCCTTTAAAGCGTCAATTGTCTCTGGCTTGTCGGCGTAACACTTATCTTTGACGGCACCCCACAAATAATAGTCCAACGGTGTCAAATCGCAGCTCCGAGGTGGCCAAACGACATCAGCTCTGCGGCTGATAATACAATCTTCAAAAACAGGGCGCAAAACATCGAGTGTAGCTTCGGCTGTGTGGCACGTAGCGCCACATTAGACTGGTTAAAGCTGATCCGAGAATGACAGCTGTCGACGTTACTAAATTTGCTAATGAGCAAATGGGTATTTCCATTGGAGTGCATACTGTTTGCCGCAGATTGAATGATGCCAATTTATTAGCCAGACGTCCCGCAAAGAAACCGCTAATAACTAAGGCCAATAAAATCAAGCGTCATGATTTTGCGAAGCGGTATCAAAATTGGTCAAGTGAACAGTGGGCAAAAGTGCTGTGGAGTGATGAGAGTAAATTTAATCTTTTTGGTTCTGATGGGATAAAATATATTCGAAGACCACCTAAGCAGAGATATTCTCCCAGATATTATCTACCAACAGTAAAACATGGCTAATGGTGTGGGGCAAGTTACTTTTGTTTTTCAGCGAAATTCTTTGTTTTAAATAATTTATTGGTAGGTGCGTTCTCTCGTGACGGAGCTGGTCCGTTGGCAAAAATCGATGGTATTATGAATGCCACTAAATACTGTGAGATCCTAGAAGAAAATATGCTTCCACATCTTCTGGAAAAAATGCCCCAAAGAGCATATTCCAACAAGACAATGACCCGAAGCACTCTAGTCGCTTGGTTCGTAACTACCTAAGCGACCATTATGTGCATGTTTTGGATTAGCCGTCACAATCTCCCGATATAAGCCCCATAGAAAACCTATGAGAGATTTTAGACCGGGAAGTTAAGAAGAAAAATCCTTCAAATTTGCCGGAATTAGAAAATATTTTAAAGTCAGAATGGGAAAAGAGACCATCGTGTCCCTTGTGGATTCTATGTCCTCCAGACTGAAAGTGGTAATAGAAAATAAAGGCTCCGCAACCAAGTATTAGTTTTAAGTATATTTTTAACCAACATTTTGTAAGAATTTACATTTAATTTAAATAAAGTTATTGAATAACAAACCGTTGCATTTTTTTTCTCGCTGAAATTTGTCATTTTTTTCTTAAATGTTAAAATATAATAATAAAATAAGTGGATAGAAAAATTTTGATTTTGTAACCTGTATTTGTTAACTAAGTTTGTGGAGCATAAAAATAAAAAAGAAGTATTTAATTTCCGTACTGTTTTTTTGAAAGAGGCTTACATAAAGATCAATCGGCATAGCGTTGCATTTTTTTGCTCGGTACTGTATACAGTGGCAAAAAGTGATAGAGAATACCAGGATAACATGAAATACGATGTTCAGAAAATAAATGAATGGCTTAAAGTAAATAAATTAAAATTAAATGAGAACAAAACAAAAATAATGGAAATAAACATGAATTCTGACGAAGTATTTAAAATAAATGATTCTGTAATAGAAAAGGTTGAACATATAAAATTCATAGGTTTTGTAATTGACAAAAAAACTAAACTTAAATGAACACATCGATCATACATGTAAGAAAATTGGCAAGAAAATTGGTTTCTTGAAGAGAATTAGGAAAAGAATTTCAAAATATACAGCAGTAATTACATATAACACCATAATCCACTATATTGTATACATGTAGTACCGCAATTCAATTGTCAAGATTGCAGAAACTTCAAAATAAAGCTATGAGAGTAATATTAAAATGCGATCGGTATATGCATATAAATACAATGCTCTACGATTTGAAATGGATGAATATAAAACCAAGACTACAGTTCAATACCTTAATGTTTGTTAGAAAAACGAAGAAAGGTGTCGCGCGTAAATACCTATGCGAGCAGATTAAATAGCTAATATCTTCATACGCAAAAGGCTGCTCATCTCTTGTGTCCAAAGCAAACCGAAAAGTTTTATAAGATTCCGACAAACTGTATAGCAACAAAATAGGTATCAGTTCATCACCAATAACAATATTTAATTCCTTCAACCTTTTAACTGCAACCCTTTTCAAAAGTGTAGCTTTTATAGCCCGCGCTTTAGATTGGAATGTAGTTTCCAATTTTTGCCACATTTCCTTTGACGTCAAAGAGTCTGCAAGTCCAATTCCGATGGTGCCACTAACTACATGTCTCCAATTGCCTTTTGTTCGTTTTCCTGTCCCTTCATACGTTCGGTGACTGAAGGAACTTCCTTAGTCCAATAAACGTAGGCCCAACAATCGTTCTCGATGAGGATAGCTTTGATCTGAAGTCTCCAAGAATCATAATTCTCCGCGTTGATAAGATGTATGCGAACACCTAAGGTTATCTATTTTATTGATCATATGTAGAATAATCAAGAAAAGTAGGTTATCTATTTTATTGATTGTTAAGGCCAATAAATATATTTTATTTTATTTTAATTTATCTTATCTTATTTTATTTCATTTTATTTTATTGCATATTTTAAGTTGACGAAAATTATTTTATTACAGTGTAAATTTATAAATACATTTTATTTAATTTTTATGTTGTCAAAATTTGGAATTAAGTTTCATTTGGCAGTAAAACTATTTTTTGTTTCGTTTGCATTAATTTCTTTGCATTTTTTTTGTTGTTCATGGTCACAAAGCCAATGAACGTATTAATTTCACAAAAACAGTAGTTACATAAGAAATGCAATATCAGGGACAAGAAAATTAAATTTGAAGTGTATCAGCACTTTTGTTATTATAGATTTAGTATAAAAACTCAATAAAATTTAAATTTTCGCGCAGTAGTAAAAACTCAATTGTTTTAATTATTGCATGCCATTACGTTCAAGTTCCAAGTGCTTGAAAGTAAGAACTAAAAATCAAAATTAGTACAGTTCAAATTTATGTGTTTGAATTGAGTCATACTAATTAACCCTCCAAACATTGATCATAAAATTAAATGTTGTTTATTCTTCGAAAACTTTATGTAAAATCATCAAGAAAAGTAGGTTAATTTAAAATTACACGTATGTATATGTACAACAAGAAGTAAAAGAGAAAGACAAGTGTCAAAAAAGAAAAGCAGTAATAATAAATACTGATGTCAAGTTATTGGAATATATTTTCAGCATGATATACACTGGCGAGCAAAAATTGATACATAATATTAACAAAATATTTTCCAATATTTTTTGTATTTATTGCAGTAAGTAAGAAATTGTAAATAAGATATTTCAGACGTTGAAATGGCCAGCACAAAGTCCGGATTTAAATCCGATCGTGAATTTGTGGGCAATTATAAAACGAAAATTGGCACAGTATGAAAACCCTCCTTAACCTTAACGAATTGTGGCCAAGAATTGAGGCAGAGTGGCAAAGTATAAACAGCGAAACCATCAAAAAACTGGTAGAAAGCTTACCAAAACGCATTAAATCAGTAATAAAGAATAAAGGATTATGGACAAAATACTGAATTTTTCATTTGAAACGAAACGAGCAAAATTGGATAAATGCTACTAAATAATATTTAAGCTGTATTTCATATTTAAAAGGAAATAATATTACTGAAAAGTTTTTGTTTTAATTAGAGGATAGCCTAAATAAATGTTTAACATATGGATTGTTTTATTTTTGTTTTAATAAATGAAGTACAAATATAAAGTTTATATTTTTTTTAATATTATGTATCCATTTTTGCTCGCCAGTGTATGTATACAAATGTACAAGGCCTGACAAACCATATTCAAGTAGAAATAATGGATGCAACAGAAAAAGCAGACGTTTTTATATTAGCGGAAACTCATGACGGAAGATATTGACGAAAATGAAATAGCTGTACAGGATTATAAGTAAATGGTATCATTTTCAAATTATTCAAGATTTTGCTTCATTTTTCGGGAAACATTAGATAATTTGTGTCAGAAACAATGAAATAATTGAGGGGCTGGCGAACGAAACTAGACCTGTCCACAGGGAATTTTTATTGTCGGGATCTTCAAGTACACATTTATGTTTTCATTTGGAACCAGTTCGATATTCGCACCAAACAGAAAAAAACCAAACATGTCCATTTAAAAAAATATCTAACCAATGTTTAAAAAAGCGAAAACCGGTCCTGTGTTGAAGGTTTGATTAAATTTTTCTGTAAAAAGAAAGAAAAAATATTGCCTAGTCTCTATCTAGATAAAGGGTCCACCAAATAACTTTTTTTTTTTTGAAAATGCTTTAAAAAAAACTACTGAATATTTTCTCAAATTTCTTTTTTTATTTGAAAGTACAATCCTTCCGGTTAATAATGGAAAATAATTTCATTCAAATGGCTGCCTCGGCTGGCCATGCAGTAGCCTTCACGATCGGTCCAATTTTTAAGCACATTATCGATTGTGTGCAGCTGTATTTCAGCAATGGCTTCACGAATATTGTCCTTTAAAGCGTCAATTGTCTCTGGCTTGTCGGCGTAACACTTATCTTTGACGGCACCCCACAAATAATAGTCCAACGGTGTCAAATCGCAGCTCCGAGGTGGCCAAACGACATCAGCTCTGCGGCTGATAATACAATCTTCAAAAACAGGGCGCAAAACATCGAGTGTAGCTTCGGCTGTGTGGCACGTAGCGCCACATTAGACTGGTTAAAGCTGATCCGAGAATGACAGCTGTCGACGTTACTAAATTTGCTAATGAGCAAATGGGTATTTCCATTGGAGTGCATACTGTTTGCCGCAGATTGAATGATGCCAATTTATTAGCCAGACGTCCCGCAAAGAAACCGCTAATAACTAAGGCCAATAAAATCAAGCGTCATGATTTTGCGAAGCGGTATCAAAATTGGTCAAGTGAACAGTGGGCAAAAGTGCTGTGGAGTGATGAGAGTAAATTTAATCTTTTTGGTTCTGATGGGATAAAATATATTCGAAGACCACCTAAGCAGAGATATTCTCCCAGATATTATCTACCAACAGTAAAACATGGCTAATGGTGTGGGGCAAGTTACTTTTGTTTTTCAGCGAAATTCTTTGTTTTAAATAATTTATTGGTAGGTGCGTTCTCTCGTGACGGAGCTGGTCCGTTGGCAAAAATCGATGGTATTATGAATGCCACTAAATACTGTGAGATCCTAGAAGAAAATATGCTTCCACATCTTCTGGAAAAAATGCCCCAAAGAGCATATTCCAACAAGACAATGACCCGAAGCACTCTAGTCGCTTGGTTCGTAACTACCTAAGCGACCATTATGTGCATGTTTTGGATTAGCCGTCACAATCTCCCGATATAAGCCCCATAGAAAACCTATGAGAGATTTTAGACCGGGAAGTTAAGAAGAAAAATCCTTCAAATTTGCCGGAATTAGAAAATATTTTAAAGTCAGAATGGGAAAAGAGACCATCGTGTCCCTTGTGGATTCTATGTCCTCCAGACTGAAAGTGGTAATAGAAAATAAAGGCTCCGCAACCAAGTATTAGTTTTAAGTATATTTTTAACCAACATTTTGTAAGAATTTACATTTAATTTAAATAAAGTTATTGAATAACAAACCGTTGCATTTTTTTTCTCGCTGAAATTTGTCATTTTTTTCTTAAATGTTAAAATATAATAATAAAATAAGTGGATAGAAAAATTTTGATTTTGTAACCTGTATTTGTTAACTAAGTTTGTGGAGCATAAAAATAAAAAAGAAGTATTTAATTTCCGTACTGTTTTTTTGAAAGAGGCTTACATAAAGATCAATCGGCATAGCGTTGCATTTTTTTGCTCGGTACTGTATACAGTGGCAAAAAGTGATAGAGAATACCAGGATAACATGAAATACGATGTTCAGAAAATAAATGAATGGCTTAAAGTAAATAAATTAAAATTAAATGAGAACAAAACAAAAATAATGGAAATAAACATGAATTCTGACGAAGTATTTAAAATAAATGATTCTGTAATAGAAAAGGTTGAACATATAAAATTCATAGGTTTTGTAATTGACAAAAAAACTAAACTTAAATGAACACATCGATCATACATGTAAGAAAATTGGCAAGAAAATTGGTTTCTTGAAGAGAATTAGGAAAAGAATTTCAAAATATACAGCAGTAATTACATATAACACCATAATCCACTATATTGTATACATGTAGTACCGCAATTCAATTGTCAAGATTGCAGAAACTTCAAAATAAAGCTATGAGAGTAATATTAAAATGCGATCGGTATATGCATATAAATACAATGCTCTACGATTTGAAATGGATGAATATAAAACCAAGACTACAGTTCAATACCTTAATGTTTGTTAGAAAAACGAAGAAAGGTGTCGCGCGTAAATACCTATGCGAGCAGATTAAATAGCTAATATCTTCATACGCAAAAGGCTGCTCATCTCTTGTGTCCAAAGCAAACCGAAAAGTTTTATAAGATTCCGACAAACTGTATAGCAACAAAATAGGTATCAGTTCATCACCAATAACAATATTTAATTCCTTCAACCTTTTAACTGCAACCCTTTTCAAAAGTGTAGCTTTTATAGCCCGCGCTTTAGATTGGAATGTAGTTTCCAATTTTTGCCACATTTCCTTTGACGTCAAAGAGTCTGCAAGTCCAATTCCGATGGTGCCACTAACTACATGTCTCCAATTGCCTTTTGTTCGTTTTCCTGTCCCTTCATACGTTCGGTGACTGAAGGAACTTCCTTAGTCCAATAAACGTAGGCCCAACAATCGTTCTCGATGAGGATAGCTTTGATCTGAAGTCTCCAAGAATCATAATTCTCCGCGTTGATAAGATGTATGCGAACACCTAAGGTTATCTATTTTATTGATCATATGTAGAATAATCAAGAAAAGTAGGTTATCTATTTTATTGATTGTTAAGGCCAATAAATATATTTTATTTTATTTTAATTTATCTTATCTTATTTTATTTCATTTTATTTTATTGCATATTTTAAGTTGACGAAAATTATTTTATTACAGTGTAAATTTATAAATACATTTTATTTAATTTTTATGTTGTCAAAATTTGGAATTAAGTTTCATTTGGCAGTAAAACTATTTTTTGTTTCGTTTGCATTAATTTCTTTGCATTTTTTTTGTTGTTCATGGTCACAAAGCCAATGAACGTATTAATTTCACAAAAACAGTAGTTACATAAGAAATGCAATATCAGGGACAAGAAAATTAAATTTGAAGTGTATCAGCACTTTTGTTATTATAGATTTAGTATAAAAACTCAATAAAATTTAAATTTTCGCGCAGTAGTAAAAACTCAATTGTTTTAATTATTGCATGCCATTACGTTCAAGTTCCAAGTGCTTGAAAGTAAGAACTAAAAATCAAAATTAGTACAGTTCAAATTTATGTGTTTGAATTGAGTCATACTAATTAACCCTCCAAACATTGATCATAAAATTAAATGTTGTTTATTCTTCGAAAACTTTATGTAAAATCATCAAGAAAAGTAGGTTAATTTAAAATTACACGTATGTATATGTACAACAAGAAGTAAAAGAGAAAGACAAGTGTCAAAAAAGAAAAGCAGTAATAATAAATACTGATGTCAAGTTATTGGAATATATTTTCAGCATGATATACACTGGCGAGCAAAAATTGATACATAATATTAACAAAATATTTTCCAATATTTTTTGTATTTATTGCAGTAAGTAAGAAATTGTAAATAAGATATTTCAGACGTTGAAATGGCCAGCACAAAGTCCGGATTTAAATCCGATCGTGAATTTGTGGGCAATTATAAAACGAAAATTGGCACAGTATGAAAACCCTCCTTAACCTTAACGAATTGTGGCCAAGAATTGAGGCAGAGTGGCAAAGTATAAACAGCGAAACCATCAAAAAACTGGTAGAAAGCTTACCAAAACGCATTAAATCAGTAATAAAGAATAAAGGATTATGGACAAAATACTGAATTTTTCATTTGAAACGAAACGAGCAAAATTGGATAAATGCTACTAAATAATATTTAAGCTGTATTTCATATTTAAAAGGAAATAATATTACTGAAAAGTTTTTGTTTTAATTAGAGGATAGCCTAAATAAATGTTTAACATATGGATTGTTTTATTTTTGTTTTAATAAATGAAGTACAAATATAAAGTTTATATTTTTTTTAATATTATGTATCCATTTTTGCTCGCCAGTGTATGTATACAAATGTACAAGGCCTGACAAACCATATTCAAGTAGAAATAATGGATGCAACAGAAAAAGCAGACGTTTTTATATTAGCGGAAACTCATGACGGAAGATATTGACGAAAATGAAATAGCTGTACAGGATTATAAGTAAATGGTATCATTTTCAAATTATTCAAGATTTTGCTTCATTTTTCGGGAAACATTAGATAATTTGTGTCAGAAACAATGAAATAATTGAGGGGCTGGCGAACGAAACTAGACCTGTCCACAGGGAATTTTTATTGTCGGGATCTTCAAGTACACATTTATGTTTTCATTTGGAACCAGTTCGATATTCGCACCAAACAGAAAAAAACCAAACATGTCCATTTAAAAAAATATCTAACCAATGTTTAAAAAAGCGAAAACCGGTCCTGTGTTGAAGGTTTGATTAAATTTTTCTGTAAAAAGAAAGAAAAAATATTGCCTAGTCTCTATCTAGATAAAGGGTCCACCAAATAACTTTTTTTTTTTTGAAAATGCTTTAAAAAAAACTACTGAATATTTTCTCAAATTTCTTTTTTTATTTGAAAGTACAATCCTTCCGGTTAATAATGGAAAATAATTTCATTCAAATGGCTGCCTCGGCTGGCCATGCAGTAGCCTTCACGATCGGTCCAATTTTTAAGCACATTATCGATTGTGTGCAGCTGTATTTCAGCAATGGCTTCACGAATATTGTCCTTTAAAGCGTCAATTGTCTCTGGCTTGTCGGCGTAACACTTATCTTTGACGGCACCCCACAAATAATAGTCCAACGGTGTCAAATCGCAGCTCCGAGGTGGCCAAACGACATCAGCTCTGCGGCTGATAATACAATCTTCAAAAACAGGGCGCAAAACATCGAGTGTAGCTTCGGCTGTGTGGCACGTAGCGCCGTCCTGTTAAAACCAAATGTTGCCAATATCCCCCTCTTCAATTTTTGTGAACAAAAATTCGTTCAACATGGGCCGATAACGATCGCCATTGACTGTAACGACCACTCCTTGCTCATTTTCGAAGAAAAATGGCCCAATTATGCCTCTGGACCAAAATCCGCACCAAACAGTGACTCGTTTTGGGTGCGTCGGCTTTTCAATGTATGCGTGCGGATTTTCTGTGCCCCAAATGCGACAATTTTGCTTGTTTACATACCCGCCAAGATCAAAATGAGCTTCATCTGAAAAGATGATTTTTCTGTAAGTCGATCGCAGGCCCACTTAGCGAAGCGAAAACGCATATTTCCCAGCGTTGTTCAAGCGTATACACAACCATATTCGTTCAGCGGAAGGATAAAACTAATTATCTGTCAAATCAGACATGAGCTAAGTGTTACCATTCACGAAATAAGCACTAGTTGAAAAAAAAACGTTAGATGGCGGACCGGAATAGGCAGGATAGGACAACACCCACAAATCCTTAACCTATACTGCCCATCCCCCCATCCATCACTCCCATAGCCCAACAGTCTACACCCCATCATAGTTTTAATTTCAGTATCATGCAGTTCAACTGTAACGGACTCAGAAACAAAATAGCAGATATCACAAACTTCATGCATAACAACAACATCAGAATAGCCGCCATTCAAGAGACAAAACTACCCAAGGAGTGCCCCATGACATCTGCGGGCAACTAGAACATTGTGAGGAAGGACCGGGAGAGAGACAATGGAGGAGGACTAGCTTTCATGCCCGAACGTAACCTCAAATATAAAGTGACGAATACACCAGCTAATCTAGATAATCTCATTGAGGTGATGTCCATATCAGTAAAGTCGGAGGACACTGATATTGAAATCACCAATGTATATACTCCACCAGTGAACAGCGTTGGAACCACATATCACCCGAATATCACTCATCTCCTCCAGGGTGACAACAGAATCATAGTTGTTGATTTCAATGCACATCACGGGAGCTGGCATTCCCTGACCGACAAACGTACCTAAACTACAAGAAGGCCAACTGGGAGGCCTTTAGGGACTTCATCGAAGACAACATCGGACTATTGCCCTCTCCCACGTGCGTCAGAGATGGTGAAAAGCAATTCCGCACAGTTGTTCAAACAGCGGCGAAGCGCTTTATCCCGGCTGGTAGAATAAACAACATGAGACCGAACTACCCGTCGGATGCTGCACGCCTATCACAGGATATCATAAGCACGGGATATCATAAGAGCGGAAAACCCAGCGGATGAAAGGCTTAAACCTCTGACCTCAGAATAAACAACTTGGTGAACGAGCATAGACGTACCAAATGGCTAGCCCCCAAGAAACTCTGGAAAGCATCAAAAATCTATCTGGCTCTAAGAACAACAAGAATCTTACAGCTATCGAATTTGACGATAGGCAACAGACGGAGGCTAAAAAGTTCTCCAAAGAATTCTGTAAACAATTTATCGAACATCCCACTGAGCAGAATAAAGGCAAGAGAGCGACAATAAGGAATTTGAAGAACCTACACAGAGGCCAACAGGAACAACTATTCGATCAGACCGCGGTATCAAACACCATCGCCAACGCCAAACCATCTAAGGCCTTGGGACCCGACGGCCTATCTATGCTCATGTTGAAGAAACTAGGTGATAAGGCATTGAGGTTCCTTTCCAGATTGATAAATCTGTCGATGCACAGCCTGGTGATACCAGACATCTGGAGGGTCGCGAGGATCATTCCGATCCTAAAACCCAATAAACCTGCGACCAAAGGAGAATCTTGTCGACCAATCTCCTTGCTATCACCAGTAGTTAAGATCCTGGAAACCCTTCTGCTCCCTGCCTTCAAACGACACTTTCCACTATAGCATCAACATGGCTTTAGGAAAGGTCGTAGCACCACCACAGCCCTCACCCAAATAACATCAAGGATCACGAACGGACTCAACCAACAACGACTATGTCAACGAACTGTTGTTGCGACCCTTGACCTATCTAGGGCCTTTGACACGGTTGACCACTCAATACTCCTGAGAGACATACTAAACTCAACCTTGCCCAACGACCTGAAATATTGGACATCCAATTACCTTGGAGGTAGGCAGGCGTTTGTTGAGTTTAGGGGACAGAAATCTTCTCACAGGAGAATTAGATGGGTGTACCACAGGGTGGAGTCCTGTCGCCTATCCTTTTCAACCTATACCTCACATCACTCCCGGACCAACCATCAAATGTCCCTTTGGTATCATACGCAGAAGACTGTACTGTCTTTGCGTCGGGCGTAAATATAGACGACATCAGTGGAATTCGTACGACATCAGTGGAATTCGAATTCGACGTCCTTGGTGGAATTCTTCCGGAATAGGAAATTACGGCTATCTGCTCCGAAATCATCTGTTTCTCTCTTCACGACATGGACGAAAGAATTAAGAAGAACATTAAATGCTGCAGTGGAAGGTAACATTACTCCCACTGTTCGTAACCCAAAGATCCTCGAGGTTACCTTCGATAACTTACTTCACTTCGCCGCACATGAGACTAACATCAACGCCAAAGAGAGGACGAGAAACAAGGTCCTAAAGGCACTAGCAGGTACTACATGGGGAATGGACAAGGAAACCATCATCACCACCTATAAGGCTATTGGACGGTCACTCCTCAATTATGCTGCTCCAATTTGGACCTCATTCTTGAGTGATACACAAGAGCGTGTACTGCAGACGACACAGAATAACGTCCTACGTATAGCCACCGGATGTGTACAGATGACGAATATAGAATACCTACATGTGGAGTCCCAAATGTTGTCAGTTAGGAAACACAATGAGCTACTGACGAAACAATACCTCATACCCTGCTAATTGCCATCCCATCCCAACCATCACATAGTCATGAAAAATCCTACTCCTCGCCGTATTAGACATGATTTCACCACCTATAACACGGACATAACCCACCTCATACCAACAATAGTGAACCTACAGACAGTAAGGGAAGCACAGCGTTCCTTCCCCAAACGACAGTCACGACGGCCATGGACGAACTCAGCCGCAACAGGGTCATAAATCGGCATCCACCACCAATCGCCGATAATGAAAGGCAGCTACCAAGGGTTACCAGAACCATCCTGGCCCAGCTAAGCTCAGGATGGACTAACATCCTCAACAGCTATAGGGCAAGGATCATTCCGGGGACCTTGGATCGCTGCCCCTCATGCAATCAAGCACCACACGACACGGTGCATCTCTTTAGTTGTCTAGCTAAAACAACTACCCTACGACCCGTAGACCTGTGGCTGAACCCAACGACAGTAGCGGACTTCTTAGGGCTACCAACCACATAACGATAACTACATACTTACACAACTATTAATACCTAATTTCATCTCTAACCTATTTCATCTCCACCAGAATACAATCAAATCACAGGTCCATCGTCCTGGTCCTGATAGGGTTCCAAGTTGTTTTTTAAATCGATGTGCAGAGTCATTCATCACACCATTAGTCATATTGTTTAATACCTCGATTAATTATGGATATTTTCCTGTGTTTTGGAAGGACTCGTATATTATACCGCTTTTTAAATCTGGCAATAAGTTTGATGTTAGAAATTATAGGGGCATTGCAAAACTGAGTGATATTCCAAAAATGTTTGAGAAACTGATTGCCGATTTTTTGGTACATCATACTTCATCGTTATTATCACCTCATCAACATGGTTTCCGAAAGGGCTGCTCAACAACGACTAATGTGCTTCAGTTAACATCCATGATAAATGAGGCCTTTTCTCAACAGAAACAAACTGATAAAGTGAATCACAAACTTCTGTTAACTAAATTGGATTTAATGGGTGTAAATCATAGGAGTTTAAGATGGCTAGAGTCGTATTTGACTGGTAGAAAGCAGACCGTATGTGTAACAATGGCTTATCTATTATATTATGTGCTATCTGGTGTTCCTCAGGGCAGCCATCTTGGTCCCAACATAATTAATTTTGCCAATATCTTGATGTATGCTGACGATGTAAAAGTTTTCCTCTCCTTTAATAATTTCATCGAGCATATGTATTTTCAAAATGATCTCAATAACTTCTTTTTGTGGTGCGAGTACAACATGATGGAGCTGAATATTAAAAAATGCAAATGTATGCGGTTCTCAAGAAATAATTTTATCGCGGTTAATTACTTGCTTGGAGGTCATCAATTGGAGAATGTTGACTTTTTTATGGATCTTGGGATCCTATTAGACACAAAATTAAACTTTAATGATCATATCACTTTGGCTGCAAATAAGGCAAGAAGCACCCTTGGCTTCATAAAACGTTGGGCAAAAGAATTTTCTGATCCATATATTACGAAACAGCTATATGTATCGCTTGTCAGACCAATTTTGGAGTATGGATCCATTGTATGGGATCCTCATTATAATGTTTACAGCAACACATCGAATCTGTGTAGAAACAATTTATACTCTTCTGTTTGCGTGGCCTGAGATGGAATTATTTGGATATGACTTCATATACCAGCAGACTGGCATTAATAAAACTGCCTACCCTTAAGAGTCGTCGAACAATGCTAAATATATCCTTTATGGTTAACCTGATCAATGGTAATATTTTCTGTGAATTTCTGTTAAGATCTGTTAAATTCAATATTCCTTGTCGTAACTTCCGCTGTTATAATCTTATTTATATTCAATTCTGCAGAACTAATTATGCTGTTGCTGATCCGTTAGAGAATTTGCCGTCAATTTAATTATTTGTCAGACTTTGTTGATTTTTCTTTAAATTCTTGCATTATAAAACGGAATATTATTGTTTTTCTCAATTCATAACCTTTCATATTTTTATTGTAACAATTACTTGTATTTTTGAAGAAACTGTTTGTAATTGTATTTAATTTTGTTCGTACCTATTTGTGTTATTAGGCAGTAAGGAATTTGTCCATTGACTTAAATAAATAAATAAATACAACCAAACACATAACTAATTATCTTATATCTACAGGGAAATTCTTTCGGTGACAACAGCAGAACTGTTACAACAACAACAACACGACTTCGGTGAAATGCAACAATTGCAGTGGCTGGTGCCGCATGAGGAAGTGCACCAACCTTACACATCATACGGAGTGGAATGGCTACTTTGTTGGCGACTGCTGTGCAAACCTACAAACCACAGCAGTTCCTTCCCAACCACCTACAGATACACGACTGCTACGCACAGAGACCCGCAACGCACAACTACATCACGACAACGATATAGGCAGGAACAGACAATAACCACATACCCCACACACACAACTCCACCACAACCTACACTACCCATTCCTCCACCCATACCTCCCATAGCCCAAGAGACTACACCTCAGTTCAACTACAATGGACTCAGGAACAAAATAGCAGACATCACCAACTTCATGTACAACACCAACATCAAAATAGCCGGCATTCAGGAGACCAAACTACCCAAGGAGTGCCCCATTACATCAGCGGGCAACTATAATCTTGTGAGGAAAGACAGGGAGAGAGATAACGGAGGAGGACTTCCTTTCATCCTCGAACGCAGCGTCAAATACAAAGTGACAAACACACCAGCGCCCCTCAATCCAGATGTTTTCGTAAAAGTGATGTCCATATCGGTAAAGACGGAGGATACTGATATTGAAATCACCAATGTATATATTCCACCCGTAAACAGCATTGGAACCTACATCACCCAAATCAGCCTATCCTATTTAATATTTACCTCAAATCACTCCCAGAAACACCACTGAACATCTCCTTGGTTTCATATGCAGACGATTGCACCGTCTTTGGATCGGGCATA
Organism: Sarcophaga caerulescens; assembly: GCA_927399465.1. Classification (NCBI taxonomy): domain Eukaryota; kingdom Metazoa; phylum Arthropoda; class Insecta; order Diptera; family Sarcophagidae; genus Sarcophaga; species Sarcophaga caerulescens. The sequence continues at coordinate 82,690,558 of OV656872.1, read as the reverse complement.
AATGTGGAAGACATCTGTACCAACATAACCCATTACCTTACGTCCTTGGTAGATTTCTTCCGAAACAGGAAACTACGCCTGTCTACACCTAAATCGTCGGTCTCTCTCTTCACGACATGGACGAAGGAAGTAAGAAGAACATTAAACGTAGAAGTGGAAGGCAACATCATCCCCACGGTACGATACCCAAAGATTCTCGGTGACACCTTCGACAGCTTACTTCACTTCGCCGCACATGCGACAACCATCAACGCAAAAGTGAGGAAGAGAAATAAGGTTCAAAAGGCTCTAGTAGGCTCCACATGGGGAATGGAAAAGGAAACCACCATCACCACCTACAAGGATATCGGTCGGTCACTCCTCAATTATGCTGCTCCAATTTGGACATGATTCTTGAGTGACACACAATGGAGGACGTTACAGACGACACAGAATAGCGCCCTGCGAATAGCTACCGGGTGCATGAAGATGGCCAGTGTTGACCACCTCCATGAAGAGTCCGAAATGCTGACAGTTAGGAAACATAATGAGTTGCTGACTAAGCAATATCTTATTGCCTGCTACCTTCCTACACATCCCAATCACTGTAGAGTCATGAACAACCCTTCCCCCCGCCACATAAGACGAGACTTCACTACTTATAAATCGGACATTACCCACCTGATACCATCAATAGTTGACTTGCAGTCTGTGAAGGAGGCGCAAAACTCCCTTCATCAGACGACAGTCGTGACAGCCAGACACGAACTCAGCCACAACAGGGTCATAAATCGGCATCCTCCACCTATATCCGATACCGAAAGGCAACTTCCAAGGTTTACCAGAACCATTCTTGCCCAGCTAAGATCAGGATGGTCAAACATACTGAATAGCTATAGGGCAAGGATCATCCCTGGGACCTCGGATAGCTGCCCATCATGTAATCAGGCACCACACGACACGGTGCACATCTTTAGCTGTCCAGCAAAGCCAACAGCACTGCGACCCATTGACCTGTGGCTGAACCCAACTGCAACAGAGGACTTCCTTGGACTACCTACCACACAACACACACACATAACTAATAACAAATCATCTGCATCTCTAACTCATTCCATCTCAACCGAATTACACAGGCATACAACCATTTTTATGATACCAAAAATAACATCTAATATCTTATACACAGGGAAAACTTCCGGAGACATCAGCCGAACTGTTACAACAACAACAACAACTTCACCCAAACATCTCACATCTCCTCCAAGGTGATAGCAGAATTATACTTGGTGATTTCAACGCACATCACGAGAGCTAGCACTCCCTACTCCCTAATGATCAACGCGGCATTGCGATAGCCGACCAAATAGGCGAGTGAGATTTAGCCATCCGACCAGGGTCACAGCAAGATGCTCGAGCTCCCCAGACCTGACCATTGTTAGTCGGTCAATCCTAGCAATTACCACCTGGCAAACCTACACAGCTTTAAGCTCCGATTACATACCTATTGAGGTCAATATTGAAAAAAATAGCGACTTTCTAGAACCTGACCGACACACGTACATAAATTACAACAAAGCCAACTGGCTAGGTTTCAGCGCCTACATCAAAGACAAAATCGGACAATTACCCTCCCCCACGTGTGTCAGGAGTAAAGAAAGGCTATTCCGTACAATTGTACAGACAGCGCTTTATACCTGCTGGCAGAATAAACAATATAAGACCAAACTACCCTTCAGATTCTGCACGCCTCGCACAGCAGAGGGATATCATAAGAGCGGAAAACCCGGCGGATGTACGGCTGACCTCCAGAATAAATAAATTGGTAAACGAACATAGGCGTACAAAATGGTTGAAACACCTGGACCGATGCCCCTTAGCCCCAAAAAAACTCTGGAAGACGATCAGGAATCTATCTGGCTCTAAGACCACCAAAAACCTCATAGCTATTGAATCCCATGATAGGCAACAGACAGAGGCGAAGAAGTGTGCTAAAGAATTCTGCAAGCAACTTATAGAACATCCTACTGAGCAGAACAAAGGTAAGAGAGCCTCATTAAGGAACTTACGGAACCTATGAAGAGACCAGCAAGAACTTCTCTTCGAACAGGCTGCGGTTGGTAACACCATTGCCAACGCCAAACCATCAAAGGCCTTGGGACCCGACGGTGTATCAATGCTAATGATGAAAAAACTAGGAGATAGGGCATTGAGGTTTCTTTCCAGTTTGATAAATCTGTCGATTCGCAGCCTGGTGATACCAGACATCTGGACATTCGCGAGGATCATCCCGATCCTAAAACCCGGTAAACCAGCGACCAAAGGAGACTCTTATCGCCCAATATCCTTATCACCAGCGGTAAAGATCCTGGAAACCCTTCTGCTCCCTGCCTTTAAACGACACTTCCCACTAACGGATCACCAACATGGTTTTAGGGAAGGTCGTAGCACCACCACAGCCCTCACTGAAATCACCTCAAATATTACAAATGGACTCAACCGACAACGACCGTGTCAACGTACTGTTGTGGCGGCCCTTGACCTCTCCAAGGCCTTTGACACGGTTGATCACTTCATACTCCTGAGAGACGTCCTAAACTCAACCTTGCCCAACGACCTGAAACGCTGGACCTTCAACTATCTCGGAGGTAGACAGGCATTCGTCTTCCCACAGGAAGATAAAGATGGGTGTACCACAGGGTGGTGTTCTGTCGCCAATATTATTCAACATATACCTCACATCACTTCCGGACACGCCCTAAAATGTCTCAATGGTGTCATACGCAGATGACTGTACTGTATTTGCATCGGGCGTAAATATAAAAGACATTTGTGCTAGGATAACGGAATAGGAACCTGCGACTATCTGCACCCAAATCATCTGTTTCTCTCTTCACCACGTGGACGAAGGAAGTGAGAAGACCACTGAACATCGAAGTGGAGGGTAACCTCGTAACCACGGTTCGTAACCCCAGGATCCTTGGGGTTACTTTCGACAATCTACTGCACTTCGCTTCACATGCGACCAACATCAACGCTGAAGTAAAAATGAGAAACAAGGTCCTGAAGGCGCTATCAGGAACTACATGGGGAATGGACAAAGAAACCATCATCACCACCTTCAAGGCTATTGGACGATCCCTCAATTATGCTGCTCCAATCTGGACTTCATTCTTGAGCGATACACAATGGCGTGTACTACATACGACACAGAATAACGCCTTGCGTATAGCCACAGGATGTGTAAAGATGTCTAGTATAGACCACCTTCAAATATTGTCAGTGAAGAAACACAACGAGCTACTGATTAAACACTACCTCATAGCTTGCTATCTACCCTCTCATCCCAACCATCATATAGTCATGGACGATCCAACTTCTCTCCGTATTAGACACAACTTCAGAACCTTTAGCACGTACATCATACACCTCATACCTACAATAGTGGACCTCCAGTCAGTTAGGGAGGCATAGCGCTCCCTACACCAAACGACAGTGACAACAGCAATGGACGAACTCAGCCACAACAAGGTTATAAATTAGCACCCATCACCAATCTCAGATAAAGAAAGGCAGCTACCCAGGGTTACAAGAACCATCCATTAAGGATGGTCGAACATCATTAACAGCTACAGGGCAAAGATTATTCCAGGGACCTTGGATCCCTGCCCTTCATGCAATCAAACACCACACGATACGGTGCACCTCTTCGGTTGCCCCGCAAATCCAACAACCCTTCGACCTATAGATTTGTGGCTGAACCCAACACTAGCAGCGAACTTTTTAGGACTACCGATCACGTGACGACAACTACCAACATACTCAACTCACAACTCATAATTCCATCTCTTATCCATACCATCTCCACTAGAATCACATAGGCATACAATCAAGGACATAAATCTAATTTTCTTATATCCACAGGGAGATACTTCTGGAGACAACAGCCGAACTGTTACAACAACAACAACATAGATTGAAAAAAAAATAATTTCTATACAAATAAGACCGCAAGATCATTGAATGACAATACCATCTAGCTAGGAAAGCTGTTGTGTCCAAAATAAAATACAATAAATCTGTTTATTATTCCAATAAATTCAACAGTGCTGTTAATACGAAAAGGACATGGAAAATTATACGTGATATTGGAATTGGTAAGACAACTAATCGCGAAAGTGATGTCGATGTCAATGTGCTTAATGAATCATTCGTCAATATCCCTTTGCCAACTGTAAACCCTGCTTTTTATGCTCATATGCCACCAAATGAACCATCTGTTGCAAAATTTAGTTTCAAGTGCCTTGACCTTATTGATGTAGCAGAAGGTTTCTACAAAGTCAAATCAAATGCAGTTGGTTTGGATGATATTAACCCAAGGTTTATAAAGATACTACTACCATGGATAATACACCCCATTAAGTACTTGTATAATACAATTATTACCACCAGTAATTTTCCAACGGAATGGAAATATGCCAAAATCATACCAGTTCCAAAAACTGGCAATGAATATCGCCCAATATCAATTTTACCATACCTGTCTAAAGTTTTTGAGCGGCTTATTTATAAACAAATGGTTGAATTTATAAATCAATACAATTTATTGACTGACCGTCAATCAGGTTTTAGATCTCAACATAGCTGTTTAACCGCCCTGACCGATGTAATCGAGGACATAAGAAATAACTTAGACGATGGGAGAATAACATTCTTAGTTTTGCTGGACCATTCAAAGGCTTTTGATACGGTTCACCATTCAATACTGTGCTTCAAGCTATCTAGAATGTTTAACTTCTCTACTACTGCAGTTAGACTGATGTCCACATATTTAACTGACAGATGGCAATGCGTATCCAATAAGGGATTACTTTCTAACCCTCTTCGCGTGAAAAGAGGTGTTCCGCAGGGCTCCATATTGGGACCATTACTATATTCTATTTATGCTAATGATATACCAGAGCAGCTCAAACATTCTAGAATTCAAATGTATGCTGATGATATTCAGCTGTACCTTGATAGCTCTTTAGCTTCCATCAACACTGGTGTTAAAGATCTTAACACTGACCTTAATAATGTTTCTCTTTGGGCGACTGCGAATGGTTTAAGGATTAACCCTAAAAAATCTAAGTGTATTGTAATATGCAAAAAATCCACAAAAATTAGATCTAATGTTGATATTTTCCTGGGTGGTAGTAAGATTGACATTGTTAATTCTGCCAGAAATCTTGGCGTGGTCTTCAACAGTACGCTAACCTGGTCGGATCACATAAACCAAGCATGTGGAAGGGTTTATAGTATGCTAAGATGCTTATGGGCTTCGCAGTATTTCACTCCACCAAGAATAAGACTGCTTCTGGCTAAAACTTATTTAGTACCAACTCTGCTGTATTCATCTGAAGTCTTCTCCGGCTGTAATTCAAAAGATACTGCGAAACTCAACACTACTTTCAACAACATTGTACGTTACATATTCTGTCTAAGGAGATATGATCATGTCTCTCACTACTCCAACCGCATATTTAATGTTTCCTTTAATAACTATATAAAATTGAAAAACTTGGTTTTTCTACACAAAATTATTACATCGGAGCACCCACAATATCTTCGCAAACGCTTAAGATTCATGAGGTCTTTAAGAGGAAATGGTATTTTGCAGATTCCTCATCGGGATGCAGCGTCTGAGAGACAATTTTTCATATTAAGCATTCGACTCTGGAACCAACTTCCTCCAAACGTTCAAGTTATTAGCAACGCAAATAAATTTAAACATTTACTTTATCAATTCTATCAAGCGTAACCTGCTGTAAATGTCACTTAAATATAAATATCCTATTTTTTATTTCTTATATTAATTTAATTATTTTTATTATTTATTTTATTAATTGATTATTAATTTTATGTTATACATATTACTGTTTATTTATTTATTTTTTTTTTTTTCCTTTCTTTCTTTTTTATACACACATATAATTTATAATTCTTTAATGTAACTTGTCAGATTCTGATACTTTAAATTATAAGATATTATGTCTTGTTGTATCAGAAATTCAAATTTAATAAATAAATACATATACAAATACAATAGCGTTAAGCAAATAATAAATGAATAAACTCGGGTAGCGAATACATCCCGAATAATAACTGATTATGTTAATACAATCAGCTTTAAGACAATGGTGAAAAATTTTAATCGAAATTTGATATCAGAGTCTAAAACAATAATTCACTATGTTATAAAAAATACTAGTTCGAAAATTAGCAGTACAAATAAAATATCGGACCATGAAATAATAGAAATTAAAATAAAATATGTTAATAACTCAAAAATGATTAAGAATGGAAAAAGATTTTTAGATACAGAAAGAACGTATTCCAAAGGGAAATCAACAAAATATTAAAACATGAAGAGAGACAGGATTTAAATCACAATGTAAAGTTATTTGACGAGGCTTTCGAAAATACAATTAAAAAACTTTCGGTAAATAGAACAATATACGAGAAAAGTATAAGAAATAAGTGGCTCAATAAGCAGTTGGAATATTTAAAAAGAGAAAAAAATAACAAAATATAATATCGCAAAAAATCACCATGCAGCATGGATTGATTATAAAAGAACAAGAAATTTATATAAAACAAAACTTGAACAAGAAAAAAAAATTATATTAATAAAACAATAAGCAATACGAAGACTCAAAAACAAATCTGGAACAATATTAAAGATCTAGTGCTAAAAAGTAACCGAAATGTGATAAAATCTGTGATAGTTAATAATATTGAGTATAAGACAAATATCGAAATAGCAAACCATTTTAATGAATATTTTGTAAATAGTATTAAGAAAATTAGGGATAAAATAGAATATGTAAAATATATTAATCAACAATCTGTGATAAATTCTAAATTCAAATTCAGTACAATATAAAATTTTGAACTAAAAACAATCTGCAAAGATATAAAAAAGAAACCGGATTATAACTGCGTAAATATTAAAATGATTTTAGATAATTGGAATACAATTGGTGATATATAGTATTACTGAAAATTATAAATAAATCTTTGGAAACCGGTATTTTCCCAGAAAATTGGAAGGCATCAACGATAACACCAGTTGAAAAAGTGCCGAAAACAAATAAATGTGAAGAATTTCGGCCAATAAACTCGTTGAAATTATGTGCTAAAATTCTTGAAAAAATAGTAAAAAACAACTCCAACAATACTTAGAAAATAATAATATTTTATCTAAATAAATATGATAAAATAAACAATAAAAATCAAATGTCATTCGCCGATGTACTGAAGCAAAATGTCAATAACAGAAAGTTGCCAGAAATAAAAAACTCAGTGCCATTAATTGTTAAACCAAAAGTTACTCAAAATGGGGAAAAAACTAAAAAAGATTTAAATAAAGTTAATCCGGAAAATTTAAAATTATCAAATGTTATTACAAAAAATAATGGAGCAGTCGTTATTGAAGTAGAAAACAGCACAGAAAGAGAAAAAGCAAAAAATTTAATTAAAGAAAAATTAGGTGAAGAATACGAAATAAGATTTCCTACCTCTTTATATCCAAATATTTTAATACACTCAAACCTCGTTTTATGCGAATTTATTTTATGCGAATTCAAATTTATGCGACTTCAAAATTTTCAAATTTTTTCTTTGCAAAAACGATTTTAAGGATATATTGAATGTTAAAATCCAAAAAAATGTGTTGTTCGTAACAAAGTTACTACTATCTTTAAATTTTTTCGGCATTTCCGGTTCTGATGTATGAAGTATTATTCAAATGCTATGGACGTGGAGTAATATTATATTTTTATTTTATTGAAAAATTATGTATTTTCTTCATTATTTGGAATTTTATATTAGTTGTTGTTTATTTCCTATCTTTTTCCTTATTTTGTATGGTCTCAGCAAGGGATTCATTTTTTGTTGATTTTTTATATGCGATTTTGTTTGAATTTTAAGGGTTAAATTTGAATTTATGCGCTTTTTTATTTAAATCCCTATTAGTGGATTTTGTATGAAGCTAGTGTATCGTTTTATGCGAATTTGAATTATGCGATTTTTTGCGGAACGAATTAATCGCATAAAACGAGGTTTGAGTGTAACTGGAATTAGTTTTCAATATGATGAAAATCGACTAGTGGAGTTAATCAAGAAACAAAATCAATGCATGAACAATACCAATGTGAAAATTATCAAACAATATGAAATAAGGAAAAATAACAGAAGTTGAACCGAATGCATTTACCAATATATTGGCAGCGGAAAAAATTAACATTGGCTGGGAACGTTGTAAGGTGTACGACGGAATCAAGGTACTACGATGTTTCACATGTAAAGGGTTTAATCATAAAGGTATAAACACATAGACGACAGATAACAGAAAGCTGCCAAGTTTAGAATACACACGTTTATATGAAAACTATTATATTGAAGGCAGAACAGAAAAAGCCAAGACAACAACCTAAACAGTTTCTGCCCAAATTAAACTACATATTTTCTATTTTTGTAAGCAGCTAAAAGCAAATTAGTGATGCCAATACAACATAAAATAACAATAATAAAAACAGCTAAAAGTACTTATATTATTGAAGAGAAACAACAATTCTAAAATTTTATTTCTTAACTAGCTGACCCGACAGACGTTGTCCTGTCCAAATTGGAAAAAATGTTTGTGTTCGATTTGTGAATTTGTGAGAAGCTGTTTGAATTGTGTAAAAATAGTGAAAAAAAGAAAAACCACGTACTTTTAAATGATAATTTTTATTTATGTAGGTTTGAGGTGTGTTTAAATTACATTTGATTTGAAAATATGTACAATACGGTGTTTTATTTACATTTTGATTGAAAGATCGATGTTCAGGAACCAATTAAAATAAAGAAATACTTTTTTCTGTTGCTTTGCAGTGATATCGTAGTTTCCTTCATTGCAATGCTTTATGATACACGACATTTTTAGTTTTGTTGCCTGGCGCGTAAATAAATAAACACGGGAACAGGCGACATACAATTGACCATGCGAGAAGCATGGATTTTCAAGGTTAATGCCGCAAACACGCAATGACTGCCCTAGAGATTTATTAATTGTCATAGCGAATGCAAGCCGTACTGGAAACTGCAATCGTTTAAAATCGAATGGCATGTCGGTCAGAGCCATTGGGATCCGTGGTATCAAAACGTCTTCTCCTTTGTACTTTCCTTTAAGTATTGTTGCTTCGATGACGTTATTCATCAGGTTTTTTACCGCAAGTCGGGTGCCATTACAAAGACGTGGTTGGTTTATGTTTCGTAAAATTATGATTACCGATCCGACTTTCAGTTGGAGATTGTGAGGCGGTAATCCGGGTAATTCCAGCGAGTTTAAAAACTCGGTTGGATAGTTGACAACATCATTTTGGGAAGTAACGGAATCCACCGATTTGTACGTCATCAATTCGACAGCAATTTCACTTTGAATCTTAAAATTCAATTCGTCGACATCAATGTTTTTCGCAGCCAATATAGCTCGTTCGCTCAACCAATCATGATTTTTGTAATTTTGTGCAATGTTTGGAAATACCTTTCGGATTAGTTAGGATTTTGATTCGGTGAACTGACAGAAACCGGGGGGAAATTGAATGCAACCGGTCGAAATGTCAACCGGGATTTTGCCGTTGCCAATGTCCAGCAATTGTTTGGAAAATACTTCTCCAGATTGATCGTTCTGCAGCTCGACACGCATGTTCACAGTCAATTTGAGTTTCTTGACGTGTTTCCACAAAACGGACGACTTCAAACATGCATTAAGTTCATCGGCTGGCGTTGACCGTGGAATCACTGGCAATGTTTGCCGAAAATCCCCTGCCAACAGAATCATCGCACCACCAAAACGGCTTTGATTGTTTCGTAAATCTTGCAAAGTTTTATCTAATGCCTCCAAAGACTTTTTATGCGCCATTGTACACTCATCCCAAACGATCAGTTTGCTTTGCTGCAAAACTTTGGCCATTGCACAGTTCTTGGAAATGTTGCATGTTGGATTTTCATTGATTTTCAACTTCAATGGCAACTTGAGTGCTGAATGGGCAGTACGACCGCCTTCCAACAACGTAGCTGCAATTCCTGATGAAGCAAGTGCAAGTGCAATATCATTCTGCGAGCGTATCGTGGCCAAAATCAACGCGATCAAAAAAGTTTTTCCAGTTCCACCGGGAGCATCCAAAAAAAAAAAATTCCTCCAGTTCCATCTTTCACAACTTTCATAAGAGTGTCGTATGCATATTTTTGTTGTCGATTCAACAGTGGAACGTTTGTTCGTACTAATTCCTTCAAGGCATCGCAATCATATTGTTTTTCGCGTCGCAACTCTTGATTAAATACGTCGTGCATCGGTCGATTGGAAGCTACAATGCCTAACTCAGACAAAACCTTGTTCGCCATCATCAAGCACATGTCCTCAATTAAAATCAAAGCCACGTTGTAAATTTCTTCGCTCAGTTGCAAATTTGGATTTGATGTTCTAATACGCACCTGATGCAAAATATCATCACACATGGCATCTTTGTATTTGCTCCATAAATCAGTCGGTTTGGATGGGCAGCATGTTGAAACAATTATCGAAAACAGTGTTCGTATTTGATGAGCATTTGATGAAAGCACAGCATCTTCGAACAATTTTTCTTTCTGTAAGTAACTTTTGTAAACTATTGAGTACATTTAAAAAAAAATAAGACAAATCCGTCCAAACGTTCCAAGATTTTAGATAAATCGAAAAAAAGTGGGCGTAAAAGTGGGCGTGGTCAATTATTCTTTCAGTAAAACTTTACATTTGATTACTACGAACATGTTTTAAAAAATTTAGCCAAATCGGTGCAGCCGTTTTCCGATTTTAGATAAATCGAAAAAAGTGGGCGTAAAAGTGGGCGTGGTAAATTTTTCTTTCAGTAAAAACTTAAATTAGATTACTACGACCATTTAAATAAAAGATTAGCCATATCGGTGCAGCCGTTTTCCGATTTTAGATAAATCGAAAAAAGTGGGCGTAAAAGTGGGCGTGGTCAATTTTTCTTTCCGTAAAAACCTAAGTTGGACTATGACGAACATTTCAGTAAAAAAATTTTCCAAATCGGTCTAGCCGTTCTCAACTGATGCAATTACCAACGAACGACAATTGATTTTTATTTATATAGATTTTAGAATTGTTCTTTCTCTTCAATAATATAAGATAAAATTCTAAAATTAAGAAATAAAAAGCAATCCATGTATTCATAATAAATAAAATAGAATTATAGATTCAATTTTGTAGTGATCTGTGATGTGGCAACTACACAAACTCATTAAGCCCTTGTCAGTTGGAATGCAGCCTTGCTTTTAGTATTTCCGTTTTTGAATTAATCATTGTATACCATTACAAGTGTAAGCAAGTGAAATAAAGAAAAGAATCCTTTACAACATCAGGTGTGAGGTGCAACTTAAAAAATAAAAAAAAAATATTTTTACGGAAACATAAGTGTTTAGACAATGGACCTTAGACCTAGTCGCCAGGCATTGACGGATGCATTAGATGCTGCCGGAATTGAATTCCCTCCGTCAGCCACGTTGAGCCAACTACGACCCTTATATGAAGCGCTTATGAAGGAACGAAATAAAAATAACCGCGCTTTAAAACCAGTAAGGGAAGAACATGCAGTAGAAGATGTGAACCAGTTTGCCATCCAAGGAGATGATGATGCCGCTGAAAATGCTGTCAAGACAAATGTTGTCCCAAATCCTGCTGCACAACAACAAACACGTGATCAATATGCCGTAGAAGTCAACACTGAAGTCCACGTGAATGATGCCGCTGAAACTGAAGAGAGTGCAACTGCTGTCCCGAAGTCAACCATAATTGATGCCACTGCCGGAATGCACATAAAAGAAAATCGTGATTTTCCTCCAGACACTGCGTCTGCTACAGAGCCCGAAGAAATAAAAAGACTACAACTACGACTACAGATGTTGCAATTGCAATAACAAATACATGCAATAGAAGAGGGCTTATCATATCAACTACCCGGACGCAGGATGGACTGGATGGAATTAGACGCTGCTGTCCCCATGTTCAGCGGCGACGACAATCAGGACATAAGCCGCTGGTTCCTGACCTTTGAGGACTATGCTGGGACATTTACCCAGAAGGAAAAATGTGTAGCCGTACGCCGACGTTTAGAAGGAACGGCCAAACAGTACATAACAAATTTAGGCCTACTACAATACGATGCTCTAAAAACTAATCTTATAAGAATGTTCAAGCGCACAGTTTCACGGCAGGAAGTGTACAGGCAACTACAAAGGAGAAACCTAAAGCCTGATGAGTCGTGCCTCAGCTACGTAGTAGCTATGCAATCCATCGCTGCTAAGGCGGACATTGAAGAGCTAGAGCTGATCGACATGATTATTGATGGTGTCCCAAAAAATGACAACGCGGTCAACATGCGCTACGGTGCCAGCAGTATGGACGACTTACTACGCCGCCTGGACAGATATGAGTACCGCCGTCAACAACGCCGTGTCCTGCCAAGGACTGTTACACTTTTGGACACTACCAAAGCCGATGCCAGAAGCCCAGACGCCCTCCGAATTCATGTTTCGTATGTGCGGAGGTGGGACATTTCCACAAAGACTGTCCGAAGAAGAAGACTGCTGTAGTGGGAGCCATAGATGCTAGGGATATTGATGCATTCCAATTGGTAAGTGTTGCCTTCAGACAACAAGACAAGCGCACTGGTTTTATTAATTTTTTCTCTTTGTTTGATACGGGTAGCCCAATTAGCTGTATAAGTGAATCACTAGTACCGTTTGCAGTTCCTATTAATAAAACTTTACCTTCATTTCGCGGCGTTGGAAACAAAATCATAAAGATGGTCGGTCGTGTTAAATGTGACATATTTTTTCAAAATAAAACAGTAGCGTGTACTTTATTTGTTCTACCGGATTCCGAAGCCATAATGCCATTATTAATCGGGCGTGATGTACTTCATAAACTGAATATTCACTTATGCAGTAAAAAAATTTGTTATAATAAAAATGAATTAATGAAAATGAATTTAAAAAATAAAAACGTTGACAAGAAAGTACATAGTGCGCTTGTGTTGTTTAAAATTTGTAAAAGTCCTAAACTTCCACCTGCAGTAGAGAATTTGTTCGATGAACTTCCGTTTGCAATGTGTAATAGAAATGATTTTACTGAATCCACTAACCTGGGGAAAATTGTTCTACCTGAATCGGAACAGCTAGGAAATCGTGATGAAGTTGCTTCTGAAAATGAGTGTGGTATAGTTGAGAGCGGTATAGATTTGGAAATTATTGACGAAAGTGAGGCTTGTGAGGATAATATGGAAATAATTTGCAACGTTGAGGATAGTACGAATGTGAACATTGATAAGGGACTAGATACGGCGAGTGCGCGTGCATTAAGGTTGATATTGGAGAGGCAGTATTTTGATAGATTAGGATCCCCTACGAGAAGTGTAGATTATTGTATGGAAATTAGGGTAACTAGTGATGTACCGATTTATAGTGGTCCGAGACGGCTTTCATACCGGGAAAGGTCTGAGGTTAAATTGAAGTTGGATGAACTCTTACGGGAGGGTATTATACGCCCTAGTGATTCGGCAAATGCCTCGCCGATTGTGTTGGTAAGACGGAAAAACGGGCAGTTGAGAATGTGCGTGGACTACAGGGCCCTGAATAAGACTACATTGAAGGATAATTATCCCTTACCCATAATCGAGGACTGTCTGGACTACTTGGGTAATAAGAGAATCTTTTCGACCCTTGATTTGGAGAATAGTTTTCATCAGGTACCGATGCATGAGGACTCGATAAAATATACGGATTTTGTCACACCTATGGGACAATACGAGTATTGTTATATGCCTTTCGAGCTGAAAAATGCTGTTGCTGTATTTCAGCGGTTTATTAATAAAGTTTTAAGGGATTTTATAGAGTCAGGCAAAATTGTGGTTTACTTGGATGATATAGTCATCGCCACTGGGACTATGGAGGAACATGTAGAGTTGTTGTCGGACGTGTTAGTGTAAATTCGCATATCGGGAGATAGATTATCTAGGTTATCATGTGAATGAGATGGGCATTAGGCCTAATGAGGATCACATCAGGTCTATAAAGGAGTATCTTATGCCTACAGACTGTGAAGGGGTGGAACGTTGCTTAGGACTGTTTTCTTATTTCCGGAGATTTGTACACGACTTTTCGAGAATATCAAGGCCTCTGAACATGTTGAAGAAGAATGGGAATTTTAATTGGACTGACGAATGTAGGAACGCTTTTTTGACTTTGAAGGATCGACTGACGAATGCTCCTGTGCTGGCAGTATACGATCAGCAACGCGAAACGGAATTGCACACAGATGCTAGTACTAGGGGCTATGGCTCTGTCCTCCTGCAGAAACTGGATGATGGTAAATTCCATCCAATAGCTTACTACTCTAAGTGCACTTCTCCGGCGGAATCTAGGTATCATAGTTTGGAATTGGAGACCATTGCCATAATATATGCATTGAGAAGGTTTCGTATATATTTGGAGGGAATCCCTTTCACTATTGTAACCGATTGTAACTCGCTTACACTGACATTGAGTAAGACATTGATAAACCCTAGAATTACCAGGTGGGCCTTAGAATTGGAGAATTATAATTATACTATAAGGCACAGAAGGGGGGAATTGATGACTCACGTCGATGCTCTCAGCCGGGTTTTCGATAAGAATGAAGTTGATGTGAATATTCAGATTACGCAATCAAGGGATCCGAAGATACGGGACATTAGCATGGCGCTGGAGCATGGTGAAAAAGAGGGGTTTTTATTGGACAATGGTTTGGTATTTAGAATAGGTAATTTGGGGCAGAAACAATTATACGCACCGGAGGAATTAGAGGAGAACATAATGAGGTTGGTGCATGAGAAGTATGGTCATGTTGGTATTAGGAAATGTTTGGACAGGATAGGCAGATATTATTGGTTCCCTAATATGAGGGACAAATTGAATAAATTTATAAGAAACTGCCTTAAATGTATTTATTATTCGGGGCCACATAGGAAGAATGAGCGGAACCTATACAATATCGAGAAGAAAGCTATCCCGTTCGACACCTTGCATATCGATCATTTTGGTCCATTACCGGCAATTAGGTCCAAGCGTAAACACATACTGGCGGTAGTGGACGCATTTATGAAATTTACTAGGCTTTACGCTGTGAACTCGCCGGGGACGAAGGAGGCATGTTGTGCCTTACGGAAGTATTTTAGGGACTATAGTCGCCCTAGACGAATCATTAGTGACCGCGGTACGTGCTTTACTTCTGACGAATTCAATATATTTGTAACCGAAAGGAATATTATTCATGTGAAGACATCAGTGGCTTCTCCACAATCGAATGGTCAGGTGGAAAGGATAAATAGGGATTTGAGGGCTATGCTTTCGAAATTGTCTGAGCCAACGGAACATTGTGATTGACAGATAGACTATCGCAAGTGGAATTTGTCATCAACAATTCGCTGCACGGTGCTACGGGACAATCGCCGGCGATGTTACTATTTAGAATCGAACAACGAGGAGAGATAGTTGACGAACTGACAGAATACTTACAGAACAGGTACGGGGATGGTAATAGGGATTTAAGGATGATGAGGGAGAATGCATCGGAATCCATAAGGAAGTCTCAGGAGAATAATTTAAAGTATTTCCATCTTCATCACAAATCGCCAAAATCTTTCAAACCTGGAGATTTAGTTGTTTTAAAGAATGTTAATACAACCCCAGGTGTCAATAAGAAATTAATACCAAAGTACCGCGGCCCATACAAGGTTCAGAAGCAATTAGGAAACGATCGTTACGAAATATCTGATGTGGAAAATTGCCAGGTAACACAATTACCCTATAGAGGTGTAGTGGATTCGACTCGATTAAAAAAATGGTTGGAAGTGAAGGACTCGGTAGAAGACAAATTATCTGAAACTGAAGGTAGCACGAGTGAATACGAGGACTATGAGTTTCTGGAGGATGAGTTTTTACAAGATTTGCCGCAATCGGGGTCGATTGCCTATTCAGGTTGGCCGAGATTGTAGTGATCTGTGATGTGGCAACTCCACAAACTCATTAAGCCCTTGTCAGTTGGAATGCAACCTTGCTTTTAGTATTTCCGTTTTTGAATTAATCATTGTAAACCATTACAAGTGTAAGCAAGTGAAATAAAGAAAAGAATCCTTTACAATTTTGTATCTGAATTCATTTGATAAATGTTTTGTGTGTGCGGTTTTTTCATAAGTGAGGTTATTTCTGCGTACAAAAAAACCTGATAGTGACAACACTGAAAAATATACTTAAATTCAAATTTGAAAATTATTGTGTCAGTCGTTTTTTTCTGCTCTGCTTTCAAAAAATTTAAGCAGTCGGCATACGGCAGAAAAAACAGTTGGCAGAATTTTCTGTCGAACTGCCGAACTGTTGTCTGTCGTCTATGTGTTTATACCTTAAGGCAGCAAATTGTACAAGCGATGAAGTTTGTGTTAAATGTCATGGTCAACATAGAAATTCCGAAAGTAATGAAAGCCAATTAAATAAGTGTATCAATTGTATACGTGCGAATAGAAAACTTAATTTAGGTTTAAATGAAGGTCATGATACCATGAGCAAATCCTGTCCATCTTATTTAAACAGGCTTGATGCAAAGAAAAATAGAATTGGATATTAACAATTACAGAATTATGACAATGCCAAAACAAAAGATAATACGAAAAATATTAGAAAATATAACAGCAATGTTATCAAGTGCATATATATTTGTATAAGTAGTATAGTAGCGAATAAAGAGGAGTTAGAAAGAATTATTGAACTTCAAGAAGCAAATATCGTACTTTGTTCCGAAACATGCACAACTACTAACATAGAAGACGCTGAAATTAGCATTGCTACATTCAATATGATTCGTTGTGATTCACACTCTCGTCATACTGGTGGTGTATTAATATATATAAAAAAAAACTATTAAATACAACTTAATTTGTAATAAAACATTACATCAAAATATGTGGTTTATTATAATTAAATTGAAGGATTTTCAAACGAAATGGCAGATTGGAGTACTGTATCATTCTCCAAGTGCTAACAAGTCAGAATTTTTAACATACTTAAAAAGTACGGTAGAGACATATTTTGAAGGCTGTAATAATAATATAATTATTGGGGATTTCAACATCAATATTAATAATGACACAGCTTATACAACAGAATTAACTAATATCTTCTCACCCATGGCCATTAAACAGCTTATAAGTTTTGATACTTATAATCGGTATAAGAGGCCAAGCACTAAAATGGTTTGAGAGGTACTTAACCAATAGAAAACAACGTACGGCAATAGGAAATGTGATATCATCGTCACAGATGGTAGATATTGGTCTGCCACAAGGGTCTGTTCTGGCACCATTACTTTTTTTGATATATATTAACGATATACCGAAATGTTTAAGTAATTGTAAAATTGTTTTGTTTGCTGATGATGCTCTTTTATATGTATATTAGTCAGTTGAATCTTTTTGATGCTGTAAATTATGTTCAGGCTGACTTAAATGAATTATATAGATGGTTATGTCAAAATAAGCTAAAATCAAACTGTAATAAAACTAAGTATATGATATTTAATAGAAGTTATGAAGGATGTAATAATATAAGGCCGAAAATTAAGGAGCATGAAATTAAAAAGGTTGATAAAATGAAATATTTAGGCATCATTATTGATAGGAAACTTAAATGGGAAGATCATGTTGATTATGCTGAAAGTAACATCGCTAGGAAGATAGGGTTTATGTATAGATCATGTAAATATGTTAGCAAACGGCATAAATTAACTATTTATCGGTCGATAACTGAACCTTATTTTGTTTATAGTCCTACAATTTTATTTACACTTAATAATGCCCAAATGAAGAGGTTTCAAATAAAACAAAATAAAATTATGAGATTTATACTGAATAAGGGGTACTATACTCCGGTTGCCGAAATGATTAAAAGTTTGGATTGGCTAAATGTGAAACAATTAATAACGTACCACACTTTGAAATTTCTTAACAAATTAAGGTTAGGTCAATTACCAAGTTATTTATATGAAAGAATTCAATATAATTTTGAGGTACATGATTATAATACAAGAAATAGGAATAATATAAGACTGCCGAGGATGAAGACTGATCTTCAAAGGAAAAGTGTACTTTTTGAAGGGTTCAAAATGTTTAATGAGTTACCAGCTGAACTTAAGGAATGTCAGAGTGAAGATATGTTCAAAAGACTATTAAAAATACATTGTAAAACATTATTTATTTTAAATTGATAACTGTTTGTAGTTTTTTTATATAATCAATGTATGTACATATAATGTATTATAAGGAAAACTTTGTATCTAG
The DNA here is from genome assembly GCA_927399465.1 of Sarcophaga caerulescens. Taxonomy (NCBI): domain Eukaryota; kingdom Metazoa; phylum Arthropoda; class Insecta; order Diptera; family Sarcophagidae; genus Sarcophaga; species Sarcophaga caerulescens. Next base: position 82,672,130 of record OV656872.1, on the reverse strand, counting down.
GTCTAGGAGACCGTAATAATAATAATAATAATAAATATCAGTCAGGGTTTAGAAAACGATATTCATACGAAACCGCGGTAAACTACGTTATCAATAGATGGAAAAGCATTGGCAAAAATAAGAAAATAATGGCAATATTTTAAAAGAGCCTTTGAGACGATAGATAGAGACATTCTGATACGAAAATTATACAACTGTGGAGTACGATATACTCAATTGAATTGGTTTAAGTCTTAACGACAAATAGAAAACAAATAACTAGAGTCAATAACGTAACATCAAGTGAAATAATAAATGAATATGGTGTTCCACAAGGATCAATCCTTGGTGCTTTGCTATTTATAATATACTACATATATTAATGATATGCCTAATGTTTTACAAAAATGTGAATCAGTGTTATATGCAGACGATACTCTTATATTTAATATATCAGAAACAGATGAAGAATGCCAAATAAACTTAAATTATGATCTTAATAATCTAAATAAATGATTCAACCTTACTGTCTCAGGAACGCTGGCGTTTTTAGACTACATAAAGCCACAAACAACGCAATGAAGAGATGTCTGCTATACAAGGGTCTACAAGTGTTTAATGAATTGCCAAGTGAAGTCAAAAATGAAAACAATTTAAATGTCTTTAAAAGAAAATGTATTTATTATATAAAAAATATTTCATAAGAGCTTATATCAATGTGATAATTTATTTTGTAATGTTTGTAAACAAAGTATTATGAATACTACTACTAAATAAATAAATAAATAAAAAAAAATCACGAAATTATTAGAATATTGATAAAAGGACGAGAAAATAAGCTCTTAAAAGGAAAATAAAAATCAGGTATGTTCTGAAAATCACTTTTTATGTGAAAACACGAAAAAGCTGTTCTGGACACACCTTTTCCAATTTTTGTGATTTTAGACCGGTCAGCTAAGTGGTTACCGATTTAGAATCACTTGCTTATTTTTCAGCCATTTTACTTTGCCATTTTTTATAGTAAAATGAAGAAGTTTGCACCAAAAAATGTTAAAATTATGGAAAACCTTAAGACACTTTCCTCTCAAACATTTTTATTATTTGGTTTTGTGATATTGCATTTTGTGATATTGATTTTTTAGTTATCAGCTGTTTCAGATCTTCGAAAATATACCTGCCAGTTAAGCAAGATATTCCTACCAAAGACGAATGTATTTTTTTTTAATAAATAAACTATTACTTGCCTCATTTTAAAAATAGTTACGCATAAAGTAATAACAAATGGCAACAATAAGTAATTACGAACAATGGCAGCTTCGGTGTGAACTGTGGCTACTACTTTGTTTAGACAAATTTTATTTTATTTATAATTTAATCGATAAGAAATTTTTACAAAGTTAAAGTTGAAAATGAAAAATTTAAATATATTGACAATCAAATAAATAATGCAGAGTTTGAGAAGCATATATGGAGGGAAATAAAGGACTTGGTGATAAAAAAAAAACACAACAATTGATAAAATGTGTGATATTTAACAACGTAGAATTAAAAGAAAATATAGAATAGCTAAAGTTTGAATAATTCAGTAGAACAGGTGAGCTCCCTGAAAAGCGGAAAGAAACTATAGTTATCCCAGTTGAAAAAGTGGCAAAAACGAAAAATTGTGAATACGTTGAAAACTTGTTACAAAATATTAGAAAAAACATAAAGCAACAATTGATAAAATATATGTAAGATAATAATGTATAGGAGGCATTTTTCTTGTGTAACGGCTGTAAATTATGTGATTAATAGATAGAAGAGCGTTGAAAAAAAATTGAAAAATCATAACAATATTTTTGGACTTTAAGAGAGCTTTTGAAATTATCGACAGGAAAATATTAATCAAAAATTACGTATTACAGAGGCAAATTACTAGAGTCAATAGAATTAAATCTGGTCCAATTATTAATAGTTTTGATGTTCGACAGTTCTCAATATTGGGCGCCTTACTATTTATTATATGCATTAATGACATGCTAAATATACTAGATAAATGTGACGTTTTATTATAAACTCATATAAACGGATAGAACCACAATATAAGGGCAATATGATTAATTATATAAATAATGTTAACACATAACTGAAAATGAAAAAATTGAAATTAAATTAAAAAAGATAAAGATAAAGATACTGGAAATAAATATGAATAGCGAAACAACATTCAGAATTAATGATGATGTTCTAGAGAATGTTAAGAATGTAAAATACCTTGGGTTCAAAGTAGATAAAGAACAGAAATTTAAGATCATATAGAATGTATATACAAAAAGATTGGTAATAAATTGTTTTTCTTAAAACAATTAGGAATACAATTTCTATAATTATTGCAATAAATATTACTTGGGGAACACATCTCTTGTGTACGTTAGTAAGATTAAATACTTAGGATTTTGGATCAATTCCACCTTGTCATGCACTGACCATATTAATCATGTTGTGCGTAACGTATACCTCTTGCTTCGTAGTTTACGAATGTCGTCTAACTTCACACCAGTTGAAGTTAAGAGGAAACTTATAATTCAATTAATACTTCCACTGATTAATTATTGTATTTGGTAGATCCACTAGATATACAACTCTAATTATACCTAGATACACTTACATCAATACTAGCAGATTGTTTTTCGTCAACGCAATTAATTTGTGGAACTCCTTACCAATGACTATTAAAAACATTTCGAGAAAGCAGTTTTAAGAAGTCATTTTTTGACTATATGTCCTCAAATATTTAAAAAGAAAAAAATTAGAAATTTTGTGTGAAATATAATTATTGCCTTTTTGTGTATTAGTTATATACTTTATAAAAAATTGCACTATAATTTAGGGAATACTAATGACCAATGTAATTTGTGTATATCCTACTGAGCTATAAAAGAATAACAGTCTTAAAGTTCTCGTAAGCAAATAAATAAATAAAAATATTTACAATAATAAAGCATCTGTTTGAACTCGAATCAACAATAATATATACAATGCAGTGACAATTGGAAAGATTATAAAAACTACAGAATAAAGAAGTGCGGATTATTTTAAAATGCGATATACATCAATACAGAGTATACTCGATATACTTACATAAATGACTGAATCTTGAATAATAACTTGAATATAATACTCTAAGTTATATACACAAAATCAAACATTGTTATACTCCTAAATATCTGTGCAATCAAATCAAATATGTTGGTGATATAGCTGTAATCGACTGAGAAGTGCAGAGAACTTCAGACTAAGAAATGCAAATACAAACAGCACAAAAATCTTTTTTTATAAAGGACTTCAAGTATTCAACACTCTTTCAGGCGATATTAAAACAGAAAAAAATGATGACATACTATATAGAAAAAAATGTACAAATTTGTAAACACAAATGTGAAATATAAACAATTTATAAAATATTAGTACATTACATAAATGTAAATAGGAATACTGGAATTATTATAAACACTAATAAAAAAAATGAAGTAATCCATCTCTAAGTGTCCATACTATTTTTCACATCACTGTGTAATCGTTGGACCCATTAATTACATTATTCATAACTTATTATTCATAGACTAGTTTAATTTATCTATATTTGTTCTAAATGGACTGAAATATTGATGTAAATATTTCATATTTCAAATACTATAATAGAGCATTTGCTTGTGTATTTACATCAAAAGATGCAAGTGAAGAACTCAAAAGAGTTCTTTCCAATTCCTTTTACGAACTATAACTTAGATAAACCATATAAAGTTAATTAATTTTGATTTTTAAACCTATTATTTATTTAAATTTGCAAAATCATACAAGTAATAAAATTATTAAAAATTCAAAAAAAAAATATTTTAAATAGTTTATTTTTAGCGACGATAAAAATTATGAATCACAGAATCGAGTGATGTCGATTTAGCTTATTTCAAAGAAAACATGTAAATTTTAACTTTTGACATTAACAAATCAAGCAATTCTGAATTCGAATTCATTTTTTGCTTCAATGATTAGCAAAGTAAATAAATAATAGGAAATAAATCCTATTATTTGAAAAACTATAATCTCTATAAAAATTGTACTTATATGGAGTGCAAAGTGCTGAGCTCGAATGGTTTAAATCATACTTGAGCAATAGAAATCAAATAACGAGAATAAACGGAGTAAGATCGCAGCCTATTGAAAATGAACACGGTGTTCCACAGGGATCCATTCTGGGTGCTTTACTATTTAGCATTTATATAAATGATATGCCCCAGGTTTTAACTGGAAGCGAAATTACTTTGTATGCGGATGACACACTGATATACACAATAGGAGACACTAAAGAACAATGCACAAACAAATTGACGAATGATATGAATAATATTAATGTTTGGCTGAAAATGAATAAATTAAAATTAAATGAAATCAAAACAAAAATTATAGAAATTAACAGTGACTAGCGAAAGAATATCTCTACACTAACGGCAATTAATATATTCAATACAACAATAAAACCACATTTTGAGTTTGGGTCAACAATCCTCTACACATGCTGTAATGAATCGCAAATCGAAAGGCTACAGAAGTTACAAAACAAGGCAATGAGAACAATATTGAAATGTACCAGATACACGTCTGTTCGACTCATGTTGAATATACTAAAGTGGTTGAGCATAAAACAAAGGTTAAAATTAAACACACTTATATTTATTCGAAAACTTAAATGAGGAACGGCGCCAGAATACTTATGCGAACAAATAAGATATGTTGGAGATGTTCAACCCTATAGATTGCGGAATGCGGAAGACTTCAGATTGCAACAGGTTAATACGACAGCAATGCAACTATCACTCTTTTACAAAGGACTAAAACTATATAACTCCCTGTCAAATAATATTAAAAATGAACTGAATGATGATGAATTTAAAAGACAATGTGTAAATTTTGTTAAAAATTATGTAAATTGAGAAATATTTTTTGTGTAAAATTCTATATTTTCATATTATTGTGATATTTCAAAATATTTAAGAAATACTAATAAAGATAATAATAATAATAAGAAAACTATTTTTTTTTTTCAACATTTATAAACGTAAACAAGAACTAGGATAATGCAAGCTTTTAAACTTCGCGTCTTAACCACCAAAATTGCTAAAATTATCTAGAATAATTAAACAATAAACATATATACCCTTTTCCATTGGTCTATTGATGCGTGACAAATTTCCATATCTGAACTTGATTCTGCTTGACCTATACCTTTAAGATGATCAAGTTTCCTTTTGCAAATATATGCTGCTTTTAATTCCTCATTTATGCACTCATCCGACTTTCTTTTTAAAATGTGAAGACGTTGAACGACGTTTCCAACAATTTTGCTAACATCCGAAACAACTGGGCGAACTAATAACACTTTTTCAACTTCTTTAGACACATTTAGAATTTGGTCAACTTCTCTATCTATAGCTTTTTGAGTTGTTCGAAATTTTTTATTAATTATTTCATACGGAACTTTTAAAGTTGAATGTTCTAAAGATTTTATTTCAGACATTATAAATAACTATTTTTTAATAATTTTCTTTGTTGCAAAATTTTCTTCTATTTATTAAAAACCCAGAGTTACCCTGCGTTTAAAATACAGAGTTGCCAATGTTGATCACAAAAGTAATAAGCATTAGTACTTAAAGGTACGACTTTAATTAAAATACCTTATTCTCCAGGTACTAAAGACGCCTGGAGACGATCCAATAAAATCATCAACGAATATGTGTGCGTGTTGTCGTTCTATACGTACATGTTGACGGCTTTGATTGATGAAAATCAAAAAAATTTTGATTTTTTCATTTGATGAATTTTTATTTGATCGTCTCCAATTGTGATTGACAAGCACTATCTTATTTGCTTCGATATCGTCGTAAAGCCGAAAGTCCATACCATTCGTTTCATGCGAGCTTGCGTTACATGCGATTATATGCGGTTTTTATTGCAAGTTACACACAATGCGTTTTATGCAACTGGTTTTTTGTTCTGATCAGCTGTTGTGATAAAGAACAAATAAGTTTTAGGAAAAATGAAAAATTAAATTGTAATTTAAAAGACTTTATGGCATTAATTACAAATTTATGAGTTTGCATATATGATATTTTGTGCTGCTAAGGCCTACGAAAATCGTCAAAAGAACACAAGACGAGTGTTTTCAGTTAATTTATCCTCCATTTTTCTTGTTCACAAATTAATAAATTCAAAAGAGATGACACTCAGTACATAAAAACAATCGATAACTAGTATACATATTTTGTTCATGAAATAAATGTGTTGAAAAATGTATTTTAATGTATTTTACTCTTAAATTGTTAATAAAATTTATTATGAAATATGTTTTTATTATTATTTTTATAATGCAAATAAAAAAATGCGAAAATAATAATGCACTATTTATATTTATCTAAACATATTTATCGAAATCATTCACAATAGAATATAATTTGTCATCTCTAGTACTACAAAACAGCTAATATTGTTTTTAGCAATGCATGAGTCGCATAGAAAAGTAGAAAGTAAACCTACTTGAAGCATTCTATGCGTCTATGCATTTTCTTCTGTGACTTGTCACAAACAACTACACTGATTCTACTTTTTCTGTATACGCATGTAACGCAAGCTCGCATGAAACGGATGGTATGGACTTTCGGCTTAATGAACACATCCATGCGCTGATAAACAAAAAAATATTTTTTTTTTTATTGTGAATAGTGTGTGTGTATGTTTTATTTGCTATTGTATTTTTTACAAGTTAAATTATGTTTGCTAAATATTCTTGCCAACATGGAGAACCACCGAACAAATGGACAACTGTAAAGACGAAGAAAAATTTATATTGTTACGTTTTTACCTTTTAAAAACGTTAAAAATATGAGTTCGTAGATTGCAGATAAAATAAAAATAAATCTGTGTTTATTTTTAAGTCAATTCTTTATTTTCTGCACAACTTTCGTGCCACTGTTCGAACTTATTCTACGCATACAATGATAACTTTCACAATATGTGCTTGTTCGTGATATTTCTCTGCTTATAACCTTTTTTATAAGCAACAACACTTGTTAGTTATTCTTCTCTGCTCACAACCTTTTTTTGTAAGCACCACACTAACAACTGTTTTCTTCACGCAACTTGTCTGCACACAAGTCTGACTGGATTATAACTCGATCTCGTATCTTCACACACCACTGGTTGAATTCTCACTCAATTCAACGCGACGTCGTCACACGACTAACTTCACTCGATCTCCGAGAATCACGTGTCTTCATACACGACTGACTGAATTCTAACTGAATCATCATTGCTCGCTTTATCTTGCCTTTTATATCACTCGATCAACAGTGTGATGAATGCCCTTGAAGGATGATGACGACCTTCGGGAACAATCCAAAAATGTAAACAACTTGTTTCCATTTTTGTTGTTCGTGTATCTTATTTACTTTCGTCCAGGCAGAGTTGTTGTTGTTTTGTTTGTTTGTCTTTCTGCTATATTTTTTTATACACCGATCTTATAAACAAGCCCTGTTGTTTTTGTTGCTATATGCTTACTCATTCGTTGATCACGTGAACAACTGCATTGTTTTGTTTTTGGAGCTTTTGTTTTTATGCGTGATCAAGTCCATTGTGTTGTTTTTGGAGCTTTTGTTTATTATTTTAACAACACCATTTCCATTTTCGTAACAATATTAATGTTTACCAGCGTTGTGGAATGTTATTATTATTTTTTTATTATTATTATTATTTAGTAGTATATATTAAAATACTTTTAAAAAATTTACAAATTTAATTAATAATTATCATTACAACATATCTCCTATTGCTTCTCTTTTTTTTTTTCTTTCTTTTTTTTTTTAAATACTGTTATTAAGTCTTACAAATTTTACAATTTCTCTCTTTACAATATTTATATTAGTTTCATTTTTAATACAATTGGGCAGCATATTATATAATTGTAGTACTTTAAAAAAGAGCGACCTTTGCATTAATGTTGTTGTGACCCTTTGTAATCTGAAATTTTCAACATTCCTCAGGCTATACGGTTGTGCATCCCCAACATACTGCATCTGTTCAGTTAAGTAGGCAGGTGCATTTCCAATTTTCATTTTTAATATAAAATTTAGAGTGTTCAGTGCCAATCTTTTCTTTATGTTCAGCCATTTGAGACAATCCAACATTCGTTGTATTCCAGCGTATCTATTATATCTTAGAATTATGCGCATAGCTTTGTTCTGTAATTTCTGCAATCTATTTATTTGAGTGTCCGTGCAGCAAGTGTACAAAATTGTTGACCCGAATTCGAAATGCGGTTTTATTATTACGTTATATATATTTATCGCCGTTAGTATCGATAATTTGCTTCTTATTCTTCTGAAAAAACCTATTTTTTTACCTATTTTTTTACATATGTATTCAATGTGTTGTTTCAATTTTATGTCCTTATCAATTATAAAGCCAAGATATTTAATTTCCTGTACCTTTTCTATTATTTCATTGTTGATTTTAAATGTTTTATCACTGCTCATATTGATTTCAATAATTTTTGTCTTTTTTTCATTCAATTTTAATTTATTCATTTTTAACCAATGATTAACATTATTTATATCGTGTATTAATTTATCATAACACTCTTCAACCGAAGCTTCTTCAGCAAATATTAAAGTGTCATCTGCATATAGTACTATCTTGCATTTTTCCAAAATATTCGGCATATCGTTTATATATATTATAAACAAAAACGCTCCAAGTATTGAGCCTTGAGGTACTCCATATTCTACGTTAATTTTCTGCGATATCTTATCGTTTACTTTAGTCAAATGTTTTCTTCCTGTGAGATATGATTGAAACCACTTTAATTCAATGTCGCGAATGCCATACATGAATAGTTTTTTCATCATAATCTCCTTGTCAATAGTCTCAAAAGCTCTCTTAAAATCTAAAAATATTGACAAAATTTTCCTATTTTTATCTACACATTTCCATTTATTTATCACATAATTTATTGCCGTTTCACACGAAAACTTTTTTCGGAAGCCTGATTGATAAATCGAAAACAGGTTTGAATGCTCCATATATCTCTCAAGTTGTTCTTTAACTACTTTCTCCAAAATTTTCTCACAAGTGTCTAAAGAATTGATTGGGCGAAATTCTTCACATTTTTTTGTCTTCGCTACTTTTTCTATTGGAGTAACCATTGAATATTTCCAATTTTCAGGAAAAACTCCCGTTTCTAAAGACTTATTTATAATCTTTAACATAACTGGGCCTAATACGTTCCAGTTGTCCAGTATCATTTTAACCGATACTCTTTTAAAATCATTCTTATTTTTCAAATTCTTACATATGTTTTCAAGTTCTCGTAGAGATATTGCACAAAATTTAAATCTATTATTTATCACAGGAATCTTATTAATATATTGCACTTTATCTATAGAATCTCTTGTTGACTTAATACTATCCACAAAATAATTATTGAATTCATTGGCTATTTCGTAATTATCCTCAAGTTCTATATTATTAAATATCACAGATTGAATCGTATTTTTGCTCCTTTTTAGTACTAAGTCTTTTATCTCTTTCCACATTTGTTTCTGGTCCTTGGCATTGTTGATTTTATTTTTTACATAATTACGTTTCTCATAGTCAATTTTATTCTTATATTTATTTCTTGTCAATTTATAGTCATTCCATGATTGCACAGTGTTTTCCGTTATAGCTGTCTGGTATTTAAATATTTTTTCTCTTTTCAATAGATTTAGATCATTATTAAACCAACCGTTATTGTTTTTATTATTTATCGTCTTTGAAAATGTAAATTTCTCTATGGTATGTAAAACTGGAAGAATATAGCAATAGAAACGAAAAAAGAAAACAATATGAAATTTAATTTTTTTTTCATGTGAAAACTGATTCCGTTTTTTATACCAACTTTTAATCCAAAGTCTTTTCTTTCTTTTTTTTTAAATAAAATTGCACACGATGTCAAAAGCAATAAATCGTCATCCGATGACATATTAGGAAACGAACAACAAAATCAAAATGCAAATGATGATTGACGAATTTATTTGTACGTCTTCTTTTAAACGTCAATCACACGACTCTCACACTTATGTATTATTTGCTGAATTTATTTGATCGTATCCAGGCACCTTAAGAAAAAGAACACATTCGGAATTTTTAAGTTCCCAAGGGATTTCACGTTCAGTCTTCGCATTTCCACATTTGACACAATCATAGTTTTTTTACCACCACACTAACAAATCTAAAAGTTGAAATGAGGATGTTAACCAATTTTGCTTTCAATCAGAGTATAAATTTTCGGTCAAGAAAATGTAAACTAGTTTCTATAAAATTTTGCCGCTGTAATTTGTTGCTTTAATGACGACGAACATTGAATGGAAGTCGCCATAGTCTAGTAGGTAGTGTGTCGGCTTATTAGACGATAGGCCACGGTTCAAACCCCAGGTCAGACATCAAAACGAAATATGAAAAAAAATATTTCTTTGTCGACTTCCTCTCAGCAGATTTCTGGCAAAAACTCTGAGAGTAAATAAAACTGCAATGAAAAGTTTCTCAAAAATCTGTCGTTCGGAATCGACTTTAAACTGTAGGTCCCGCCACTAATACCCCTTCCGCCTAATAAAGTACTTATAACATCGTGTCGAATGTCAAAGCGCCCTCTATGTCAAGAATCCCTCTTCACTTTCATGGACTTCTGCATAGTTCCTACTACATCTAAAAAAGCTGTCTCAGAGGTTCTGCCTGTTCTATGGGAGTGTTGCTTAGGATGCGGTGGTACCCTTTCTAGTATCCCACGTCTTATGTAGGTGTTCCATAAGTTGCTCAAGTGATTTCAACGTAAAAGATGTGAGAATAATTGGTCTAAAGAATTTTGGGAATGCAGTGTAATTTTTTCCTCTTTTGGAATGAACACCACCCTTGCCCTACTTCAGGCTAGACTACTACGACATTTATTGGAAATGTCATGGACCGGAATCTTCCAAGTCTTAGCTGATGACATTGGCCAATATTTGGCCACATTGAGTGATTCTTCGTCGATTCCGACTGTCATCAATTTATAATTTCTTTCATACTTGCTGTTTGTGACTCAGCTGATTTGCTGGTCGGTTTTGAATTATCCGGGCAGAATCACCAGGACAACCAAAATGTTTGTTGCTTTGTCCGGGCGGAATCACCGGGACTATTTTACATATAACTCAAGCACTTAAACTTGGTTATAGTGGTTTGAATAACACAAGCACTTAAACTTGGTTATTGCGGAGAAATTGAGAATAAAACAACCGTTATGTTTGCTTAAACAATTGTCTATCCCATTTATTTTAATCAAGCATAGCCTTAAATACTATTTTATTGCCAAATTGCAATAAATTGTAATATATATACATAGATATATTTATATTTTAACATATTTAAAGTTTAATTTGTTGCTGAATTGCAACAAATTATTCTAAATGTATTTGTACATATGTATGTAATTATGCTTTGGACTTAAGCCCCAGTTATGCATCCGTAACGGAACGTAACCGCAACAGTAAGAAACAGCTGATCGTTTTTGTTATGTATAAAGCAATACGAATGGATATAGAAATGTAATGTAACGTAACCGGAACGTAAGAATCTGTAAAAAATAGAATTTTCTTACATTTTTACGTGACATCTGTTTAGCAGTGTTAACAACATGTCAATATAAAAAACCACCAAAACTGAAAATTGAAATTATAAACAGAATTTAAATTTTCTACTTATGTTATGTTTGTCTGTATGTGGTATTCACTTTAAATAAAACTTCACATATTTTAAAAAACCCAAATTATAATTTATTTCATTATTAACTTTTATAATTTAAAATAAAAATAAACACTATTTTACTATTACATTATGTAGGTGGTGTTTATTTTTTTTTTTATTTAGAAAAATATAGTTATCGATTTTTAAATAATTAAACTAATTATTTAATTTGCATTTAACTTTTACTAGAGAAGATAAAAATGTTTTAACTTTCGTACAAATTTGGTTTCCGAAATACCTGACCTGTTTCTGTAGGATAAACAATTTCACTTGCTCGTCTATTTATATGCAAAATATAAACAAAATCACTAAATTTTGTGTTTGAGTTTTCCTCAACAAACAAACACAAACTAAATTGAGTGTGTTTGTGTGAAAGTGAAATTGTTTCGCTTACAGAAACAGTACATAAAACTTTTAATAAGTACCTTTAAATAAATAAAAAATCGTTAAATTGAACCTAAAAAGTCTGTAGTGATAACACTGGTTAATAGCTGAATTAAAGCAAAACAAAAGGCGCCATATTGAAAGTGATAAAAGAGTGAAAACAAAGTTTTTAAAATATGCAATTAATATTAAATTTGTATAAAAAACAATAACAAAATAAAAACTCAAACCCAAAAACATGACTTCAATATCCATATCTGAATTTTTGTCTTTTAGTTTTTGCAATTTTTATTTCTTTATTTGTTTTGTTTACATAAAAACATATGACACGTTTTTACGATCTATAATTGCACTTACATTTTTACGTTCCGTGCACGTTACATTACGTTACTGTTACATTCCATTACGGTAGCATAACTAGGGCTTTATGCATTTTGTCACACGTGTAAGAAATTAAAGGAAACATGAAACTCCAGACAAATTTAATGTGAATAAACTTGAAAGTGGCTCAAGGTTTTTGTTAAATGTTTAAAGTAAAGAATTTAAAGAAAGCAAAACTTGAAACTTAATCAGAAGTTCAAGGTTTTTCTTTTATCATTATTTGAATTAGCTGTTAAAATCAAAAATAAGGAAAAATGCATAAATCCAAACAAATAAAAATTACATGAATATAAGGTTGTTCAACTAATTTCGTACAAGCATATGTATAAATATACAAACATACATGCGCACATATGAAAGAAATTCATTGTGAAGGTCTGAACCCTTGCTCTTTAGGATGCGCCATAGAGGTGACCAGATCTTCATTTTGAGCATTCAATAGAGCCATAATATGCTCTGCTGTCTGATCCAACCTTCTTGGGAGGAAGAAGGCAACTACGTGTATCCTGGATGCCCCATCCCCTGAGCACGCCGCTAGATCTCATCCCTTCACCGAAACAATTTTGATATACCTACCTTCATCTAATCGGCTTGCATTCAATTAGAGGATGACCCTGACGTAAGTGGTCGTCGTCAAACTTCAACGCACTGGTCTATCCTTACTCCGCTTCACAAATGATCGCCTTTTCTAGTTCCGTCTCCTCATTCAGCGGCAGAGGTCTTCATGCCTAGCCTCTGGGGCGTAGGTACGTAGTCTATCATCCAGGGCCATATTTCACTAAGCTACAAGTTCACAATTACAAGTGTTTTTGCCTGTAAAATTGTGAACTTGTAAATAATTGTGTTTCATAAAAATACAATTACAAGTTTGTGGCTACAAGTGATTTTTACAATTGACAAGTCTACAAGTCATACTTCTACAAGTCGTTATGTTTCACTAAAATAAATTTTCACTTGTAGAATTGTAGAAAAAAAGCTTATGGTCGACGAAGACTATCAAAAAAATTTTACAATTTACAAGTGAATGATAAATTGAATTAAAATTTGATTTTTAACTATTTTTTAATAAAAATTACTTCAAATAAACACAAATCCAACAATATATCACAAATTATCGAAAGCGGCAACACCACTACTAATCATATGTTATAAACAAATAAACACACGTGCAAGTCAAACATATAAAATATTCTATTGTTCATATTTTTTTTGAGTGCAAAATTAACCTTTTATACGATTCAAGTGATGAAAGCGGTAATGAAATCGCATTAAAAAGAAGAAGAACATTTAGATCGCGTCTGGAATACGAATTCCTGGAATCCACGTTGGAGTACAATGAGCGTTTCAGGCTAAAACGGGACAAATTTCTTTTGCTGATAAATTTGTTGTCTCCAATACTGGAGAGAGAGACAAATAGAAGCCATTCTGTCACGGTGCAACAGCAGCTGCAGATAACGTTACGCTGGCTAGGAACAGGAACCACATACCATGCAATAGGTGACTTGCATGGTGTAAGCAAAGCCACTGTGTGCAGAGTTGTAAAAAGCGTAGTAACTGCTATTAATTCCGCTTTGTTTGCAACATATGTAAGCTGGCCAGAAAACATGGATCAAGTGGTGTATAAATTCTTCGCCATGAAAGGCATGCCGTTAGTTTGCGGCTGTTTGGATGGCACTTTAATAAAATTAGATGCACCCAAAGAGCATGAAGAAGCTTATGTTGATCAGCATGGTAATCACTCCATTTCATGTATGGTTGTTTGTGGACCCGATCTCCAATTCTATTACTCATATGCACATTGGCCTGGGAGTACTCACGACTCTTGCGTAATAGTTGTTTGTTCCGCAGAATGGAAAACGGCTGGCGGCAAATTCAGAACGGAATCATTTTAGGTGATTCAGCATATCCGCTAAAAGATTGGCTAATTCCTCCGTTATCAAATAACAGAAGATTCCTCAATGCTCACAAATCAACGGGAAGGGTTGTGGAAAATGCAATTGGCATTTTAAAGAAAAAATTTCCAGTTTTAAATTATTTGCGGGTGAGCCCCGAAATGGCCAGCGATGTTTTTAATTGTGCAGTCACTCTTTGTAATTTTTCACGCACTGAAGAAGATGAAAACTTCAGAATTACAGATCCTAGCGACTCCGATATTGAAGAAGAAGCGAATGTATATATGTATATTCACACATATATTTCATTTATCAAAATATCTTTGTAAAAATTTTTTATTTTATTGTGATTGTAATTGTAGAAATTGTAATTGTAGGAATTGTAGTTTACAAGTACAAAAAACTACAAGTATTGTGAAAATTTTCATGAAACACAATTCATTAGCACTTGTAAGAATTAGAATTGTGATTGTAACTTGTAAACTTGTACAATTGTAGTTTAGTGAAACAGGCCCCAGATATAATTTGTTCTTCTCAGCACTACTGGAAGCGATGCACCTGTCATGTTTTTGCGATTCTTCCGCTCTCTTTCTTTTGGCGTTATCCCCGTTTTGCTTATATTATTAATAGCTGTATCTCTTGGACTTTAGTCACAGAGCTCATGCTTCATTCGGCCAGCGAGTTCAATAGCTGCCTGATACCCGTGGTTTTTATCGTCTTATTTTCCATAAAGGTTTTCTTTTAATTCGGAGCGGACGGTGGGTCATGGTAAGACCTAATTACTCTTGAGTTGGGCATGGTTTTCAAGAGGCTCCGCTAATGACTGGGCTCTTTGAGGCCCCCAGCCTGGCTGATGATCTGCACGAGTCATGTAACACTTTAATCTGGCGCATGGGATAATTCTTAGTTACTGCTCCTTAACGGCCTTTCTGACATGGAAGACTCTGCCAGAAAGCAAATTTCTCTCCGTTAGTATAGTATTGTGGCAACACTGGCAGCGAAGGAGACATATTTAATTAAGCTCTATGAAAAATTTTAATATTAATAAAAAAGTGGTTCAAAAAATATACTTACTAACTTAATTGGCCATAACAACCTTTTAACGGATTTCGGCCTGCCGCAACACATCCTTCCAGGCGCCTCTGCTCCTTGCGCGCCTACGCTAGTTGGTCACACCAATCGATGACAGAGCTTCCTCGATTTGGTCTTTCCAACGAATACAAGGTCGTCCTCTTCGCCGACTTCCGCAGATCCCCGCATCAAATACCCGTCTCGCCGTAGCATTCTCCTCCATTCGAACGACATGACCGAGGCAGCGCAGGCGCTGGATATTAATACCCTGCACAACGTCTATGTCGTTGAGGAGCTCATACAGCTCACTGTTGGATCGGATGCGAAAATCATCGCCAACTCGCACTGGACCGAAGATCTTACGTAGGACTTTTCTCTCGAATACTCTCAAGGTTGCTGCATCAGTGCTTAATAAGGTCCATGCCTCTGCGCCATAAAGAAGCACGGGTAGGATGAGCGTCTTGTAGAGTATTAGTTTTGTCGTACGAGAGAGGTCTCTGCTACTCAATTGTCTATTGAGACCATAGTAGCACCTGTTGGCAAGTGTGATCCTCCGCTTGATCTCCAGGCTGACATCATTTTTGGTGGTAACGGCGGAGCGGGGGTGAGCGGGGAAGAATAAAATAAAATATTTATCGAGATTGCGGGGGAATAAACAACAAAAGTATTAGTGTTAAATAAGCAAGTATTATTTATTTTGTACATAGAACGTACCTTCGGGTTGGGGGGTTGAGAGACCGAATTAATACTGCTCGAGATTAAAAAAACGGCACGAGCTTCACAACTGGCCGTATTAGAACGCCTTTGGCAGTTCGAATTTCGGCCACTCGCACTTCGAATCAGGGATGAAATAAATCAGTTAAATTCGACCAAATTTCCGATCGTTAGGGGTAAATTGTCACGACGAATGGCAACATAATCGACAACAATAAAATCCTTTGATAGGTTTTTCGATGAGTAAAAGGCCATCATAGGGAGATTCCATTTGTCACGATAAACGATACTCGACATGCCACAAAAGTTGGCCAATGGCACGGGGGTTTTTGAAGCCAGGACAGAACGATAGCCGAATGTGTCCCACAAAGGCTTTCGATCAGGTAAGATTCAGCTTCTTAAGAAGTGAAAATACCATTTTTTGCCAACAGAGTTGCATCGCAGAGTTCTAAACGGGGTAAAGTTTACACTTCTACAGGCACAACTTTTACTTTGGCAGCGAGCAAGTGGGTGACAAATTCTCCAGACGGGGTTAGGACTCTACTATACAGAATGGCAGCATATGCTTCCTCAGAAGCATCACAAATTGCATGAAGTACTTCAGGCTGAAGGTTAAAAGTAACCCAACGGGGGATGTAAATCCTGTCGATGTACGAATAATCATCGACAAACTCAAGCCATCTGTTATACGTCATGGGTTCCAAAAATTCGTCCCAATCTGTTCTGCCTTTACAAATTTGTCGCGTAATAATCTTAGCAACTACGATTTTAGGTGCCATTCACCCAACGGGGTCAAATAGCTTTGGCTATTTGCGACTATAGAGAAATAGGGCGTTGGAGCTGGCTTGAAGCAAAATGTATAAATGCTCGCATTCCAACGTAAACCCAGAGTTTTAGCGGTGCTGGCGTCTGACAATTTCAAAAATTTGGAATCTAGTGGATGTTCGGGTAGCACAAGAGAAAAGATGAGTGATGGGAGTTAAAACGATATGATGGGGTAAATACTAAATTGGGATTGGGAAGTAATAAAATAGTCAGGGTCGATTTCCAGTGTGTGGTTTAGGGAAAAGTATTCCCCAATTACCTCCTCGTATGAGGTGTTAATCTCGGGGCTCTGTAGCAATCAGATTTCATATTTTGAGAAAACGCACCCCTACGTGATGGACCAAGATTCAAATCAGTAGGGAACTCAGACCTAAAAGGCAACGAATTTGACTGAGGCATTTTACCAGTCACAACCCAACCGAAAACGGTTTGTTGGGCGATCAAAGGGTGTTTGGGGGCCTTTCGAAATCCAGACAGCATTATACGGGAATATACATCTCCACCCAATAGCAAATCCATATGGGAATATTTAAAATCTGATAACGGAAGATCGGGTGCATCAAAATCAGCATACTTCGCTAACGAGCATGTGGGTAATTGACCAGTGAGCTTCTCAACAACATACGCTTATGTGGTCAATTTAAACGATGGATCAATAGGAGATCCTAGCGAAATAATACAAACTTTTGTAGAGTTTGCTACCACTGCGCCATTAAGGCCCACAATAGTGGCAGCAGGTGCCGAACGGGTTGAAAGATCTAGCTTCCGTTGCAATTTTCGAGAGATGAAAGTAGCTTGAGACGCTGGGTCTATCAGAGCTCTCGTAGAAAACATGGCATTATCTAATTCTATCTTAACATTAGCAGTCCCTAACAGAACTGTAGAAGACGGGGTAGACTGTAATCGGGTAGCGAAATTTTGAAAAGATCGAGAAGCAGCGGATGTAGATGGGCCATTATCCTCTTCATTTCGCTTTTGTACAGGAGAAGGCCGAGGTTATTAAAATAATAAGCAAAAGCTCCAAAAACAAAACAATGGACTTGACCACGCATAAAATGATAAACAAAAGCTCCCAAAATAAAACAATTCAGTTGTTCACGTGATCAAAGAGTAAACAAAAATATATATATATAAAAAAAATATAAGAGATAAAAGATGTAAGTAGCCAACAACAAAGTATAGCGATCAAAGAAGTAAACAAGCAAAAACATACAAACAACAAAAATGGAAACAAGTTGTTTACATTTTTGGATTGTTCCCGAAGGCCGTCATCATCCTTCAAGGGCATTCATCACACTGTTGATCCAGTGATATAAAAGGCAAGATAAAGCGAACAAGGAGGATTCAGTTAGAATTCAATCAGTCGTGTATGAAGACACGTGATTCTCGGAGTTCGAGTTAAGTTAGTCGTGTGACGACGTCGCGTTGAATTGAGTGAGAATTCAACCAGTGGTGTGTGAAGATACGAGATCGAGTTATAATTCAGTCAGACTTGTGTGCAGACAAGTTGCGTGAAGAAAACAGTTGTTAGTGTTGTGCTTACAAAAAAGGTTGTGAGCAAAGAAGAATAACTAACAAGTGTTGTTGTTGCTTACAAAAAGGTTGTAAGCAGAGAAATATCACGATTAAGCACATATTGTGAAAGTTATCATTGTATACGTGGAATAAGTTCGAACAGTGGCACAAAAGTTGTGCAGATAATAAAGAATTGACTTAAAATTAAACACATATTTATTTTTATTTTATTTGCAATCTACGAACTCATATTTTTAACGTTTTTAAAAGGTAAAAACGTAACAATATATTAAAAAACAAAACGCGGGCACCTTAATTAGTGACAATCTTCCAACTGTTATAAATATACAACAATAACAACACGGCTAAATCAATGCACTGTGTTGTTTGTATATTTCAGTTTTGTTTATTTTTTGCTTTTCTTTTTCTTTTATATTCTTACACTTGCACTTTAGGTATATTTCTTTTTATTTTTAAACACAATGAGCACCAATTTTTTAATTAAAGCACCGAAAAAAAAAGAAAATGTATTTTACGTACCTTGTGCTAATCAAATAATTAAATAATAACAAATTGTATTAATAAAATTGTTCGAAGCGGAGATAATGGTGTTATTTATCCAACAAAATAAACCAAGTATGGCGATCCTTGAGACAATCTTCTGGTCGAAATCTGCAAATATACTCTCGCAAATATTTTATTTTATTTAGGGGAAGATCCGGCTCGATTGGACCAAAATGTGGGGGTGAGCGGGGAAAGAATAAAATAAAATATTTATCGAGATTGCGGGGGAATAAACAACAAAAGTATTAGTGTTAAATAAGCAAGTATTATTTATTTTGTACATAGAACGTACCTTAGGGTTGGGGGGTTGATCGGGTAATGATCTCTTTTCGTTTATATTTCATAATTCACAATAATTAGAACGTAAGTACAGGGATAATTTATACACTTATACACTTAAACTCCTGACGAAGCTGCAGGAATTGCTCAACCTCATTCTACATAGCCTTATCAGCTTCGCATGTATACCGAGCTCAGACATTGCGGCCAAAAACACGATCCTTTATGGGACACTGGGGTTCCAATCGTTGGGCATACTTTCCTCTAGCCATATTTTGTAAATAAGCTGGTGCATGCGCCCTACCAACTCGTTACATCCGGTCTTAAACAATTCACCGGGGAGGCCATCAGGAGCTGCCGGTTTATAGTTTTTAAGACGCATAATCGCGACTTTGACCTCTTCATGGTTAGGCGGCAGAACCTCCACGCCGTTATCATCGATCAGGTTCGGAACAACATCTCTAAAGGCGGTATTGGTGTCGTCATCGCCTTGTAGCAGAGTAGAGAAGTGTTTCCTCCACAACCTCAGCACCCGCTGTGGATCTGTTACCAAGTTTCCATCTCATCTTTGCAGGAAAACGCTGCGGGCTTATAACCCTCGGTTAGACGCTTAACCTTTTGTCAAAATTTTCGAGCGTCATTCCTACATCTATGCATCTCGACTTCCTCGCGCTCACGCCTTTCCTGCTCCCTCTTCTTGCGTCTGAAAAGGCGTCTCTCATCCCTTCTCCTCTCTCTATAATTCTCGACAATGGTTCGCGTAGCGGCTGACTGCAACGTTTTCTTGTATGCGGCGTTTTTCGCTGCAGCTGCCTCGCGTCACTCCCCATCGTACCATTGATTTCGTTGGGGTGGGCACTCGAAACCAAGGACTGTTTCCGCAGTAGTGCGCAAGGAGTGGGAGATGTTGGTCCACAGTCCACCAATGTCGTTGAGATTAGATGGGATCGACGGAGCTTATCCGAGAGTTGAACGGAGAACGCCTCAGTTGTTCTTTGTGATCACAGCTTCTTAACGTCCAGCTTTCGCAATGCACTAGAGCGCGCAGACCTCGAGGCGCTAATGCGCAATCGGAACTTGGCTGCGATAAGGTAGTGGTCCGAGTCGCTGTTTGGACCTCTAAATGTACGCACATTTAGTACACTGGATACGTTCCTTCCGTCATTCATAATATGATCGATCTGGTTGGATGTTGATCGATCGGGGGAAATCCAAGTGGCCTTGTGAATGTCGATATGTTGAAACTTGGTGCTACATACTACCATGTTACGCGCCTCGGCGAAATCGATCAGCCTCATACCATTGGAGGTAGTGTTCGCGTGGAGGCTGAACTGTCCGACAGTGGGCCCAAAGATACCTTCCCGCCCGACCTTCGCATTAAAATCTCCGAGGACGATTTTGGCGTCATGGGCCGGGCACTTATCATATTCGTCCCCGAGTTTAACGTAGAAGGCATCTTTAACCACATCGTCCTTTTTTCCGTCGGGGCGTGTTGTAGAATTTTACCCTGATGCGGATTGTGGCTATTCTTTCGTTCACAGGCGTGAACCCAGAGACAAGGTGATGAAGTCTCTTATTAACCACAAATCCGAATTCTTGCTTATCAATATGGCAGCTGTAATACACATCGCAAGATGCTAGCCTTTTGCATCCTTGTCCTATCCATCGCATTTCCTGTATGGCAGTGATGTCCGTCCTACATTTCATTAGGGCATTCGCCAGCTGGGCGGACTACATATTATATAGGACTATATTTTTTTATTTTTTATATATATATACCGGGTTATCCATCTCGTGGTTTCAAAAGTAAACGTAAATAAAACACATATAAAATATTTTTTTCATGATATTCCTTTTTTATTGTAAAGTTTGAACGTTGACATTATGTGTGAAACACTACATCATTTAAATGACCTCCACGGGAAGTGTTGCAAGCATTGATTCTTTTGAGGTAATTTTTGACCACTTTTTGATACATATTGGGCGGTATCTCAGCTATAACTTGACGAATGTTGGTTTTTAAGTGCTCAAGAGTTGAAGGTTTATCTGCATAAACACGGTCTTTCGCGTAGCCCCACAAAAAAGTCTAATGGTGTCAAATCGCATGATCTTGGTGGCCAGTTGATATCGCCACGACGAGAAATTACGCGGCCAGGAAATGTCTCTTGCAATAAAGCCATACTCGCTCGAGTTGTGTGGCATGTGGCACCGTCTTGTTGTAACCACATATTTTCCAAGTCGTATTCTTCAATAGCAGGCAAAAAAAGGTCGGTTATCATATGACCATAACGCTCCGAATTGACGGTGACAGTCGTTCCATCGCCGTTTTCGAAGAAGTAAGATCCAATCACACCTTCGGATCAAAGAGCGCACCAAACAGTTACTTTTTCTGGATGTAATGGCCTCTCTTCAATTACTTAAGGATTCTCAGAACCCCAAATACGACAATTTTGTTTATTAACATACCCACCGAGTGTGAAATGTGCTTCATCGCTGAAGAAAATTTTGTTCGAAAAATTGCTGTCCACCGCCTGTTGTTCAAGCACCCATTCCACGTATCTACGACGTTGTGAATGGTCAGCTGGCTTCAGTTGTTGCGTGAGCTGGACTTTATATGGATGTAGGTGTAGATCTAAATGCAAAATACGCCATAATGTGCCGTAAGACAGTCCTAATTCCTGAGAACGACGACGAATCGACACATTCGAGTCTTCGGCAACACTTTCACTTACAATAGCGATATTTTCAGCGAAACGATGATGCACAGGCCTTTCAATATTTGTATCCACTCCAGTCTCTTCAAATTTCTTCACAATTTTGCCAATTGCTTGCGTAGTTGGACGATTATGTAAACCATAATCTCCTCTTAAAGCACGATACGTGGCTGTGGCAGAATCACCATTTTTGTAGTAGGTTTTGATAATTTTTATGCGTTGTGTGATAGTTAAGCGATCCATTTTCGTCAATGTCAGACTTTCAACTGAAAAGAAAAAAATTGGTTTCACAACTTAGTTTGACAGATGTCGAATTCCAGTCCCATACTTTTGAAACCACGCAATGGATAGCCCTTTATTATGTGTTTTATTGAATATTTTATAAAAATTTGTATTTACATTGTTTTGAGGATTTACTTAAAAAGTATTACAACAATTAATTAAATAATAATTAATTTAATAATAATAATTAATTTAATAATACTAATATCACAGAATTTAAGGAAAAGTAGTCTAAAAAAAAACCATGTACACACTTTAAATGTTAAAAGAAATTCTAACAACAACCCCTATTTGTCACTCTTTTGATACAAAAGAGTCTTAGTGATTGTTTAACAAATTTCTTATTATTTCAAAATTGGACGATCTGCATTTTTCATTAAATGACAGAATCAGCTCTTTTGCCAATACATTAAACATATTGTGGTCAAAGTTACTGTGCAGAAGGTCAGTTGAATATCGGGGGCGTAAGTTATGAATTATTTTCAGATTTTTATTTTGAATTATCTGCAATTTCCTTGTATATGTTTTTGGAGCTTTATGAAACCAGACTTGGCAACCATAGGACATTATTGGCCTAATACACATTTTGTAAATAAGAATCTTGTTTTTCAAATTAAGTTTAGATCTCCTATTGAGAAGAGGGTAGAGTTCTCGACCGCATCTAATAGCTTCATCACATACATAATTTATATGTTTATGTTTAAAAGATATAATTTCCAGATATTTTTTATTGTCATTCGGAGGGATAAAAACTCCTCTAGAAAATAAATGCTTAGTATGAATACGTTTTGTTGATCTGTTATAAGAAAAAATAATAGCTTGAGTTTTTCCGTCATTTACTTTTATTTTCCATTTATCAAAATATTTATGTGCAACTTTTAAACTGCATTCTCCTAATAATTGCATTAGAAACCTTACCGCAGCATATAAAAGCACTATCGTCTCCGTAAAATGCTATTTCATGATTTCTGCGAACTGTAATATCAGAAATATAAATTCAATAAAGTGTTGGTGATAAAACAGACCCTTGCGGTAGACCCGCAGGTATTTGTCTATCTCTAGATTGCAAGTTATCAATACTGACAACAAATGAGCGATAATCTAAGAAACTTTTTACAATTTTTTTGCAGGTATGTAGGATAATTGAAGGTATCAAGTTTAAAAACTAGGACACCATGCCAAACCGAGTCAAAGGCTTTTTCGATGTCCCGAAAAATAACCCCAGTACTCATACGCTTACTCTTATTATTTTCTATAAAATTTACTATTCTTTTTAGTTGATGTACGGTAGAGTGCTCTTTGCGAAAACCAAATTGTTGAGAAATAATAATATTGTTTTGATTAGAAAATTCTAAAATCCTCTTATTAATTATTTTCTCGAATACCTTATCCAACAGGCTTAGAATGCTGATTGGTCTATAGCTGGATGGAATTTTAGGATCCTTTCCTGGTTTATGAATTGGTATCACTTTGGCCTTCTTAAATAACGATGGAAAGTATGCTTCTTGTAAACAAGAATTGATAAGATTACTTAAAGTTTCGAAAAAGTAATCGGACATTTTCTTGAGGATAATGCTATTAATGCCATCTAAGCCTGGGGTTTTATTATTTTTCAGTAAAAACACGAACGATTTAACCTCCTCTAAATTCGTAAGTTCTATGTTAGCCCTGTCCATAGGTGAAACATTATTTATTTATTAAAACTTCACCATCGACATGAAGATCAAAAATTGACATTTTGTTGCCTTTTAAGGTTTTTGTTATCTTCCAAAACTATTTAGAGCCTGGAGGAAAATTTGCAATAAATTTTGACCATGAATCATTTCGGTCCTTATTAAGGTGGAAGTCAATTAATTTATTTAAAAGTTTCAAAATACTTTTCAATTGAATTTTATTATTTAAATCAGTAGATCTTTGATATTTACGTCTATATTTATTTCTCTGACTAATTAGCATTTTACTAATATCAGAGATTCGTCTTTGCCATGAATGTATTTGACCGACTGGTATTTTCGAAAATGCTTCTTTAATTATACATATAAATTTATCAAAATAAAAATCTAAGCTGAGTAATTAAGAGGTTGGCCAATGTTCTGATACCTAATTTCGCTTTCTACACAGTTTCTAATTGCTGACCAGTCTGCTCGATTGTACAAAGGAACTGAGTATGTCAAATCTTGAACTTGTCCAGAAATAATACAAGATATTGGTACATGATCTGACTGCAAAATATTAGGATGTGTCTCCAGATGTGTATGGCTGGACTGGAATGTTGTTTTGTCCAAATCGAGTATATTGGTTTGCATAGTAAATATTGGAGGCAGTTGCTGTAGAGTTCATTTCCAGCAGAATTTGATGACGCACAATTCCAAAGTGTATGTTGCGCATTAAGAATATAAAAAAGTCGCTAGAACCAGATGTTAATTTATCCAAATCAGCCTTGAAACTTGCGGTGAGAATTGGATTATAAGCTAAAGTAAATATAACTGGGCGTCTATTAATCATAATTTCTATTGATATACTCTCCATAGTCATAATCGTTTTGATTTTAGGTAACAACATATGCCTAATATCACCTTTAATTGCGATTAGAGTTCCTCCGCCATGTGTAGGTCTATATTCTCTATAAATTATATAGCTGCCTAGTTTGAACTTGTGGTGCAGCTTCAAAAATGTTTCATTTAAAAGAAGAACATCGATTTTCCTTTTATGTAAAACATATTCCAGCTGAGCAGCTGCTGACTCCGTCGTTATGCCTTGGGCATTCCAATGCATAACATGAACATTGTGCAAACAAGATGTATTATGTGGCATGTTGAAGCATCATACCCAAAACCCGAAGCTTGTACTTATTTTGACATTTTTGCAAAGCATCGATTGTATCAAAAAATATTTCCATAAATCTTTCATTGGAAAATTCATCATTATTTTTATCGTAGACTTTGTTTTTAGCCACTTCTGAATACAAATTTCCATAATTACGGGAATTACGTGAGTTGCTTTGGGGTTCTTGCCTTGGCAATTGAGGAAAATCATGATCGTCTTCATTAAAAAAGAAAACATTTAGCCTTATACTCGACGCCCTTGATCTAGATGTTACCCGATGCCGGATCTCTAAATATTCTCGACGACTGGGACACTTTGGGTCATCGGCTCTATGGTTAACATGTCTTAAGTTCTTTTTTTATGCAGTTATAACATTTGAATATAACACTACCATCACTTTTACCTTTGCTAAGTGGACTGGCTGATTTCCAGTGCAGGCAGAACACACTACTCCTCGATTACAATTTTTTGCACCATGCCCATACATAGCGCATTTAGTGCATTGAGTGGGACCATTGTTGCCCTTTAAGGGTTTTCTCCAGTAAACAGAAATATTACAAAAATACCTTATTTTCATAATTTTCCTCTTAGATACAAGCTGACGGTCGAACTCGATCAGATAAAGTGCGTCATCTACACTAGATCTTTTTGTTTCTAATTCCTTTACGCTTGCTGGCTTAATATTATGCGATATCAGAAACTCTTCATTGATTAATTTTTCATCCAGTTTGGGTTGGCCAAATAATACTAATTTAAAATGTTTAGCGTCTTTTACCTCATGCGTATAAAACTCAAACTTTTTGTCCTTCAGAACATAGAGAGAGCATCGTTGTAAAGCGGAATCGAGTTGGATAATATTTTCGTTCTAATAATCATTCTTTTATTTATAAGTATACTTATCTCCAATTAAACCAATAACAGTTGAAAACTATGGGCAGGATCCACAATTATAGGTGGAATTTTTTCTTTAAAAGGAATTGCTTCTTCTTCTTCATCTTCTGATAGTAATTGAAATCTATTAGAACTAGTGCTGGATCCGTCTGAAGTTTTTGGAACCTTGAATCAAAGACTATATAATTATAAAGATAGCACACTGCCGTACATTGTGTTTCCATTGCAAAAATCTGCATGGGAATAATCATAAATCTCATATAAGAGAGAAAATCATTTATAGTCTCTCTAAAGATAAAAAGGGAGACGAATTTTGCGAAAAAGAGAATAAGCTATAACAAGCAGACGTACACACAGTGATGCCAACTTAGCCCTTTTCGGGCTAGATTTAACCCTTTTTGAAGTACTTATAACCAGTGTTGCCGTTTTTGGTTATTTCTAACCAAAATTGGTTATTTTTTTGTTCAATGTGTAGATGTGTAGATTTTTCCGGTTTTGGTTATTTATTTTTCTTATAAAAAGAGCTTTTGTTTTCTTTGTAGAAATGTATTAATTAGTAAGATTAAAATTTTATTTTGTTATTTTTTGTTTCTTTTCTTCGTCTGTTGTATTAATTGTAATTTAAATTTGAAAAAAATAAAATAAAAAAACTGCGAATTTAGTTTTGGTTATATTTTTTCTTATTTGGTGATTTTTTTCACAAATGTTGGTTACAATATTTTTTTTTTCGTGGCAACACTGCTTATAACGCCAAAAAAAATTTTTAGCCCTAAACTAAATCACGCGCAATTTTAGCGCTTTTCAGTATTTTTGTTTAGCCCTTTTAGCCCGTTTTTCCTTTAACTCTGTATGACAATATTATCTTATGTTTCTCAGGCAATGTCGAATTGTAAGCCAATGTGGCAGCACTTTTTTCTTCTATTTCTTGTTTTCTTCTTTGTCATTTATATAGAATTAACAAAAGTACCGAGAAACATAAGCTTTTCCGAAAATTTAAAATTGTATTTACCTAATAATTAGGCATTGTATAACTTTATGTAAGTGATAATTTAATATTCTTGGATGTGTCTTTAATGTAAATGTTATGCTATGTTTAGATGGAGCGCTACACGCAAAGATATCGTAAAATTTGGGAGACAGATCCCTTTTTTAAGAAATGGATAAAGACTTGTAAAGATGAATTCAAAGCAGTATCTATTTACTGCAACACGCAAATCGCCGCTAAACACTGTGGCCTGGTGGTGTTTTTATCTGAAAAGACTATTTTAATTTTAGCCCCCTTTTGCGCTTTTTTGAAAAAATGAAATTGTATTGTACTAAAAACTTAATTTTTTCAATTTAGCCCGTTTTTAATTTTTTTTCACGCGTTTGGTGTCCTAAGAGTTGGCATCACTGCGTACACATGCATATCGCACACCCAGTTCGTAAGTGACACAACTCAAAATTTGTATTTTTCGAGTTTATGTATTAATACGTGTAGTTTTAATTTTAGAGTTGTGCCACTTTTGAACTGAGTGTGTGATATGTTTGTATGCATATATGTGTAGTCTACTCATAAGTTCTTTTTGTGTTTTGTTTGTTTTTAATACTTTTTAAACCACATAATATTTGTAGTAAACAAGAAAATGAATTTTATAAAAGATGATATTTATGTAGGGTAAAGAATATGTGTTTTATTGGTGTACAAAATAAAAATTAATCGACTCACACCGAAATGCTGATTTCTTATAAATAACAAAAATTTTAACAAGCATTTATTATAATATAGAAATTTTTACAATGAAATAAGGAATAAAGAATAAATAAAGGTTATTTAAATTAATTTTTAATGATTTAAAATTTGTTGCATTTTTCTGCCCACTTTTTAAACAACGGTGAGTCCATATCACAGAATATACACAGAAGGGAAAGCAATGACGTTTGACAAACTCTCATAACATAATTTTACGAAAATAGTTGGAGGGAGAAAAAAAATGAATTATAAGTTTTGCAAAGCAATGTGTTAGAAGCAACAGATATACAGACTGAAAACTGGCGGATAAAGATGAAAAATTAAATGTAAACAAACATTGATTTTGTGTTAAAAAAGGGAAAATTTGGGATATTTTTTAATTTCTTCAATGAAAAGTTAAAAGATTCTCAAATATTTAATTATTAATCGAAATGTATGTGGTCTTTGGTCGCAATGAATATAATTTCTTGTGCAAAAGGTAAGTAAGAAGCTAAATATATCAAGATCAAATAAGACATATTGCTCATAAAATTTTTTTCTTGCAGAACTTTGTGTATATTATCAGTATTTATTAATTTCTTGAATGAAAAAGTTTAAATTGGGTAATTTTTTTATTATTAATCGAACTCTTAGCAATTTCTCTTCACAATGAAATAAGTTACGTGTGTAAAAGATAAGTAAAAAGAAAAATATAACAAAATATATACTCATAACTTTTTGTTTCAGGAATTTGTGAATATACCCCCAAATTGGTTCAATACTAAGTTAGTGACAATCGATGAAAGGTGTCACCAAATACATTAGTTCCGTATTACGTTTCCCCAATAAAACAGTTCATTCCAATTTGAACACCACACACTTTTTCTTTATAACGCGCCAATAATAAAAACCCACCCCGAAAAATAACAAAACATAAACAAAACAGAGTTATTTTTAGACAGAGACAGTAAACTTGTTGGTAATATTTGCTGTCTCTTTCAGATAATTTTCGTAAACGTCAAATTTTCGTTTCCCTTCTGTGTATATTCTGTGGTCCATATTTGGAAAACGAAATAGCTTTACGTTAGGAGAACTTCTTTTAGATCTGAGGCAATGGGGTAGACTGCATTTGTTGCCAGCTTTTCGTGAGACCGATGAATTTGAATCCTAAAGTACAAACAGTATATACATATATGTATACGAAACTTTTAATGTGCACATGTAATTAAAAATAATTTTCTTACCATTTTAAAGTTGTAATCTTCTTTGTAGCCAGGACACTAATTGCGAAATTTCGAAATCGCGGCGACTTTTATCCCTTTTTCAAACGAACGACATTGACATTTTTTTGCTGAAGTTCTTATAGATTTGTAGTATGAGTCATCATTAGACATTTCAGGTACCGCTAATATTTCAAAGGGTAAAATTTTTTCGGCGGATTCCTCTCAGCAGATTTCAGGCAAAAACTCTGAGAGCTAATAAACCAATCTTAACCAATTTGCGAAAAACAAAGTAGGTATCTTATAATGTAATGACATTTTCTACCTAATGAATTTTTTCCTTGCCTTTGCAATGAGAAAAATTCACAGTTTTTTCTTTGTATTTTTAAGCGAAATATGTCTATTATTCCCAAAGAATAAAAAAATTTGGCATACAAATTTCATACAATGGGCATCATAAATTCGGTGTGAATCAATTTATTTTCGTTTTCACAAAAACAAAACAAATGTGATTTTCCCTACACTCACCTACGAAGTCATCTTGTTTCTTTCTATTTTTCAATCTCACATTTAATAGTAAGAACAATCTCTCTTTTTAAAAAATTATGAAAATAAACCACAGCTTTTATTAAAAAAAAAAATAACATAAACAGTAAGAATAACAACAACAATAATATCAAATACTTTATCTTGCAAGAGAGCAAAAAAAAGTGCTTTCGCTCTCCCACGTTATTTGTTATCTACAAAAAATTTATCTTTGCAAAAAATGAGAAAAAGAGCAAATTTTTTTCCCTTCCCTTGCCACTTGTCCCCCGCATCATTAAGCTGTACAAAATTTGTGTTAAACCAAAATGTACTGAGTGGAACATCTTTATATTATATAGTCTTTGCTTGAATTTAGGGCTATTGCCCCAATGTTTTATTCTTTTTGGAGCAGACATTGCCAAACGCAAGAAAATTAAACAAAAATTAAATTTTTTATACTTTTTATTTTAAAAATATAATAAACTCTTTCTAGCAAAAATTAACACGATGTTTTTTTTTTATTTTTATTTATTTATTATAATTTACATAGCACAACAAGATAAAAAATCTTATAAGTGACAGTGCTATGTTTGGAATCATTAAGATATAAAATATGTATATGTATAAAAAAAATATGTATAAAATTAGGTAAAAAATTAATATAAATACTAGATTTAATTAAAAAGAAAAAAAAAATATACTATATAGGAATTTAAAAAACTAACAATACTGTAGAAATAAATAAAAGAGATTGAAAGACAATAAATTGTAACAATATAAAAATGGTACTAATTTAGAAAATAAAAATATAATATAGATATAAACCTAAATAAGTATAAAATCACATAATTTATAAATATGATATTAAAGGGAGCTAAAGTCATAAAAAATTATAATTATGAAAATAATTTAAATAACTCCTTTTTGAACGCATTTGCATTGCCTAGATTCTGGATATAATTTGGTAGAGAATTCCAAAGACTTGTGGTGTGTATAAAAAACTATCTCTGAGACAAAAGAGTCTTGAATCGTTGCTGAATAATGTTCCTACCCGGTAGGATCTATCAAATTTAATTCGACAAAATAAATATTTCGGCTGTTCCGTGTAAATTATTTTATAAAGTAAAATAAGGCATTTAATTTTCAAGAGATTATAAAATTTTATACTAAGAATTTGGTAAGCTAAACCACCATTTAGACTTAGAGTATTGACCCCTGGCTAATGTTAAGTGGATCAGAGATATTTCCATTAAGATGAACTTTTTGAAATCTATTTAGCAAATAAGAATAAATAAGATTACAGGCAGAATTTGAGAAATAAAACAGTTTCCGGAGCTTTTTCAATAGAACTTCGTGATCGACTGTGTCAAAAGCCTTGGTGTGATCAAGCAGAACTAAAAACGCTACACTATTTCCATCTAGTTTCGACCTAAGATCCTCAACAACATTTATTAGAGCAGTAGAACAACTTCTACCTTTCATGAATCCCGACTGACTAAGAGTAAAGTAATTGTGACTCTCCAGATAATTAGTGATTTGTCTGGCCATTATATTTTCCATTACCTTGGACAAAAAAGGAAGGATTGCAATTGGCCTGAACTCGTTGTTTGTTTTGGGAATGGGAATGATTTTAGCCAGTTTCCAATGTTCAGGAAAAGTAGATTTAGTCAGAACTGTATTGAACAAGTGAGTATAGTATGGCAAAAGTTTAGGAGTCAGAGCTTTCAAGAATGAAGGATCCAAATCATCAGAACCAACCGCATTCGATTTTACCGCTGAAATACATTCCAAAACCTTGCTTGATTTACGCAACGAAAACTAAAGGAATGTTGTGGTAGAACACAACAAAGATCATCATAGAAGTTACCGATAGAAGTTGGAATCTTTGAATTTACGAACTGGTCATTAAGCATATTCACGTCTACATCAATATCTGTTCCAGGACTCTTTCGGCCAATTCCTATTTCACGAATTACATTCCATTTAGACCTGTTGTCCATTGCGTTGGAAAACTTTCCACCATAATACAATGCCTTGGTAATTTTTATGCGCCTGGTAACTTCCGTCCGTGCGAATTTATGTAAAGCTTTTAAATCATCTGTCCTAAACCCCTTCCATCGCCTGTAAGCACTGTCCCTCCTCCTAATGAGTGCTTTTATCTCCGTATTAAACCACGGCTGTTGTTTCGGCTTGATGCTTGGTTCTGACAGGAACGCATCTGTCATAGATCAAACGTACCTTCTCCTGAATAAACGACAATTGGTTATTCGCATTACCCAGTGTATATACCTGGTCCCAAGATACGTCATTTAATTCAATATTCAGAGTCGTATAATCCATGTTCCTGAAATCACGATATGTAATATATTTGTCCACAGCACAAGTTACAGGTGTATTGTAATTAAGAAAGAGAAGATCATGGCTAGAGAAACAAGAAGCTGAAATTTGGTCATATAACTGTACCCTTTCAATATGGTTCACAAATACAAGGTCAATCAAGCTACTAGACGTCGAATGGAAGTGTGTAGGTGTCGACACATTTACAGGACTGAGATGAAGTGAAAGCATTGGTCCAATAAGTGGATTATCAAGTAGAAGGTTGTTATTAAAGTCACCTACGACAACTATGTCGTCATATTGAATGGTAATATCCTCAAGAATGGAAATAAAATTATCAAGATTCACACTAGAATTTGGTCTATATACACAACCCAAAGTATACCGTTTCGAACATAAATCGCAACTCCACCACTCCTAGTTCCAGTTTCAATCCCATTAACTAGGATTCTCCTATCCGACCGGAAAAGCTTAAAGCCCTGTAAATTAAAAACTGAATCTGGAACACCTAAGGGAAGCCAAGTTTCGGAAACACATTTGATAAGAGAGAACATTAACTAAGTAAAGTGCTTGAAAATGGCAATTTTGAAATGCTTTGCATTGCTGATCATTTGTATTTGAGGGGGAAGTTGGTTCCAGAGACGAATGGAGTGAAAAAAATGTTGTTGAGAGATGGCCTTGTTATATTTCATAGAGTTTATTCTGTTCCCTCTATTCGACCTAGGAAATATTAATCTCTCATACAAATAAGGTGGCTGTCGATTATATACAAATTTGTGTAGAAATAGCAGAGTCCGGCAATTCATTAAATTGTCAAATGTGACATTATAAATTAGTCGGGCAAAATGCGATATGCTCCTATTTCTCCTGATGCCAAAAATGTATCGTGCTATAGCGTTGTAAGCTACGTTAAGTCTTCGTCTACTAACTGCATCGCAGCTAGTAAACAGCTCACATCCGTACATAAGAGTCGGTAGTAAATATGTCTTACGAGCTTGAGCTTGTAGATAACTTCCTGGATCTAGGAGTTCTACTTGATCCCAAACTAAATTATATTCCGCACAGTAAATAAAGATAGAAGCGTACTTGGTTTTATAAAACGGTGAGCAAAAGAATTTAACGATCCTTATGTTACTAAATCGCTCTACACATCTCTTGTAAGGCCTATACTCGAGTATGGATCCATAATATGGGATCCTCTATATAAAAAATATTCCGACGTCATCGAATCTGTTTTTCTGATGTTTTGTCTCCGAGGACTGAATTTTAATCCCACAAGTGTACCTTCTTATTCTGCCAGACTAGCATTAATCAAACTTACGACACTTAAAAGCCGCGACACTTAAAAGACGCAGAACTATGTTAAATATCACGATCATATTCAATGTAATTACTGGTGATATTGGCTCCAGTTTTTTAATCCATAATATCACGTTTAATGTTCCTCAACGTCCGTCAGGTCATTTTTCCCCATTATCAATACAATTTTTTAGATCCAAGTACGCTGGTGCTGATCCAATAAGGAGAATGTGTAACGAATTTAATAAATTGTATATGTTAATTGATTTTTCTTTATCGAATAATGTTATAAAAAATAATGTAATTACGTATTTAAATTCATAGTTTTTTAGAATTAATATCTTGTAATACTACTTAATTGCCTGCAAGGAATATTTCCATAGGCAAATAAAATAAAATAAATAAAAAAATAAATAATAGCATTCGAATATTAGTTGGTGTAAAATACTGTGACATCCAGAGATTTCGAAGCATCGCAAAAGTTTTTCCACAGTTCTTGTAAAGGTTGTCATTTGTCAAATACACAAACATTACGTCGATAAGTGGTCGTGTAAAATAACATTTACGGGTGCTGGATAATTGATAATGGCAATTGTGTCTTCAAAGATTCTCTGTTGGAGAGTGTAGTTTCATTTTGTATAAATTTTTCCTTTTTATTTTAATTTTTGCATTGATTCAACTCCTTTTGCAATTCGAATGCAACTTGCTAAAACTTATTTAATTCGTAAACTGCGATAGTCATGACAATCGGAAACTCAAGTTGGCATACAACAATATAGCAAGATATGTCCTTCTTAAAGGTCGCCGGGATCATATTTCTCATTTATCGTACCGGATATTTGGTGTGAAATTTGATAATCTTCTGAGAATTAAATGCCTCATTCTATTCCATAAAATTATTAACACGAGACGACCGGAATATTTATTAGGCCGAATTAAATTTGGTAGATATTTCCGGGGCATGAAGATTATTCAACAACGGTACATGACTCTTCTGTCACAGCGACAGTTGTTATACACACCACAAGTCTTTGGAATTCCCTACCAAATTACATCCAAAAGTAAGGCAATGCAAATGCATTCAAAAAGGAGTTATTTAAATTGTTCTCTTAATGAAAAGTTTTTTACATTATTAGCTTGGTTATTATATCGGTTAAATATTTATTCTTACTTTTTTATACCGATTTTTGTAAATATTCCTTTTTTTATATTTTTATGATTCTTTATCTTTGGGAGGGATGGAATGCATGCAAACAAGGTAAAGTTTCTGACTGTGGTCAACATGGCGACCACCAGGACGATCCTTGTCTTGCTGTATTCAAGTTGACACGCAGCCTCCTCGTGGCCCTTCCTGGATGGCATTCTAGCACCCGCTAGATGTTAACTAATGCGTACAGCGAAGTCCAATCCCCTGAACGTTAAATTTGGGTTGTGCGTAGGGCTTGTAACCAACCACGTAAAAATCTTCTGCAATGAAAACCAAAACAATAGCCTAAAAAAAATCCCCTCAAAAGTTGAAAACCACGGCAAACGTTCAAAGGACAACGATTTAAGAATAGGCACTTGGAACGTCCGCACCCTTCACAGGGTAGGCGCTTCTGCACAGCTGGCGGATGCCCTCAAGAAATGTAGGACGGACATCACTGCCATACAGGAAATGCGATGAATAGGACAAGGATTCAAAAGGCTAGCATCTTGCGATGTGTCTTACAGCTGCCATGTTGATAAGCATCAATTTGGATGCGGATTTGTGGTTAATAAGAGACTTCGTCACCTTGTCTCTGGGTTCACGCCTGTGAACGAAAGAATAGCCACAATCCGCATCAGGGTAAAATTCTACAACATCAGCCTTATTTGCGCTCACGCCCCGACAGAAAAAAAGGACGATGTGGTTAAAGATGCCTTATACGCTAAACTCGAGGACGAATATGATAAGTGCCCGGCCCATGACGCCAAAATCGTCCTCGTCCTTTAATGCGAAGGTCGGGCGGGAAGGTATCTTTGGCCCAACTGCCGGACAGTTCAGCCTCCACGCGAACACTACCTCCAATGGTATGAGGCTGATCGATTTCGCCGCGGCGCATAACTTGGTAGTATGTAGCACCAAGTTTCAACATATCGACATTCACAAGGCCACTTGGATGTCCCCCGATCGATCAACATCCAACCAGATCGATCATATTATGATTGACGGAAGGAACGTATCCAGTGTACTAGATGTGCGTACATTTAGAGGTCCAAACATCGACTCGGACCACTACCTTGTCGCAGCCAAGTTCCGATTGCGCATTAGCGCTTCGGGGTCTGCGCGCTCTGGTGTATTGCGAAAGCTGGACGTTAAGAAGCTGTGATCACAAAGGACAACTGAGGCGTTCTACGCTCAACTCTCGGATAAGCTCCGTCGATCCCCATCTAATCTCAACAACATTGGTGGACTGTGGGCCAACATCTCCCACTCCTTGCGCACTACTGCGGAAACAGTCATTGGTATCGAGCGCTCACCCCAACGAAATCAATGGTACGATGAGGAGTGTTGCGGGGCAGCGAAAAACTCCGCATACAAGAAAATTTTGCAGTCAGCCGCTACGCGAACCATTGTCGGGAACTATAGAGAGAGGAGAAGGGATGAGAGACGCCTTTTCAGACGCAAGAAGAGGGAGCAGGAAAGGTGTGAGCGTGAGGTAGTCGAGATGCATAGAAGCAGGAATGACGATCGCAAATTTTTTCAAAAGGTTAAGCGTCTAACCGAGGGTTATAAGCCCGGAGCGTCTTCTGCAAAGATGAGAATGGAAACTTGGTAACAGGTCCACAGAGGGTGCTGAGATTGTGGAGGAAACACTTCTCTACTCTGCTACAAGGCGATGACGACACCAATACCGTCTTTAGAGATGTTTTTCCGAACCCGATCGATGATGACAGCGTGGAGATTCCGCCGCCTAGCCATGGGAAGGTCAAAGTCGCGATTATGCGTCTTAAAAACAATAAAGCGGCCTCCCCGCTGAATTGTTTAAGACCGGATGTAACGAGTTGGTAGGGCGCATGCACCAGCTTATTTACAAAATATGGCTAGAGAAAAGTATGCCCAACAATTGGAACCTCAGTGTCCTCTGTCCTGTCCTGAAAAAGGGAAACCCTACGATATGCGCCAACTACAGGGTTATAAGCCTTCTCTCTATCGCATATCTTACAGGCGTATTGTGTGAACGACTGAAGCCACTCGTCAAAACACTGATTGGACCTTATCAGTGCGGCTTCAGACCTGGCAAGTCCACCATCGAACAGAACTTCACACTACGCCAAATCCTGGAGAAGACCCACGAAAATCAAGTCGACACACACCATCTTTTTGTCGACTATAAGGCTACTTTCGATAGCCCCATAAGGGATCGTGTTTTTGCCGCAAAGTCTGAGCTCGGTATACCTGCGAAGCTGATAAAGCTATGCAGAATGACGTTAAACAATTCCTGCAGCTCCGTCAAGGTAGGAATGGACTTCTCCGAACCTTTTGATACCGTGCGAGGTTTCAGACAAGGTGACCCCTTATCATGCGACCTCTTCAACTTCGTCATGGAAAGTATTCTGCGAAACTCGGGAGTGCATCGCAATGGCACTATTTTTCAAAAAAGCGTCCAGTTGCTTCGTACGGTGACGACATCGACATCATAGGGCGTACCAAGCGAGATGTAACTGCTGCCTTTAGTGCTATTGAACGGGAGTCTAAGAAGATGGGTCTGGCAGTAAATGAGGGCAAAACAAAGTATATGTTATCGACAAGTAGAGATGTGCAGCGTATTGATTCTCAGATTACGGCCGATAAGTATACTTTTGATACAATCAAGGAATTTATTTATCTTGACTCCGCTGTTACCACCAAAAATGATGTCAGCCTGGAAACCAAGTGCAGGATCACTCTTGCCAATAGGTGCTACTATGGTCTTAATAGGCAATTGAGTAGCAGAGACCTCTCTCGTAAGACAAAACTAATACTCTACAAGACGCTCATCCTACCCGTGCTTTTTATGGCGCAGAGGCATGGACCTTATTAAGCACTGATGCAGCAGCCTTGAGAGTATTCGAGAGAAAAGTCCTACGTAAATACATTTGTAGATGCCGGCGAAAACGCTCCGAATATAAAATTAAACAATTTAAATTTACTGTTCACATCAACAAAATTTACACTTAATTTCAATCAGCTGTTTAATGTTGCAATTTTTTAGTGTTGGGCAAAAACAAGCAATAAGTCAATGATGAGTTAGGGGGAAAATTACAAGTGTTGATACTTTTTTGGTTATCGATTGCAATGAATTATTGATGTTGGGCAAAAAATAACAATTAGTTTTTGGGTTTGGTGTTTAACAAATGATGATACATTTTTTTTATATTGAATTTTTTTAATTTTAAAAATTAACTGTACAAATTATATTTTATCTTGGCACTTGACAGGACCTAAAAAATCTTGACAATCAAGCTCATTCCAGGCCATGTGGCAACCCTACCCCAATATCACATGCTGGATCAATTCTGCATGTCTCGCTGGCGGATCGTACCATCTGGGCATTCTTCCATTTTGGAGGTTAATCCCACGAATATAAATTATCTCCCTGCGAAATATTGTTTGGAAAGAGGATTTCGCTTTCTAATTCCAAGCAAGGACGACTGGATCTCTAACATGATCATCTTCCCGGAATCCTTGGATATATACACCGATTGGTCCAACCTCAATAATAGAGTTTGAAGCGGTGTCTTTTTCGGGAAAATCGACCTATACAATTCCCTCCGACTACCGGATCACTGTGGCGTGTTTCAAGTTGAAGTATTGCCCATTGGATTCTCATCAACGGTACTCCTTTCACCTGTATCTCAATCTTTCTGATAGACAATCTGTAATTAGATCCCTTTCCAGAGTTACGGTCAACTCCAAACTCGTCAGGGAGTGTAACTGCTTGTCAGGGTCCTCGGTCACAGGAACATTCCAGGCGACTGTAGGGCCAGAACAGGCAAGCTCATCAGCCCTACAGGTTCCTACCGGAACCCTCGCTAATAGAATTGAGTATGCCACTTACTTCGGTTAAATTTGCCATTAGGCAACAATTCTTTCGGGACCAACCTATCCTGGGTTAATGAGGAATCCTGCTCCACTGCCGGACCCACTTTGCTCATGATGGATACGAGACGTACCAATCAACTACTCAAACTAGATCGAGGTGACATTGGTCATGCTTACAGGTCATTGCGTTATGGGAAAACACGCGGAAAGACTGCAGCTCCCAACGAACGTCTACTGCCGAGGTTGTGGGTCTGCTGAAGACGAGAAAACTGTTCCTTAGCCAATGCCCATCTCTCGCTAGGCGCAGATTTATGTTATTTGGCTCTCTATTCCTTGTCAGCTTAACGGAGCTGTCATCCATTGCTATCAAGGATATAGCATCGTTCATAAAATTTTCATACTGGTTTCCAGCTTAGGAGAGTCGTGCTTTTAGAATCCAGTCCTGCGCTAACTCTTATTCATTACGAGATTCAAGTGCAGCAATTAGATTACTACAACTTGCCGGTAAACTACTTAATAGCATTGCAATATTCCACTTCTCACTGAAAGTGTTTTTACTCAAGTTTTACAATTTCAAAAACAAATCTCTCATGACACCTATATGCATTTTGCAAACTTGTCCACATTTCGCCTGCCATTTTGCATTGCCTTATGATGTAATTATCATCCTCTACCGCCAGTAAAATTGTTGCTCGAGTAATGTTGTCCTTTTTGACCAAGTATCTTCGTTTGTTTCTGTTCCTTTTCATAGTCATAACTTCCCAGGTACCTTCTTTAATCAGAATGTTTTCCATCTTGAACTAACGTCGAGTATTGTCACTGTAGTCTTAATATCTGTAGACATTATGCTCTTTACTTTCAACAAAATATTTCAGCAGTTTACTATTCCAATAGGGTTAATGGGCCCATAATCTCTAGAAAAACGCAGTGGTGTCTTCATTCTAAATAGAATTTTTCTTTATTAAAATAATCAAACTTGTATTTGTTACAATGTTTTTTTTTAAGATGGAGAGAAGAAGAAAAAAGGAAGTTAAAAGCAATTAAATAATAAAGTGTAGGTATAAACACATAGACGACAGACAGCAGCTAGACAGTTGGACAGAAAACACTGCCGAGTGCTTTTTTTCTGCCATAATGTCGGCTGCTTAAATTGTTTAAAAGCAGAGCAGCAAAAAAAAAAAAAAAAACAGCAGCTGATAAAAAACTAAAATAAAAAACAAAAATTTAAATTATGAACAGCTGTTTCTGAAAACATTTTTTCAGAAAAAATAAAAATAAAATCACATATATAAAAAACCGCATATTCCCTTCAATAAAAGAAGTATTTTAAGCTGTTATTTAATTATTATTTCATGTGCATCACTAATCTACTTTTAGCTGCTCACAAATATAGAAATTTGCCCAAATGTAACGTAACGTACCGTAGCGAACGTTCTCTTTTTAGTATATGGAGAGCAATGTAAATGCTTACCGAAACGTTCTCTCTCGTTAGCAAAACGGAACGATCTGTAAAAACAGAATTCTCCACGTTTTTATGTGTCATTTGAACATGAGTGATGGGGCTTTGGTGCATTCATGTTTATTTCTATAAAACTTTTAAAATGTTACATGTATACAATGAAATTTTTAATTTTTGATTAAAATAATAATAAAAAAATATTTTATAAGAAGTAAACACTTATTATGTTTCTATTAGGCTCACAAAACAATTTTAACAAAATAAATAAATAATATATACTCGTATGTATATTTTGAGTGACAAAGTGGTACGAATTCTCCTTTTTGGTACTTTAAAATATATTAATCGTTTATATTAAGCTTCTAAATAAAAAATGATTTTTCTTTAATTATTATTATTATTGTAATGTGTATAAAAATACCTTGCAAGCAAATAAATAAATATGTAATATGTATTTTGATTGGCAATGTGACGCAAATGCCCTTTTGGTGCTTTCCTAGTTATACATAAATTTTTTTAATCTTTTAAATACATGTTCTTATGATTCTAATGTTCATAAAGAATTATAAGAGTATTTTTTATTATTAATATTCTAGCTGGAGGTATTGTTTTGCAATTTAATAAAAAACAAACAAAAATCGTTTTGAATAGAACAATATTCGACAAAAATATAATATTCTATAATATTACAAGAATAAATACTTATAAAAATAAAACTTAAGAAATAAATATAACTTTTTCCAATTAAGGCCAAATTGGTACTTTTTGAATTTTGCATGACCTTGTCTGTCATTGACAGTTTTGTTTATATTATTGAGGAATGTATCAAAATGCATTGTTTTAGTAGCACAAACGTAACCAACACACAACAGTGGATAGGTGTGACCAACACGAGTGTTGACTCGTCACTGTTCTGTCTTCGTGCAAATGTATGTATATCAATTTCTTTGCATTGTGTTGTGTTCGTTTGTGTGTTGCTTTGATTCTGTTTCGTTTTTATTTACATTCTTCATTGACATATGTCCAGTTTTTAAGGTTTCTATAACCACACAAATGTTTTTAACGCAACGTACGATACGTTTTTACGTGCCTAACGTTTGAGTAACCAACCCTTAAAGCCCTGATTAGCGAAACGTCTATGTAACGTAACGTAAAGTACGTTCATTTTTAGCATAGCAAGATGCAAGCTTACCAAAATGCACTGCCTCGTTGACAAAACGGAATGATCTGTATAAAACCGAATTCCTTAAAATTTTTACGTGAGATTTGAACATGAGGGATGGGACAATTGTATGTAGAGTTGCATTGCGGCACAAATGCTGTCTTTGGTACTTTCATGCTTATTTATATAAAACTTTTGAATTTTTATATTTTTATATATTTATGTTTCTATCGTTCTATTGTGGACACAAAAAAAATTTAAACAAAAACAAAAAAAAGTAACGAAGTGGTAAGAATGTCCCTTTTTGTGCCCTCATATATATTAATCCCTTCAATTTGTACATAAAAAATGATTTTTCTTTAATTATTATTATTATGATTGTAATGCTTATAATAACTTTATATATATGTATATATAATAACTGTCAATGAGGGAGTGAGGATCCTCGCCCGTGTATCAGAGACCTGCGCCGATCGGCTGACAGCCGGCTAAGCCGAGCCGCTGACAAAATTTAAAAGCCGCCGCCGCCGAAAATTTATTCGGCTTTAGTCGGCTTAAATTCAGCCGCCGTTTTATGTATGTAAAAAAATTAAAATATATAAAAATATGTTTTTAATATTGTATACAATAAATTTTAAATATATGTATATAAAATATAATATTTATATATTTTTGTTTTACTTGACTTAAATACATTATTGAAGTTTTTTGTTCATTTTGTAATATGTTAATAGTAAAAATATTTAATTTTTTGATATGGTAATTTTGAACACCCTTTCTTGTTTTTTGGTGAATGTGGTAACACTTTTAACTTTACGTTAAATTTTTTAAGAGACATAAAAAATTAAAATGGAGAACCAAAAAATTTAAGTCCTTTGACAATAAACAGGGTACTATTTATACATGATAATTATGAATTTTTTAATAGTTTAATTTAGACACTCAAAATTAGACACGAAAAAGATGATATAAGTCTAAAAAAAGAGATTAAATGAAGCAAAACTGCGTTCACAGTTTTTCATTTAGTGATCCTGTTTCCTTGTAAAAGGATTTCAAAATTTCAAAGGAGGACATATTTAAAAAATGTTTTAAAATACTTCTGCTTACCCTACTATGCCGAATTTGATATCAAAAGAACCAAAAGAGTTGGGAAATATTTTGTATTATTTCATACTGTCAGGTAAAAAGATGTTAAAAATTTTCAGTATTATTAAAAAAAAATATTCCATAACTGGGTCCTTAACGCACTATTTTTTGAAAACATAATATTGAAAACCTAAAAATATATTAAAGAATAAAAATTTTAGAGGACATTTTTAACATCATTTTATCCTGACAGTATAAAATAAAAATAATACAAAATATTTCCCAACTCTTCTTGTTCTTTTGATATCAAATTTGACATTGTTTGATCAGTAGAAATATTTTAAAATTTTTTTTGAAAAATGTACCTCTTTAAAACTTTGAAGTCGTTTAAAAAGGACACTGGATCACGAAATGAAAAAGTGAAAACGCATTTTATCTCTATTAAATTTATAGTTTCTGACGTATATCATCCGGTTCGTTTCTAACGATTTTCTCTCTCTTTATTTTCATTATTTACAACATTTTTATAAAAAAAATTTTAATGTTTTTTGTTATAAGTGCAAATTTTTTTTTTTTAATATATGAAATATTTTTTATTTGCTATTTGAAATACATTTTATTTTTATCATTTTATGCAATATAATTTAATTGAATTAATTTATTATTTTTTAATATATGTATGTATATTTGTCAATCAAATGTATTTGTTAAAAATATTTTATTGAAAATAAAATATAACGATATTGATTGAAAGAATAAAACGGAATAAAGTTTGTCCTTAAAATTAGTGTTTTTATTTATGTCATTGCGGATCACAACTGACATAAAGGCGCAGCCGAAACTTTACCAATTTTCGGCTCACAGCCGACTTAAAGCCGCCGCCGAAACTTTTCAACATTAGCCGCCGCCGCCGACAAATTTGCTCGGCGCAGGTCTCTGCCGTGTATCTCAACGGCCACGGGCTAACTCTGTGCCAGATGTTGGCACAAGCAAGAGGGTAGCCACAAGCCCGCCGCAATTACCTGAAGAAAGTCTCAAAAGACCGAGGCAAGAGGCAAAGACGACCGAAGCCACCAAGTGAACGGTGGTCGTCAAGAAAAAGAAGAAGAAGAAAAAACCCAGGAAGAAGACGGCGAGTCCCCCGTCGCAGGAGAAGAAGAAGCCGAGCAAATCGGAGGGCCGGCTGAGAAAGAGAACCAAGCCGGACGCGATCCTCCTCAAACCTGTGCAGGGTAAAACCTACGCAGACGTGGTTGGCGCTATCCACCAGCGCATCAACACCAGCGCTGCAGGGGTAGACGTGAGATCGGTCCGGCAGACCAGAACGGGAGGGGTTCTCCTCGAACTCAAAAAGACTACCTCCGAGATCAGGGCTTCCTTCACAGAAACCCTGAAAAAAGAAGTCGGAGAGACGAGCAGCATCACTGAACTGGTCCCCAGAGCCACGCTGGAGATAAGGGACTGTGATTGCTGCACATCGGTAGCAGAAGTCGAGGAGGCCCTGAAGAGGACCCTGCCAGAGTACACGGGGAAACTCGAGGTCAGGTTGACAAACCCCAACATTAGGCAGCAACGCCTGGCCATCGTTAAAATCGAGGAGGATGCAGTTGCGAAGCTTTGAAGGCCGGTCGATTGCTGGTCGGCTTCGTCAGCTGCAAAGTTAGGCGAGGAGCAGAGATAAAGCGATGCTATCGCTGCCTCGACTATGGCCATCATAGCTCCTCTTGCAAGGGCCCTGACCGCAGTAAGCTCTGCTACTCTTGCGGCAGCAGGGAGCATAAGCTTAAAGACTGCAAGGTCAGCGAGCCAACTTGCTTCCTTTGCTCCAAGAGCGATGGGGAGCCCACGAAGCACTTGACCGGGTCAAGGGCGTGTACATCCTTCCGGGAGGCCCTTGCACGAACCAACAAAAGAACATGAGAGTACTGCAGGGTAACCTCAATAGGAGCAGGACGGCTCACCATCTCCTAACCCAGCTCTGCTCTGAGAAAAAAGCTGATATTGTTCTTATCAGCGAGCAGTACCAGGACAGAGCAGAGGCTGGATGGTATGCCGACGAACTGGGCACCGCGGCCATCTGGATCCCGGACCCCCGACAGATACACGTGTCGG
Organism: Sarcophaga caerulescens; assembly: GCA_927399465.1. Lineage (NCBI taxonomy): Eukaryota > Metazoa > Arthropoda > Insecta > Diptera > Sarcophagidae > Sarcophaga > Sarcophaga caerulescens. The sequence goes on along the minus strand of OV656872.1, from coordinate 82,628,008 downwards.
ATCAGGGTTACGGACGCGGTTACGTTTGGATAAGACACAACACAGTGACTTACGTCAGCGTATATCTGACCCCAAATGACCGGATAGACCCCACACATTCTTCGAATGCACACGGTGGAGCGGCGTCGAACGACTCGCCTTGGAGCAGGACCTCGGAGACATCTCGCCAGACAATATTGTCGAGATAATGCTCCGAGGTCAGAAGGAGTGGAACAAGGTGGCCTCGTACGCCAGGGCCATCTTGCGGAAGAAGAAAGTAGAGATGGACGGACCATAGGCGCGTCCCTCATACTGCTCCAGGCTCCTGCTCCGTAGAGCCAAAAGAAGAGTCCCTCCAAGGGACCTGATGTAGTGGCGCCATCCCAAAGTAATGCTTCTCAAGGCGGTGCCGGGATGGTTCACCACGCCACTAAGGGTGGATATGAGTTTAGTCGGTAGTGCCGTAAGGTGAGTCCGACACTCCAGGGCGGAGGGACCTACTTGGTGATGGGTCCCACAGGCCGGACGGAGCCCCAGGGTCAGTGCGTAAAGAATAGCATTCTCAGACCATCAAAAAAAAAAAAAAAAAAAAAAAAAAAAAAAACTTTATAACACAATAAATAAATAATATGTATTTTGATGTGTCACAAGTGGCCACTTTGCTACTTTCCTATTTATTCATAAATCTTTTTAATCTTTAAAATTTTTAAATATGTGTATATTGTTATGATTTTAATGTGCATAAAGAATTAAAAGATTGTTTTTTATTATTATTATTGTAGCTAGAGGTATTGTATTGAAATTTAATAAAAAAAAATCACTTTGAATAGAACAATATTCGACAGTGTACTTATATGTATATAAAGTCAATAAATATTGACTCAGATTAAACCAAAAATGCAATATTCTATAATTTTACAAGAATAAATATTTTTAGTAATATAAAACTTAAAAGCAAATTTTTTGCAATTAATGTCTAATTGGTACTTTTTTAACTTTGCTTTACCTTTATAGCCTTTTTACACTTAGCATCATCTTAGAGGAATGAGTGGAAGATGATAAAAATGAAAAAAGTTGTTTACATTTGCATCATCTCTCATCTTTCATTTAAAATACATAAAATCTGCTTATAATTAATGGAAAAAAATAAAATGGAAAATTCTTCAATTATCGGATTAATAATTGCACTTGAAGAGAAAAATCAATTATTAAAACAATGTACAACTGACCAAACTATTCGAGTGCTTTTTTTTGCTATAAAATATTAAAAAAATATTATTAAAATATTTATTTCATTATATATACATTAAAAAATTTACTAACTTTGTTCAGTCCCGCTCATTTTGTGACGTTTAATTTTTTTATACATATAAGCAAATGTAATTTTTTTAGTGATGACACTCAAATTATCGAAAGATGATGAGTGGAACAAAATGAGATAGGAACATCTTGTGAAGATGATGAAAGATGACGCTTTTTTGCTCTGTATATTTCTTTGGGAAGATGTTGTCATCTTGCCAATTGATGAGAGATGAAAGATGAAGCTCAGTGTAAAAAGCCTATTACAACACTCATCACTCCTCTGTTCTGTTTTGCCCAGCAGCGTTGCCGTTTTTGGCTATTTGCCTGCTCAATCGGTATTTTTCGTTTAAAATCAGTGTTGCCAACGATTGTATATCAAAACGCGCACAAAAAATTAAAAAACGGATAAAAACGCGTATTTTTTGAGCTTAAAAAGGGTAAAACTGCACTACCGTTTTTTAGTAAGAAAAATCGTTTATAAAACTTTTACTTTTTAATATTCTTTATTTGATAAGTAAATATTATGGTTAAACTAATAAAATATAGTTACAAAACAAAAGAAAACAATTCATATAAATATTTCAGTATAGTTTATAAAATTAACATTTATAATTTAAAAATTTTTAAGTATTTGGGTATACGACCTTTATACAAAATTCCTTATTAAAAAGGTTTTAAATAACGTTACTTAAATCTTCGACAAATATTTCGCTGATATCATCTGCATTTTCCTCCTCCTCAACCACGTTTGGCTACAATACTGTTTTTAAATAATACTTCGAATTGATATAAGTTTTGTTTGAAGATTTATTTTTGCAGACCTCGGAAGGTATTGCTTAATTATTACAGCAAAAATTAATTTTACGTAGTCCATATTTTATGTGTAAAATCGAATTAACAGAGTTTAATAATAGTCGGTTTCGAATTTTATTTTTTGATAAATTAATGGAGCTAAAAACTCTCTCAACCTCTCCGTAAGAGTAAGGAAAACTTAATATTCAAAGAACAAACTGTGCTAATACTAAAAATGGCTTTTCTCCTAACGAGTCTTTAAATTCACTAACCTCTATCCAAAAAAGATCTGTTCTAGTTTTGTTTTCCCAATTAGCATTCCTTAAATTTTCTAAACAAGTTTCTATTGTTGATAATATATTTACATCACATATGTATTTCCATGCCACACAGCATTTCTTTAAAATCTTTTTGTAAGCTACCATATTTGGGCAATTCACACAAGCCGTTGTATCGTTATATTGAGTGTATTGTTGGACGATTATCCAACAGTGTATGATTGTTGTTGATAATTTTCATGTAAAAATCCGATACACTTATACACATTTTTTTCATATGTTTTTAAAAGTTGTATAGGTTTCGTGCTATCAAATTGTGTGAATGAAAAAAATGGGTATATGTTTTCATATGTTTTTCAAAAGTTGTGTTGGTTTCGTGCTATCAAATTGTTTGAATGCCAAAAAAAATACATTTGGAATATGAAATACACAATACAGCATAGCATTGAGCGTTCACAAACAACCAAGTGTATTCAATACAACATACACGTTACAAAGTCGTGTGAATTGCCCAATCGTGTTTTAAATTTTACACTTAAACTCTCCGTAAAAAGGCACTATAAAAAAAATTTACGCGTATGACGTTTCATAAAGCATCATAAATAGTGCGAAAAGCACTAAGTTGGCAACACTGTTTAAAATGTAGATGTGTACATTTCTTTGGTTTTGGAGGCTTTTGTTTTTGTAAAAAAAATATAATCGAAATTTAAAAATTCGATTGATTGTTTTATATAAAATATATTTGCCATTTACTATTCAGCGTATGCTTGCCAAAAACTACAAATCCAAAATAACGGAATGTAGATAAAGTTATATATAATAAAGTTATAAATAACTTCTCAAAAGCTATATTTGAAGACTGCTAAGTAGTTCGGAAATCCCTATACTACTGCCTTTACCAAATTTAACATTCGAAAATAATAAAAAGAACCATGAATTTAAATTTGGTTATTTTGATTCGGTGATTTTTTCACAAACGTTGGGCACAAAATTTTTTTATTCGTGGCAACACTGCTGTCATGTTATCTTTATAACTTTGGTTTTTCATGAGTGTCTCGTTGCTTTAAAAGTTGTTTTGTAAGTGGAAATTTCCTTGCTTTTAATTTTTTATATTCTGGATGGATCTTGCAATTCATTTTGAAAATATGCTATAGAACTGAGATCTATTTGATTTTCTTATATTATATTTGTTGTTCTTATATTACGATTAGTGATTAAAAAATAAAGCAATTTGCTACGGCTTAGGCATAAACACTTAGGATTTAAGATTTGCAAACAATGTGTTTATAACATTAAAATTTTTAAACATTTGTATTAAACAGAATAAAATATAATTAAATATATCGAGCCGTTTTCGCAAAAAAGACGTAACCGACAAAAACAAAATTTTACAGGATTGCATTTTTTTTAAATATCTTCGGAATAGGCCATTGGATTTCTTTAAAACTCAGTTAATAAGCATTATTATACCTGAAATATAGGATGCAATATGTTTTGATTTGATATATACTATATATCCGGATTTTTTGTCGCTTACGTCTTTTTTGCCTTTAAATATTTTATGATATTAATAAAATTATGTCGGTTACGTCTAAATTCTGTGCTTTAAAAAAATAGTTTTCTGAATATATCTTTATTCAATTTGTATATAAGAGCAAATTTAAGTGTATAATATTCAATTCTATGCCTTTATTAAATACATAAGCAAACAAACATACAAATTGTGAACAAATAACATGTAAATATATATTGGAAAAATAATTAAAAATTAAATGACATCTTCTTGGTCAGTTTCAGGTAATACATCATTTACATTCTTGTCATTAAGTTTTAAATATTCGCTACGAAATTGTTTAGGGATCGTATTTTTATCACAAAGTACTTTCAAATCTTTGTATCTACTAAAACTTATTTTCAAGAAGTTATTGTATAATGGCAAAAGCTCCTTAATTATTTTATTGGTGTTGCGACTTGATCGGGGACTTGAGTTTACACAACATTCTATTACTTTTGATTCTTCAAAGTATCCATATTTCGTTTGATATTAGGGTCGTCCTTTTCAAAATATGCTGTTCGCAAATTTTTAAAACATATTTTTTTTAACCCGAAAACTGTATTTCTGAAAACTTTTTCCAGTCTTTAAAGTCGAAATAATTCAATGTAATGCATTTGTAGCCTTCAGGATTTCTTCTCGCATTTGAGATCATGGTATACCATTAACTTGGGACCCGTACTGTTCTTTTACAAATAAAAGATTCAATGGTGCTATGAATTGAATCTACAGGCATCATTGTATGGCCGGGTAATAAGTACGTTATTTTTATATCTTTAATAAAAGTGTCATTTTCAAGGAAAAATTTTATTGTGGCAAGAATAGCTTTATTTCGGTTTTGACCAGGACAACTGTCACAGTAAAGAGTTATAGAAGAGTGCGTCTTTCTTTCATCGACTAGCTTTAAATATTGAAAAATAATGGTGCAAATTTCATTGCAGCCACGCTTTCCGTCAGATTCCTCCCACAAACAGCAGTACCCATTTCTAGTACCATTTTCATAGATTCTTTCATTATAATATGAATATTTTCTGGAGATCAAAGCTTGCACACAGAAAGGTTGAATTTGTTTTACTTAGCTGTTGTTCCTTTAAAAAGATTTCTTTTGATTTTTCTTTGTCTCGTATATGATTTTGATATTCTGTTGTTCCACTTAAAGTATTTTGTGCTTCTATATCCAAGTTTTTATAATTTTCACAAGTAATACATATATCTTTTTTGGGCAAATGAAAGCCAATGTGAAAATTATTTTTAAAAATGTTACGAAAAACCGTTAAGTATAATTCGTCAGATTCCATATTTATATTTTTTAGATGTTCTTTATAATATTGATATAACACTTTTACGTTTCGAAATTCTTGAGGAAGATAAACCTTACTTACTTACTTAATTAGCCATAACAACCCGATTAACGGATTTCGGCCTGCCGCAACACATCCTTCCGGGCGCCTCTGCTTCTTGCGCGCCTACGCCAGTTGGTCACACCAATCGATGACAGGGCTTCCTCGATTTGGTCCTTCCAACGGATACAAGGTCGTCCTCTTCGCCGACTTCCGCAGATCCCCGCATCAGATACCCGTCTCGCCGGAGCATCCTCCTCCATTCGAACGACATGACCGAGCCAACGCAGCCGCTGGATGTTAATACGCTGTACAACGTCTATGTCGTTGAGGAGCTCATACAGCTCACTGTTGAATCGGATGCGGAAATCATCGCCAACTCGCACTGGACCGAAGATCTTACGTAGGACTTTTCTCTCGAATACTCTCAAGGCTGCTGCATCAGTTCTTAATAGGGTGCATGCTTCTGCGCCATAAAGAAGCACAGGTAGGATGAGCGTCTTGTAGAGTATTAGCTTTGTCTTACGAGAGAGGTCTCTGCTACTCAATTGCTTATTGAGACCATAGTAGCACCTGTTGGCAATCCTGGGCTTGATCTCCAGACTGACATCATTTTCGGTGGTAACGGCGGAGCCAAGATAATGAATTCCTTGACTGTATCAAAAGTATAGTTATCGGCCGTAATTTGAGACTCAATACGCCGCACGGCTCTACTTGTCGATAACATATACTTTGTTTTGCCCTCAATTACTGCCAGACCCATCTTCTTAGACTCGCGTTCAATAGCACTAAAGGCAGCAGTTACATCTCGCTTGGTACGCCCTATGATGTCGATATCGTCAGCGTACGCAAGCAACTGGACACTTTTTGGAAAAATAGTGCCATTGCGATGCACTCCCGCCTTTCGCAGAACACTCTCCATGACGAAGTTGAAGAGGTCGCATGATAAGGGATCGCCTTGTCTGAAACCTCGCACGGTATCAAAAGGTTCGGAGAGGTCTATTCCTACCTTGACGGAGCTGCAGGAATTGCTCAACGTCATTCTGCATAGCCTTATCAGCTTCGCAGGTATACCGAGCTCAGACATTGCGGCAAAAACACGATGCCTTATGGGGCTATCGAAAGTAGCCTTATAGTCGACAAAAAGATGGTGTGTGTCGACTTGATTTTCGTGGGTCTTCTCCAGGATTTGGCTTAGTGTGAAGTTCTGTTCGATGGTGGACTTGCCAGGTCTGAAGCCGCACTGATAAGGTCCAATCAGTGTTTTGACGAGTGGCTTCAGTCGTTCACACAATACGCTTGTAAGAACCTTATATGCGATAGGGAGAAGGCTTATACCCCTGTAGTTGGCGCATATCGCAGGGTCTCCCTTTTTCAGGACAGGACAGAGGACACTGAGGTTCCAATCGTTGGGCATACTTTCCTCTAGCCATATTTTGTAGATGACCTGGTGCATGCGCCCTACCAACTTATTACATCCGGTCTTAAACAATTCAGCGGGGAGGCCATCAGGACCTGCCGCTTTGTTGTTTTTAAGACGCATAATCGCGACTTTAACCTCTTCATAGCTAGGCGGCGGGATCTCCACGCCGTCATCATCGATTGGGTTCGGAACATCATCTCTAGAGGCGGTATTGATGTCGTCATCGCCTTGCAGCAGAATAGAGAAGTGTTTCCTCCACAACCTCACCACCCCCTGCGGATCTGTAACCAGGTTTCCATTCTCATCCTTGCAGGAAGACGCTCCGGGCTTATACCCCTCGGTCAGACGCTTAACCTTTTGATAGAATTTTCGAGCGTCATTCCTACATCTGAGGTGTACAGATGTACAGACTTCCTCACGCTCACGCCTTTCCTGCTCCCTCTTCTTGCGTCTGAAAAGGCGTCTCTCATCCCTTCTCCTCTCTCTGTAGTTTTCGATAATGGCTCGCGTAGCGGCCGACTGCAACGTTTTCTTGTACGCAGCGTTTTTCGCTGCAGCTGCCTCGCGACACTCATCGTACCATTGATTTCGTTGGGGTGGGCGCTCGAAACCAAGGACTGTTTCCGCAGTATTGCGCAAGGAGTGGGAGATGTTGGCCCACAATCCGCTAATGTCGATAAAGACAGTAGGAAGATAAACCTTACTACTTTTATTTCTGCAGTAATGTGATGGAACTGCTGGTAGTTGTTTTATAAACGATTTTAAAATGTTACTTTTTTCTCATCAGACTTGTTATGAGGCCTGAATCTAGGTTTTTTGCTACTTGCGTTTAAGCACTTTGTATCGTTCCTTATATTTATCAACATTTTCTGCGATATATGGAGAGTTTTCAGCAAAAATTGTTGACACACTTTGAAACAATTATTATTATACGTAATAGTATATTCATAACTGCAATGTCTTTTTTTTCCATCTCCACTCCTCCGTCTTTTAACACTTTTACGTTTAATGCATGATAATAACCAACTCCTTTGCCTTATTTTATTTCCGAACCCCCAAAAATGTTTGTTTATTTCTATCCTATCAGACTCAGTGAATTTCTCTGAGCATAGGTTTCCACATTTTTTATTTAGGCATGGATTTATCTGAACACTATTATTATGATTTTTTATTTTAGTCAATCTCTGGCAATGGTTTTTGCTTTTTGTAACCCCTCTTTCCCACACAAGTTTCTTCCTCAATTTCTGGCTCTTCCTCAATTTCTGCCTCTTCCTCAGAATAGTCATTAGAGTCGCTATACGGAACCAAGGGATTTATAATTAGATGCTAAAAAATAAAGCATCCAATGATAATTATATTTGTTATAAAATAAATTTACCTAATAGAGCCAAAGAATTGTATTTCAAAAGAAAAATCTACATATAAAGTAGATGTGTATGTATTTTTTTAAAATTTATTTTCGCAAATATTGCTAATTTGCAAAATATATTCTTATCTTTGGTATCAGTGACGCCATTTTCAACAGAATCTTAAAGTTGTTAAATTGATTGAAATATAAATTTGATGTTATTATTAATTACGAACGGATAAATTCATATAAATGAATAAAAATTACAAATTTCAGTATATAAATTGCAATGGTACAGCGATAATAAAACGAATTTAAGAACAAGTATATTCAGATATTGGACATTTCATACACAAACAAATTTAAAACATTACTTTGTTCAAAATTTGTCTATAAATATCATGTATTTTTAAAGAAAATTTAGACGTAACCGACACTTTGTTATTATAAAATTCATAAACAAAAATTTAATGTGTACTTACGTCTTAATTGCTTTTCTTGTAAAATCGTAACTATTATGATGTAAATGAACCTAAATTATCGATTTCCATAAAAAACCGAAAATCATGTCGCTTACGTTCGTTTTGCGAAAACGGCTCGATTTACATTTCGGTAAACTATTATTATTATTATTTATTTCGTAGTATTTGAAATACTTTAAAATTTACAATTATGATTTTTTTACACAAATCTCAATTTAAAACATTTCTTTTAATGAAATACACAATTTTTCTTTTAAATACATTACTGTTTATTTCATATTTAATTTCATTTGGTAGCATATTGTAAAGATGTAATCCTTTATACAGTAGGGACTAGAGATGAGCGATATTTTCAAAACTGTGATTTAATCACGGTGATTGATAATTCACTGGTAATTACAGTGATTGAAATTGCCAAATAACAGTTACTAATAATGTCGTTCTTTCAAAATTGTTACATACTCAAATTTATTTCATTTTATTTTGAGCGAGGCAGAATTACTATTAGATGATGCTGATTATTTACTTTTGTCTTTTATACATGAACTTTCTGTTCATATAAAAAAAAATTACATTAAAAATAATAACATTGATGACGACACCACTTTGATTTTGTTTAGTAGTCTTTTCGTAGTATGTATCTAGTTGTCTCTTTTTTACGACTTAATAAAATACGTTATTGTCATTATTGTATTATTGGAATACTGTTATCACAATCACTGTTTTAAAGAACAGTGATTAACAAATCACGTTCACTGAGAACAACGTTCATTTTATTTTCTTGTATGCGGTAATTATAAAGTTTTTGTAATAAAATGTTCCGATCAATTTTTTTATTTTTTTGTTATATGTATATTTCCATCAATATACATATTACTGATATTATATTACTGATATTTTCCTACTTTCAGGAAATTCTCTTGTATTAAAAGATTTATTTATAATATTTAGTATAATATTTCCTATGATGTTCCAATTATCTAGTATTATATTAATTGATATATTGTTAAAATCTGGTTTATTTTTGATATTTTTGCATATGTATATTTTAAAGTTCTATAAGATTTATTGCACGAAACTTAAATTAAGTATTTATCACATCTGTTTGGTTTACATATTGCACGTGCTCTATCGAATTTCTAATTGATTTTATGCTATCAACAAAATAAAAAAATAGTTTTCTTAAACTCTAATTGATTAAATATCAGATATTTACTTTTAAAACAAATCAAATCCAGAAATAATTTTTTAATCCAGAAAAAAATTTGGGTACTAGAGGAATAATTATTAAAATCGTACTTTTGTTTTTAACTTTATAAGCACACATCCAGTATTTTAAATTAGCTATTTTTTCATGAAGTTTTTCTACAATCCATTCTTTTTTAATATATAGTATGACTCCGCCTGTTCTTGTTGAATTTGAAAACGTTACATAATGATTATAATTCAGAAGTTGATATTCATGTTCTTCAACATCATTTGTTAAAAGGGTTTCTGATAAAATTATAAATTCGGGATTTCTTAATTCTGTAATTATCTCAATTTTATTAAAGTTGTTTAAAAGACCTTGCGCATTTGTGTATACACCGTACATCCATTTTGATTGTTGTATATTAGGTTATGGTAGGTTAGAGGACGTGTACTTGTCAATTGAGATAAGTACAGTACCCGGAGGTCGAATTGACCCATTGTACGGAACGTCCTTAAAATGGAAGGATAATAGAGAAGATAAGAAAAAGGAGAGGAAGTAGGAAAGGGAAAATGGAAAGCGGAGGGATTACACAGACCAAACAAAACAAAAAGGGAGAGCGCGACTACACTGATGAAGCCCTAGCTCCTTTATTATTATCATTATTATCAAAATACATCAATGATAATTGCAGCTGTGTATCGATCACCAAGTAGTCAAGACTCAGAATTTTATGAAGTTTTTGAACAAAGAATTGAAGAGATCTGTGATAAAAACGTAGACAAAATTGCTGCCGGAGATTTTAATGTTGATTAGTCGAAGGAAAGTTTTTATAAACAAAAATTACAACAGATCATAAGCGATAATGGACTTGTACAAGTTGTCACCGATTATACAAGAATTACGCGATACTCAAAAACTGTAATAGGTTACGTCATAACAAACAATTTCAATATAAAAGTAAATAATAGCAGAATAAATAAAATATCTAATCATGAAATAATAGAAATTTATATAGAAACCAAAGTGAATAAGGAGCATGAAAGCAGAAAACAAATAGAATTCTTTAAATATGAAAAACAAAAATTTAAAAGAGAGATAAGAAGAATATTAAAATTTGATGAAAACGTGGAATTGAATTATAATGTAAATAACTTTGATAAATCGATTGAAGGCACAATTAAAAAACTTACAGTGCGAAAAACGATACGCGAGAAAAGCAGTGTAAATAAGTGGTTTAACAGGCAATTACGGGCATTAAAAAAGGATAAAATAGTGAAGTACCATATAGCAAAATGTGAAAATACTACTGTAGCATGGAATAGTTATAAAAATGCTAGAAATATATATAAAATAAAACTGGAAAATGAGAAAAATACATATATTTACAATAAGATAGGAAATACCAAAGATCAAAAACAAATGTGGAATAATATAAAAGAATTATTTTTAAAAAAGAATAAATCTGTGATAAAAAATGTGATATTTAATAATGTAGAATATAATAACAGCTCCGATATAGCTAACCAATTTAATGAATATTTTGTAAATAGTATTAAGGAAATAAGAGAATGTATAGAAGATGTGCAATACGATAATCAGATAAACGTGATAAGTAATAGATTTATTTTTCATACAATAACTATTTCAGAACTTAAAACAATTTGTAAGACCATAAAGAAAAAACCCGATTATAACAAAATAAATATATGTTTAATCTTAGATAACTGGCAGTTATGTGGAAATATAATGTTGCGAATAATAAATTCATCATTGGATACGGGAGTTTTTCCAGATAATTGGAAAACTTCAATGATTACACCAATTGAGAAAATAACAAAAACAAATAAATGTAAAGAATATCGTCCAATAAATACTTTAAAACTGTGTGAAAAAATTTTAGAGAAATTTGTTAAACAACAGCTTGAAGAATACATGGAAAAACATAAATTATTATCGAAATATCAATCGGGTTTTCGGAAAAACTTTTCGTGTGAGACAAGGGTAAACTATGTAATTAATAGATGGAAGAAAATTGATGGGAATAAGAAGATAATGGCTATTTTTCTTGACTTTAAGAGAGCGTTTGAAACCACTGATAGAGATATATTACTGTGCAAGTTGTATAAATATGGAATACAAGATAAAAAATTAAATTGGTTTAAATCATATCTATCAAATAGAAGACAAATGACTAAAGTGAATGATACTATATCTAGTGCTATAAACAACGATTATGGAATACCTCAGGGATCAATTCTGGGGGCTTTATTATTTATTATATATATAAATGATCTACCCAATATATTAGAAAAGTGTGAAATAGTTTTATATGCAGATGACACTTTAATATTTAATGAATCTGAAAATGATGAACAATGCCAAATAAACTTAGAACATGATATGACAATTGTAAATAAGTAGTGCGCACAAAAAAATCTGGACTTACACTTTTCGTTATAGAAATAAAACTAAGTGGCGGATTTTTTTCGTTTTATATTTCAATTAAAGTAAATAATATTTGAATTTTTTTGTGTATAAAATTCTTTTCTGACAAAGGTCTCAGAGCATCCAACTTTTTGAGCCACTTTTCTTCCAGACATGTTAGGGTGTTTTAGAAAAATACGTATTATTTTACTTGCTTTGTTTTGGTCGGCAAATCCTTTTTTTCTTCCACTTCCACGCTTTCTCTCAATACTCAAAGACACTTTTAAGTATTACCTTAGAAACTTTTTTTTGGTTAACACCTGCGAGCCTAGCAATCGTTTTTTGGAAGCGGCGCAGTTTTTCATTGAAAATTTCAATTATTTTTTTACGCCATTCCTGTTGGGTGCCCATTTTCAAAAAACTAATTCTGCTATTGCAATGACATTTAGCACGTGGATTTTGAAACAGATGACTAACAAAAACAATGTAACGGTATTCTTTTTTTTTCAATTATGATAAAAGTCATAAGCTTAAAAGTAGGCCCAATTTTTTTTGTGCGCACTCCTTAAGTGATTGAAAATGAATAAACTTAAATTAAATGAAAATAAAACAAAAATTTTAGAAATAAACATGATCAGTGAAACACCTTTTAAAATTAATAATAAAATAATTGAGAGAGTTGAAAATATAAAATATTTGGGATTTATAATAGACAAGAACTGGAATTTTAAAGATCATGTAAACTATATATGTAAGAAAATCAGAGAAAAAATTGGATTTTTCAAAAGAATTAGAAATCGAATATAAACAATCACTGCAATTAATATATACAACACGATCATTAAGCCACACTTCGAATTTGGTGCTACAATATTATATACATGCTGTTCAAACGTACAAATAGATAGGCTACAAAAGTTACAGAACAGGGCTATGAGGTCTATAATTAAGTGCAACAGGTTTACTCCAATACAAATTATGCTAGATACGCTAAAATGGCTCAACATTAGACAAAGATTTCAACTAAATACGTCTACCTTTATTTACAAGATTAAGGGCCATTATTACAACTTGCCGTTAACTAAAGGTCACTTTATGTTTGAACTTGCCATATTTATATACTATTTTCGATTTGGCAACTTCAAATTTAAACAAAAATGAGTATATACAACAAAAAAACAAAGTCCGCTGTTGCCACTGCGTTAAAAAAAAAACTTGTTTAATTGAGCAGTTTTATCGACTTTGCTCCGGCACTGCCATATTTTAATTTTATTTTATCTGTAAGTTGTAATAACGAATATCAGTTAAAGGTAACTTTACAGTTCCTAAAGCGGTGCGAATAGATATAATTTCATTTCTACAACAATAAAACACATATTCTTACCCTACAATAAAACAAACGGTAATATTTCTTTTCCACAGGCTATTTGCACATACATTTTGTGAAAACAAGACATCTTTCAGTTTGTTTATTATTTTATTTGGCAATGTACAAGCACACACGTATACACGCATATGAGAATAAATTAGAGAAGAGAACAATACGTTCTCTGAGTATAATAAGTTCTCTGAGTACAATAAGTGGCAGTAGCCGTACTGCCATCGACAAATTTGGCACTGGCAGTGCAACATCTTCATATATTTATAGTCTTTGATCTCATCGTGATGAGAGCAAAGAATGAGAGCAACGCATTGTTACGCTCTTCGTTTCTGTTTACTTCCCTCCTATCTTTCCCCCCCCCCGTCATGAAATATTTTTGAAAAATATTTCAAAATATGTTAAGATGCACATTCTTTATACTTTATTTTCTTTGCTTTAACTAAACCCAAGTTTAAAGGCAAGTTGTAATAATGGCCCTAAAATGGGCAACACACCGGAATATCTAACGGATCAATTTAGATATGTCAACGATTGCCAACCTTACAGTCTTAGAAATGCTAATGATTTTAGGATACATCGAGCAACAAACAATGCAATGAAGACGTGTTTATTATATAAAGGGCTACAATTATTTAATCTACTACCTAGCAGCGTTAAAAATGAAGGAAATATTAATGTATTTAAAATAAATTGTGTGCAGTTTATAAGAAATTGTACTTAATGTAATGTATTATAGTAAATAAGAAAGTAATTTAAATACTACTAAATAAATAAATAACTGAAAAAAAATGAATTATTATTATTACTTTATTAAAGTTGTTTAAAAACCTTGCGCATTTGTATATACACCGTACATCCATTTTGATAGTTGTATATTAAAACCAATCATTCTCATTTTTATTTTAAATTTTTTTTGATATACCGGACAGCCCTTGTTTGTAGTGCTATGATTTTCATCTAGCCCAAGGTTAAAGTTTTGATTCGATCTTATACAGTTTATACATTTCACTATATTTCTTTCCATGTTTTTTTTCAGCATCTCTCAACATCTCAATGTTTCTTTAGCATTTATTTTCATCAATTGAATAATCAGTGGCCATTTCTATTCGATTTCATTTTTTAAAACTTTGTAGACAAACAAAATTTATTTATAGTGTCAGCTGATCAATATGTACTATATGAACAATTCAATTGGGTGAAATTCTTACTAGCGTTATTTTTCTCGCTCGCGTGTTATAATACTAAAAAATTTTAGTTTTTTTTTCGTTTAACTTTTTTTTATTCATTTCAAAAAAGCAAATCGCACAATGAACAAACAAAAATTGTAAAATTAAGACACGAATGTGTTATGCGAGCAGGACGAATCGTAATCATAATTCATTTAATTGGCGTCTGCAAATGGTATTAAACCCACTTTTGCATCCACATTATTTGTCAACATTTTTTCGTGGAATGTTTGAGTTATTCGTCTAGTTTAACACTAGAAAGACTGAAACTTAGCTTATATCTATATTGCCCAAAAGCAGTCATGCATATTTTTTAGATATTTACATACATACACACATAATTGGTCATTACAACCCTTCAGTCAGGATTACGACCTAGCTTCTCACACCACTTATGTTGTGTGCGTTAATTTTATACATGAGTGGCGGGACCTATAGTTTAAAGTCGACTCCAAACGACAGATATTTGAGAAGCTTTTCATGGCAATTTTATTTACTCTCTGAGTTTTTGCCAGAATTCTGCTGAGAGGAAGTCGCCGAAGAAATGTTTTTCATACATCGTTTTGATGACTGACTTGGGGCTTGAACCGTGGCTTTACGTCTAATAAGCCAGCACACTACCTACTAGACTACGGCGACTTAAGATATTTACAATTATATAATAGGTGCGGTGGTAGTCTAGTGGGTATTGTGGTAGTCCATTAAAGTGACGGTCGGGGGTTCGATTCCTATTGGTCAGTTACACTACACTGAATATATAGTCTTAGTCACTCCACTGTAGTTATGACATACAATTTGTAATAGTATTATAATTAAACCACTATAAAATAAAAATTGAAAATGAAAAGTATAAGTTTATAAATAGTAGAATTAATCATGCAAAGAATCAAGAGGATATGAGAGTACTTAAGAAAAACCAGAATGCAATTCAATCTGTCTTATTTGTCAAAAGAGCATACAAGGAAAATCTAGCATACAAGGAAAATCTTTGTTGATAGCATTAGATCAATAAGAAAAGCAATAGCGAATGTACGATACTCGAACAATATTAATGTGATAGATTCCAAATTTAAATTTCGTGCAATAACACTGCATAAAGTAAGAAATACTTGTGGAAATTTGAAAAATAAATTGGACAACAGTATACTATTAAGAAGAATTATATTTAACAGCTGGAATGTTGTCGGAAGTGCGATGTTGGACATATGAAATGAATTACTGAGAATTTGAATTTTCGGTGTAATTGATACCATCAATCGAGAGTATAACAGGAACAAAAGTATGTTAAGACTTTTACCCAGCACAAAGTAGAGAAGAACAACTGAAGCAATATTTGGAATGAATGCTTTAATACCTAAAGCTAGGTACTCTGTTCAAAATTTCGTGCGAAATGCTGTCAAACTACATATAAAATATTTCGTATGAAATATTTGCGAAATAATTTCGCAAAAGCAGTACTCTGTTCTTATTGCGAAAAACGCTGTGAAATTTATCTGGCAACTTTGTTTCCAACTTACGAAATAACATAAGCTGCACTTCTTTCGCACGAAATTAATACAAACTGCTGATCACATTTTATTTGTTTTTCTTAAATTCATAAATTATTATTTGTTGAGCCGGAAAAATTTCAAAATTATAAAAAAATGAAAAATTTAACGGCACAGATAAGCGGTTACTGATAGTAGCTGTAAAAAAACAAAAGCTTATTTGGAATAAGTGCCATAGAAATAGTTTATATTATTAAAATTTGTTATTCAATTTTTATTTTATTTTCAGCTTTCAAAAACATATGGTTTTTGTTTACGCATTTAAAGCACTGATGCATACTTTCAAGCAATAAAACCGAAAAATTTTCCAAAATCGCGAGATAGACTACATTTGTTGCACATCAAAATTTTCGCATGAAAAAACCACAATTTTTCGCAAATATGAACAGAGTACTTACCTTAAGGGCCTATCTGGACCAAATCAATTAGTTAATACAACTATTCAGAAATCGCAAAATAAAGCAATGTTTACCGCCTAAGAAACAACGGATAACAACAATAGAAAAAATATTTAATAAATAAATAGGTTTTTAGTAAATTAAGGTTATTAGTAAAACAGTAAACAGGTCATTAGTAAATTAAGACAATTAACTTCACTTAAAAAAAATAATAAATAAGTTCTGCATTATTACTTCTATATTTTATGCAAATAAAAGCGGAAATCTTTTTATGTGTACACATTTGATAGAAGAGGTTGCATTTAATATGCAGCTGATCTTTGTGGGTCCTTATGCTCTGGTGAATTTTTCTGCTTTGTAGCCCTGTATAATCTGTCACAATGTATCTTTTGCATTGACTCTTTAACACCCTGGAAACTACAATTAGATGATAATCGTTTGACCACACGGTACTGTCATCAGCTTTTTCGGTTATCTCTTCCTCAGAATCTGAACTTTTAACACCGTACTACTTATCCGTAACGTATATTAACAAATTAACAAAAAGTCACCAAATTCTAAGAATTTGTATTATTTTATACAAAATTTTTTCAAGATTAAAAATCATTCAAAATGATTTTTTTCGAGCAATCTAGTATTAATAATGTTGTTTAAGTGAATCTCTTTGTTCGATTATGTGGTACAGTTTAAGTTATGTTGTTTACAAAGACTTTTTATAATTGTTTATACTGTATGGTTTGATTTTAGTTTCGCTTAAATTTTTATTTTTGTTTTGGGTTTAGTTTTTACATTGAGTGCTTCGTAATATTTATGCATAATGCAGCTTTCACTAACAAAAACATAAATCGTAGTGTATTGGAAAGCCAAAGTCGTAGGAATTCCGTTCTCGTTGTTGAATTATATTTACTTATTTTCTAATTTATGGAACGATTGACAACGAAACTATATTGACAACGTTCCCACGACAATCGGATCTACGCTCCGGAACGACCCGATTACTCATCGGCCAAGGATTGCCAACCCAGCGAAAACTGTTTCACCCGGAAGTTTTTACCCTATTAATAAGAGCTGGCATTTGTACAATGGGTCAATTCGACCTCTGGCTACTGTACTTGTCACAGTTGGCAAGTACACGTCCTCTAACCTAAGAGCTGGCATTGAACAGAATCCAGGTCCTGTATGGATCTGTTCAGTATGCCGTACAATAACCAGAAACAATACTACATAAGTAAGATGTAATGGATGTGGTAACTGGTGCCACCTAAAGAGATGCTTTGGCCTAAACTCTCATCGGGAACAGATGTTGGTTAGGAACAGTTGTCTCTCAGACAACTCAGACAATCTTACACACTGTGACAACCTATCTGTTTAGAACTTTTTACATAAAAAGTATATTTTAAATTTATTCAGTCGGGTTTTATTAAGTAGAACTTCACTCGCTCAGTGTTAACAATATACTAAAATGCTACAATAAATTCATATATTATTATTGAGTGCTTTTCGATACTGCTGTCCACATCCCCCTATATTTTTAAGTTTAAGGCGCAGTTCTGGATGATCTTCCATTTCTGTTAAATTGGGAGATCCCGATGATGTTGATATTCCAGGTGTGGTATCCATGACAGCTAAAGATTCAAGTGGTGTTGATACTTGATCGGTTGATTCGTCTTCCAGGTGCGAAAGTTTACTTGACGGAACCTTTTTGACGTGACTAATATTGCTGCGGAATGTTTTTCCATCTCCAGTTAATATTGCCTCATTATTATTCCTTCATATTCTGTTGAATCAAAGGTGGGTGTCAGTTTGTTTTGGAAAATAACGTTGCGCAGTAAGACTATGTCGCCAACTGATATATCAGAGTCTTTCGCTCTTCTCTTCCTATCCTCCCTATCTTTTCCTTTTTGTTTCTCGGTTTTTAGGCGCTTTACTAATGGCCGATTCATTTGCTCTACTTCACCATTGACCTGTGACCAATATGGTGGTGTTGTTATTAACTTTATATTATTGTTTTTGCAAAAGTTTTTAAATTCGGCACTATCATACTGTCTATCGTTATCTGCTCTAATTGATTTCAGTAGGCCCAAATGACAGTAAATTTATTGTAATAGACTAATTATTGCCTCTGAAGTAATTTTTCTCAGGAATTTTATTTCTTGATAACGAGAGTAATAGTCAATTAGAACGAATATATAATCATTATTTGGTAGAGGACCAAGTAGGTCCGTGGCGATACACTGCCACGGTCCATTCGGGAATGGATGTCTCTCCATAGGAGCTGGATTATTTGATTGAGAAATCCCAACAGCTTTTTAAAAATTTTTCTACCTCTCTGTCTACGAGTGGCCACACTTTTAATCTCACTCTTCGCTTCATAGCCGATTCTCCTGGGTGTCCCTCGTGAGCCAGTTCCAACAACTTAGTTCGAAGCTAGTATGATAATACGAGTCCCTCTCAACAATATATTACCTATAGCTGACAATTCATATCGGAATGGATAATAAACATTCGATGTATTTTGAGGCCAAGAGTCACTTTTAATATATTCCAATGCAACAATGTTTTCCTGATCCTGTGCACTCTTTTCCAAAATTTCACAAATACTAAGGGATGATGGTGTGTAATGTGTCACAATATGTAAAATGTTGTGTTCCCCGTTTTCATCATATGAATTTGTTCTTTCAATCTTGCAGAGTCGAGAAATACTCTTCGATATTCTCCTTTCCAGATCGATAAATAACTTTAAATTTAAAAGATTGTAACCTTAAAAGCCTTCTCTCTATTCTCGCTGGTAGCTTTGAGGTTGGTTTAAGTATGGCTTCAAGAGGTTTGTGGTCCGTTACTAACTCAAACTCTAGTCTCACCAAATAGTTATAAAATCTTTCTACAGCCCAAACAAGTGCCAAACTCTCTTTTTCGGTTTAGGAATACCTTTTTCGATGTCTCATAAGCTTTTACTAGCAAAAGATATATGTGGATTGTCATTAGAACGGCCCCTAAAGCAACTAGGCTAGCATCCGCTATGACGCGTATTCGATTTGGTGGGTTGAAATAAGGCAAATTTGGTATATCAGTTGATAAACTTTATAGTTTATCAAACGATTTTTGTTCCTCTTGACCCCATATAAATTTGTAATTTAGCTTTAATAAGCATCTAAGCGTCTCCGTGATATCCGCCATATCTGGATTGAATTTACCCACGTATGTAAGTCACTAGACCTAAAAACTTCGTATCTCCTCTTTTGTTTGCGGAGCACAAAATCCCACAATTGTTTGAATTTTGTCCATATCTAGAGATATGTATTCCATTATCAGACAGCACGTGCCCTAAACATTTTTTTTAACACCATACACTTTTATCATCATTAAGCAAGACATTGTTCTTTTTAAAAATTTCTAAGGTTGCGAACAGAGTGAGCTCTGAAAGCCGAGCCGAGATTGTGATAAAGATTGTCAGTGCTATAAAACTGATTACATACAAGTCAATACAAATAAGCTTGTGTATAACACAGTGAACGCCGACAAGAGCAGAGATCAAAGCCGATGAGTGCGAGAAAACAGTTTCAAAGCGTTTTGCGCGCTTTTTTGCATTGTTGATGTTTACTTTTTAATGGTTTCAAATTAAAAAAAATGGATATCGATCAAATAATAAGTGAAATACATAAATACATAAATAGTTTTTTATAAATACAAATTATTACATGAAATAAAATTAAATTAAACAAAGTATTAAAGAATTATTTTACCTCAGAGTCACTATCAATCTTTCGCAAGAAGTTACTGGCACAGTAATAAAATTTGTCCAGTTTTTGTTTAGTTTCACACCTATCTTGTCCAAAATGTAATCAAAGGTTTCAATTTTCATTCGGGTATATTGTTGAAATTTAGCTGGATATTTTCTTAAATCATTATATACATATATGATGAAATTCACCAAATTCATTCCTTTTTAGTATAATTGGATGTTTTCCAAATTCTTTTCTGTTAATAATTGCATTAATCGCACTAGAAGAAGCAAAATACTCTTCATCAGAGGAATCCATTACAGTGTACAGCAATTTTATAAACACAAATGAACAACAAGACTAAATGACATAAAAGCAAAACACCCTAAGACTTGTTCCACGGCCTCATTGTGTTCCTTTTCTGTATTCCCAAAAATGATAACATCGTAGATGTAATTTAAAGCATTACTACAGGGGGATAAAAGGTCTTTCATTATCCGCTGAAAAATTTCAGGAGCTGAGCTAACTCCAAACATCAGTCTCTTGTAACGAAACAGTCCTCTGTGGGTTATAAAAGTGGTAATATGTCGGCTTGACTCATGAAGCTCTATCTGGTGGTATGGCCATTTTGGGTCTAATCTGGAGAATAATTTGGCTACTCGTAGTTTTGTCATAAACGTTTCAAAAGTTGGTAATGGATAGTTCTCGCGAAGCACAGCCTGGTTGGCGCGTCGCATGCCAACGCACAGACGAATTTCCCCATTTTCCTTGAAGACGGGAACAATTGGCGAAATCAATGAACTTCTCCTCTGCCTTTCCCTCAAGCGCTATCGGTATTCGCCTTAAAGGTTGCTGAATTGGTTTCACTGTGCAATCTATTGCTATCTTGATGGTTATGGCCTTTATTTTTGGGAACGGCCCAACCATTTTAACACTATTAACACAAACTGTACTTAGTCCAAGTCTTAAAACTTTAAGTTCTATGGCCGTATCACGCCCCAATACTCACTGTTTTGCATTCTCGATTACATAAAATGTGGCGATAATTTCTGTACCCTTTTCAACGGATATGGGAGCTTCAAACACAAATAATATTTTAAGCAGCTGATTCGCTGCATATGCCTTGAATTGGTTGACCGAATGAGTTCTTACGTTTAGCAATACTGTCACACTTCTTTAAAGCATTTCCCAGTCTTTTTGGCTAAGAAGATTAAACCGTGAACCAGAGTCAATCATCATCGAGATATTTCGACCACCTACACGATAAAATCATAAATCATTTCGTTCCATATTGATCCCATATTTTCAACTTTCAAACAATCGGTGTCGCAAGCTTCTCTTTTTCCTCTTGTATCTTTCTCTTCAATGCATCTTACCCTTGATGTTTGTAGTCGTCGTTGTTTTAAATCTCCTTACTCGTCATCCATTAATTTCCATTTATTATTTTTAGTCTTGCATTTACGAGCAAAATGTCCTATTAAGCCACATTTGTTACATTTCGAGGTTCTAGCTGGACAGTTGTTATCATTACTTGATTACATACCGCATCTTCCGTATTCGTCACTAGTGCGTTTGGTCCCCTCAAATTTAGTATAAACGCGACAAACTATTTCACCTTCAATCTTTGATGTCATACACTGTGATTGTTTATTGATTTTTTATTTTTATTTATAAGTATTAAAAATACTTTAAATTTTCAAATTATACAAAATCATTACAAATCATTAAACAATATAAAATTAATACATTTTCGTTTAAAAATATTTTCTATTACTTCATTTTTAATATTTATTGGTAATAAATTGTATAGTTGTAGACCTTTATAAAACAACGTTTTCTGCATCTGTGTTGACTTCACTCTTAGATTTCGAAAGTCCTCTGCATTCCTCAGCATATATGGTTGGCTTTCTCCCACATATGTAATCTGCTCGCATAGGTATTTAGGCGCGTCACCTTTGTTCATTTTTCTAACAGACACTAAGGTATTGAACTGTAATCTTTGTTTTATATTCATCCATTTCAAATCGTAGAGCATTGCATTTATATGCGTATACCTATCGCATTTTAATATTACTCTCATAGCTTTATTTTGAAGTTTCTGCAATCTTGACAATTGAATTGCGGTACTGCATGTATACAATATAGTGGGCCCTTTTCGAAGTGCGGTTTGATTATGGTGATATATGTATGTAGTTACTGCTGTAGATTTGGAAATTCTTTTCCTAATTCTCTTCAAGAAACCAATTTTCTTACATGTATAATCGATGTGTTCATTTAAGTTTAGTTTTTTGTCAATTACAAAACCTAGGTATTTTATATGTTCAAACTTATCTATTACAGAATCATTTATTTTAAATACTTCGTCAGAATTCATGTTTATTTCCATTATTTTTATTTTGTTATCATTTAATTTTAATTTATTCATTTTAAGCCATTCATTTATTTTCTGAACATCGTATTTCGTGTTATCCTGGCATTCTCTATCACTTTTTGCCACTGTATATATAAGGGTGTCATCAGCGTACAATACAACTTTGCATCTTTCTAATATTTTGGGCATGTCATTTATATATAATATAAACAATAAAGCACCTAAAATTGAACCTTGTGGTACTTCGAAATTATAAATCGCTTTCTCAGACACAGTATTATTTAATTTTGTTGCTTGCTTTCGGTGCTCTAGGTATGACTTGAACCATTCTAATTCAATTTGTCTTATTCCAAACATAAGAAGTTTCTTTAGCATGATATCTGTGTCAATAGTCTCGAAAGCTCTTTTAAAATCAAGAAATATTGCCATCATTCTATTTTCTCTTTCTACGGCCTTCCATTCGCTTATAACATAATTCACTGTAGTTTCACATGAATGCTTCTTTCGGAAGCCTGAATGTTGTCCAGATAATATACCGTGATATTCAATAAACTGCTCATGTTGTATCTTGACTACTTTCTCTATTATTTTTTCACATACCCTCAGTGTATTTATAGGTCGAAATTCACTGTGCTAGAATTTGACACTTTTTTTTGTGACAAGCGGGGCACCTGGCGGGTTAACCTAATTCGGGTACGCTTTGCGAAATATACCGTTATTTCGAAAATGGAGGAGGTTGCACAACATATATTCGCGTAACTCGAAAACGGTTTAGTTTATTGAATAAACTAAAAAACCGAAATTCCGCAATGAAATTTTCTTTAAGTAAGGTTAAACTTTTTCCAATATGCGCAGTCGTTGTAGAAACATAATTTTTTTTTGACCAAAAAGAATAGTTTTTTTTTTTGGAAAATTTCGAAAATTTTGTTTTTTAAAAAGGCATAAAATATTGGAAAACGCAGCTGTGCTTCTTTTAATTTTTATTTATTTATTTTTGTTGTCGACGATTTCTGTTTCTACCTGTTCCAGGTATAACAATAGAATACCAGGCAAAAATATCTAAATATTTTGATATTTCTGGTTGAATTGATGTTGGGTGCATAGTGTGTAGTCGTGTTTACAGCGTATTGCAGAAACGAGTTGCGTAGTGTGTACCTAGCATTAGAATTAAAATATAAAGTCATACATTTTTACCGCACAAATCGGTCTTGTAAAAACCTTAAGTAACGTATTCTATTGTTACAACAGAAAACAACAGAAACAGAAATCGTCCCGGCTTTGGTTTTTTTACAGTTATATTTTACAGTTATATTGAAATATCTAAGATGGAGGCGTGTAACAAGTTTAATTACTTTTGTTATGTGTGTGGGAAATATACAAATATGCCAAGTCGCCGTAAAATGACTACTGAAACAATTAACTTGTATGAAACAAATTTTTCTTTAAGTGTCATATGTGACAAGAGTTGGTCACCATCAATAGTGTGTACAAAGTGCATTTACCATTTAAATAAGTGGAAAAAAATGGAGACGCCATGCCATGTTCCAATGATTTGGAGAGATCCCATACTCCATGTTGAAGATGAGTGTTATGCGTGCATAAATCATACAGCCGGCATGAACAGAAGAAAAAGTGGTTCTATATCTTACACTGCAACAATATATGCTCAATTTCCGCTGCCACATTCTGACGAAATTCCTGTTCCGGATAGCCTGTTGAAACCTGTGGAGCAGCTGCATCGATGTATCAACCGTCATACATCACGATTCCATGTAACCACAATGAAATCACGCAAAATCGTCTGGATATAATGATACGGCGCCTAAAATTGTCTCAAAGACAGAGCATTCTCTTAACAAAAGAGTTAAAAAAGCTAATATTTTAGCACCAGACGTACAAATATAAAAACTTAAATTAACTTAATATAACTTAACTTAATGTAAAAACTTAAACTTTAATTAACAACAAAAATAAATAACCGTTTTTGAGTTACGCGAATATATGTTGTGCAACCTCCTCCATTTTCGAAATAACGGTATATTTCGAAAACAAGAGCTAACCTAAAAAACGGTTAGCACCACTGGATTCAGCGTACCCGAATTAGGTTAACCCGCCAGGTGCCCCGCTTGTCACTTTTTGTAACTAGCACAGTGTTATTCTTAGCAAAACATTTCCTAATACATTCCAATTATCAATTATAATTTTATTTGAGACACATTCATGGTCAGGCTTATTCTTCATCTGTTTCACAATGTTCTCAAGTTCCGTAATGTTTATCCTACGGAATTTAAATAAATTACTCGGTTCATATGTTACTTGACTAACATATTGCATTTTATCGATTGACTGTCTTATGCTGCTTATACTATCAATAAAAAATGTATTAAACTTTTTTACTATATCACAGTTATCATTATATTCTACCTGGTCAAATATTATTTATTATTATTATTTCTTTATTAGTACCAAAAAAAAAAAAATACTTTATAAATTTACATAATATATTTCCAGTCTCATATATTAGACAATGTAAATAACAAACCCTATATTACATTGTTCTTAACAAGTATTACAACATTTTTTCTAAATACGCTATTGTTGTGTTCATTTTTCACATAATCAGGCAGTTGGTTATATAATTGCAATCCCTTATAGAAAAGCGAACGCTGCATCGCTACCGTATCTGCCCGTTCAATACGAAAATCGTTGTTATTTCTCAAATGATATGGTTGCATTTCTCCGACGTAGGCTATTTGATATTTTATATATTGTGGTACATTTCCATTTTTTATTTTTTTAATAAAGTTTAGGGTATTTAGTTTTAGACGCTGTTTAACATTAAGCCATTTTAGAGATTCAAGCATATATTCTATTGAGGTGTATCTATTGTATCTTAGTATGACACGCATTGCCTTATTTTGAAGCCTCTGCACTCTTTCAATTTGTTGATTTGTGCAACATGAGTATATAATTGTCGACCCAAATTCAAAATGAGGTTTAATCATTGTGTTGCGCAGTTGTATTTTTTCTTAATCTCTTAAAAAAACCAATTTTTTTCATATGAAATCGATGTGACTCTTAAAGCTTAGGTTGTTGTCTATAATAAATCCTAGGTATTTAATCTGGTTAACTTTTTCAATTTCTTCGTCATTAATTTCAAAAATTATATCGGTGTTAGTTTTATTTCCATAATTTTAGTTTTACTTTCATTTAATTTTAGTTTATTAATTTTCAGTCATGTATTCACATTATCAATATCTGTCTTAAGTCTATCATAATATTGTTCTACAGTATCAGCTTCGATGTATATAAGTGCATCATCCGCATATAATATTATCTCACAACCATTTAATACGTTTGGCATATCGTTGATATATATAATAAATAGTAGAGCTCCTAAGATTGAACCTTGCTGCACGCCATATTCATTATTTGCTGTTGGCGATATAACATTGTTTACCTTTGTAACTTGTCTTCTATTTGTTAGATAAGACTCAAACCACTTTAATTCAATCCCCTGAATGCCGTAATTATAAAGTTTCCGTAGCAGTATACCTCTGTCTACCGTTTCGAACGCTCATTTAAAATCCAAGAAGATTGCTATTATTTTCTTATTTTTTTTCGGTTTTTCCCATCTGTTGATAATGTAATTGACAGCTGTCTCGCATGAAAATTTCTTTCTAAATCCAGATTGGTATTTTATTTTTATTTTTTTTATAAATGGATGACATTATTGAGGCAAGTTGGCAAAAACAAGTTAATTAACTAAATTTCAAAATATTTTCTTATAATAATTACAAATTAATTTCTTTATGCAGTAAGGCGTTTGATTCCATGTACTTTTCCAGTTGGCTTTTTACTACCTTCTCTATTATTCTCTCGCATGTTTTCAGTGTATTTATTGAACGAAATTCTTCACATAGTTTTGTCTTTGCGATCTTTTGAATTAAAGTTATCATTGACTCTTTCCAATTGTCTGGAAAGCTTCCCGTTGTTACTGATTTCTTTACTATATCCAACAATGTTCTTCCTATCACGTTCCAGCTATTAAGTATAATCTTACTCGATATTCTATTAAAGTCTGGCTTGTTCAAATCCTTACATACTAGCCTTAATTCATCTATTGTTATTTCACGAAACTTAAATCTAGAGCTTATCATAGGTATGTAGTTGGAATATTGTACATTTGGTATCGTGTCTCTTATGGATCTAATACTTTCAATAAAAAATTTATTAAATTTGTCCGCTATTTGTAAATTTTCTTTACATTCTAGTTGGTTAAATATCACAGATTTGATTGCAGTTTGGTCTCTATTCAGTATTAGATTCTTTATCTCTCTCCACATCTCCTTTTGATCTTTTGCTTTATTAATTCTGTTATTTATAAACATTTTCTTTTCATTTTCAATTCGAACTTTATAATAATTTCTAATGGTCCTGACTAATGGTCATAGACTTAGTTAAATTTTCTTTCTTATTAAGTACCAGGGTTTTAATCTGTTTCCACATTTGTCTCTGAGTACATGCATTGTCAATTTTTGTATTTATGTAATTGTTTTTACTATTTTCAATCTGCACTTTGTATCGATTTCTAGTCAGCCCAAGCTTGACTAGAATTAAATATTTTATTATTTTCTCTCTTTTAATTGCTTGCAGTTCTGAGTTAAACCATTTATTAACTTCATTATTCAAATGTGTCTTTTTTTAATTGTTAATCTCTGTATGGCACTTTTCAGCCGCTATCAAATAGATTAACATTTCGGTTCAAATTTTTGCAACCTTCAAATTTTATGATGTCTTTCAGCATTTCATTAAATGTATGCTTATCGTATTTAAATACCTTTATGGTTTTTGCCTCGTTGTTCATGTTGCCCATTCTCGCTAAAGATATTGTTACGAAAATGGAAATGGTGTTGTTAAAATAATAAGCAAAAGCTCCAAAAACAACACAATGGACTTGATCACGCATAAACAAAAGCTCCAGAAACAAAACAATGCAGTTGTTCACGTGATCAACGAATTAGTAAACATATAGCAACAAAAACAACAGACCGATGAATAAACAAAAAAATATAGCAACAAAGTCCTTGTATAAAAAATAGAGCAGAAAGACAAACGAACAAAACAACAACAACTCTGCCTGGACGAAAGTAAATAAGAAACACGAACAACAAAAATGGACACAAGTTGTTTACATTTTTGGATTGTTCCCGAAGGTCGTCATCATCCTTCAAGGGCATTCGTCACACTAATGATCCAGCGATATAAAAAGGCAAGACAAAGCGAGCAATGGTGGAGTTTGAATTTAATCGTGTAAGACGACGTCACGTCGGTGTGAGTTAAATCTATCGAGCTTTAATTCGGTCAGACTTGTGTGCAGACAAGTTGCGTGAAGAAAACAGTTGTTAGTGTGGTGCTTACAAAAAAGGTTGTGAGCAAAGAAGAATAACTAACAAGTGTTGTTGCTTATAAAAAAGGTTATAAGCAGAGAAATATAACGAAAAGGAGCACATATTGTGAAAGTTATCGTTGTATAAGTGAAAGAAGTTCGAACAGTGGCACAAGAGTTGTGCCGATAATAAAGAATTAATTAAAAAATAAACACAGATTTATTTTTATTTTATTTGCAATCTACGAGCTCATATTTTTAACGTTTTTAAAAGGTAAAAACGTAACAATATGTTAATAACCTCATGGTTAGAAATTTTGTTTGTCTTACAGTTTTCTGATGTTATTTCATAATTATTAGTTATCACGTAATCTATTATAGTGCTTGAATTTTTCGTCACACGAGTGTATTCGTTAACTAATTGTCTAAGGCCATTGTCATTAATTATACTTCTAATTCTATTTCTATACGAGTTTTTTTTTCAGTCAATATTGAAATCTCCGGTAATCATAGTATCACAGCTGTTATCAGAGATTTCCTCAATTGTTTGCTCAAATATATCACAGAATTCAGATTCGCTATAGCTGGGCGATCTATATATTGCACCAATTAAAATATCGTACTTGTTATAAGTAGCTTTGCAGAATACCATCCAATACTTTAAATCGTCATTTTTTTCAATAGCTTTTGTAACATTCTAGTGTCTTTTAAAATATAAAATAACTCCTGTCCTTTATGACGAGGATAACGAACATATGTTATCATAACCATGTAATAAAATTTCTTTTTCTTCCATATATTTAGTCAAGTGTGTTTCGGACAATATTAAAAAGTCAGGATATTCCGTTATCGCAACCACCTCAACTTGATTATAATTATTAATTGTTATATCGTTAAGCCATACTTCTCATTTTGATCTTTAACTTATGTTGATATACAGGACATACTTTATCATTCGTAAAATGTTTTTCATCCATACCCATGTTTAGCCTACTATTTACATTGGAGCAATTAATACACTTCTTTATTTTTTCTTGACTTTCGCAGTTTACTGTTCTATACTGACCATGACATTTTAGACATATTTCCTAGTTTTTACAATCTCTCGCTAAATGATTGTATCCTCTGCATTTCATACATTGAACGATTTCAGTTCCATCATACACTCTACATCTTTCCCATCCAATATTTAATTTTCCGTCTTCCATAATTTTTCCATATGTTTCATTATCGACTTTCAATTTCACATTAAACATGGTTCTATTACCTCTCCCTGTTTCATATTTCCCTACGTATGTAATGTTAGCCGTAGCTAATTTATGATTTTGTTTTTTTAGTTTTTCCATTAATTCATTTTCATTATAGTCAAATGATATACCAATAATTTTTATATTTAACGTATTTTGGTCGCCGTAGTCTAGTAGGTAGTGTGTTGGCTTATTAGACGTAAAGCCCGGGTTCGTATCCCAGGTCAGTCATCAAAACGAAATATGAAAAAAAATATTTCTTCGGCGATTTCCTCTCAGCAGATTTCTGGCAAAAACTCTGAGAGTAAATAACCCTGCCATGAAAAAGTTTCTCAAAAATCTGTCGTTCGGAGTCGACGTTAAACTGTAGGTCCCGCCACTCACGTATAAAATTAACGCACACAACATGAGTGGTGTGAGAAGCCTGGCCGTAATCCTGACTGAAGGGTTGTAATGGCCAATTATGTATATGTATGTATGTATTTTGGTTTGGGATTTTGACCTCGTACTGTGAAGATATTTTCTCCTGAATTGCATTTTTAATCTTTTCTCTTTCCTCACAATTCTCACTTTGAATAACTATTGCTAAACTTCTTCTACTTTCCACATTTATTATTTTTAAATTATCTGGGCTTACTTTATTTAATTCCTCTTTTGTTTTTATAATTGATTGTTTCTCTTTGGGTTTCACAATTATTGGTAAATTTTTATTTGCACTCGGCAACCCTTTATTTCTTACTGTGTCTGCATAAGTTGTTTTTCTACTTTGTTTACAGTTTTCATTTATAAATTTCTTTATTTTTGTGTACCTCATCTTGAACTCCTTTTCACACCAAATCAATTTTCTGCATATACATCAAGCAGTCGTCGCACATGAATCTAATAAAATTATTTTCATCCATTATTTTAGCCGAATATTGGTCTATTCCAACAAATTTTTTTAATAGATGATACACCTTCTCACACCTGTCACACTCCACTGCACCTGATTCCACTTTCTCCTCTAATTGCTGTTCTGCATTTACTGCAGTCAGCCATTTTTTTCAATTTGCTTTAATTTCTAATAAAATTATTTTATTTTCAATTTAAAATTATTATTTTTAATAAACTTCAATTTCTACGAATTGCTTTTTCTTTTTTTATGGCTTTTAAATAGTCCTATCTATTTTTATATCCAATTATTATTTTATTTTTTAAATTATCAAGAGCTTTTTATAAACACTTCTATTACTTCACAGAGTTGTTTTCATTCATTATCTTGGACCAAATTTGTATAAAATGCGATGCTTTTTAAAAGCCTGATTTTGATTTTTTAGAAAAAAAAATAGTTATTTTTTAATTTTTAAATTAAATAACAGCTATTTTTGACTTTTATTTTTTCGAGCAGAAATAAAAGTTATTTTTTGGCATACTCTTTCCAACATTTCGGCCGCGGGCTTGTCTGTATAGACATGAGCTTTAACATAGCCCCACAAAAAATAGTCTAAAGGCGTTAAATCGCACGATCTAGGCGGCCAATTGACCGGTCCCGAACGTGAAATAAAATGTTCACCGAACTCGCCTCTCAATAAGTCCATTGTTACGCGTGCTGTGTGGCATGTGGCACCGTCTTGTTGAAACCACATGTCATGCAAGTCAAGCTCTTGCATTTTGGGCAAAAAAAAGTTGGATATCATCTCACGGTAGCGCTCACCATTCACAGTTACGTTACGATTGGCAGCATCTTTGAAGAAGTACGGTCCAATGATGCCAAATTCAATGATTTGCAAGCGTTGTTCGTTTGTAAGACGATTCATGGTTAAATTATAGACCAAACTGAAGATGTTTGACAGTGAAACAAAACACGAAACGTGCGTGAGCTGTTTAAACCAGTGTTGCCAAAAAGATAATCGCTAAAAAATCACCCTTTAGAAGGACATAGACACCTAGGAACATAACCTGATCCATTCCCCCAACGCCTCTGCTCTTCCCCCCCTGACTCATCCATTGATGAGGCCGTAGAGGTGGCAGATTGGGGGATCAGGACCAACTATTAAATTGCCCTCAGGAAGTGAACCTAACCTAGCGAGTGCATCCGCCGTCTCATTCCCGAGTATTCCGCTATGACAATTTCATGCATAACAACATCAATATAGACGTCATTCAAGAAACCAAGCTACATAGGGAGTGCCCCATAACATCCTCTGGGGAGAGGGATAGCGGACTCGCTTTCATCCTCGAACGCAACGTCAAATAAAAAATAACAAACACATCAGCACCCCTCCATCCGGACGATTTCCTGGAAGTGATGTCTATATCGTTAAAGACGGAGAATACTGATATTGAAATCACCAACGTATATATTCCACCCGTCAACAGCACTGGAACCAACTATCATTCCAATATCTCACATCTCCTCCAGGGTGATAGTCGGATTATACTTGGTGATTTCAACGCACACCACGAAAGCTGGCATTCCTAATGATCAACGAGGCATTGCGATAGCCGACCAAATAAATAAGTTAGATTTTGCTACGATAAACGAGCCCTATCCCACCAGAGTCACAGCAGGATGCGCGAGCTCGCCCAGACTAGATATGGCCTAAACACATGTCCCCCAAACCTTTTGGTGTTGCTTGATTATCAACATAAATTGTAACTCTTGAGCTCTTCGGTATGTGTTTTCTAACCAGTTCGGTGGACTTAACTACCCCCAGAAACTCCGCCTAAAAAACATTACATTTTGCCGGGAGCCTGTATGAATCCCTGACATTTGTTCCAAAAATGTAGACCCGTGCGATTCTCCATCTTGGACCCATCAATGAAAACAGTCCAGCCATCGAGGAGTCTATCCGAACCTATTCGGACTTTCCTATCAGGTACAATTACCTTCGATGTAGCGCAGAAGTTAACTTTTGGAGCCATGTAGTTAGGGATGCAACATCGTTAAGAAAATCATCGATGTTAAACATCGAAATTTATGTGTAAAACATCGATGTTTCGATAAAATCGATGTATCGTTTGCATCCCTACATGTAGTCCGTCATGTTAGTTCTCTTAGCAATGCCGAGTGAAAAATCCTTATGGAACTCACTAGAGCTAGCTCGTTCAGTCTAAAGATTCCTCTAGCTGTCACTTTCCTCACATATTCCTCAATCGGGAGCAAATGAAGAATGACATTCAGAGCTGCTTGTGGTGTGCTTCTACTGCCACTTGTGATGCCAACAGAAGCACACCTCTGTACCTTATAACTAATGTTAAGAACAGGTCTAAAAACTGAGTTGTAAATCAAGTTCACCATACTCGGTATAAGGCCCGAGTTCTTACCCATGGGATTCCTGCACCTTTAGTATGCATAGAAACTTTATTTAATCCTCTCCTAAATATTCAGTGTCCACGACAACTTCAAATCAAGTATGACACCTAAGTATTTCGCCATACCTGAAAGTCTTAACGTCACTCCATTAAGAACCGGTGGTTTAAATCCGACCACCTTATATCTTCTAGTGAATATGACCATCTTCGTCTTGTCCGGGTTAATTACTAAATCATTGCCTCAGCGCCGAATGTCTTGACTAATCGTGGGCAAAAATTTCTACCTGACTAGGACTACTACATCCTCAGCATAGGCTTCCATCTTCTTTCCCTTTCTTTTACATTTACCGCAAGCAGTGTCTGATTGGTCGAAAATCCTTCGGTTTTGAGTGTTTTTCCCGCTTACGGATTGAAAACCACCCTGACCTTTCTCCGCCTTCTAGATATGCAGCATTTAAGCAGACGTACTCTGAAAATATCGTTCAGTAACTGTAGTACACTGTAAGCTAAGCTTTGTAACATGGCCGGACTTATACGGCTTGAATGTGTTGACTGTTGTTGTAGGATCTTCTTTTAAGCGAAGTGGAGTTCGTGTAAATTAATAGAAAATAAAACTAAAAATATTCATTTGCTGTTCTGCGATTTTTGCAATAAAACGGTGCGCTTTTATCCGAATTCAACTGTATAGACATAAATGTTATTGTGTTTTAAATAGTTTTAAGTTACAAAAGGTTACAAGTTTTTTTTTATAATTTTCATATTTTTTTTTTTCAGATAAATTTGGATGCGCATTTAAGATGACTAAAAGTAAGTAACGGGTTATCCATTTCGTGGTTTCAAAAGTAAACGTAAATAAAACACATATAAAATATTTTTTTCATGATATTTCTTTTTTATTGTAAAGTTTGAACGTTGACATTATGTGTGAAACACTACATCATTTAAATGACCTTCACGCGAATTGATTCTTTTGAGGTAATTTTCGACCCCTTTTTTGACACATATTGGGCGGTATCTCAGCAAAAACTTGACGAATGTTGGTTTTTAAGTGCTCAAGAGTTGAAGGTTTATTTGCATAAACACGGTCTTTCGCGTAGCCCCACAAAAAAAAGTCTAATGGTGTCAAATCGCATGATCTTGGTTGCCAGTTGATATCGCCACGACGAGAAATTACGCGGCCAGGAAATGTCTCTTGTAATAAAGCCATATTCGCTCGAGTTGTGTGGCATGTGGCACCGTCTTTTTGAAACCACATATTCTCCAAGTCGTATTCTTCAATAGCAGGCAAAAAAAAGTCGGTTATCATATGACCATAACGCTCCGAATTGACGGTGACAGTCGTTCCATCGTCGTTTTCGAAAAAGTAAGGTCCAATCACACCTTCGGACCAAAGAGCGCACCAAACAGTGACTTTTTCTGGATGTAATGGCCTCTCTTCAATTACTTGAGGATTCTCAGAACCCCAAATACGACAATTTTGTTTATTAACATACCCACCGAGTGTGAAATATGCTTTATCGCTGAAGAAAATTTTGTTTTTGGTGCTGTGGCAGAATCACCATTTTTGTAGTTGGTTTTGATAATTTTTATGCGTTGTGTGATAGTTAAGCGATCCATTTTCATCAATGTCAGACTTTCAACTGAAAAGAAAAAAATTGGTTTCACAACTTAGTTTGACAGATGTCGAATTCTAGTCCCATACTTTTGAAACCACGAAATGGATAGCCCTTTATATAATAAGTTATTATTTTATTTTTAATTAATTTGTATAATTTAATCAGCTTTAAACTTAATTAATTTTTTTAATGAAATTAAAACACTTAATTTTCGATGTATAATTTTCGAATATACCGGGAATTGATGCCGATTTGGAATATTACAACGCATCTGATGCCTTCCCCACTACTAACCACTTGTTTCAACCAAATTTTGAATTTAGTAACGTGACACAGTATGACGTTGTTGAGAGCATTTTGGCCGTTAAGTCTAACTCCATAGGAAGTGATGGAATTGATCCCAAATTTGTGAAATTAATTTTACCATATGTTCTACCGTGCATGACTCATTTAATGAATACGATAATTACATCTTCTACTTACCCTGCAATGTGGAAAAGTGCCAAGATAATACCAGTGCCGAAACAAGATAAAACTTACCGACCAATCGCAATATTGTCATACTTATCGAAAATTTTCGAGAAATTAATTTATAAGCAGATGACCCGATACTTATATGACAATGGCGTGCTTTCTGAGAGGCAGTCTGGTTTCAGACCTAATCACAGCTGCATTTCTGCGCTCATTGATGTTTCGGAAGAGTTGCGATTAAGTGCGGATGACAATATGACATCATTTTTGGTTTTACTTGATCATTCTAAGGCTTTTGACACCGTTAATCATACTATTCTCTGCCAAAAATTGGAACACATGTGCCATTTTTCGAATACTGCTGTCAAGCTAATCTCGTCGTATCTACGTGATAGAAGTCAATTTGTGTATCATGATGGTACTAAATCGGACAATTTTTTAATACCTAGGGGTGTACCACAGGGCTCGATTCTTGGTCCACTTTTATATTCGATATATTCTAATGATCTGCCAACTAAGTTGAAGTTTTGCAAGGTACAAATGTACGCAGATGATGTTCAGTTGTACATTAGTTGCTTGCCATCTGATATTATAAATTGTATAGGGAAAATAAATTGTGATCTGCATAATGTGTTTCAATGGGCGTCGATTAATGGTCTTTGCCTCAATCCGAGGAAATCAAAAGCTTTAATAATAGGCAAGGTAAACTATACGGCACAGCTTACACCATTACAGACTAATAATACTTCTATTGAGACTGTACATAGTGTTAAGAACCTAGGAGTTATCTTTAATAACAGCCTTAATTGGTCCAACCATGTGAATTCTATTTGTGGTAAAACGGTTGCCATGTTGCGAAGTCTTTGGCTAACGCAATATTTTACTCCGTTTGATATTCGTATGCTGCTCGCGAAAACATATCTCATCCCCACTCTGCTGTACGGATGTGAACTGTTTTCTAGTTGCGACTCAGTAAGTAGGAACAGGCTCAAGGTCACTTATAACAGTATTGCTCGATATATTTTTGGTCGTACAAGGTACAGTAGGATATCTGAGTTCTCATATAGAATCTATAATACATCTTTTGAAAATTTGTTGAAATGCCGTACTCCGGTGTACCTACATAAAATCATCTATATTAGGAAACCCCATTATTTGTTTGATAGATTAGTTTTTTCAAGATCTAATAGAGGCTTGAGAATTAATAGCGTTAGATACCGCAGGCAGATATCTGAGAGACACTTTTACATCAATGCAATCCGTCTCTGGAATGAACTCCCAAACAACATACAATTACTAAGCAATGCTAAGCATTTCAAGACTGCAATAATTAAATTTTTGAATGAACATAATGCACATACGTAATTAATCAATCATATTTTTTTTAATATAATTATAAATTTTGTTTTTAATAACATTTGTTATGTTAATTTATTTTTAACGTTATTATTGTATTGTATTTGTATTTTCTTATATTTTGTTATGCCTATATACTTAGCAGTACTATTAAATAAGATGATATCTTGTTGTACTGTATTTACGCCTGAATGAATAAATAAATAAATAAATAAATTTTAAAAGTGAATCTTGCAGACGTGAATTAAGGAATTTTTACGCTGATATAAGATTCAGATAGTAAGACTCCCATCAGTATTCTTTGAATAAAAACAACAAAAAACTTACTTTAGGTATAAGTTAAGGAAAACTTTAAGCTAAAGAAATTATGTTCCAATGCAGAACATTAACCAAGAAATATTTCAAAAATTTGTTTATAATAAGAATACAATTTGTTTACACAAGAATGAATTACAATGCATGTGGTTTATGTACTTTATTGGTTCATAGCGTTAGCACAGTGGTCTTCACAAAGAGAAACACAGTTAAAATGAGGGAACTACACTGAAAGACATGACCGGTGTTTTTTATATCTGCTTTCTTTCTGCATCGCTAGTAGCACGTGTGCAGGTCATTCAACTTCCTTAATACATGCAATGAAAATAAAAAGGTGTTTCCCACTCAACGTACTTAATTGGCCGTTAACAACCCGTTTATCGGATTTCGGTCTGCTTTAACACATGCTTCCATGCGCCTCTACTTCTTGAGCTCCTTTACCAGTTAGTCATACCAATCGATGACAGGACTTCCTCAATTTGGTCCTTCCAACGTAGACAAGGTCGTCCTCTTTGCCTACTTCTAATCGCCGCATTGAATACACGTCTCGCAGGAACATCCTCTTCCATCCGAACGACATGACTGAGCTAGCGCAGCTGTTTAATTTAACGCGCTGCACAACGTTTATGTCGTTGAGGAGCTCATACAGCTCATTATTGGATCGAATGAGATCATCATCAACTCGCAATGGACCAGAGATCTTACGTAGGACTTTTTTCTCGAATACTCTTAGGGCTGCTGCATTGGTGCTTAATGGAGTCCATGATTTTGCGCTACTTAATTACCTATTAAGACCTGTTAGACAGACTGATCCTACGCTTGATCTCTGGATTGACATCATTTTTGCTGGTACGGCGGAGCCAAGATAAATAAATTCATAGACAGCATCGAAAGTATAATTACCGGTCGTAAACTGGGATCCGATACACCGTCTGCCCCTACTTGTCGATTATATGTATACTTCATTTTGCCATCATTGACTGTCAGACCCATCTTGATAAACTCCCGTGCGATAGCACTAAAGGTAGCAGTAACATCTCGCTTGCTTAGGGCTATTGAATTCTACCTTATAGTCAACAAAAAGATGGTGTGTGTAGACTTGCCGGTCTGAACGCGCACTGATAAGTTGTAATCAGTGTTTTGACGCGTGATTTCAGTCATTCACACAATATACTCGGAAAGGCCTTGTATGCTAAAGGAGGAAGGCTTATACCCCTGCAGTTGGCTAGGCGGTGGAATCTCTACGGCATCATCATCGCCTCATAAAAGAGTTGAGAAGTGTTGTCTCTATAATCTTAGCACTCCTTTCGAATTTGTAACAAAGTTTCCGTTTTCATCCTTATAGGAAGATGTCCCGGACTTGAAACCTTCGGTTAGACGTTTAACCCTTTGATAGAATTTTCGAGCAATATTCCTACATCTGCACAACTTGATATCCTCATGACCTCGCCTTTCCTGCTCCCCCTTCTTGCGTTTGGAAAGGCGTCTCTTCTCCCTTCTCCTCTCTCTGTAGTTTTCGGCAATGGCTCGATTAGCAGCGGACTTCTTATATTTGGCGTTATCGCCGCAGTTGCCTCCAAAATTTTCCACACTCGAATTCAAGGGCTAAAATCAAGATGATTGTGGTGTATGAATTATAATAGCGGTTACGTTAGTAATATATTTTCTCTTGTTTCTAGTATTTCATTAATTTTATTACAGCGGTACACCGTCATTCATTTATAATTTAATTTTTCGAGCTAGTTTTTCAAGAATTTGTACACTACGAAATAATTTAGGTATAAAAACAATGAAATTTTGGTTTAGTTTGTGTTTTCAATACATTTATCCAAATATGTATGTACAAATTTGTATATAGAATTAAAGATTGTAAAATAACCCTTCAGAAAATGTAACTCTTAAGGCGCTGTCATTATTATTTTCCGAAATAATGAACTTTAAATATTGGTATATCAAACAAACATGCACGGTGTATGAATTAATAGTGGTTAGAGTATATTGGGCATTGCTATATTGGTAAATTTAGAGTTTAGTTGATCAACATCTGTCATAATCAGCCCCAGTGCCTTGCTTTAAAAAACCCATGTCAAGAATTTCCCTCCAATTTATCTCTGAAGATCAGGCGGTTCTGATAAAATTTGTAGTTAATTAAAATTATGTTGAAGTTAATGGCTTTTAATTAAGGTTTTCGTCCTTAATAAAACATATTTCTGATACAAATGCTGAAAAAGTCGCAAAAAGTCACCTGTTAGAAAAATGATTTGAAAAAAGTGATGCAGATAATTAATCTTATAGAAGCACACATGAGGTGCTATTAGTAATTAAAGGTCAAGCAGTGTTATAGAGGTAGATGTAAAATGTGTCGGCATAACTGTTTATCAGATTCAAACCCGTAGTCTATGTATAACCTTAATCTCTTGTCAACTAAAATATGGTCTTAAAGTTTTCAGTTAATATTCCATCAGAATAGCCAAGAGAGATAAGAAATGTTGTCAACAAGGGGTACTATATCTACATCCTTGCTAAACATGTAAATTGCTCCATGTAACAAGTATTCTACTTTCAAAGTATTTTCCCCATTCTTAATATTTTTACATATTGATAACGGCAAATTTGTCGAGCCAGATCTGACTAATTAGTTGTCACTTCTGCAGTCTGTCTTCCCAAATCACCTTCGACGTTCAACAATTGCCAATAATAGAATATTTTTTTAATAAAATAGATGTTCTCTTCGGACAAGGTACTGCACGCTTCACTATCGCCTTAATTGTCTTACCGATAAGACTATTCGCAATGGGATTGGACGACGAAACACAAGATCTGCCGAAAATTCCGCCGCTGTCTATGCGAGTGTGTAGAAGAATCCGTGGCAGTTGATTTCGCGTCGCTCACAAGAACTTCGCCTTTCTCAGAAACCGAGAGGAAACGACCACAGACAACAACGTGTGTTCGTTGAATGGGCTCTGGACCATTTGGCAACTGACCCTAATTTTCACCGAAAAACCATCTTCAGTGATGAGGTCATTTTGGGTATGTGAAACAAAATTTTCGAATGAAAGCCAACTGCCTTCCTTCCTAGTTCAGAATTGCCATCCTAGTTCTAGTATCTCTGCAGGGCATTCTGGCATTCTCCGCTAATCTATCAGTCGTCAATCTTACCAAGTAGAATTGCAGATTTATTATTATTTTATTATATTATGCAATTGTACAACCAAACGTATCATAGTTCCACACAGCGGGGGATGTTACCATTTTAATACCCTTGTCTGCGACAGCTTGTAGTAGATGGCTTTTAGCCATTGCCTCTTGTCAAAATCACTTACAGTTAGAGGGGAGAGTTGCTTTGTTTTGTATGGTATTCGTATCGACTTCAGCGGAATTTGGCTCTTTTTCATAGTGAGTCGAAGCCGATTTGGAAGTGTTGTCATTATCAACGATTAAACCTCCAGCAGTGGTATTGGCAAAGAGTACCAGATCAGGTATTAACAAAATCATTAGTATCTCCTGTGGTTTGTACCCCCAGCCTTATTTTTGGCGGCCATTATCGCTGGTTTCTCAGTCGTTGCACCATTAGTCCGCACACTGATCATACCTAGTGCTTCCATCAACAAAGTGTTTCTCCCATGGATCCCTTAACGCCCTACAGATCCCAAAAATGTTTCATTCTCATTGTCACAGAATCTACAAGTTGGGCACGAGAGAAACCCTATTCTGAATAAGTGTGCCCTGAGTATATAGTGCCCTGTCAAAAGATCGGTTACCAATTTCAGTTTATTTCTGTATAATCTGATACATGATTCAGATCTCTTCTTATAGTACTTTCCCAACAAATGTTTCTATTGCCTCAAACCCAAACAAGAGTCTGCCTTTCTTTATCTTATATTCACTCCACAGAAGGGTTTTGGTCTCATCAGTGACGTGGAAGCTCCCCTACTCCCAAACTCTGCTTTCTGAAGTGTTTCAACTCGAACATCTTCGGCGAGTGGTCAAAGAACACCTAATATCACCGTTTCGAAGATTCGTCTCTAATCAGGCGCTATTTCAGATCAAGTTGGGTAGTTCTTAAACAATCTACCTAACTGAACCGTAACATATAACGGATGAGATATTTACACAGTTTCAACGGTTCGGTCAACAAGGGCCATCGACCCTTCCATACGACGAAACCCATCTAAGGGTTGATCTCATTTGCTTCATTTTCTTTTTATTCAAATTAATAGAAAAAATTACTTTTTTTTTTGGTGCCCAGCTAGTCTAGTATGTAGTGTGCTGGACTATTAGCGTGATGGCCGTGGGTTCTATTTCCCAAAGAATCTGATCTGTTACACTACACAGAGCATAAGGTCTAAGTTACTCAGCTTGTAATAATTATTGTATATGTAATTCTTTTATAATTAATAACTAAATAAGTAAAAAAAAATAATTTAATTTATTTTTTGAACTTTTTTTATAAAATAATTCTGATAATTCTTAATGTTCGAAGATTTTGAAATAATGTTAATATTTTTTTTAGTTAAAACACACTTTAAACTTATTCTGCGCAACACCAAGATTTAATGGTGAAAAGATTTTCTGTATCAACCGTTAATAGTTTCTAATTTAGATGTTATGTAAATGGCAGATAATGAATAATTTCTTCTCCTCTTTTTAGATGAAAATGAAAAGAAACCCATTTTGGATGTTCAAAAGCCAGTATCCCTAAAACCATCGTGGGAAGATCAATCTGTTCCTAATAATGAATTGAATTTCAATGGTAATGTTTTTGTTGTCAATATTTGAATTTTATACAGATTTAAAACAATTTTACTTTAATGCTTTTAAAATGTAATTACAAAATTAACTTTATTAAATAACATGTGTTCGAACTATGTGTTTAAACTAATTGTAAATCTATTTGTTTTTATATGTCTTAAGCAAATTTTTTTATACATACATATGCATACTTTTGAACTGTAACTTGCCTTATAAATTATCTATTTAATATTCATTGTCGTCATTATCCCTTTGCCGATCTAATTACGATATTACAGATCCAATAATAACCAGACTATATCTTCTGTATAATAATATGTCTGATTTTGTTTTTTTATTAATACTTAATTGTATTTCATTTTAATTGTAATATTATTGTAATTCTTAATTTATGCTTTTATTTTTTGTTGTCGGTAAGGATTTCATTCATTGACTTAAGTTAAATAAAAGAATAAAATACCAGGTGATGTATAAGAATAATTAGGTTAGGTTTGAAGACGTGTACTTGTCATTAGGATAAGTACAATACTCGGAGGTCAAAATGACCCATTGTAATATGTCATAAAGGATAAAGAGAGGATAATAAAGAATATGGGGAAAAGAGGGGAAAGGGGAGGATAAAATGACGGAGGAAAAATACAGACCACAAACACACAAGAGAGCTCGACTACAACATTGAAGCCGTAGTAGTTCCTAACCAGATCAACCTGTTAATGAATCTATGGAGAGCCTTAAAGTCGGCACTCGGCAAAGAAACCTTCGAAGAAGCCCCTGCCCAGGGTCCTCAACCCCAGTTTCCAACTCCTCGTCCCAACATACCTTGCAATAGCCCGGCTGGGATCTGTTCCAGTGATCTGATCCCGCGGTGCCCTGTAATAAAACTAATTATAACATTAATTAACTACAGACTGGCCTTATCTAAGCCCAGCAGTAAACTTGTTCTATCATTGTCTATAGCAGGCCATAGCCACCTAGGCACATAACATTTCGATCCATTCCCCTAACGCCTCTTGTCTTCCCCCTGACCCATCCAGTGGTGAGGCCGTAGAGGTGGCAGATTGGGGAGCCAGGACCTACTATCAAGTCGTCTTCATAAAGAAAACTAATGTAGCGAGAGTATCCGCCGTCTCATTACCGAGTATACCGCTATGACCCGGAATATACTACTGATGGATGATAAGCGGGCATTACTGTCGTCACAGCTCTTCTCCATCATAAACTCGATGAGTCTTTCTTCAATTTGTTCCCATCTTTCAGGGGACATTTTGCCATCCAATCCAATCTGACCTGTCGATGAAAGCCAATTGAAAGAATTAGTTAGTTCCCAGGCTCCTCCGTTTTTAGGACATTTTGAACCGGAGGGAGGCACCTCGTCAGATCTATTACTTTTCATGTGATTTCCCTTGCGGGAAACCTGCATGGAAGACTGAGCTGTCGATGTGCCCTTCTTCGCTTTCAACCTTACTCCCTTCTTCTTGGATAAAGGTTTAGCGATAGTTTCTACCCCCTTTCTTTTGTCCATAGAAGATGGAACACCTGGAGGTTTGAAGACTCGAGAAGTCTTC
Organism: Sarcophaga caerulescens; assembly: GCA_927399465.1. Lineage (NCBI taxonomy): Eukaryota > Metazoa > Arthropoda > Insecta > Diptera > Sarcophagidae > Sarcophaga > Sarcophaga caerulescens. Next base: position 82,585,246 of record OV656872.1, on the reverse strand, counting down.
TTTACTCCAGTTGGGAGTAAGGATGCCGAACCTTCTAATCCCTTGCTTGCGTCTTTAGAAGTAGAAGCAATTGGCTTCACTCTCATATCTGTGTTGAACTTTAAAAGAGAAGCCGAGAACTTTCTAGTTTAATTCAATTTATTGGAATGAACATTTTTGTAAAAAAATGAAGTTGTAGAAAATTCATAAGTAAAATATAGAGTTTTACAACAGCGTGATTACAATAATACAATTTATAATATTTACATTTATCTACATAAGAAAATTACACAAACTAATAAATGTAAAGTAAATGTAATTACTCCAGCAATCTGCATGCAAGGGACTTTATTTTTCGCAAGAGTCAGCGCTTCGTGAAAGGACACCACCCGGATATTTGGTTTCATACCGTGAAACGGTGCTCCTGTGACGAGCCAACATCTTCTGCTCCTTAACCGAGAGGGAATCCACATCACAGCTTGCAAATCTCTTCAAGACAGCGCAAACTCTGCGATACGAATTCCTCTCCTTGTGCAAAGCTGAACGTTTCCGCCCAGGTTTTCTTACCTTGTCAGACGGGATGCTTTTACCCATGCACCCGAATCAGTTGCTGATTGTATTGAGTTGGAAGCACCTTGTCTGATGAGAGGATTTCTTAGTGGGGAGGTAACCTCCTCATTGCTCCCAGTGGTACACTGAATACGACTGAAGGGGAACCTTTCGATGATAGTACTATCACCGTCTTCATCGGATAGTGGGGAGATAGAATCTGACTCCACGCACATATCTTCCGTCGATGTGCGGATCGCCGAAGCAGTCACCTCACTAAATGACTCCTCCACAGTCGTCACTTTCATACCACTTGGGGCGAAATTCAGGACGTGCAATGAAGAGGAACAGGTCTTGTGTTTGTTATCTCCTTGTCTTTTTGTTTGTACTTGTCGATATAGTTCCCACGAGCGAGGGGGAAGGGAAATCGATCATGCCATATCCCCCGCAAGCATGACAAAGACTTGGTAAGAAACCTGGTACTGACTGAGGCGTCCAGGTATCAGTGAGGTTCCGTTATAATACAGTCGGATTAGACTCCTGATGAGCACGGATCGCTTAAACTCCAGATTAGGGGTATAGAAATTATATGTGATCGGGCGGGTCGAAAAGACCACCTAAGAGACCCCAGTTCGAAAACAGTCCTCTCACGATATTATGGTAATCTTTAGTTATGCACCCCTTCCCCAAACAGTTTGAATATAGGTACACTTAAGCCCCCACATCTATCTCCCCACCAGGTGGGGGCGAATAGTTAAACGTTTGGCAAATTAAGCGTTTTTAAATGATCATACAATACCTTCTTATTGCCTAGTGTTATATTTTTTATATTTATTTTTTATTATAATACTAAAATTAAATTTTTAGTATTGAAAAAGATATTAATGAACAATACATTTTTATATTTTCTTTTATGTATGTAGTACAAAAACTGGAAAACAAATATTTTACTACACCTAAAGACAAAATGAAAATAGTATACTTTATTTTTTTACTTCACGGCCTTGGAACTCTTATGCCTTGGAATATGTTCATAACAGCCAAAAGCGTAAGTATCAAACGTCCAAAATATGTTTCGTTTATTGCTCTAACTTCTCTGCTATTTTTTCAGTATTTTGTGGATTTTAAACTTGCTTCCACTGAAGCTAATGTTACCTCAACCTACGCTAGCAATTTTATGCAATATATTGGATTTGCTTCTCAAATACCAAATTTAGTATTTAATTGGTTAAATATATTCGTTCATTTAGGGTAAATACACGAAAAGAATTGTTATGAAAAATAAGTTGTTTTTGAAAATATGCTTTTTCAGAGGAGACCTTACAAAACGTATTGTTTTTAGCATTTTATTTGAGTTGGTAATTTTTGTTGTTACCGTACTGTTGGCGATATTGGACTCATCAAACTGGCAAGATGTCTTTTTTTGGTTTACAATGATAAGTGTTGTATTACTAAACAGTAAGCTGTTCGATTAGTTTAGATACACATATGTATATAATTAATATTTTTATTCGCTTGCAGTGGCTAATGGTATCTATCAAAATACTATATATGGAATGGTCGCAACACTACCTGTAAAATATACAGGTGCTGTTGTTTTGGGATCTAATATTAGCGGCCTGTTTGCAGCTATTGTTCAGATTTGCAGCGCTTATATATTTTCATCGTACAGAACTTCTGCAATTTACTATTTCATAACTGCAATGCTGGTGTTGCTTATATGTTTCGATACGTACTTTGCACTCCCATTAAATGTAAGTAATATGTACAGATTCGGTAATAATTATAAGGTACAATGTAAATACACCCAGTGTTCTAAATATCTTTATATTTATATTATTCGTTTCTAGACTAGTAAGATTTTACAACTATGCATCAAACATAGGTTAAGACATATGCTTTACCATTATAAGCATCTGAACGATTTATCGTTCTTTTCTATTGAAATTTTTAATATTTTTCTATGGTACAGAGATAAGTGTTTCGTAAATGAAAGATTTCATTTTATTTTATACTTGAGTTCTACCAAAACCACGGTTATGAATAGACGTAAATAATAACAGCTGTGCTTTATTTTTCTTTACAAATTAAAACAATAACCAACAAAAGAACAAACATTATTTAAATAGTTTTTGATGATAATAATTTTAATACGCATCAAATAAGTAATAACAAAAATTAAAAAAAAGTAATAAACACACAAAAAAGCAAGCATTCTTTGAATGTTTGTTAACAAAACAACGGCAGTTTTACGTGGAGTGAAGATAATTGGTTAGGTTAGGTGTGAGGACATGTACTTGTCATTGGGACAAGACAATACCCTGAGGTCAAAATGGCGCATTGTAAATACGTACTAGAAGAGAGAGAGAAAGGGTAGAGAAGCAGGTAGGAAAATTGAAAAAGGAGAAGAGGTAGGAAACGGAGGATATAAGAGATGGAGAAAAAAATATGATCCAAAAACTCAAGAGAGCGCGACTACAACCTTGATGCCCTAGCACTTCTCAACCAGCTTAACCTATTTACGAATCTATGGAGAGCCCTAATGTCGGCTCTCGACAGCGTCCAAACCTGCACAGGGTCCTCAACCTGATAAGGACAGGAGAGCAGCAGAGGAGGTGTTCAAAAGTTTTCAACTCCTCATCGCAACATACCCTGCAATAGTCCGGCTGGGATCTGTTCCAGATCCTTGTCAGCGATCTAATCTTCCAATGCCCTGTAATGAAAGCGATAACCAATCTCAGGCTGGTCCTATCTAAGCCCAGCAGCAAACCTGGTCTAGCACTGTCTATAGCAAGCCATAGACTCCTAGACACATAACATCTCGATCCATCCCCCCAACGGTTCTGCTCTTCCTTCCAGATTCATCCATAAAAAGTTAAACTAATGTAGCGAGAGCATCGGCCGCCTCATTATCGAGTATACCGCTATGTTCCGGAACCCAGTACAGACGGATTCGATTCCACACCATTCTATAGTGCTCTATCCGGTATGAGTATCTTCAATCCAGGCAGGAACATGGCCTCAGACACAATATAGTCGGTAGTTATTTCCAAAGGTCCGTTTCTCTCCTCAGGAAAGACGATTTTCAGAACTCCAGAGTGTTCTACCGAGCGGCGTTTCCAGCAGCCCAATTCCCTTAGACTGCGCGCTGCAGACTGCTTGACATACAAATCAAGTAGTAGTATCAAGAGTTGTCTGAATACTCTTGATCACTTCGGTGATACGCAAGGAGGCCATTCGCTGAACCTTATCCAAGATTTTCTATTGGAAAATTGCCATTGTGGTTGGCAACGCTGTACCAATAGACGTCAAAATTACAATTTCTGCAAAACAATTTTATATTTTTGTTAAAATTAAAAAAAAAAGAGTTAAAAAACTGATACAAATCGGTAAATATATTGTTAAAAAATTGCGTTTAATAAGTGGACAATTGAAATATGCCGGGAAAAACTCGTATCAGCTTCAATAAAAATATTATTTATTGTAGTCAGTGCAAAAAACAGGTGAAAGAAGAGCATGAGAGCATTGTGTGTAATAATTGCAATAACAAATATCACGTATCATGTACTGGCTTAAGCAAAAAACAATTTTTAGATTTGGTAAACAATGAGGAAAAAGAATATTCGTGTCATAAATGTAAAGAAAGCGGCGGTGGTGACGTAAAAGAAGAATTATGTGAAATTAGAAAACAATTAACTTTTTTTTTTTTTTTTGGATTTTGACAACAGCTGGTTTAATAAACACAGCTGCAAATGGCCAAGCAATGCGCAAAAGGCCAGGGTTTCCCACACAAAAGTATAAAAATGGGATAAGATGGGCGTTCAGAAATGCCTACTTCCTCTGAGATAAACACTAAAGTGGTTAACGGTCCCGAATATCAGCTTCGTTAATGAAACTAATTAGTTGAGAGTATATACCGATATCATGCGAATTCAATAAATCAAGTTTGTAAAATCACGAAATAATTGGTGTTTAATTCTAATACTTACAAATTCTGAACAGTGAAAAATAAGGTGTTCCGAATTGTCGATCATGTTGCAAAAATCACAAACCTCCTTCGTACCATGTGAAGATATACACCACTATAACAGTGGCCGCATAAAAGTCTGTTGATAATTTTGATACCAGTAGGATCCAAGCTACAGTTCGTGAACCAAGTTTTCGTAGGTATTTCAGGAAAAAGAGAGAAGAAAAATCTACGACACCTGCGATCTAGTACAGTAGAAATGCAACCATTCTCGTCGGAGAGAATTTCATATTTCACCAAGTGCATCCCCATACGGAAGTTTAACCTCCAAAGGGGCTCCCAGCGACACAGCTCGTTTGGCCAAGTAATCCACTCTTTCATTAAAGTTAACTACAACATGGGACGGAACCCAGACTATGTGTACCTCAAGTATTTGAGAATTGACTATAGAGTTCACGGTATCAGAAACTAGAAAATTTTTAGAAACAGCATGTTTCTGAAGGACACAAGCATTCCTGCTATCAGTATAAATCACAAGACGAGAGAGATTGTCCTCAATGGCCGTCGTGACAGCCTTTTTAATGGCAATCAACTCTCCAGACCTAACCTGAATAAAAAGAAACGACCAGTAATAATATTAAGAACAGCACACCCAGTACCAGAATCCATGACCGAGGCATCAGTAGCCACCAAAGTAAAATTTCTCGACCTGTAAAAATCGACTGAAGCACGATAGTGAGGCCCAACAACATCCTTAGACAAACCACCATTTTTGTTGAAAGAAGACTCAATAACGACTCTAATCCTATCAGTGGGCTCACATTCTCTGAGAGACGGAACTGAATAAAATATTTCCTTGAACTTACGATATACGAAGGAGTAACTACTAATAATATGAGAGGGTGCAGACCTAATTAAATCCATTAGAGACCGATTATAACACGCAATTTTAAGAAGCTCCTTGGATGCCAGATAAATAGACCTGAGGTGAGGTGGCATTTCATTTGCCAAAACATAAATAGCCTGGACAGGAGTGGAGGGACATAAACCGAGACAGCGTCTTAGACTAGCATTTTGAAAGGTCTGAATCTTCCTATCCACATACATTGGAGCATGGGCTGAGGTAGATCTTGCATATTCTTACTCCTAATGAAAGAACGATAAAATTTCAGTCCATTCTGTGGTCTTAGACCACCCCGGATACTGGACAGTCGTTTGAGGAGATTCGTAGCAGACGAGGACTCCCTCAAAATACGAGTATAGTGCTCATCAACAGACAAGGTATTTTTATTAGTCAGGCCAAGGAACTTGAGAGTCAACTTGGGTAATAGGGCAGCCGTCTAAGGCAAGATGCATGTCAAATTTAGCACGCCTACCAAAGAACATGCATTTGGTTTTGGATGGATTGAATCGCAAATTTAGAGAAGAGCATATGGAACGAAACTGAATAATCTTATTATTAAGATTATCCACCGCCGGATCAAAAAAATCGTCAAAGGAGAGAACCATAAAATCATCAGCATACTGCAAAATCAGCGTTCTTTCATCCTCAAGAGAATGTATACCGGCGGTATATAAATTAAACAGTATCGGACTGAGACAACTTTCCTGAGGAAGACCATTAAAAACACGGACGGACAAATTTCCCATGCACAGCTCCCTATCAGAGAGAAAACATGTAATCCAGTCAATCAAATCCAACGAAATACCCTGACTGACCAGAACGTTTCTCAGAGTGGAAACATTCAAACAGTCGTAGGCACTACTTATATCAATAGCTGCCACGACAACTCTCAAACCCAAGGATTTGAGATATGAGACCCTAAAAAGAAACTCATTCAAACAGGTGGTCGTTGACATTCTTCCCCTATAAGCAAAGGAACGTGCAGGTAAGATTCCAAAATTATCCACCTCCGCAGTCAGCCTACTTTTAACCATAATATTCAGCAACTTTAAAAAGACAGAAATAAGAGCAATAGGTCTGAAGTTCCTAAAATCATCAAGTAAAATATTCCTTTTGGGAATAGGAACAATCCTAATTCTCCTCCAATCCATTTGAATGGAACAAACAGAAAATTGTTGATTGAAGACCTGTAAAAGAGATTCCTTAGATGAAACAGGCAACGCCCTAACCATATCATAGGTTACACTATCCAGACCTCCAGCAGAGGCCCGTTTTCTTGAGTTGAGAACATCACAAAACTCCCTAAAGGAGAAGGGCGTAATGTTGCCATTTGCCAATCTGGGAAAAACTATTTGGATATTAGCGGGAACCTGATCAGCCAAGTGTTCCAAAAAGGAACCATTGTTGTCAGAATCCCAGTTCGAAGGTCCATTAATATTGCCATCCTTTAGACTATTAACAAAACGCCATGCCACCGCCGTGTTCGGTAGATCATCAATTTCCCCTATTTTCCTCTTGTAGTCCTCACTTCTCGCCTTCCGCGCAGCCATTTTCCAGGCTTCAGAAGCATTTACAGAATCCTCCAAATTAACCTGAGTTGGATATTTCGTAGCTTTCTTCCTCGCAGCAACGTGTTTCCTAAAAAGACTAAGCAGACCATCATTCCACCAGGACTTGGGAACAAAATTACTAGATTTAAAGGTTGCACCAGAAATCTCCCTACCGAAAGAGTCCATAATGCATCCCACATCAGGTTGCAGTTTTAAAGAAGAAAAATTCTCCATTAGTCTGCTCTTAGAAAGGAATTTAGTAGGGGCCACAGCAACTGCTCCGATCTCAATAATTATAGGAAAATGATGCGAGCCTCCGGACAACATGGGACCTGTTCGCCATTTCACAGATAAAGAAGATATTTTAGCAAAAGACAGATCCAAAACAGACCCTATGTTGCTATCAAGATGAGGAAGAAAAGTAACGGAACCATCGTTGAGGCAGACAAAATCCGATCGACTGAAGATATCGCTTAACCCATTACCCCGAGGAGTATCAACACTGTCACCCCAAAGGGAGTGACGAGCGTTGAAATCTCCACCCAAAATAACATTACCCATATTCTCCAGAAAAGACAATAAACGTGACAATTCATTGGCACACACTGTAGTCGATAGACTAGGTGGAATATAAACTGAAACAAAAACAAAATTAGGGTCCAAATTGAGAGTTTTGACAATGATCACATCGAGACTGGTGGCAAAACCAATTCTTTTAGCACGAATAGATTTCCTGACACATATGGCACAGCCACCATATTTATCAGGACGAGTTCTGGAAAACATATTAAAATTAAGTAATTTGCAGTCAGGATCTGTATCGTCAACGTTAAAAATTTCAGAAAATAAACAAACATCAACATTATAATTGTTGATGTAAAACTCAATTGAAGACTTATTTGATCTTAAACTCTGGACATTGTGCTGTATAATCTTCATTATTTAAGGGAAAGAAATGACGAAGGATCACCAGGAACACGTAATTCAGAAAGAGCATTAGATATTTTGTTGTTGAAATCATTCAATACACGAAGGTGAGAACCAGTTCTCTCCTTGGTAAAGAAATCCTTGATAAAGGAGGAGAATTCGGCAAAAATTCTCTCAAATTCAGAAACCTTGACATTATTCTCCCTATATATCGTAGGGATTGTGGGTTCAGTAATGGTCGGCTGAAGGGGAACAAAGTTAGGAACAGGCCTGGGAGGAGGGGGCTTCGCATAAATTACACGATTGTATCTGCGCTTGGTAAGAATCTTATTAACCTCGTTGTCCCTGTCCTTCACAGGAGTGGGCTTGGCCGCTGGAAGAGCCGGGAAATTATCGTCATACTCGTTGAAAATATCAAAACGGTTCGTAGAATACGATTTCATAACTTCAGTCCTTGAGAGACGTTTAATAGTCATTATCTTCAAAATGTCATCCTCCTCACACCATTTGGGGCATAACTTTCTATCACAACTGGAGTGCGATAAACTACCACATAACAAACACTTCTTGATACAATTTCCATCACAAATCTCATTCGAACAGTTCAAACATCTTTTCTTCGACCGGCAGCCCTTTACTGTATGGCCAAGGCGGCCACAATTACGACATTGTCTAAGAGGTGGGTAGTAAATATTAACCCTAACCAAAACAATATGTTCCGGAATATTACCAGATCGAAAACCTATCTTGACCGAAAAGGTAGGAGTCTCAACACCACTCTCTTTATCCTTTCTAAAAAAGCGCCTAACCGAAACAATTTCAACATCCGAAGTTGAAGTATTCCTAATGTACTCATCCGATAAGTCTAGTGGAATGCCGTGAATTACTCCATACGAGTAAATAAAAGTGTCCGGAATGAAAGCCCTAAGACCCATAGAAGTCAGGCCTTACCAACAAATTCATTGGCACTAAAAGCCGAGTCAAACTTGATACGATAAAGTGTCCTTCCTATAGGGGTAATCAGTCGAATACCATCAACCTTAACTTTTCGTATCCTCTGATACAAAAAAAGGGAATTACGAATTTTCCCATTGTTGGGATCAGCGTTGAATGAATCAACCAAGACTAAAAACTCACCTTCATGATTTTCAGGATACCAATTTATGGACTGTGCACTGGTGACAGCTGCATGTTCCCCTGGCGGTCCACTTGTCACAACATTAACCTCATTAGAAACCTCAGGCACTACAACCATAGACGTAGCCCTGGAAGCTGCCATTCTCAATTTCACATTCTCCAAAAGTTCGGGTACAGAGTTATTCAAATCCAGTAAGGACGAACTGAGCTCGGATACACCTGTATTAATTTTATTATTCTTAGCCAAAGGGGCAGAAATATCCGGATCGGAAATAGTCCTCTTCACATTACGCGATTTTCTCGAATCAGCCTTTAAATTGGCCTGAAAAAATTTCTCGAAGTCCGGCTGCGATGATGTGTGAGCAAAAGGGGACGAGCCGTCGTCCCCCATCCTCTAGATTTTTCCAACACGCAACAAAGAATTTAATTTCTCAGCAGTGAAATAAAAAGGAAGAAAAAAAAAAGTATAAAAAAACCAAAACTAAAACGTAATTTACAAACTTGTTTAGTTTCAAAATTATATGTAGGAAAATTCCACAACAAAATTAACTGTAAAAAGTAACTGTAAAAAAGCTTCGCGATAAATCTATTTTGCTAAAAAAAAAAACCAACCGTACGCCACAAGTGTGTAGAGAGAAGTGGAAAACAATTAACTAACCTCGATCAGCTGTCCGAAATGAGAGATTCGATAACTTTTATATCAAAACAATATGATGCAATACTACGAGGGGTGGTAGAAAATAAAAAGAATTTTGATACTGTTAAGAAAGAAAACACTTTGTTAAAAGCTGAGGTGAAAGAATTGAAGGAGACTGTAAAATTTTTGAGTGATGAACAGACCAGCAAAAATTGTATAATCAGAGGTGTTGATGTTCATGAAAATGAGACTGCCATAGAATAGATACTTTACTAAAAATTTCTAATAATGTTGGAGTTAATGTAAAAGAACAGAATGTTGAAGATGCGTATATAATAAAAAATAAAACTGAATCAAGAAATAAACACACTCTAATTGTTAATTCAATTCCAAAAAATCAAAGGAAATTTTAATGGCTGCAAGATCTAAACTAAAAGAAAAGGAAAATACAAAAGATATATATATTAATGACTATTTAAGCCGGGAAACCCTAAAAATTTTTGAATATGAGAAGTCATTAAGGAAAGTTGGATATACCTCTGTATATACCTACAATGGGAAAATTTACGTCAAGCGAAGCGCAATATCACGTCCAAAATTGATCAAAAATGAGGCAGATGTTGATGATTTATTATTTGAAGCCACTGCTAATCAAAATAGGCGCAGATGGTTTCAAGCACCAGATGTGAGGGAAGAAACTATGTCCCCAGCTCAATAGAATTGCATTTATTTATATATATTCATCTTTTATTATTAAAGTTTTATTATTATTTTTTTCTTCTTTTATATGAATAATAATCATTTTAAAAATTTAATTTCTTTTGCAAACTATTATCATTCAACAAATGTCCCCCTGTTTGATATTATATCTGTAAACATGCGAAGCATTTCTTCAATCGAAAAATTTAACAAATTTAAACTAATAATATCTAAATTTCCAAAAATACCTAGCATCATTGCGGTTCAAGAAACTTGGTTTTCATCAAATACAACAAAAATTTACAATATCTTTGGCTATAATGCTATACTTTGCTGTAGAACAGATGGATATGGTAGGACATCGATTTATGTACATAAACAAAAACATTAAATATAAAATAGAAAACTGCGAAAGCAAAGACTTTATTGAAGCTATAACAATTTCGTTAGAAAACCTAAAAATCGATGGAAAATCTTTAAAATTTACATCACTTTATAGATCCCAAAAATGCAGTTTAAATTCTTTTTTGAGCTTTATGGAAAATTTATTAACACGACATGGTCACTACCCTGGAATAGTTGTTTGTGATTCAAATATAAATTTTTGGCAAAATTCGTCTGAATCTGATTTATTTGATACATTTTCAAGCTTCAGTTACAAAAATTGTCATCATATGATAACGCCTTCAGAAACTGGTACATGTATTGATCATGTTTATAGCAACATCACAGATGATATTATTATAGATACTATTGCTTGCAATTTTACTGACCATTATATTTTATCTATTAAATTAAATACAATCGTCAATACTCATGATTGTATTGAAACAATAAAGAAAACTTGTGACTATGAACAAGTGATGAAATAGCCTTAATAACGTTCTGCCAATATATCAAGAGACTGGAAACCCATCTGAAGATACTTCGAAATTAATACAGATTATTGCATCAACAGTCGAAAATGCTACTATCGAAAAGAGACAAAGAAAAATGATAAAAAATGAACTGGCTCCATGGATGAACAAAAACTTATTACATTTAATAAATTATAAAAAAAATTGCTAAAAATGATGAGACAAGATAAATACAGCGTTGAAGACATACTAAAACGAGTTAGTCGTGTTATAAGGAAAGAGTGTTAATGAATAATCATTATCACGATAATTTAAATCAAATCCAACAGGATCCAAAAAAATGTTGGAAGTTTTTAAACGAAAGCCTAGGTAGGAAAATGAAAGGTGAAATTAATATTGACGATAATGGTGCTATTATTACTGGTTACCAAAAAAGTGATACATTTAACAAATATTTTCTTTAAATTCCAAAAGCTTTGAAAGATAAAATTTTATGTCTACTTGGTGATTCGTGTAATATCCTAAGAACACTACAACATTATCAAAGCGTATTTAACTTCTCTTATATAACAGTGGTTGAAATAATTAATATTATTACAGAATTTGATTTAAAGAAAAGCTGTGGCCCTGATGGAATTTCAGCCAAAATTTTATTTCAATCTTTACATTGAAATCTATCTATCTATCTCCTCATCTTACAACAATATTTAACAATATGCTTGCTACTGGTACATATCCCGAATATTTAAAGATTGCAAAAGTTGTACCGATACCCAAGACAACTAACGCTGTGAGAGTAGAAGACTTTAGGCCAATAGCTTTACTTTCAATTATTGACAAAATCTTAGAGAAAATACTCCATAAACAACTCTCGTCATATTCTAATGATAACAGGCTATTATATGAACACCAATATGGTTTCAAAAAAGGATCTGGTACTGAGGAAGACGTTATAAATGTAGTAAATAATATATGTGAAGGTTTAGATGAAGGATTCAGTGGTGTGGTGGGTATCTTTTACGATTTTTCGAAGGCGTTTGATCTTGTGGATCATACAATTCTTATTGCGAAACTTGTATATTATGGAGTGGAAGGAAGAGCGATTGCCTTGTTAAAAAGTTATCTGTGCAACAGAAAACAGTATGTTGAAGTAAACAATCTCAAAAGTACTGTTGGTATGGTTGAGTATGGAGTTCCGCAGGCAATGTATTGGGCCCATTACTATTTAGTATATACCTCAATGACTTAAAACATTTAAAACTTTTTGGTAAACTTTATATGTTTGCCGATGACATAAGTGTTTTTTATCCATATAAACATGAAACTTCTCTAAAAGCTCACATTGAATACGATGCAGCAATAATTATGGAGTATGCGAGGCTAAAGATTTAGGCCTTATATAGTTGATGGACAAAATTTTAGTATTTTTGTGGATGGTAAACCTTTTCACGAAGCTCCCTCAACGAAATATCTTGGTGTGCATCTGCAAAGCAACTCATCATGGGATTTACATAAAAAATCTTTAAAATCAAAAATTGCTTCAGCTACTGGCTTGATTTTAAATTTAAAAACAAATTTAATGTTGAAACTAAATTATTGATTTATCAAGCTCTAGTTCAGAGTCATTTAAATTACTTAGCTATTGTGTATTTATGGAATAAAAGCAATGAGCTTAGATCACTTCAAAGATCTCAGAATAAAGCTTTAAAAACAGTATTCAATCTGCCAACGACCTTTTCAACGTTACTGCTATATAAAGATGTATCACCGAAAATTCTTCCTATATATGGGTTACACAAAATGCAACTTTTACTGTATGTTTATAAATCTACTAGATGACCCGTGCGAATATTCCGCACCGTTAGTTGTCATTTTTGTAACATAAAATGAAAATAATTAATAGAAATTTTATTAAAAGTATAAAAATATTAGAAATCATAATATATTTGGTAATTTACGGTTAATTACCAATTAAAAAAAAAAACGATTTTATTTAATGCAACACTAGGGTTAAATATTATTTCATTTATTTAAATTTAAAGTTCAAAAAAGCTAATTTAATTTAGGATGGCTTAGGATTTTATGGATCCCATGTTGGTCAGGAACGTCTGCAGCCGATCAGGATTTTTGTCAAAGAGACCGGAAACAATGGCGGCATGTCTTTTTATCTCGCTGACATTGACAGCTCCTAAGTGCGTGTTTACACGACGGGTGACAGATAACGATGTTGGCAACGCTAAACATAGGGTGCCACATTACTCCCCGGCTAGATGAAAGCTACCGGAATCTTACTGGAAGATTAACACGTCTGCCGCATCTGGTAGATTTCGGCGATACCCTTGAAGAATTATGCCGCGTTGTAGTATGCTTATCTTTTTGCAAAGGAATAGCTTGAGTTGATATTGGGTCATGGTTGGGTTGAGGTACTTGGTCATCGGTGTCGACGTCGTTATGATCAGGTTGTATAACTTGTGATTTTTCATGGCATTGCTTTTCTTGTAGGAAGATGTTTTCGTCTGGGTACTCGATAAAGGCTGGCTTGAGTCTGTCGATGTTTATATTTACGTATCGGTTGCCACTTTGTATCGTAAAATATTTCGTACTCTTTCGAATAATTCTAAATGGGCCATCATATGGGTGAGTGAGTGATGGCCGTATCGTATCATTTCTTACAAAAACGTGAGATGATGAATTTAAAGAAGGACTGACGAAGGCTTTTGGTGTTGTATGATGCGATGTGTTTGTTGGTCTAAGCTTCTGCATTGCCAATCGAAATTGTGAAACAACCTCACTGGTTGGTACTGTTGCCTTGGTATTGGTGAAAAATTCTCCGGGAATTCTTAAATTTGTACCATACACAAGCTCTGCGGGGGTTGCGTTGATATCCGGTTTAAAAACGACACGTAGTCCAAGCAAAATAGATGGGAGACTGTGAACCCATTTTGCAGGATCGTTGCAAAGGATGGCAGCTTTGAACACACGATGCCATCTCTCTATTAAACCGTTGCATTCGGGGTGATAAGGCGTTGTACGAAGATGGGAGGCGCCAATCAGCGATGTAAGTTCAGTAAAAATTGATGATTCAAACTGCCTTCCTCTGTCGGATGTAATTTTCGCAGGTACACCAAACCTTGCTATCCAGTTATGCAGGATTGCTTTCGCAACAGTTTCAGCGGTCATATCTGGCATAGGTATAGCCTCAGGCCATCGTGTAAAACGGTCTATAATGGTCAAGCAATATCTATGACCATCGCACACAGGAAAAGGGCCCACGATGTCGATATTAATGTGACTGAAACGTTCTTTTGGTGGTTCGAATTTCGATGTTTTCGACCTGGTATGGCGCTGAATTTTTGAACGCTGGCATGAGATGCAGGTTCGTACAAATTTTGCACTATCTCTTCGTATATCTGGCCAAACAAAACGTTAAATTCAGCTCGTGCTGCAGCTAATTTTTCGGGTGATTAGCGTCGGGGTCGAGAGTGCACTGGTTGGCCAGTTGTTTCAATTCGATGGAAAATTGTTGACTTCGTAGTCGTACCGTATGGTTTAATTTTTAAAATATCGGCAAAATCACGCAATATATCATAAAATGGGTTAAATGTTTTAATTTCAGCGGCGCTCAGATGAGAAAATGTCGTCGAAGGCAGATGGTTGCCAGTCGTAGGGTCGGACGTTGTTTGTCGAAGTATCGCAAACCAAATCAAGCTTAGAGTGCTGTATTTTTGTTGTGCGGTCGATAATCTCTTTGAAACGTTAAATTCAGCTCGTGCTGCAGCTAATTTGGTCACTCGAGATTCCAGACGCCATGAACCAAAAATCCATGGTCGCAAACCATGATTCGATGTTCGAACTGACCATTTGTGGCAATGGAAGACGCGCGTACACTGCTGATACGTTGGCGGCGACGGGGAATCGGGTCGTTGATGAGGCATTTAATTTGCCGTTGCTGTGTCGGAAAATGTTGGCTTCTCGTTGTCGCTCACATCAGTCATTTTTCCAAAATGTGGTGCGTACCGTTATGACCGTTAGTCAATGCACTCGTATACGTGCAAACGCAATTTCGTTTATGATTAGCAAAAAAATATTTTTTGCCAAGATCACGTCGGGGTCACCAATTTGGTAATTTACGGTTAATTACCAATTAAAAAAAAAACGATTTTATTTAATGCAACACTAGGGTTAAATATTATTTCATTTATTTAAATTTAAAGTTCAAAAAAGCTAATTTAATTTAGGATGGCTTAGGATTTTATGGATCCCATGTTGGTCAGGAACGTCTGCAGCCGATCAGGATTTTTGTCAAAGAGACCGGAAACAATGGCGGCATGTCTTTTTATCTCGCTGACATTGACAGCTCCTAAGTGCGTGTTTACACGACGGGTGACAGATAACGATGTTGGCAACGCTAAACATAGGGTGCCACATATATCATACATATTTACATATTTACATACATACATACATACATACATACATATGTTTAAATGCTTTTATAATACTTCTTTGAATACAATGTTAGAGGTAATGACATGATCATCGTTAACTTTTTGCCCGTACGAATCCTTAATACAAACAAAAATATCTTTAAACGTACGCACTCGAGAAAAAGCCACGTATAACTGCCCATGTGAAAAGACTGGTTCTGGTAAATACAATCCTACCTTTTAAATGGTTTAACCTTGTGCTTTGTTTATCGTCATAGCCACAGAATATACACAGAAGGGAAAGCAATGACGTTTGACAAACTCTCATAACATAATTTTACTAAAATAGTTAGAGGGAGAAAAAAAATGAATTATAAGTTTTGCAAAGCAATGTGTTAGAAGCAACAGATATACAGAAGAGTGAAAACTGGCGGATAAAGTTGAAAAATTAAATGTAAACAAACATTGATTTTGTGTTAAAAAAGGGAAAATTTGGGATATTTTTTAATTTCTTCAATGAAAAGTTTAAAGATTCTTAAATATTTAATTATTAATCGAAATGTATGTGGTTTTTGGTCGGAATGAATATAGTTTCTTGTGCAAAAGGTAAGTAAGAAACTAAATATATCAAGATCAAATAAGACATATTGCTCATAAAATTTTTTTCTTGCAGAACTTTGTGTATATTATCAGCATTTATTAATTTCTTGAATGAAAAAGTTTAAATTGGGTAATTTTTTTATTATTAATCGAACTCTTAGCAATTTCTCTTCACAATGAAATAAGTTACGTGTGTAAAAGATAAGTAAAAAAAAAAAAAATATAACAAAATATATACTCATAACTTTTTGTTTCAGGAATTTGTGAATATACCCCCAAATTGGTTAAATACTAAGTTAGTGACAATCGATGAAAGGTGTCACCAAATACATTAGTTCCGTATTACGTTTCCCCAATAAAACAGTTCATTTCCTTTCAAAACTATTCTATTATTCTACAAAAATATCATCAATTTCTACCAAAATAGAAAATAAAAACCCACCCTAAAATTTAACAAACATAAATAAACAAAACAGAAATAATCAGACAGAGACAGAAATACTTTTTGGTACTTGTTGGTAATATTTGCTGTCCCTTTCACACAATTTTAGTAAACGTCAAACTTTCGTTTCCCTTCTGTGTATATTCTGTGGTCATAGCAAAAGCAACTTTCACATGACAATAACGACATTACCAAAATGGTTTTTACAACTTTATATATTATGTGGAATAGCATCACAATTAAACGACCCTGTTTATCGTACTTGATCTAACAACTAATGCAAAGTATTGCCAAAACAGCTTTTTACAACTTAATATGCATATTATATATAACTGACTTAGTAATAAACGGCATTATAGTAAATAGCGGTATTGCCAGAATGGATTTTAATACATACTATATTATGTAGAACTGCATTACTATTAAGCGACCCTGTATTACCACACTTGAACAAAAACATATAATCATAATGACAACAGTATTATCATGCAGTTCTATATAAAATATAATTTTTATCAATGAAAATATAAATTTTTCAATTTCTAATTATTTTTTTGTCATTAGTGTTAGATATAAGCTTTAAAATGAGATATCATTCATTAAATTTGATGCGGTGGTATGGGAGATATTTGCAGCCGACAGAAAAAAGTGCTTTAGAAATAATATATATGATACACAATATTGGCGACCATACTATTCTATTTTCACGGAATCAACATAACTTTAATACCAGAAACGCGAATAATCTGAGTGTAAGCTTTTGCCGTTTGGAAAAAACTAAACAAAAAGTTACTTATATGGGTAGTTTGGAATATAATAGGTTACCAGAAGATATAAAAAATATTGAAAGAATTTCAATTTTTAAGAAAAGCGTTAAAGAATATTTATTCGATAACATGGAATATTATTACATTTTAAACCATTTTTTTTTTTTGTTCTCTAAAACATTTTTGAATATCGATATTATAATTCTTAATAATAAGTTTTTTTATATATTCCTTGCCAACTGACCTCAAAAATGTCCATATGGATGCTGAGGCAACGACCATTTTTTGTAATAAACTAATTTTTGAAAAAAAAAAAAAAAAAATAAAAGGCTTATCTAAGGCACTCCACCAAACAACATAACCATAAGTAATAATCAGTCTAACAATCACCAGATATATCCAGCGAATAGCCCTAGGCGGAAAATCCCAACTCTTACCTACGGAGTTCTTACACTGATAAAGAGCAATCAATCCCTTCTTCATTCTTTCCTCTGTGTTCCCTTTCCACTTCAGAGGATAATACTGATGATAGCGAAGGTATATGGCGGCAAGTACTATGTAAATCGAATAATCTCCGGAAAACTACATCACCAAAAAATGCACTTGCACGGAAAAAATTAATCTTTCAGACGAACTAAGTACATCAAAAGCAAATTAGTTACATTGATAACGATAAAAATTAGCGAGAAGGAAAAGCAAAAACTGCCACCATTAATTATCTCTGATGACCAAATCTATTTCATATAATTGGGGCAAGAAAGGGCAATCAACGCTAGTTGAAGATATCAATGCAGAACTTTTGCCGTTAGGACACCGAAAGTCCCTGCCAATGTTCTCCAAAAACTTGGGACACAAGTAATATAATATGATATAAAAAAATATTAATAGTGCTATCGTACAGTCACCTAAAAACATGATTCAGCTCTGGGCTTTTATTGTTAGCAGTTCGGTCATACCAAAACTTGTAAGATGTGTGTAAAATGTGGGTATGATTATACCCAATAGCTGAATGTAAAAAGAATAGAAACACTTCCCCTGAATGTTGACACTGTAGATTCAATATTACGTTCTAGATTCAATTTTAATTCAAGCAGTTTGAATGGATCATAAGACTTCAGGGTTGTAAATATTTTAAAAATTCTAAAATTGAGCTATCTAAACTCATTCTTGAGGTTCTGGGTTTTTAAAATCAAACTTTTCTATAGTTCACTTATAATTTTCGAAATAATACACCTAGACATACACCTTAATATTAGTTTGACTGCGAAATTCCATATTAACGCAAAGTTGACACAAATGAAGTTAAAACTATTTGAAATACATTGGCTTATTGATAGATTGTGCTAAAACTGGACTGTAAACTCCCTTAAAGCCAATATGGCATTATATGTAGAGAAAATTCAAAGGCGCCTAAAAGGATATTACGGATCATTACTGTAACATCTTGGTATATCAAAAACTCCAAACATTCATAAAGAACTCGATGTACCAACAGTAAAGAATGAGATTGAAAAATATTCCGAGAAATCCTTGAACAAGCTCGTTATACATTGCAATTTCCTAGTTCGCATCATTTTGGAATTGCGTGGTCATTTAAAAAGAGGGATACTACAGTAGGCATTTCGGTATAAACAAAAATTTATATATCGGTGCGAATAGTATGAAATAGGAAAGCTTGTTTTATTTCTGGCGTTGATGCAGTCTAAATAGTTACTTTTAGTTTTAAGATTCGAGTAATTATTTATTTCAATAAATATTTAATATTCAGGAAAAAAATATGTTGTTTACCGTGTAGGAGAGGTGTTGCAGATGTCCGTCCAGTGGAGAATTAGTATCCGAAAAGTATGTGACTGAGAAAATTATACACCTATTACAGATGTCATTCTCCCGTTCATTAGTAACTTTTCATTTCATATAAATGGCTTTAAAATTTACAAATAAAGTATTAAATTACTGACGGTTGGAAACAAAAGTAACAGTTTTATCGCAAGGTAGTAATATAAATATAAAGTTTCAATTACCGTAATTAATTGCTTTTTGCTGTCGAAAATGAATCCGTATAGATTTATACATTTTATTATTTATTCAGCCTTAAAAAAGTAAAGAAACATTTTTGATTTGTACTTTTATGGCGTAGCAATATAATCGTTAACTAGTTTTTAGGCTCATTACGAGTTTCAGTGGATTTCTCTGTATATGTACAATAATCATGAAAAATTAGGTACTTTTCTATAATATTTTTTTTAGAATTATGCAATCCAATTTATGTAAAATATAGGTCCTTAACTAAATTCATAAAAGTGGCCAGTCTTTTATAGTAGATATATTAATCTTGGATGTTAGTCTATAAGACATGTTTAATTGTAAAACATCATAGCGCTCTATTTATAGGCTGTGAAAGCGAAATTTTAAATTTTATTAAATTTATACAGTATGTTAATAATATTTATTGAAACAGATTGTTTAGTTTATTAGTAATATTTATTTATTTTACAGAAATTTTACAGATACTATGAAATTTTGAGACATAAGGAAGAAAAACCTTTGGATAATGCGAATGATACAGAAGTACCTTATTGGAAAATATTTAAAAAAGCTTCCCCTCAACTTTTCAACATTTTTTTAATTTTTTTTGTTACTCTTTCTGTTTTTCCTGCTGTACATTCTGGTAAGTAGTTTCAATTAAATTTACGCAATACCTTGTTGCTATTTTTATTATAAGTAAAATAAGTTTTTATTTCGTACACAAATCGTCGCTCTGTTGATTCTACTTATTTCGAAAGATTTTAATTATGATCTTTATGTTGAGGTTAACTCAGCATTACACTCACACTTTGAAGTATTTCTGGTGGCTGAATTTTTTATAATAAAATTGTTTACATATGTATGTACGTGAGCTGGTTTCTTAGTCGAAAATTGAAAGCAAAATTGATAATCAAATTCATTTCAAATTAGTAAAATTTTAAAGTTGAAACTCCAACGGTCACATATTCTCTTACATTTAATTTATGGGTCTTTCACCCAAGCCTAAAGTTCGTTAGCTAGAAAAGAAAGAATTGATTTTATTTTTAATAGTCTCTGTGCTTGAACTAATAAAACGGGCACATAAGAGCAGTTTTTCTAAGATAACATTGGGCAAATTATAATCCGTAGAGCCTCCAAAGGAGAAGCGATTCTGTGCATCAAGACGTTTGGGACGTTTCGTCAGGCAATAAACTGAAACTTGAGACAGGCAACCAACCGTTTAATTAGAAGTACTCCGTTGGTTGAGAAGGCTATGTTGACAATTATTTTCTGCGTGTCTGGTATGTGTAAAACGCGTTGAACATATAAAGCATAGAAGAAAGCAAGGATTGCATTAGAATAGATTTATTAGCTAAAATGACCTGTGCGCAATCTTGAGTTATTGTCTGTGAAGATGGATAACAGAAAAGTGTTCAGCTGAATAAATTACACTTAGCTCATGTCTGATTTGACAGATAATTAGTTTTATCCTTCCGCTGAACGAATATGGTTGTGTATACGCGAAAATTGTACGCAATTTTGGAAGAAGAGAAGCACCATCAGCTCCGTATGTTCGTTATCTTGTGAAAAAAGTGAAAGAAACTGGCATCCTCATCGATAAACCAAAGCGTAAAAAGCCAAAAACAGTGCGTACACCCGAGAATATTGCTGCTGTGGCAGAAAGTGTGCGTGAAGCGCCATCAACATCAATTCACCGTCGTTCTCAACAATTGAACATTTCGGAGATATCATTGAGACGAATTTTGCATAAAGACCTTGGTATGACGCCATACAAAGTCCAATTGGTTCAGGAATTGAAGCCAATTGACCATCCAATGCGTTTTCGCTTCTCTAAGTGGGCCTGCGATCGACTTACAGAAGATGCCGATTTTGGCAAAAAAAATCATCTTTTCAGATGAAGCTCATTTTGATCTTGGCGGGCATGTAAACAAGCAAAATTGTCGCATTTGGGGCACAGAAAACCCGCACGCATACATTGAAAGGCCGACGCACCCAAAACGAGTCACTGTTTGGAGCGGATTTTGGTCCAGAGGCATAATTGGGCCATTTTTCTTCGAAAATGAGCAAGGAGTGGCCGTTACAGTCAATGGCGATCGTTATCGGGCCATGTTGAACGAATTTTTGTTCACAAAAATTGAAGAGGAGGATATTGGCAACATTTGGTTTCAACAGGACGGCGCTACGTGCCACACAGTCGAAGCTACACTCGATGTTTTGCGCCGCTGAGCTGATGTCGTTTGGCCACCTCGGAGCTGCGATTTGACACTGTTGGACTATTATTTGTGGGGTGCCGTCAAAGATAAGTGTTACGCCGACAAGCCAGAGACAATTGACGCTTTAAAGGACAATATTCGTGAAGCCATTGGTGAAATACAGCTGCACACAATCGATAATGTGCTTAAAAATTGGACCGATCGTGTAGGCTACTGCATGGCCAGCCGAGGCAGCCATTTGAATGAAATTATTTTCCATTATTAACTGGAAGGATTGTACTTTCAAATAAAAAAAGAAATTTGAAAAAATATTCAGTAGTTTTTTTAAGCATTTTCAAAAAAAAAAAGTTATTTGGCGGACCCTTTAAATACACAACATTGTATGACAAATCTCTAAAACATCTTTTGGTTAGGCGGAAGCTTAATGTATCGCATTTGGACACATTTGTTTCTACAGCTGTTGTGTTAAATAAAAAGCATTGCGGTAAATTCTGACCAAACCGCGAAGAATTTCTCATAGCCGCATATTTTGAAGAGTGAACAGCATTTCTTTTGGTCACGCGGAAAAATTTTGAGCCCAGTTTCATTTACTTTATAAAATCATCGTGTGGTGTAATTGTCAATGCTCCAATAGAGAGGGCAAAGTAACAACCATAGTACTTTACACCTCTAAAAGGACCGTAGGTAAGATTTGGGAGCTTAAGCCAATCTAAACCTACTAGATATATCGGGTCGTGATGAAACAAATCTTGGTTTATAGTGTAAAAGTGGACTGTGTACATACACCGACTAATAGACAGAGTGTGCAGGCATTCAGCAGTCCTGACCACCCAGAAATTTTGTTCCATTCCGGCATTAATTTCTATATTCTAAAAGAGGACATTAAGTTAAATCCTGGTCCAACATGAACTATGGACCTGCTGCTATTCTGGGAAGACATTCGAGTGAATTGAATAATCTCTTACAATTCTTTGAATATGACATTTGCTTTTATAATTTTACTTAGGAACTTTTTGAAGATCCGGAGATTTTCAGTGGATCCCTTGAGCTTTATACCAATGTTAGGCATGGTGGGCTGTGGTGTGTGCCAGGAGTACCGGTGTGAAGTGAGCGTCAAGATACGAATGTCTCCATAGGGTTGGCGACAATATCTGTCAATCATATTCAGTATATATCAAACAACATCATATTTATTTATCGTGTTAAAGATTTTTTAATATTTTGCTTTGATTTAAAGAAAAGTGCTGAAGAGTCGTATCAAATGCTGGTCGAGATGTTCATGCTCTATCAGAAGATTGTTCAGAAATAAAAATTTTGATTTGAGAACTGAATAACGTGTAAAACCACCAAAAAAGTTTTAAGACGCTGAATTGCAAACAATATTGAGTGAGGATGATTCTTTGAGTCAGAAACAAATAACAGAAACGGTAAATGTTGCACAACAAACAATTTCTGACCGCTAAAAGTTATGGAGCAGATACAAAAATCTGGCGCACGGGTATCATATGAATTGAATGACAGACGGACGCAAAGCCACTTGTGAAATCACTGGCGGTGTAAAATGGATTTATTTTCAGATCTTAAACAGAAAAAAATCAGGGTTTAATCCATAACAACCATCAACTTTGTCTGCAAATCCAAATGGATTCGACAGGAAGAATGTGTTGGGTATCTGGTGCAACCAGAGAGGTGTGATGTACCACGAGCTCCTAAAACCTGGTGAATGCGTTGATAATTGGTTTTATTAACGTGGAATTTACAAATTGCCTGAAAGAAGGCATGAATGTATAGCCAGCAATACTTTGAAAAAAATGTTTTTTACTTTACTTACTTAACCCATTCGATCCCAACCAAAAAAAATACTTTATTGTATTAAAATATATTTTATTAGGATCTACTAAAATAAAAAAAAAAAATGTTGTTGGAAAATATGTTTTTGGGGCTGCACCCAAGCGAGTACACCAAACAACACTTTTCTAAATTTTTTAAATAATTTTTTTTATTAAATTATAGTTAATTAATCTGTTTACTTTACTTTTCACTTAAATTCGACTGCATTTAGTTTAAAATACAAAGGATATATATATGTACGTCAACATGTCGAGCCATAACCGCAAAAATATCTCAAGCGACATATTTTTCATATATCGTTTTTTGTAATAAATAAATTCATTGACATCATTTGCATCATCTATAAAAATTACAGGGTCACACTCTTTACCGTTATGAATTTATAACAAAAAAAAGTTTTACTTTCTAACTTGATTTGCACAAGAAATAAATAATTAAAACCTTCTCCTGTAAAATTTCGTTTTTGTCGCTTGAGATATTTTTGCGGTTATGGCTCGATGTGATGAGAAGTGCAAAAAATGACAAAATATAAAAACACTTACAGATAAAAGAGAATGATAACTTACCGTTATATTTTTTTTACTTTCTTTTACTATTTATTAATTCTTTACATTCTCTATTAATGTTATGAAAAACAATTTTTTTAAAAAAGTCAGTAACTTTCTGTATAAAGTCGGCGTACTCAAGCGAGTACAGTAGGAACGAATGGGTTAATTGGCCATTAACAGCCCGATTAACGAATTTCGGGCTGCCTTAAGACGCCTCTGCGAATTGCCCGCCTTCGCCATTTTTTCACACCAATCCTCGATTTGGTAAAAATGCAATCAAGGTCGTTCTCTTCGCCGACTTCCTCAAATCCCCGTCTCGCCGGAGAATCCTGTTCCGTTCGAACGACTTGGCCGAGCCAGCGCAGGTTGTTAATAATTTTTGGTGGTAACGGCGCAGCCAATATAAATTCATTGACTATATCGAAAGTATAGCTGTAATATGGGATCTAATATGCCGTACATCCCTATTTGTCGAAAACATATACTTTTTAATAGCCTCCAGTTCAATAGCACTAAGTGCAGTAGTAACATCTCGCTTGGCACGCTATATGATATCAATGTCGTCAGCGTAAGAACACCAGAACACTTCATGACTAAGTTGAAGAGGTCGCATGATAAGTGTTTTAGAGGTCTATTCCTACCTTAACGGAGATGCAGGAGTTGCTCAACGTCATTCTGTATAGCCTTATCAGCTTCGCAGGTGTACCGATCTCAGACGTTGCGGAAAAATCACGATTCCTTATTTGGCTATCAAAGGTTGCCTTATAGTCAACAAATAAATATTGGGTGTCAACTTGTTTTTCATGGGTCTTTTCCAGGATTTTTACATAGTGTGAATATCTGGGCGATGGTGTACTTGCAAGGTCTGAAGCACTGATAAGATCCAATCAGTGTTTTGAAGAGTGACTTCAGTCCTTCACACAATACGCCCATAAGGACCTTATATACGTTAGGGAGAAGGTTTATACCTTTATAGTTGGGGCATGTCATGGGGTCTACCTTTTTTAAGCCATAATTGGCCTTAAACAATTCAGCGGGAGGCTATCAGGATTAGAAGCTTTATTGTTCTTAAGTTGCATAATCGCGATTTAGATGACGATCGCCGTTGTAAAGATCTTCGTTGTTAATGCTTACGCAAAAAGAGTTGATAGTAGAATAGTGAACAAGCAATTATTGTTGTATACGATAAGTTATAAATGGTGGCACAGAAAAGTAGTGCGAACAATAAAGAATTTAATTGAAACTAAACACATATTTGTTTTTATTTTGTTTGCAAGCAACGAACTCATATTTTAAACGTTTTTAAAAAGGTAAAAACATAACAATATATTTCCGCGCGACCTTCGCATTAAAATCTCCAAGGACGATTTTGGCGTCGTGGGTCGGGCACTTATCGTATACGTCCTCGGGATTAGCGTAGAAAGCATCTTTAATCGCATCATCCTCTTCTTCCGTAGGAGCGTGAGCACGAATTAAGCTAATGTTATAAAATTTTGCTCTGATGCGGATTGCGGCTGTTCTTTCAATCTGGAGGTCGCCATGTTGACCACAATCAGAAACTTTACCTTGTTTGCATGCATCGCATTCTATTAAAAGTTAGTGTTTTATTTTCACAAAAAACATTCACTTCAAAAGGTACACCCGGTACATACAGTGGCTCACAAGTTATTTCAACCAATTCCTTAAAAAAATTAAGATTATAAAATTTCGAAACGAAGCAAAGTATTAAAAAAAATTAATGAAAAATTTAAAAAAGTTTTATTCAGTTGCAAATGGAATAGAAATTAAAGGGGAATGGGCAAAAATATCTTTCAAACCATTAGAAAGTTAGTGGAATCCATGAAGAAGGGTGATAACGTCTACCACTTTTTTTCATTTACTTTTTATTTCTTATTCTTGTAATAAATATAAAAATATCTATTATATATGAATATGTATCTATCTTAATTTTTGAAGTTGGGGCGGTAAAATATTAACATCTAATGAGCAGATGCAATTTAACATGGACAACAGAAATTATAGCACTTGCGATAAGTATTGTATACAGTAATCGCAATTTAAAACATACAATATCAAAGTAACCTACGTTACGAAAGATTATCGAGGCATTTATCCCCTCAATTCATTTTCAATATACAGTGGCTCCCAGCTTATTTCAACCAGCACCTTTAAAAAAAAATTTAATAAGAGTTTATAGAATATGTTTAAAAATTAAACAAAAAAGTTTTATTCAGTCTCAAATTTATGGGCAATTTGTGATCAAAACGTCCGCCAACACCAGATTTCGAACAAGAATGACCTTAAGCTCTGAAAAAGGAATGGGCAAAAATAGCTCTCCAAACCACTAGAAAGTGGAATCAATGCAAAAAAGGCTGAAAGCTGTAATTAAGCAAATAGGTAGGAGGTCATACTAAATTTTAAAATTAAAACTATTAGTTAATTAATCATTTAATTGTTTGTTTATAGTAAGTGGTTGAAATAAGCTGTGACGAATTGGGTTCCTATATTTTTGGTTTTTAGTTTGTAAGTTTACATTTGAGACTGAATAAAACTTTTTTTTCTTAATTTTTTAAACATATTCTATAAACTCTTATTCAAATTTTTTTAATATCTTGTTTCGTTTCGAATTTATACGAGCTTAATTTTTTTTAAAGGTGCTGGTTGAAATAAGCTGGGAGCCACTGTATGTATTACAATAAAGGAAACAGTGTTCAATTCAGGATTGAATGTCATAATGGTTTTACTTTGCATGGGATTTCGAGGGCAAAGATCTAATTTAACAGTTTATAGGAATATATAAATTAAAATGATAATATGAATAAAGTTTTCAATTTTGTTTCAATTTTCTGTGCATCTGCGATCTATATTTTAAACTTAAGTATATACAATATATTAAAACGAAAACAAATAGAGATATGCAAACAAATTATACCGAGGAGAACAAAATTGATTAACAGTAAAGTAGAGTAATTTTTTTTTGGAAGAAAATTGAAATATTACTTCTTACATTAGAATGGGATGCAGGCAGGTAATTTATATACAATACAAACAAAATGTTTAAGCAAATAATTGCTGTCAAAGACAATTTTAAAGGATTTAGCATGAAGAAGGATTATAATACATACTTAAAGAATAAATTTATTCACTGAGATTGCAACTGTCATTTATTCAACGGTTTTTTCTTGTTTTTTTAGATATAAAACCATATTCAGATGATTTTTTTATTCCCAAGGATCTTTTTACATCAATTACCTGTTTTTTAACATTTAATTTGTTTGCTATGCTGGGAAGTTTAACAACAACTTGGATAAAATGGCCCAAACCAAATTTCCTTTGGATACCAGTGTTTTTGCGAACATTATTTTTGCCACTTTTCATGTTTTGCAATTATTTACCAAAAAATACTAAAAGATCACTTCCTGTATTAATAACAAATGAATGGATTTACTGGATCATTGCAGTGATTATGTCATTTAGTTCTGGTTATTTAAGGTAAGAATACTAATGATTTATTAGCTAGTATAATTGAAAATTTAATTGCAGCTCTTTGGGCATGATGTACGCCCCACAAACCGTGCTGCCAAAATACCAAATTACTGCAGGAATGTTTGCTGCGGCAATGCTGATAACTGGAATATTTTCTGGAATTTTGTTTTCATTTATTTTTCCGTCATTGGTTTCTATTTAAATTTTTAATGTATAAAATATAATTCAAGAGCAATAAATTTTTATAATTTATTTTAAATTTGTATTTTGTACTACTAATTTAAAAAAATAGTAATGATAGGTGTACTTAGAGCCTTAGGTAACAGAAAATAAATTTTTATATGTTTAAAGATATAAATAACTGCTTAAAATTTTTTCAACAAAGAGAGTAAATATATTGGAATAAACTCCTATTATATTAGGTGATACTATCTTTCAACAAAAAAAAAAAAACCCGTTAACTAACAAAAACTGTTTACAAATTAATCCAAAGTTTAAATCAACTTTAGATTAATTTACACATATGTGTTGAATAATAGCACTATGCGACAAAATACAAAAAAAATTAAGCACACCCGAGTAACTACCAAGTCTAAGGGTGCGTACAGAGTGCGCGCTGAAAGCCGAGCCGAGATTGTCAGTGCGATAAAGATTGTCAATACGATAAAACTGGTTACATACAAGTCAATACAAATAAGCTTGTGTATAACACAGTGAACGCCGACAAAAGCAGAGATCAAAGCCGATGAGTGCGAGAAAACAGTTTCAAAGCGTTTTGCGCGCTTGTTTGCATTGTTGATGTTTACTTCTTAGTGTGCAGGCGTTTTTTTATGGTTTTTTTTTATGTTTAAAATAAAAAAAATGGATATCGAAGAAATAATAAGTGAAATTTTCTTAAATCATTATATAAATGATGAAATTCACCAAATTCATTCCTTTTTAGTGTAATTAGATGTTTTCCAAATTCTTTTGTGTTAATAATTGCATTAATCACACTAGGAGAAGCAAAATACTCTTCATCAGAGGAATCCATTACAGTGTACAGCAATTTTATAAACACAAATGAACAACAAGACTAAATGACATAAAAGCAAAACACACGCAATAAACAGAATTTCAGCGCTGATTTCTCGCATTCACTGTGTTATACCCAAATGTTCTTCTCGCATGAAAATAAGCGTCAATAAGCTCGGCTCTGCTCCGCTCGGCATCAGCGTCCACTCTGTTCGCACCCTAAGTTGTTCAGTTAGTTGAGTAAAACTCAAAAATTTTTTTATTTTTCTCGAACCCTCCAAACCTGTTTTATTTGACAAAATCAGGTTTTTTCGATATTTTCACACAAAATTATTGATTACCCAAATATGTTTTAACCTTTTTAAAAAAAATTTTGAAAAATGTGGACTTTTTCCGTTGGATCAACCAGCGAAATAATAATATTTGTGAAAAACGCAAATATTACACGACTTCTGGCAGTCGTTCAAACGTGCAATGCGCAAATTCCCAGGTAAACAATCAAGATCCGTCAAAAAATTTTAATATTTTATACTAAAAGTTCATTTGATAAGGCAACATATATAAGAAATATGACTCAGCTGTTATACTTGTAGCGTACAATGTATGCTAGCGATATGGTAACCCATACAGAGCATTTGTTTTGACAGGAGACACACCCCTGTCAGTTTTTGAATAGAACGTTTTCAATCGAGTAGTGTACATACGAGCGTCTAGTTACACAGAACAACCAATTCCGAATAATAAAATAAAAACTTGAATTTTAATATTATAAATTGACACTAGTTTTATTTCGTACACTAAATACTCTTTAAATAACAACTACTCTAATTTTCGTCCATTTGTAATTTTGAAACAAAGTGTCAATCTCTTTATAAGAGAATACTTTACTTTAAGAATATCACCACTTGTTTTATAGTGTTTGATTAAATTTTACAATTAAGAATGGCCAAACTTGCAAAAATAACAAAAAATAATATTTTCAAAGTTTACCTCATCAAAACTCATAACATATAAGTTTGAGCAAAATGTTTATGTATACCGTTTTAAAAAAGTTTTGATTTTTAAAATAGGTTCAAACATAGGTTCAAAACCGTCATTGTCAAATAAAACAAGTTTGGAGGCTTCGAGAAAAAAAGTTTTTTTGAGTTCTACCAAAGAAAATAAAGTACAGTATTCCCTGGATATAAGCACCCCGGATATAAGAACTCCCCGCTTAATAGCACCAAAACTTATGCAAACTTGATTTTTGTTTAAAAATATACTGAAAATTTTTCGGTATATGCATCCCGCTTATAAGCACTCCTCGCTTATAAACACAAATAATTTTACCTCATAATTTAAATTTTCTCTAAAAAAAATTCGTTTATATGCACCCGGTCACAATTATTTTGAATGGCAATAAAATTATTCAGCGGCATTAAAATTTGTTATGGCAACACTTTCTTAAAAACATAATCGGTACATGTATGTATGTAATCGATCTCAGTTCCTTAGACTTAAGTATATCTACATATCGTCGTTGAAAACCCAAAAGTACGTACCATCAAAAAATCGTAATCGTGGCTTTTATTGATTCTGATTTGTTAGACAAAACTACATTTGGATTTTCAACGACGATTTATAAACATATGTAATGTTTATTTGTCAACAGATTTTTTGTTTTTTTTTATATTGTTTTATAAATGAGTTGTTTTTTGCTTTTGTTTAATAAAAAATAATAAAATGGAATTTTAACACAGATTTGTATTAATGCATTTGATGTCCGCTATGCGAGATTTCGATATAAGAATCACCCGCTTATAAGCACCATCTTGTAAGCATTTTTGAAAGTGCTTATATCCGGGAAATACTGTATACAGAATGTGCATCTTAACATATTTTGGAATATTTTTCAAACATATTTCATGACGCGGGGGGAAAGATAGGAGGGAAGTAAACAGAAACGAAGAGCGTAACAATGCGTTGCTCTCATCGCGATGAGATCAAAGACCACTGTTGCCAACTTTTTTCCAAAAAATATCGCCATAGTCGACTAAAAAATAGCTAGAAAATAGCTAAATTTTTAAAAAAATTTAAAAATTTAGCGATAAATCGTCAAAACAATAAATTTTAAAAAGTTTTTAAGAAAATTTACTTAAAACAAAGCTAATTTTTTGGGAATTTTAATATTATGTAAAAAAGACAACGATTTATCGCTTAATTCTGAAAAAATACTCGCAATAAATTTAAATTAATTTATTTTTTAAATTATGTACATATCTTTAATATATGGGTCTCTAAAACGGGTTTGATTATTGCAGTACTGTAGAAAGATTCCTCGTTGTTTGTTTATATTTTTCTTTTCTTTAAAAACCGTTATTTAAGTGTTACTTTGTAGCAACATAAAAATCGCTAGATTTATAGCTAATAGCTAAATCGTATTTTTTCCCGCAAATTGGATTTAAAAATCGCTAGATTTGACGAGAAAATAGCTAAATTGGCAACAGTGTCAAAGACTATAAATATATGAAGATGTTGCACTGCCAGTGCCAAATTTGTCGATGGCAGTACGGCTACTGCCACTTATTGTACTCAGAGAACGTATTGTTCTCTTCTCTAATTTATTCTCATATGCGTGTATACGTGTGTGCTTGTACATTGCCAAATAAAATAATAAACAAACTGGAAGATGTCTTGTTTTCACAAAATGTATGTGCAAATAGCCTGTGGAAAAGAAATATTACCGTTTGTTTTATTGTAGGGTAAGAATATGTGTTTTATTGTTGTAGAAATGAAACTATATCGATTCGCACCGAAATAAAAAATCCACATTTTGTGTGGACATTTGAAACTGAAAAACTGAAAAATTGTTTTATAAAAAGTGTGAATTTAAAAATTGTATTGCTGCTCAAACAAAACGTTTAATATATATAATATATAATTAAAATCATAAATCATATTTTTAGAAGATATTGATAGGACTGGAAATATATCAGAAAGTACACATACCCCTGATATAGATGTCGCAGATATATACGATGAAAATAAAGAATATTTTAATGAAGGCACCGATTGTTTTACGTCCAACAATGTGCCAATTAAATTAACATCAAGTCGATATTTTGTTGGTTACATAGCTCAACGAATATCTTGCGTTAAATGTCGTGTGGATATAATCAAACCAGCGCAAATTTTGTCATATCCTTCAGAAATGTTCGTTCATGCAAAAAATTATATAAAAGATTCCGACTTTGGAGGTTTGTGCGCTCCATCTGATTTATTTTTTGAAGTTTGCAAAATTCATATAAGTCTTCGAAAAAAATTTTTTAGAAAATAAATCTATAAAAAACAAAAAAACATTTGTAGTTGGCCAAAAAATACAAAAAATGCACAAAAAATACAATTTATTCCTTGGTTTGATGAAAATAACGAATGTTATAAACACAGAATGGAGATGCTTAATTTACTAATTGTTGTTTTACTACGGAAGCATTCCACATGGGAAACATACAAATTCAAATTATCCAGTATGGAAAAAGTTAAAATTTTGAACCATTAAAATGATAAATAAATTTAATAAATACTAAACAAAAAAAGCACTCGTTTTATTACAACTTCATTCTATACAAAAATAGACACATATGGTAAATACATACATACATAATTGAATAGTAATATATAATTCGGTGCGAATCGATATAATTTCATTTCTACAACAATAAAACACATATTCTTACCCTACAATAAAACAAACGGTAATATTTGTTTTCCACAGGCTATTTGCACATACATTTTGTGAAAACAAAAAATTTTTCAGTTTGTTTATTATTTTATTTGGCAATGTATGTATACAATATACGTTCTCTAAGTATAATAAGTTCTCTGAGTACAATAAGTGTACTGAGTCTTTTTTGTTTTCTTTCTCTCAGTTAACATGAGAGTGAGAACGACGATTCAGCTTTCCTTGTTACCTACCCCCCTCATAAGAAAGAAGCACAAAATTTTGTCAATTTTAAATACACTGTGTGCAACATCTTTACATATTTATAGTCTTTGGTCAAACAATAAAAACGATCATACATACATAATCGTACATACGCATATACATACGTACGATGAGAGCAACACATTGTTACGCTCTTTGTTTGTGTTTATTTTTCTACTGTCTTCCCTCCCTCATCAAGAAATGATTTTTAAAAGAGATTTTGGTGAGAGCGGGTCTTACTGGTACATCCCGCCATAAGAAATTTTACTTCTACATGATGCGCATTCTTTATATCCATATTCTTTGGTTCTACTCAACCTAATGAATAACTTAGATTATGTAGTTACTCGGGTGTATTTTCACTGTCGCACCGTGTAGTCTATGGCAACAGCAACGCTATTATCATTAGAAAATCAGGGTCTCATCAATTCCTATAAATTTGACACAAAGTTGATACAGACAAGGATTTTAATATGGTATGGACCAGCATATAACTATCTAAAACTTAAGTGGAGCCCGTAGGGTTCAAAATTGGAACCCAACTATAAACGATTAACAAACTATGCACAGTGTAAGATTTTGCTAATCTAGCTGGACAAAAGTCGTTTTTTGAGTTTCAATTTGAGTAAATATTTTTATCCAATATGAAAGAGCACTTGTTATAATATAAGAAAATGCAAAAACTTTGCCTAATTTATTTATTTATATTTTAAACTTGTATATTTTTTAATGAATTAAAAATAACAAAAATACTTACATGAAATTGCTCATTCTTAAATGCTTGTAACTTTTATTGGAATGGAATTTTTTAACTATTATTTGTTTGTTTTGAAGCTCAACTTATCCACTGTTAATATCACAAGAATTTACTTTTAGAACCTGGGAAATTCTTTTCGTTTTATTTCATTTAAATAATTACTCTTTTTGTTAAGTTAATAAAAAAAAGATAAAAATTCTATGATCAATAAATTCTTTGGTTCATAACGGTTCAACACCAAATTAGTTTTATACGAACGTCTGAAGTTCCTACTTTAAGGCACGTATAAAATTATCTGCCGAGATTTGCCGTATAAAAAAAAAAAAACAAATAATGAGTGATAATACCACATACCACGAGCTTTTTGATATATGGCTTAAAACACCGGAAAATAAAAGGCTTACCCGTTCCGTAAACTATATTTGTGGAATTATAAGCAGTAGTTCTAATTCTCATAATGATTATGAGCAAATATGTACATATGTTCATAGGAAATATATTCTTATTTAAAAATTAATAAAAATTTAAAAAAAATAAATTGTTACTTTTACCTCTTTATTATTTATTTTATACATTATCACTGCAAATAACAATTTGGACAATAAACTTTTTTTTTATATATTCGGGGTTGTCGTAGAAACCAACCTTGTCGGAATTGGTTTTGAAAACGATGAGAAAAAATGCTATGATGTCATGAAAACCGATATTATCGTTTTTATGTTGGAATTGGAATTAATATCGGTTTTAGGTGTCACAGAAACCAAGGTTATCGGTTTTGTTATTGGAAATAAACCAACCAGTTGACAGTTTTAATAGGTTTAGATTTTTTAGCAGCGGGATTTTTGTAAAAATGGAAGTAATTTATATATTTTTGTATATTTTACTAAATGTTTTATAAAAGGAAAAATATTTGTTGTGTTTTTCTTATTTTTTTAAGGGGAAAACATAAAAATAGAACACAAAACACCATAATCATCGAGTTTATGGAAAAATATCCGGATTTGTGCAAGGGGATTCACAAAGCGTGATAAGCCATCTGTGGATTCCCTATGGCAACAAATTATTGAATGAATTTTATATTTGTTGTAGAAATAGTCTCTTGACCTACATATGTTTTTCATTTTCATTCATTTTCAGCTGGACCCACTGTCGGCAAATGTACCGCTCCATGACTTTGATTACAACAGTCAAAATTTCTGATACTGTACTTCTACCAAGGCTTATACATAAATCGTTCCCGACTGAACTTGATTGATATGACCCTTCTGCTAAAAAGCGAAACGTAGCAGCAAGTTGTAAAATCGGAGGAATTTAGATCGCGACAAATGTTCTTTAATAGTATACAAAATGCTTCTTTATTTAAGCGATAATTAGAAACAAATCTGTAAAATATAGTTAAATATATGAGTACAGGAAACTTCCTCCTGATTAAAAAACTTCTTACATAGCCTCCGGCAGCTCCAGTGGATTGCTACAATCTCTCAGGATTCTTCTCTTCACTCTTTCTGACCGCTTTTCTTCTAATAATAGAAATATCACTATTGCTGTTGATATTTTATTTATTTCTGAACTTAACAATTTCAATTTTTAACAAAATTTTCTTTTTATAAGTATTTTGGTATTTTTTTTTTATCAAACAGCTGATTCGAACATTGGTTTTAATTTACGTTCGAAATTAACGAAACCAACTTGGTTTCATGACACCAAATGAAACCAACATTCAAAAACGACAATCACGAAAACCGACATGGTTTCTACGACAACCCCGATTGAATTTAAAACTGTAATTAAGATAAATGAATTTCAAACCTTTCTGAATTATATAAGACGCCTTTTGCACGTTGAAATTCGTTTCGAAACAAGTTTGAAAACTCTTGAGTTTGTTGGAGAGAGGGGAAAAACGAGCGGGGGTGATTTCACAATTTCATGTACTCGCAAACTTGCTTTGTTCTTTATTCGTATATACACAGAGTTGTATTTGATTTCACATTTTATTTGACATTTTCTTTTATTTTTTGTTTCGCATAGTGAAGTTAACACGTTGACTGCCGCTTTCAGAAAACTGGTCAAAAATTACAATTTGATTTTTTCACATTATATTACTAAAAACTATTTTTAGATCGTAGGTATCATCAAAAAGCAAAAATGATGTTTTTTAGGAGAAAAAGTGGTTTAGTGAGTATGAGATAACTTGTAGTTGGCAGTCAACGTGTTAATATAAAGCTCCCTTATTTAAAATAACATTACTTTTTTGTTTATTTTGTGTTTGAAATCAAAACATTTGCAAAAAAAAAAATTTTAGTGCCAAACAATTAATTAATTAGTTATATGTTACTACTATTAGAATTGATTTTCTATTTATTTAATATTTACTTAATTATGTCAATTTCCTTTAATTATTCAATTTTTAACTTTTAAATTTATCTTAATTTGCGCGCAATATGGTCTAGATACCTTGCGCTTTTCCTTTATAAAGGGTGATTTTTTAGCTATTATCTTTTTGGCGACACTGGTTTAAACAGCTCACGCACGTTTCGTGTTTTGTTTCACTGTCAAACATCTTCAGTTTGGTCTATAATTTAACCATGAATCGTCTTACAAACGAACAACGCTTGCAAATCATTGAATTTTATTATCAAAATGTGCTCTTGGAAAGTTGGCCGAAGATCCACTTCTTTATCGAAAAATTGTGTTCAGCGACGAAGCTCATTTTTGGCTCAATGGATACGTAAATAAGCAGAATTGTCGATTTTGGAGTGAAGATCAGCCAGAAGCATTGCAAAAGCTACCAATGCATCCAGAAAAAGTCACAGTTTGGTGCGGTTTATGGGCTGGTGGCATCATTGGACCGTACTTCTTCAAAGATGCTGCGAATCGTAACGCCTTTAGTCTATTTTTTGTGGGGCTATGTTAAAGCGCATGTCTATACAGACAAGCCCGCTTCAATTGACGCATTGGAAGACAATATTGAAGCATTTATTCGTGAGATACCGGCCGAAATGTTGGAAAGAGTATGCCAAAATTGGACTAAGCGGATGGACCATTTGAGGCGCAGTCGCGGTCAACATTTGCATGAAATAATCTTCAAACATTAAATTATATGGACCGTACTATCGATTCAAATAAAGATATCTTGCATTTTTCTGAATTTTATGTGTTTTTTTTTTTTTTTGAAAAAATTTCCCATAGCTCTTAAAAAATCACCCTATATATATATTATAAATTTATTTATTATGTATTTCTGAATAAATAAATAAAAAAAAAATAAAAAAGAATATAATTTAAATATATTAAAAAATAATAATACATAAATATATAATATAATATAATAACAAATATAATATTCATATAATATTCATGTCTTGTGTTTGAACCTAAATCACAATGCCAAATAAAGTTACAACTGTCAAAAACAGCAAAACGACGCGATAAAAGAAAACAAAATTTGTGAAATTAATTTTTTACGTGCAAAAGCGAAAGAAAGTTTAAAAGAAAATGCAAAAAAGTTTTTCAAACTTGTTTCGAAACTAATTTCAACGTGCAAAAGGCGTCTAACTAAATTAAATTATATGCGTTAACCAACACTAGTAATTAAGTTCTAAAAGTATCTTTAACGGTTAAATCATTTGTATCTGTATATATAGATTTACAGATATAGATAAACTTCTAACTTTCCTAAAGGATACTTTCATTTTTAATAATCACTTCTCCTTTTGCACTTAAATTAGTCACATTAACTTTTCCTTTTGCACTTGAATTAGTCACATTAACTTATCCTTTTGCACTTGAATTAAACAAATATTATCATTAAAATAATACATACTATCATCATTATAAAACCATATATGTATAACCATTACACTGAAAATATTAAATCAACATACACATCTCTCAATTCCATTTGGAAAAAATCTATTGTTACTACACATCCCAAAGTACATACACAAGGTAAGTTTTCCCTAACTTTTACCAATATTAAAAAAGAATATCACCAATTCTTTTTGCTTTATCTCTCCCATTTAACCCTAATTATAATTACATCTCGTAATTATAATCGCAACTCTCTCTGGAAGTTTGGTACACTTGCTTTCAGCCCAACATTGTAGTACCACGGCAAATTTGTTAAAACTTTTCACACTAACAAAAAAATTATTACTCATACCAAGTTTTAATAATAATGAAGCATTCTCTGAGTGGAAATTAATATCTGTACGTATAAAAAAGATAAAAAATTATTCTATTTAAGGGTTGAGAATCTCCTTAATTGTAAGTAAGTCGTCTTTGTCCCAAAATTATTTCTGTGGCGTCTACATATCCAAAGCCTTAATATAAAGGTGAACTAAACCAAATATAAATATCTCAAAAAAAAAAATGTTAAATAAAATACCGATTTTTGATAAAAAAAAATGTACACATTTGAGGTTTTAAAACTGTTTTGTATTTTCATTTTATATATTTTAAAATTTTGAATAATTAATTAATTGAGAGTTTTTTAGGTGGGAAAATGTAATAATTTGTGAAAGTGTATACATATTTTATTTGTCACTATATATATTGTAAATTATTTCTATTTATCTTGGTAACTACGTTTTTTATACATGTTTCACATGAAATTTGTTTTATTTTTCATATTTTGTCTATGAGGATTCAATTTTGCCATTTAAGTACTTTGTACAGATATAATTATTGATTAGATTTTCGCTGTTTTTATAAGCATTTATTGCGAAGAATAGCAATAGAATATGAAGTTGCCGTAGCCTAATAGGTAGTGTATAGGCTTATTAGACGTGAGGCCATGGTTAAAACCCCAGGTCAGACATTTCCAACAAAACGAAATATGAAGAATATTTCTTCGGCGGCTTCCTCTCAGCTGATTTCTGACAAAAAATGGTGAGACTAAATAAACTTGCCATGAAAATCCGTCGTTCGGAGTTGACTCATTTATGTATAAAATTAACACACACATAATAAATAGTGTGAGAAGCTAGGTCGTAGTCCTGATTGAAGGGTTGTAATAACCAATTATGTATTTATGTGTGATACAAATATGTTCCATAAAGAGTAGCCACTGCAGTTATAACGTTATTTGCATTGCTTCTACTCTACAAGTATTTTATTATTGTAGTTTTAATATCTTATCATAGTTATTGTTCACACGAGTGAACAAATTTACACAACCCTAATCCTGTCTTCCAATATCCCTAACAAACATCGTAACAATAACAGTAGTATGTTTATGGGGTTTCTGGATCAATTTTCCCATACAAAATTTGGTGCATGCCTACGCTACAGTCGGTCATGTTAGATTGTTGATAGGTTTGTAACATGTAATGTGATAGTGTTTTTCTATACAAGATGTACACCTGCATGATAGTTTTAAGGGTTAGTTGGTTGTGTAGTTGTTTTTATTTATATTGCTTTTGGATTCATTGGACGGACAGAATGAGTGCGTGCACGTTTCCTTGCGATATAGGGTACCGTAAACTCATGCTGTCGACTTATACAATGTTATGCTTTTGTTTATTCTTATTTTATTTTCTTGTGTAATTTAATGTTGAAGAAATAGAAATATAGTTGTACGTGTTGATGTTGTTGTGTTTTTATGTTAGAAGGATCTTTAATTTTAAACTGATAATAAAGGGTATGTTGGTTGTGTGGTTGTTTTTTATTTTTGTGTGAAATAGAAAAGGTATGTACACCTGCATGATGGTTTTTAGGGTTAGTTGTGTAGTTGTTTTTAATTGTATTGCTTTTTGAATGATTGGACGGACAGAATGAGTGCGTGTAACATTTTTAAAATGTGTGGTTGACCATCCTTTGATTGAAAGTGAGTAAGTAGGTAGGTATTGTTGAAGAAATAGAAATATAGTTGTACGTGTTTTTGTTGTGTTTTTGTGTTAGAAGAATCTTTAATTTTAAACGGATAAGAAAGGGTAGGTTGGTTTTGTCTATTTTATTTTTTTTTATCCGATTTAATGTTGTAGAAATAGAAAAGGGATGTACACCTGTGTGATCGTTTTCTTGTAATAATAACATCGTATTCCCAAATAGAAACATGATTATACATGTTCATTTCACTTGTATTACTTTGCAAACGAATGACTGGACGGACAGAATGAGTGCGTTCACGTTTCCTTGTGGTATAGGGTACCATAAATTCATGTTGCCGACTTATGCAATGTTATGCTTTTGTTTATTCTTATTTTATTTTTTTGTGTAATTTAATGTTGAAGAAATA
This sequence comes from Sarcophaga caerulescens, assembly GCA_927399465.1. Taxonomy (NCBI): domain Eukaryota; kingdom Metazoa; phylum Arthropoda; class Insecta; order Diptera; family Sarcophagidae; genus Sarcophaga; species Sarcophaga caerulescens. The sequence goes on along the minus strand of OV656872.1, from coordinate 82,545,708 downwards.
GAAATGTAGTTGTACGTGTTGTTGTGTTTTTATGTTAGAAGGATCTTTAATTTTAAACTGATGAAAAAGAGATGAACACCTGTGTGATAGTTTTTTTCTATACAGGATGTTGTTCCTTAATGTTTTTTAAGGAAGTTACTAAAGAATTAAGTAATTTATAATTTTTAATTTAATTCGGACACTGTGAAACGCAAATAGACCAAACCTTTAGAATCGAAAAGAACCGCTCGCGTTAGACTTAATAATTCAACTGTTTTATTATTTCAATATTTTCTTAACTCTAACTTATTCTATTTACTTAATCCTAACTGTATTATTCTATTCAGCAACTCCGTTGCCTACTTATTTACTTTACTTATAATTTAATGACCTTGTAATTTATATGGTCATGAACCTTAATATTACTTTACATTAGGGTGATACTTATATTTATATTTATAAATTCATTACATATTCAATTATTTATTATTATTAAGTATTAGTATTACAATATTAGGATTAAGAGTAAGTAATTTGGATTAGTATTGAAGGACTGAGCTTCTTCAATCATTTGGAAGTGGAGCCAGTTTGTGGATTGGGCGCTTATAAACGCCGTTGCGCGTTGCGACCTCCGCCACCCTGACCTTGCCGTCTTCTCCTTCTATTACCTTGACGACCCTCCCGGTCAGCCACTGTTGAGGCGGGCAATTGTCCTCGTGGATGATCACGACCTGACCTAGTTTCAGGTTGGGCGATTCGTTGGACCACTTGGGTTTGCCTTGTAGACCCAGGACGTAGTCGCGATACCAAGCCTGCCAGAACGTCTGCTTGAGTCCGCAAAGTAATCGCCAACGCTTCCATAATTTGCGTTCTTTGAGTTTCTCGTCTCCTACGGATTCGAGCGGCAGCGAACGCAGACCCTCTCCTATTAGCAGATGTGCTGGAGTTAGCGCCTCTCCGTAGTTGGGGTCTGGAGACAGCGGTGCGATGGGCCGACTGTTGAGCACCGCCTCTGTTTCTGCGAGCATCGTCTCCATCTCCTCTTGCGTTAGCGATGCGTTGCCCACTGCGCGCAGAAACAGGAACTTCGCCTGCTTGACGGCTGCTTCCCACAGCCCTCCGAAGTGCGGCGCTCGAGGTGGTATGAAGGTGAACTTCACCCCGGACGACGCTGCGTAAGATTCGAGGGCGGGTCGACTCCTGTCGAATGCTTGCTGCAGATGTTTGAGGACGTTGCTGGCTCCCACGAAGTTCGTCGCGTTGTCGCATAGCACTTCCCTCGGAAGACCTTTTCTTGCAGCGAACCTTTTAAAAGATAAGAGAAAAGAATCAGTCGATAAGTCAGACACTAACTCTAAGTGCACCGCTTTTGATGTGAAACACACGAAGACCGCTATGTACATTTTCAATGGTGGTCGACCTCGAATTCTCAATGAGACATTAACGGGACCACAAAAGTCAACGCCGACGATTAGAAATGGTCGTGTAACTCTCACTCTATTAGTGGGTAAATTTCCCATTATTTGGGACATAAGTCTTGGTTTATAGCGGAAACAATGTACACATTTGCGAACAACTCTACTGCACTCTTCCTTGGCGTTAATTAGCCAGATTCTCTCTCTAGCGAGAGCAATGAGTGCCTTTGTGCCGGCATGGCAATTCTCGAAATGGAGATGTCGCAAATAGAGTGTGACAAAGTAATTTTTCTTCGGTAACAACAGTGGGAATTTTGCATCATATGGCAAATCTGCATTAAGCAATCTCCCACCTACCCTTAATAGTGAAAATGTTCGCCCTTCCTCAGTGAATGTATGAATGAAAGGTGTAAGTCTTTGTATATTCGACGGTAAGATCAGAGATTTCTGTAACTTAGAAATCTCCTCAGAAAAATTAGTTTTCTGGATAACCTCTATGAGGCGATAGAATGACCATTTCAATTCCGTTGCAGTGGGTATGATACTTTGATTTGACTTTCGCTTCTTCAGATTATCAACGAATCTGAGTACAAAGCATGTTACTCGCAGTAACTTTTTATATGAAGAGTACCTTGATATCATATCCAGTAGACAGTTAGATGTCCCCTCTACTGCAAGAAATACATTCACTTTTCTCGTTTCCAATAACTTCTGGTTCTCTGTTAATTCAAAATGTTCATTAACAGGCCATCTTGAACTGTCGTTTAGTAGGAACGACGGTCCTTCAAACCATATTGAATTCTTCAATTCCTTCACATCGGATCCTCTTGACACAAGGTCAGCTGGATTCTGCTTAGTAGGTACGTGGCGCCACGAAACTTGGTCTGACCACTCCTGAATCTCAGCGACTCTATTCGACACAAAAGTCATCAGAGAGTATGGATGCGTTTTTATCCAGTGCAGTACTATTTCGGAATCCGTCCAGAAATAAACATCATCATACGCTTAATTCTGTTCCATAACTTAGCTAGCAGGTGTGCGGCACATAGCTCAAGTCTAGGAAGTGATTTAGACTTGAGTGGAGCAACTTTGGACTTAGCCGTAAGTAGTCTCGAAACAACTGTGTTTGTCTCGGAGCTTCGAATGTATATGCAACACCCATATGCTCGAATTGAAGCGTCAGAAAATCCATGAATTTGAATTCTCGATGTAGATGTGGTATGAACGAATCTTGGGATACTAATTGAATCAACTTCCATTAAATTAGCTTTGAAGTTTTCCCATGAAGTATTCAACCCCAAGGGAATTGATTCATCCCAGTCAAGCTTTTGAATCCAAAGCTCTTGCAATAGGATCTTTGATTTCGTAACAAGTGGGCATAATAGTCCGAGAGGATCGAATAATCGAGAAGACACTGATAATATGTTTCTCTTTGTAGCTTTTAAGTCTTGAAATTTATCTTCCAAATGAAATTTGAATAAATCATTCTTCGGAACCCAATGTATGCCCAATGCTTTCGCAGAGTCTGAATCGCTATGTATTAGTTTCTCCTTCTGCAGAGAACTTAGAAATTCAGGATGGTTTGAAAACCACTTGGTGAGATTGAAACCAGCCGAAGCCAGAATTTCAGTCACCTGATTTCGAATTAAAATTAATTCATCATAGCGTTCAGCTCCGGTTAGTAAGTCATCTACGTAGAAATCACTGCGAACAACTTTTGACCCAATAGGCAAAGTCTCTTTGTATATGTCGCTTAAGTGAATCAGACATCTAATGGCCAAAAATGGTGCTGAAGCTGTACCATAAGTGACAGTATTCAGCCGAAAATGCCTCAATTCATCAGATGGATTCTCTCGCCAAAGGACCAATTGAAAATTTCTATCCCTGTCACCTATCATGACCTGACGATACATTTTTTCAATGTCTGCAGTGATTACATACTTGTGGAATCGAAAACGGATTAATGTAGAGTATAATTCTTCTTGAACCGTAGGACCGACCATCAACAGTTCATTAAGTGAAACATGCGAAGAAGTTCTACATGAAGCGTCAAATACTACCCGAAGTTTGGTAGTTGTACTCTGAGGGCGCAAAACGCATTGATGTGGAATGAGTATCAGGGAATTTGTCCAAAAGAGACATGTGACCCAAGTTGAAGTACTCCTTCATGAAATCATGATACATCTGCCGCATAGTATCATCTTTGGAAAGTCTTCACTCCAAAGATAGAAATCGTCGCCTGGAAGTTTCAAACGAAGATCCTAATAATTTAGGATCAGACTTGAAAGGTAAAGAAACCTCAAACCGTCCCGACGCAAGACGTCTTACTGAAGTCTTGAATTCGTTCTCACATTTTCTATGTTCCTCAGAATAAATTTGAGTTGATTCGGTTGGAAGTTCTTCTAACTCCCAAAATTTCCGGACGATGGAATCAACATTACTCTCGTCTTCGATTGACGTATTTATATGAAATACCTTTGAATTGAAAGAGTCCTTTGACTGACTGTATCTTCCAGTAACAATCCAACCAAGAGAAGTCTTTTGAAGGACTGGAAGACTCGGGCCCAATTTGATTTGGCCAACACAGATCAAGTCGAAGAAAGGACCTGCGCCAATTAATAAATCAATTTTTTGTGACTTGTAAAAGCAAGGGTCAGCTAATTCCACATTTGACGGAATATTCAAAATAGCCATGTTAACCCTACGATCAGGTTGTAGATTTGTAATTGATTTTAATACCCAGAACTTTGAAGTAAATTGGGTAGAGTTGACACTCGAAGTAACCGTTAAATTGACGCGAGACTTAGATAACGAATTTGTTTCACCAATGCCATTTAAATTTAATCTGCCTCCTTCTTTTTTCAAACGTAGTAGCTGCGCTAGTTCCTCGGTTATCAAATTAGGTTGAGAACCGGAATCTAAAAGAGCTCTGGCTGGTATCAGTTTTCCAGAACTACTTCTTACTCTTACCATAGCCGCCGCTAGAATTATGCGTTCATCTGACGCCGAATAGTTCACAGAAGCGTGAGAAGTTGAAGGCTGGTTAGAGTAGTTTATCGATGCGTTGTTGGAACTCGTATTATATCGGTGAAGTAATGAGTTATGGGAACCATTACATATACGACACTTATTAGATGGACACCTTTTTTTTTGTGTGTCCCTTTTTCAAGCAGTTGATACATGCTGGCACGGATTTTATGAAATCGAATCGTTTGTTTATAGGCTCAGCAGTAAAAGAAGGGCAATTGCTAATCATGTGTTGCGTTGATTTGCAAAAAAGGCATTTGTCAACAGATTGTTTCAATTTTGTGCAATTTAGTGATGTTTTATTTGTTCTAAAATTAAAACGTTCATTTGTAGGTTTGTTAACCCTCGTCCTTGAACTCGAAGACTCGTCAGCAGAAATGTGCTGGTAACGTCTATTCAAGGCGGCTTCACAATCTGACCACAATGGGAGCTTTTCGAAATCAAGCTGTTCTTCCTATTTTGATTTGGTGATTGGATCAACTTTTGACATCACTAAATGTATTAAAATGGCATTCGTTATCTTCTTGTCATCACCAATCGATAACAAAGAATCGTATATGGCAGAGACAGTATCAATCATGCTTCGCAAAGCAATAGCCGAAGGCTTGGTAATTTCGGGCAAATCAAAAAGTTTTGCAATATTGTCGAAAAATATCAAGCACTTATTATCGTATACTTTTTTCAAGCTTGCTATTGCCTTGGGGTAATTCTCCTCGGAGATCTGAAAGGCCTTTACGGTACCCAAGGCCGATTCGGACAAGCATGAGATCAAATGGTTGAATTTCTCAACATCCGTTAAAGTCGGATCATTGTGAACCAAGTTCTCAAATAAGCTCATGAAATTTTTATATTCAGCATATTTTCCACTGAATTTAGGGAGCTTCATATTTGGAAGTCTTAAATGGTGAGCTTGTACGCTGAATGAAGTTTCAGGTACATTCGATTGCCGATTCTTGGCCAACAAGCTCATGAACAAACTTTTTGTGGTTACACACAGATTCTCAAGCTCGGCTCTATCGTCATTATCGGAATCCAAATTATCCACATCCGACTGGAGCTTCATTGCTTGGTCAATATATGATTTTAAGATATCCAATCGACATTCGAGTTCCATAGGATTGAACGAAATAGTCTTATTCACAATGGATTGTCGAATTCTGTAGATATTAGTTATGACCTTCGCTTTTTTAGCGAGTAATTTCTCCAAGTTTTCCACTCGGGAAGGAGAGTCCTGGCGTTTAGAGCCTCTGGTAGTCATTATAATTTTCTATTTATATAGAGATTCCTCAAAACAAGAGTTAAAGATTGACCAAAATAAATTATTGGTCGAATAGTATTTGAATTTATTAATATTCTCTTGTTTTGGACAATAGAATTCAATTAAAGTATTCCGGTACGCAATATTTGAAAGTTCCGATTCCGAATTCACAAATGGCGTTAATTGAGTCAAGAATAATTTACTTGATCTCAAAAAGTAGAAATAAAAAATCCTTACACACAGCCTTCGGTAAAAAAAAACTATTTTTTTTTTTTTTTTTATTTACCGAGTAAATCGTTTAATAATCGATTTGTAAACAATAAACAAAAATCAAATTTCAATACACACAGCTTTATTAATAACAACAATGAAAAAATAATTCGATGACCGAAATTTGTGTGAACAATTTTTATTGAAATTATTTGTTTTGATTTTTGTTCTAGTGTGACCACTGTACACAGCTGTAATGTGTAACTTATATACAAGCAGTATAGGAACGCGTGAAACGGAACACTGATCGAAACGAAAAATAAAAGTAAAGAAAATGAACAAAAGCAACACAAATGGTATGCTGAATGTTCTCTCACAAATAATACAAGCGAATTATTAGTGTAATTGTCAAAGAAATCAAACACTCGCGAATTTATTTCACTAAATAAGGGTGGGTTTATCAATTTATAAATAATAATATTTATGGAAATATTTTCGTATATTATAAATATATAAAATAATAAGAAAATATAATGTTCAAAATTTTAAAATGTGAAATATATTCTTGTGTTCTGCTGTTAAAGCGGTTATCAATTTTTTGTTTAATTTACAAAAAATCTCTTAAATTTGATCAGATTACAAATTTAAGGAAAGAGAAACACAATATATTTCACACTTTGTACCTCGAGAGAGTCTGAAGTACTCCCCTTATTTTTGTCCGACCGGCACAGGATGCAGTTACAACGAGGCATCTGTGTAATTCCTTTCCTGGAGTTGTAAGATTTGGAGTCGTCCAACGATGTGATGTTTTTGTTTGTGTAGTATGATGATTTGTTCAGTGTATTCTTAATGTTGTGATATTTATAGCACTTTTGTGTTTGTATTTCTTTGTACACTGTATGTATTTTTCCAATGTTGTATGTTGCTTTTTTTTTTATTTCTTTTTATTCTGTTCACAACACTAATGTTCCAAAAATATAGTCCGTGTATTGTTATTTTTGTTTTTTGCTGTATGTTTGTATGTTCTCACTGCACTAATATGTATGTTATTTTTGTTATGTTTGTTTTATATATATATATATATGTTTTTCTTTTATGTTTCGTATTATTTGTTTTGATTCTAATTATTTCTGTTTTTAATATTTTTTCTGCTTTGTTTCGTTTCACCACACACTTTGTTTTTTTTTTTTGAGATTTTAGATTTCAGAAAAATAATATCTGCAACACTAAAATATTTTGTTTTTGTATGTTTGCTCAATTTTTTATGTTTTATATTTTGTATTTGTGTGTATCGTTCACTTTGGTTTTTTTTTTTTTTTTTTGTATTATTGTTGCGATTGTTATTATTTTTTGTTTGTTTTGTTTATTCCACCGCACAACACTTCTTTTTATTTTTTAGGTTTGATATTATTGTATATAGTTTTGTGTATTTTATTTCTTTTTCTTTTTGCAAATCTTAATTAATTTATAAGATTTTATGTCACTTTTATGTGTTAAGTTTTAAATAATTTAGAAAACTTATTTCACACGCGAATTGATTTTAAACTTATAAGAATTTATTCGCGAGTTTGGTCTTTATAATATAAATCGAAATAACTTATCAAATTTATTATTTATTGTTTCCGAGTATTTTTCACAAGTCCCTGCTCGGGCGCCAAAATGTTGTTCCTTAATGTTTTTTAAGGAAGTTACTAAAGAATTAATTAATTTATAATTTTTAATTTAATTCGGACACTGTGAAACGCAAATAGACCAAACCTTTAGAATCGAAAAGAACCGCTCGAGTTAGACTTTATAATTCAACTGTTTTATTATTTCAATATTTTCTTAACTCTAACTTATTCTATTTACTTAATCCTAACTGTATTATTCTATTCAGCAACTCCGTTGCCTACTTATTTACTTTACTTATAATTTAATGACCTTGTAATTCATATGGTCATGAACCTTAATATTACTTTACATTAGGGTGATACTTATATTTATATTTATAAATTCATTACATATTCAATTATTTATTATTATTAAGTATTAGTATTACAATATTAGGATTAAGAGTAAGTAATTTGGATTAGTATTGAGTTAGTTGAGTTATGGCGCAACACAGGATGTACACCTGTATGATCGTTTTAAGGGTTAGTTGGTTGTTTTTTTATTTTTTTGTGTGATTTAATGTTAGAGAAATAGAAAAGGAATGTACGCCTGCGTGATCGTTTTAAACTGATAAGAAAGTCTTGGCACGTGTTGCTCATGGTCAATTGTTGAAGAAAGTTGTACGTGTTGTTGTTGTGTTAGTGGGATAGGGTAGGTTGGTTGTGTGGTTGTTTTTTTTTATTTTTTGTCTGATTTAATGTTGGAGAAATAGAAAAGGAATCATGTCTGCTTTTTTATATATAAATTTGGAATCATATCTGCTTTTTTTATGTACCTTTTATTTGTATTACTTTGCAAAAGAATAATTGGACGGACAGAATGAGTGTGTGTAAAAACTCATGTTGTCGCGTGTGCATAACGCTTTTGTTTATTTATTTTTTTTTTGTAAGATTTAATGTTGAAGAAATAGAAATATAGTTGTACATGTTGTGCTTGTCTCATAGTACGTAATTAGATTTTAATATTCCTAAATAGAAATATAGTTGTACGTGTTGTTATTGTTGTGCTATAAGGATTTTTAATTTTAAAGTGATAAGAAAGGGATGTATACCTAGGTCGTCGTTTTGTTTTTTTTATTAGTGTAATATCTGTTTTTTAAAAACCTTTTACTCTCCGTTACTTCTAGAATGTATTACCCTCTACCTACATTCCAGAGTATAAATTGTCTAGTTGTAAGGATTTAAAAATCATTCTTGTGCTAGAAATTGATAGCGAGTTGTGTTTTCAAATTTAAAATTTAAAACAAAAGAGAAAAAATGTCTTGCGTGAATAATATTTGTTTATGCCACCTTAAACTGACGTCAGAAAACGATTTATGGCTGGATGAGGAGTTCTATGCCTATATCAGCTGTACTAGCCAGCTGTACTAACTGGTGCAGCAAGCTATACGAGCTGTACTAGCTAGTACTAGCACTGCTTCAGTGTTTCATACGAAGAGGTATGAAAGTAACAAAAAATGGTTATAAACTACAGTTAAAACAAAAAACTTAATCAGTGTAAGATTGGAAGAAGATATAGGCCCAAGACATCAAGCAAATCGTGATCAGGTATAAATCAGATCGTAAGCACATATAAAGCAGATCGTGAGCAGATAACAAGCAGTTCATGAGCAGATAGCAGGCAGATCATAACCAGATAGCAAGCAGATCGTAACCAGATATAAAGCAGATAGCCGGCAGATCATAACCAGATAGCAGGCAGATCATAACCAGATACAAAGCAGATCGTGAACTGATAGCAAGCAGTTCGTAAGCAGATAGCAGGCAGATCATAACCAGATAGCAGGCAGATCATAACCAGATACAAAGCAGAACGTAACCAGATACAAAGCAGATCGTTAGCAGATACAAAGCAGATCGTGAGCAGATACAAAGCACATCGTGATCAGATATAAAAAAAATTATTATAATGTCTACAAATTATCACAATAAAATGTTAGAAGATCTTGTAAAGACTAGAGCTGTGCTGAAGGAAAAGTTTAAAAATATTAAACTGAATCAAATAGATAGAGTTAATTTATTAGAAGATACCTTTCAACCAATAACAAAACCACTTAAAAAATCATCGGAAAACTTAAAGATAAACATAAGGATATGTATATAGACAACACTATTGATGATGACGATGATTATAATATTGTAAATGATGATAATGAAATCATCGGAAAACTTGAAGATAAATATAAGGATATGTATATAGACAACACTTTTGATGGCGACGATGATAATGATGACGTAAATGGTGATAATGAAAACATAGGAAAACTTGAACATAAGGATATAGACAGCACTATTGATGATGACGGTGATTATTATGACGCAAATGGTGATAATAACGATTTTCAATATGAGAATATGTCAACTGATGACAATGATGATGCAGAAAACTATGGTCATAATAGACCTGTATCAAGTACATGTATCAAAAACTTGAAAAGAAAACAAAGTTTAAAGCTGACGAAAAACTCTCCATTATTTGAAAATATTCAATTACTTATTGATAATAAGGAATTGGATAAAATTTATGGCTTTAATCAAGATGCAGACGGAAGTTGGAGATATGGCAAGGAAAAATTAATATTTAATGGAGATAATACTATGCAGATAGGAAATATGAAATTGAAAATGACACCTGGATTATTTCAACTAGTATTTCATGCAAAACCTCTCCATTATACTAAAAATGATTTGAAAAAATATAAAGAGATTTTAATTCATACTAATGCACATAAACGTCGCTATGAGCCAAATGAACAAGTGAAAGGAACACGAGCATTCAAATATAGACGAATAATTAAACATTTATTCAAAACAACAACAAAAATTTCAACAAAAGGCAGCGGTTTAATGCTAAAATCTCTAGATAATCGGAAATCAAACTACATACATTGGGATGATCCTAATGAACTAGTTGACAGACTACGTTTACTTCTTTCATCGGAAGGTGCTGGTCACAGCAATCATCAAAACGAAATAATTTCTATTATCGAAGAACTTAAAGAATCTAACATAATTTATTAGAAGAGTGAAAGAGATGTCTTATATTAATAAATTTGGATATAGTTTTTATAGACATAATTATAAAAACAAAAATGTAACAAAAAAAAAAATATATAGCACAAATATATGATGATCTAGCTGATCAAATAAATAATTTAAACATTGAGGTAGAAAATGTTTATCAAAAACATGACAATAAGAAAAAATAAAAAAATAAAATAGACAAAACCACACACGACGAAAATATATCGCACTAACAAAATCCAACAAACAAAATCAATTTTTGTTTTTAAGATATAAAGTAGACCTATATCAGGTTTAAAGCAGAACGTAAGGAGATAGCAGGCAGATCGTGAAGACATATAAAGCAGATATCATATCAAAAAAAATTAACATACTGAAACAGTGATCGTATAAATTTGGTGTATATATAGGAAATCATCTTGATTTCAGTTATTTTTGCGAAGAGGTATAAAAGTAACAAAAAAAGAAATTGTTATAATCTACAGTCAAAACAAAAACCCAGTCAGTGTAAGATTTGAAGAGGATTTGTAAACAACTTAATAAATAAATTACCTGTTGAATTATATCTGCCTGGTTATCAGTTTTGTGGACCTGGTACAAAACTTGAAAAACGTTTAGCAAGAGGAGATAAGGGTATAAATTTATTAGACGCAGCTTGTAAAGAACACGATATTGCATACTCACAATCAAAAGACATCAAGCAGATAAAATCTTAGCTGAAAAGGCTTGGCAACGAATTAAATCTAAAGATAGTGATATTAAAGAACGTGCTAACGCGTGGTTTGTGACAAACGCTATGAAAGCTAAAGTGAAATTTGGATTAGGTTTGAAGGAGCAGAGGCATAAGAATACAAAAAGAAGGATAAAAGGAAAAATGCATAAATGTAATAAGAAATTATTCACAGCTACTGTGAGAAAAACTTTAAAACAATTGAAAGAACAGAAACCCCTTGATATAAATGATGCTGTTAAAATAGCTCAAAAGACTATTCATTCAAATTTTAAAGGGAAAAAGCGAGCAAACATTATAATACCAAGATTTATACATGTACCGAAAATTGGAGGATTTCTTCCACTTATTCCCGTACTAACAGCATTGTCAGCGCTTGGTGGTTTAGCAAGTAGAGGATCCGCTATTGTCAAAGCAGTAAATGCTATCAGAAATGGAAAAGAACAATTGGCGGAAGTTAACCGTCACAATAGATATATGGAATCAATTGCAATGGGTAAAGGGTTATATCTCAAACCATATAAAACTGGATATGGTCTCTACTATAGTCCAGCTCCAAAAAACTACTAGATAACCTACCCAATCGCCCGCTAACAGATTTGGATTTGAAAAAATATGGAAAACATCTCAAACATTTTAGCGGTGTTTTCATGCGTGATTCTTTACCTAAAAAACCATTCAAAGAAGAATGCGGTATTGTTAATTTAAATGATTCAAATGGTATGGGAACACATTGTGTAGCATATTATAAAAACCACAACTATAAAGAATACTTTTATAGCTTTGGAAACTTACAACCACCACTTGAAATTGTCAACTACTTAAAATTGCCCATTGTATATAATTATGAACGAAAACAAAAATTTAATACATTTAATTGTGGGCACTTGTGTTTAAAATTTTTATTCAATAAATTCAAACGAAGAAATTGTATAATAAATGAAGAAAAAACTTAACCACATCTGAGATCTTATTTTTAAAAACAACCACCTCATTGCTATAATAAAGAGAATAATTTAAACAAATTGGTTTTTTATTAGATTTTTTTCTTAGGTATGCATATTTTATTTCAGATTTTGTTATTTTGTATAATTGAATATATTTTATTTATTCATCATAATTCCGGATAATCCTTAAACAAAATATAGAATTTCTTTCCATTGAATGTTAGTTATCTTCTCCCAGATGAATGCTTCCCCAAGCGAGACCGTCCTCGTCATCATCCTCGTAAATAGTGATGATGTTACCTTTCCATTGGAAGTAGAAGTTACCATCTGGTAACACATACCTCAACAACAATTCTTCAATCAATGGTTTGAAGCATTTCATTGTTTTAGGTTAGGTTAGGTTAGAGGACGTGTACTTGTCAACTGTGACAAGTACAGTACCCGGAGGTCGAACTGACCCATTGTACAACGTCCTAGCTTCTCACACCACTCGTGTTGTGTGCGTTAATTTTATACATGAGTGGCGGGACCTACAGTTTAAAGTCGACTCCGAACGTCAGGTTTTTTGAGAAGCTTTTCATGGCAATTTTTATTCTCAGAGTTTTTGCCAGAAATCTGCTGAGAGGAAGTCGCCGAAGAAATATTTTTCATATTTTCGTTTTGATGTCTGACCTGGGATTCGAACTCGGGCCTTTCGTCTAATAAGCCAACACACTACCTACTAGACCACGGCGACTTCATTATTGTTTTGGTTTGAATGAAATAATTTTGGGTTCTGAGGAGTTCCTCATAGAACTCCTCATCCAGCCATAAATCGTTTTCTGATGTCAGTTTAAGATGGCATAAACAAATATTATTCACGCAAGACATTTTTTCTCTTTTGTTTTAAATTTTAAATTTGAAAACACAACTCGCTATCAATTTCTAGCACAAGAATGATTTTTAAATCCTTACAACTAGACAATTTATACTCTGGAATGTAGGTAAAGGGTAATACATTTTAGAAGTAACGGAGAGTAAAAGGTTTTTAAAAAACAGATATTACACTAATAAAAAAAACAAAACGACGACCTAGGTATACATCCCTTTCTTATCACTTAAAAATTAAAAATCCTTGTAGCACAACAACAACAACACGTACAACTATATTTCTATTTAGGAATATTAAAATCTAATTACGTACTATGAGACAACCACAACATGTACAACTATATTTCTATTTCTTCAACATTAAATCTTACAAAAAAAAAAAAAATAAATAAAAAAAAGCGTTATGCACACGCGACAACATCAGTTTTTACACACACTCATTCTGTCCGTCCAATCATTCTTTTGCAAAGTAATACAAATAAAAGGTACATAAAAAAAGCAGATATGATTCCAAATTTATATATAAAAAAGCAGACATGATTCCTTTTCTATTTCTCCAACATTAAATCAGACAAAAAACAACCACGCAACCAACCTACCCTATCCTTCTAACACAACAACAACACGTACAACTATATTTCTATTTCTTCAACAATTGACCACGATCAACACGTGCCAAGACTTTCTTATCAGTTTAAAACGATCACGCAGGCGTACATTCCTTTTCTATTTCTCTAACATTAAATCACACAAAAAAATAAAAAAACAACCAACTAACCCTTAAAACGATCATACAGGTGTACAACCTGTATAGAAAAAAACTATCACACAGGTGTTCATCTCTTTTTTATCAGTTCAAAATTAAAGATCCTTTTAACACAAAAACACAACAACACGTACAACTACATTTCTATTTCTTCAACATTAAATTACACAAAAAAATAAAATAAGAATAAACAAAAACATAACATTGCATAAGTCGGCAACATGAATTTATGGTACCCTATACCACAAGGAAACGTGAACGCACTCATTCTGTCCGTCCAGTCATTCGTTTGCAAAGTAATACAAGTGAAATGAACATGTATAATCATGTTTCTATTTGGGAATACGATGTTATTATTACAAGAAAACGATCACACAGGTGTACATCCCTTTTCTATTTCTACAACATTAAATCGGATAAAAAAAAAAATAAAATAGACAAAACCAACCTACCCTTTCATATCCGTTTAAAATTAAAGATTCTTCTAACACAAAAACACAACAAAAACACGTACAACTATATTTCTATTTCTTCAACAATACCTACGTACTTACTCACTTTCAATCAAAGGATGGTCAACCACACACTTTAAAAATGTTACACGCACTCATTCTGTCCGTCCAATCATTCAAAAAGCAATACAATTAAAAACAACTACACAACTAACTAACCCTAAAAACGATCATGCAGGTGTACATACCTTTTCTATTTCTCCAACATTAAATCACACAAAAATAAAAAACAACCACACAACCAACATATCCTTTATTATCAGTTTAAAATTAAAGATCCTTCTAACATAAAAACACAACAACATCAACACTTACAACTATATTTCTATTTCTTCAACATTAAATTACACAAGAAAATAAAATAAGAATAAACAAAAGCATAACATTGTATAAGTCGACAGCATGAGTTTACGGTACCCTATATCGCAAGGAAACGTGCACGCACTCATTCTGTCCGTCCAATGAATCCAAAAGCAATATAAATAAAAACAACTACACAACCAACTAACCCTTAAAACTATTATGCAGGTGTACATCTTGTATAGAAAAACACTATCACATTACATGTTACAAACCTATCAACAATCTAACATGACCGACTGTAGCGTAGGCATGCACCAAATTTTGTATGGGAAAATTGATCCAGAAACCCCATAAACTACTACTAATAACATCTCCAACACACATCAACATCCATAACATTCATCAACATCTCAACAACATAATGTTTAAAACATCCTTTGTTTATATCGATCAGTTGATTATGGATCCTCGAACAACACTAAACAAAAACCCAGCAGGCCTACACGTATGCATTATACAATGCAGGATTCCTTTGCACTTACCAGTGTGTCTTGAAAACTACCACACGCTTGAAGACTATTGACTATATACCTTATTAAGGTTTTGCTTTAATTTTTTTTCTTAATTTTACCGTTTTTGATATTAACAATGTGTAAAAATGGATATTAATTAAGAATATGTAAGAATTATAAAAGGAAACAGGTTTTTTTTTTAATAAAAATTAAATGGTTATTTCATGCACAGTTTTTCATTATAAAATCGTACCGGAAGGGGTTAATAACATTTATTATTAACACATAGACAAAATACATGTATATATTAAAAGGTTTGCGCGTTCCTATATTGATAAACCCTACCCGCTCTTGCCCAAATACTAACCCTCACCCTATAACCCGTAAAAACATTAGTCCTTCGTTGGAAAAAGAAGAGACAGTGAATTTAATACAGTCCACAAAACATATAAACCCATAACCCCTCTAAATTGTACACATTTTACTTTACTCTATAATATATAACCTCATTAAAATTTGAACAAATATCAAAAAAGAAATTTTAAACAATAACAATAATATTGCATTAAATAAACCAGTGCAAAAGTGAAACAAATCCAAACAGTGTAAAGCATAAATCGCTCTACACACAAAAATACCCTACATAACATACAAAAAACAGTACTTACCCTTAACCCCCTCGCTTTGTGTCAATATATGTTTAACACACTAATGTATGTATATGTATGTGAAATACACTACCCGATAATCAACAAGAAATCTAAATCAATTTTGAAATATATACGTGTTCAAACGAGGTTTGAACACACAATAAATACCCTATAAGCAATTCCAACAATAATAACAGAACTTCCATCAACTAAAATAATGCCTCCACCATTCCAGTACCATTAAGCAAAGGGAATGTCTCCACCATTCCAGGTCCATAAAAACGAAAGGAATGTCTCCACAATTTACTGTTAATCCAACTTGTTTAGGAAGAGCAGAAGTTTGGTGGAAGATAGAAATATACACAGAAATCACTTATCATCTTGCACTTGTATCAGCAACAACCTAATTATATCATCAAGCTGTGCTCAAACACATTTAATTAAAAATAAAAAAAAAATTGTGTGTAACCATATTTAATTAAAAAAAAAAAATAAAAAAAAATCTACATTCAATTCTATATCAAATTAAAAAAAAATTAAAAAAATTATACTTACCCAAAATGTTGTGTTAAATTATTAATTTACCTACAGTGTTATATTAAATTAATACTTACTTACCTCAATTGTTACTTTAATGGTTAAATGAATTAAACCTTAAATATATATGTATATATGTACTTACCTGAATTCCTAATTCATACCTACCTGCGTTACATAGTTAAATTATACTTACCTTGAATTACCTATATTAAATTGTGCTTATCTGAATCATCTCTATTTAAATTAATTAAATTCTATTTTTACTGGAAAATATATTGTGATAAAGTGAATACCCCTAATAAATATCAATTTGGAAAAAACACAAAGGGTTTATTTGATCGCTGGAAAAAAAGGTAAGAATCTCTCTCTCTCTCAATTCTCTAAAGAAATCGAAACAATTCCATTTCTTTCTTTCTCTCTCCCACAACACTCATCCCACCGATTGTAATTACTCACGAGTAATTACAATCCACATCTCTTTAAGGAGCATTCTCTTTAAAGGAGATTTAAAAACTAATAATTACCCCTATTTGTTTAATTTAATTATTTATTTGTCTAGCTATAAGGTTTTCTATTACTTTAGACAGGAATGGAAGAATGGCAGTTGACCTGAATTCGTTGTTGGATTTAGGAATGGGAATGATTTTCGACTGTCACTGATGAATGGGTGAAGGAGGACATAGTTAAAACCATGAAACAAAGAATACAAGATAGCGCATTCACGTTGTCAAAATTTTATTGTTCTGCGCATCTACGTCACAGTAGCAAATAAACAAAAACACAATCACACGAACACATGTCTTTAATATGGGGAAATTTTGTTTACATTTATATTTTAATGAAAATGTTGTTATTTTTGTATTATAACTAATACAAAATTGTTTATTATTTATTATTAAACCCGTTTTACTAAATTTGTTAGATTTTTTAACAACTTTACTTTAATATATTTGCATTTATATAATTTTTAAGCAGTTTGTTAACAACATTGATTTAAGTTCCAATATTTATAATGAAACACAAACTCAAATGTTAATGTGTATATTTATTTTATAAAATACTATTTTTTTAGATATTTCTTTAAAATATTTTAACAATTTTGTTCTTCATTTTTAATTACCAGTAAGAGATTTGCCAGATGCTTCAAGGTCAGGGGTATCGCCTACCTCAGCATTTGCTGCGTCTGATAATACTCCATTATTGCGCTCAAGTAAATATGATCTTAAACGATATTTAAACTCCTGCTGATCAGGATGGTCACGCAGACTACCTTAAGCGCGGATAACTCCGAAAAAGTTTTCTAATACGTCTTGATTAAGATGATATGTAAGAACATATTTGAGACTCCTTTAAATCAGCATATTGACCTTCAAAAGCGTTATTTGATTGTAAAATACCTGTAAATATATGCGTTTTATGATAATCTGTTACCTCTATTCTAAAACCTTTACCTTTTTGGAATGGCAACAAACTTCGTCTTCCTACAGTCCTCATGTTCATCATTAATGCCGACATTTCATCAAGAATTTTATATAAATATATATTGACAATTAAAAATAAATATATTATTCATTCTTAATTACTTACCCATTTCATATTGAAGATTATTGGCAAAATCTTCTGTTTTAAAATGGTCCATACAAACAAAGGAAGTGTCTGGATTGAACTTTCTCCGGCCGCAGAAGCTAATCCACTTCTTTCGAAGCGTTAAATTTTTTGGAAAACGGAAAAAACTGCATTCAGAATCTTTTCCGTCATTGCTTTTATTGCAATTTGCAACAGCGCACTTCATTTTTATTAATTTTTGATTTAAATTTTAAATGCTTTTAATTGAAATACACAAAATGTCTCCACACAACAAAATTTTCAGCTACAGTGACGTCACACGAAAACAGCTGATCAACGAACAAAACTAACGGACATGCGCAATGCTTTATCTATATTTCTTTTTTTCATGAGTTAAAACTGTATTGAATAAATGAGTAAAATAAGGCAAAAGTCTAGGTGGCAAAGGCTGCCTTTCAAAATGTTTCAATACAAAGTTTGTATGCAGTTCTACTCACAAAACATAC
Organism: Sarcophaga caerulescens; assembly: GCA_927399465.1. Taxonomy (NCBI): domain Eukaryota; kingdom Metazoa; phylum Arthropoda; class Insecta; order Diptera; family Sarcophagidae; genus Sarcophaga; species Sarcophaga caerulescens. Next base: position 82,527,241 of record OV656872.1, on the reverse strand, counting down.
AGAATGGAAAGCAGTGACGTTTGAGAAACGCTCATAACATAATTTTACATAAATATTTATAGGGAAAAAAAAAATGAATTATAAGTTTTGCAAAGCAAATGTGTTAGAAGCAACAGATATACAGAGTGAAAACTGGTGGATAAAGTTGAAAAATTAAATGTAAACAAACATTGATTTTGTGTTAAAAAAGGGAAAATTTAGAATATTTTTTAATTTCTTCAATGAAAAGTTTAAAGATTCTTAAATATTTAATTATTAATCGAAATGTATGTGGTTTTTGGTCGCAATGAATACAGTTTCTTGTGCAAAAGGTAAGTAAGAAGCTAAATATATCAAGATCAAATAAGACATATTGCACACAAAATTTTTTTCTTGCAGAACTTTGTGTATATTACCAGTATTTATTAATTTCTTGAATGAAAAAGTTAAAATTCGGTAATTTTTTTATATAAGTAAAAAGAAAAATATAAAAAAATATATACTCACAACTTTTTGTTTCAGGAGTTTGTGAATATACCTCTAAATTGGTTAAATACTAAGTTAGTGACAATCGATGAAAGGTGTCACCAAATACATTAGTTCCGTATTACGTTTCCCCAATAAATCAGTTCATTTCCTTTCAAAACTATTCTATTATTCCACAAAAATATCATCAATTTCTACCAAAATATAAAATAAAAACCCACCCTAAAAATTAACAAACAGAAAGAATCAGACAGGGACAGAAATACTTTTTGGTAATATTTGCTGTCCCTTTCATATTATTTATGTAAACGTCTAACTTTCGTTTCCCTTCTGTTTGTTTTGTGGTTCTACTACTGTATATAAACTATGTAGATATGCAAAGTAACCAAACAAGGCATCAACTATAAATCCGATGCCTGATTGCTTTTTGACTGCGTTAAAAATACACATTGACGACGTTTTGAAATGGAATACATTGTATATATTTTGTACAGCGGTATTATGAAACACAATACTTTGTTCAAACCAGTGTTCGAAAAAATACTCTAAAGTACGCAACGTTTATATACTGTACTGAATGTCGTGGGTAAAGAACACAAACACATTCACTACAACGAGAGCAAAACTTTTCGTTTCTATTTTAATGTTTGTGAACATGTACGCAAACTCTAACATAACGTACTGAACAGAGTTTACAAACACTATTTTTTAGTGTTTGTGTACAAAGTACACTCAAAAGATCAGTACACAACGAAAAAAATTGGGTTTTAGTGAACTTTTTTTGAGTACACTAACATTTTTAGTGTACGCGAGAGTTCATTCAGTATTTTTAGAGATCGCGTTGTGGTTTTTGATGCCATTTATTATCCTTTAGGAATAATAGACATATTTCGCTTAAGAATACAAATAAAAACTGGCCATTTTTCTCTCTTTCTCTCTCTTATTGAATGAGAACATAAACTCTCACGTACACTAAAAATGTTAGTGTACTCAAAAAAGTTCACTAAAACCCAATTTTTTTCGTTGTGTACTGATCTTTTTAGTGTACTTTGTACACAAACACTAAAAAATAGTGTTTGTGAACGCTGTTCAGTACGTTATGTTAGAGTTTGCGTTAATTTGTTGTGTACATGTTGTGTACGTAATGTGATTGCGTACGAGTTCACAAACACTTAAATGAAAGTTAAAAGTATTTTATCAGTTACGTACACAATGGTTAGTGTACAGTATTTTTTCGAACACTGGTTCAAACACAAAGCAACTAACATTTTGGAAGGCAGCCAAAGCTTTTAAAAACAGAGGATCTAAGTCATCAGAACCAATCACATTCGTTTTTACCGAATATAAGCATTCCAAAACTTCGAGCTGATTAGCACAACGAAAGAACAAAACAAAGGTCTTCACATAAGCTACTATCAGTGGTCGTAACATTAATATTAACAAATTTGTCATTGAGAGCGTTTACATCTACATGAGGAGAAGTATTATGACATTTTTGACCAATACCAATATCGCGGATTGCCTTCCTGTTAGCCTTATTATCCAATGCGGAAGAGAACTTCCTGCCGTAAAACAATGTTTTTGCAATTTTAATGCTTTTTGTAACCACGTTACGAGCATATCTATGAATGGCTTTCAGATCATCCGTTTTGAACCTCTTCCATCGTCTGTAGACGATGTCTCGCTTATCAATTAATGCTTTAATTTCAGCATCAGTTTAGCCTTAACAAGTTTAGTTCTGACATAAACACACCTGTTATACAGAAGACTTAAATTTTCCTGATTTAGTGCCAATTGGTCATTTACATTATCTAGTGAGTAGATCTGATCCCAACAGATGTTATCAACATTACTATTTAAAACTCTAAAATCGATACTTTGAAAATCATGTATGCAATATGCTTGTTTTCGGGACTCATAGACAGGTTATAGGTTAAGAAGAGATCACGGTTGGAAAAATAAGAGGCTGAAATTTGATCATATAACAGTACTTTAGTCATATTATTAACAAATACGAGATCGATTAGACTACTGGAAGTTGAGTGGAAGTGAGTTGGTAAGGACACATTCACAGGATTAAGATGAAGAGACCAATAATAATAATATTGTTACCAAAATGGAAATGGTGTTCTTATAATGATAAACAAAAACTCCAAAAACAAAAATAATGGACTTGTTTACATGATCAACGAATAAACATAAATATAGCAACAACATCAGTATAAAAAAGGGTATAAAGAAGTAAACTAGCAACAACAAAGTGCAGTATAAAAAAAGCGGATAGACAAGTAAGCAGGCAACAACAACTCTGCAAGGACAAGTTAACAACGTTGGCAGCACCGTCGCCAAGAATAATTGCTGACTTTAACTCTTTAAATATTTTTAGTTCAACACGCGCTCCCGATCGCATTACAAAATTGCGAAATGTGGGAAAACAATTATGCATGATCAGCGTCTGCACATTAGCGCGTGTTGGGACACCGTGATCAGCATTTCCAACGAGCCAACAAACTTGGCTTGAAACATCAGTCTTGGTTGCGCGTCCGTCGTGAAGAGTCTTAATTTAATATTCTTGTAAATTCGTATTTATTTTAAAATATAAATTATTAATAATAAATTTTTAAAGTGAAAAAATCAAAATCTAAGTCTTTTAAATTGGCGCTGTGGTTGCGCCTTAATATAATTCTTTTTAGTGAATAACCGACCAACTCCTTAACTGGCGCCCGAGCAGGGACCCACTTATATAAAACAGTGGTGTCCCTTATAACTTAAATATAAAATAATAAAACAATAAATAAGCCTTGCGATTCCCAAGGGACCCTCCACGGCTATAATAAAAATATAAAATAACTTTTTTAACGCCCCTCCTTCGGCAACCTGATACTCCTTGTGAGAAAAACTCACGGAAGGATATCAGATCGAAAGTGGTGTAATCTGTTCCCAAGTAGGTGGCCGTGATTATAAAAACGGAACACCAAAAGGGGTAAAAACGGACCTCCCGTGAGGTGGATAAAAATTCGGGAATTGGTCGGTTCGCGTCGCGTAACGTAACCAAGGCTCGAAATTTTTTTTTATTTTTATACATATTGTGAAAAAGAAAGAGAAATTAAAATAAAGAATAGTAATAAAAAGTGGAAAGAAGTTGAAAAAAGGAGATCAATCTTTGTGAAAAAGAAAGAGAAATTAAAATAAAGAATAGTAATAAAAAGTGGAAAGAAGTTGAAAAAAGGAGATTAATCTTTGTGAAAAAGAAAGAACAAAAATTTTATGCAAAAAAAAAAAGAAAGAAAAAAGCTAACTAAAAAATATAATAAAAGTGGAAACAAAAAAAGGAAAGAAAAGAAGCCAGAATATCAAAAAGAAAGCTAAAAAATTATATAAAAATTATATTAAATAAAGTACAAAAAAAAGGAAAATAATAAGGAAAAAAAGAAATTTCCTTTCTTGAAGGAAGTGAAAGTGCACACTGTTGGAAATAAATTGCAGGTGAGTCCTTTTGCCAATTTATTATTATACTACCTATTTGTGACCATGGAAGAAATGAGAACGAGCTTGACCACCCTTACCGGAGCCGTCAACCGTCTCTTAGAACAAGTTAAATTAGTAGAAGGTAGGCTCAGCAGGATAGAAAAGGCTAGTGATATTTCCGAATTGACTAAGAGAATAGAACAAATAGAAAGACAGGAACGTGATAATATTGTAGGGAACACGGAGGAAGTTACTACGTTACAGGTACCAAGGACAGAAGAAGATTTAAAGGCAATCAGTAGACTTCCAGATAGCGTCAAAGAACTGCGTTCCTTTGATGGCAACCCTCTGCATTACGTCTCCTGGGTGCATTCAGTCGAAATGGTATTGAAGGATTTCGAAATAGTGAAGGACAAACCAATATACCGATCAATAAAGCAAAGCATTAGGCAGAAGGTTGTGGGGGAAGCGGATGCAGCCCTAGTATCATATAATATCTTCGAATCTGACTGGAAGGAAGTGAAGAAAATATTATCTCTCCACTATGCTGACAAAAGGGATGTCCAAACACTGGAACATCAATTAAATCAACTGTCCCAAGGTTCGTCAAAGGTGGATGAATTTTACTCAACCGTAAATCACCAGTTATCCTTGATAATAAATAAACTAAAAACCGAAACTTACAGCGAGGAAACCATAAACGCTCTAATAACAACACACAGAAATAGAGCCTTGGACATATTTATACGGGGTCTCACTCCCGAATTGTCCAGGATGGTAATAATTCAAAGACCAAGAACATTGCCGGAAGCATATTCGGCTTGTCTTGAACTTCAGAATCTTACTATGAGGAATAACATTCTTCATACAAGAGTTCCAATTAGGAGCAATACACCACAAATTCAACCTCGGCCTCCTAAGCCTTTTAACAACAATCCTTCCACAAATCATTATAGATATAACAACTGGCAGCAAAGAAATAATGGTTATCAGCAACGCAATCCAACCTCCAGCTTTAGACCAGCACCATATGTCAATCCACACCAGGCAAAACCAGAACCAATGGAGGTGGACCGTTCTATTCAAACGCGGAAAGTAAATTACATGAACCGTCCTAGACCGGCAGAAAAAAGAAGTGCTTCGGAAATGTTTAACAGGGATAAGCAAGCACGTCTTTTCCACTTAGATACGAATGAGGATTCCAATGAAGTTCCACAAGATGAGGTAGTAAACAATTTTGATAGCGCAGCAAGTGACCAAAATTTTATGGGGAAAGGCCATCAAGCCTACCTTACATAGAATATATAACGGCTGAAAACAAAATACTTAAATTTTTGGTCGATACCGGCTCGAACAAAAATTTCTGCAGCCCGAACCTTTCTGCCGGAAGCATACTATTAGCAAAGCCACTTGTTGTTACCACTGCTGGTGGGAAAATTGAAATTAATCGAAAAATAGTAGGGAAATTCTTCATAAGTTATGGAATAATAGAACCACTTACATTTTATGTCTTACCCTGTTTAGCAACATTCGATGGTATTATAGGGGATGATACTCTCAAGGACCTGGGAGCTACAGTTGATAGGAAGGAAAATGTTCTTTTAATTAAAGGGAAAATAAGGATACCTCTCAAGGCAAAAATTTCTTGTAATTTAAATTACATATTCGATGAATCATTACCAATAAAGACAAAAAACAAAATTAACGGGATTATAAGTAAATACAAGAATTTATTTGGGCCACTTGACGACAGCCAAGCTGCTGCGACTAATGTGCAGGCCGAAATACGGACGACTACATCGGATCCTATCTACTCGAAAAGTTATCCGTATCCAGCTGCAATGAGAGATGAGGTTGACCGACAAATTAATGAATTATTGTCCGAGGGAATAATACGCCCCTCAAAAAGTCCTTATAACTCTCCAATATGGGTTGTGCCCAAAAAGCCAAAACCAACTGGAGAGAAGCAATATCGGTTGGTAGTTGACTATAAACGGCTAAACGCTGTAACCATTCCGGATACATACCCAATACCGGATATCAATGCCACTTTAGCAAGTTTAGGGAATGCAAAATTTTTCACAACAATTGACTTAACCTCCGGCTTTCATCAAATCCCGATGAAACCTTCAGATATTCCTAAGACCGCATTCTCCACGATGAATGGGAAATTTGAATTTCTTCGTCTACCCTTTGGATTGAAAAATGCCCCAGCAATCTTCCAACGAATGATCGATGACGTTCTCAAAGAATTCATAGGGAAGATTTGCTACGTCTATATAGACGATATTATTGTATTCGGGCGTAGCGAAGAAGAAAGAAACTTTAGATAATGTTGACACGATTTTCAAAAGACTCGACGAATCAAATTTAAAAGTCAATATTGACAAAACGCACTTCATGCAGACAGAAGTGGAATTTTTAGGATACTTAGCGAGTTCTAAAGGCATTGAGCCTGATCCTAACAAAGTAGAGGCTATTGAGAATCTTTTACCCCCTACTAATTTAAAGGAATTGAAAGGATATTTGGGAATGACGTCATATTACAGACGTTTTATAAAAGATTATGCGAAGGTGGCGAAACCACTAACCAATCTAACGAGAGGCGAAAATGCTCAGGTGAAGGCTAGCCAATTGAAAAAGGTTAAAATAGAATTAAATCCTGAAGAGCTAATGGCTTTCAAAAGGTTAAAAGCTCTTTTAACAACGGCTGAAATTCTAGCCTTCCCTGATTTCGATAGGCCATTTAATCTTACGACAGATGCCTCGAATTACGCTGTTGGCGCTGTTCTCTCACAAGGAGAGATCGGCAAAGACAAACCCATTGCCTTCATATCAAGGTCACTAAATAAGACGGAGGAGGGATACGCTACGAATGAAAAGAAGATGCTAGCCATCGTGTGGGCTTTGGACAACCTACGAAATTATCTGTACGGTGCCAAGAAAATAAAAATTTACACGGATCATCAACCTCTTACTTATGCGCTAAGTAATAGGAATTTTAATGCAAAACTAAAACGATGGAAGGCTCGCATAGAGGAGTATAACCACGAATTAATCTACAAGCCAGGTAGATCGAATTATGTGGCAGATGCTCTCTCCAGATCAAGAATCGCTGTCCACCACATCAGCGATGAATCCACCATATCAGCTAGTGAGTGCGACTCACAAATCACAAGGACAGCGTCAGAAATAGGTGATAATGATTCGCAAAATACAAGAACAGCATCCGAAACAAGGAATGACGACATAATGTCAACAGGATCAACTGTTCATAGTGCAATACAAGACGCTTCAGACCTTATTCCCCATATGGAAGTTCCTATCAATGTTTTCAGGAACCAGATAGTTATTAAAATTGGCCCAGATCTTCATTCAAGTGAGGTCCCACACAAAAACTTTAATCGGCATTACTTCTCTTCCCCTGATTGGAATGCCGAAAAACTCCTAAATGTCCTGAAGAGAACCTTATATCCAAACGTAGTCAATGGCATTAAGGCTCCAGAATGCTGCTTGCCAATTTTACAAGAACTTTATTTGCAACATTTTTCTAAGTATAAAATTAGAATTGCGCAAAAAATAGTTACGGATGTCAATTTAGAAAACCGGCAATTCGAAATAATACAAAGAGAGCATCGTAGAGCGCACAGGAATGCGAGGGAGAATAGGAAACAGATTTTAGAAGAATACTACTTTCCGCGTATGTACGCTCTAATAAGAAAATTCGTGACGAATTGCGATGTTTGTAATGCCAACAAATATGACAGGAATCCCCCCAGACCAGAATTCCAAGAAACACCTACACCTACAGTACCATGCGAAATTTTGCACATGGATATAATGGAGATACAGGATCAAAAATTTATATCTGTCATTGATAAATTTTCAAAGTTTGCCAAACTTTTTCACATAAGTGACAGATCTGTTTTAAACATTAGAGAAAAGTTAGTAAAAATTCTCCATTACTTTACGGTACCCAAAATTTTAGTGTCTGATAACGAAGGTAGTTTTATTAGTCCCTTGATCAAAGATTTCCTTGAAAGGGTGGGAATAAAAATATATTTAACACCATCCCAACGCAGCGAAGTAAACGGGCAGGTAGAACGTCTGCACTCAACTTTAATCGAAATTTACAGGTGCCTTAGAGCAGAAAACGCGGAACTCAGCGTACAGGAACTAATTTATGTAGCAGTCGACAGATATAATAACTCCATACATTCTGTAACTGGAAAGAGACCTAGTGACATATTCTTTAATAGATCAAGGACAGCAGACTTTAATAGATTGCTTGAGGCTCGATCTAAGACTAATAAAGATCTACGCAAATTAATTAGGAAAAATATAAAGGTAAGGAACAATCGCATGAATAAGAAACGTGCGTCGCCAAGGAAGTATAAGAAAGGCGATGTGGTTTATGTTAGAATAAAGAACATAAAAGCTAAGAACAAAGCAATATATAGGAAAGAAGTGGTAGATAAAGATAATAGGGTGACAATTCGCACGGTAAATGGCAAAAGGATTCATAAGGCTAATATCAAAAATTTAAATCAAATTTAGTGCAGAACTTCCACCTCTTTTCAGAATAACATAAAAATAATAAGATAATATACTAAGAATAACCTTTTTTGTAAAATTCTTTTTTCCACTTCTCTCCACAAATAGAGATAATAGGCTATATATAAAATTAGGCTAATTAATGAAAAAATTACTAAAAAATTCAAAAAATAATAAATAAATGCTTGACTTGCACATTTAACAAGAGCCGGCCTTTAAGTGAGACCGATCGTGCCTTAGTAGGTTGTGGGGGGCATGCCTGCTCGCGACTAAACTGGAATCTTGCGATCCCTCCATGGCCAGTTCGAGAGAAGTGCCAAGCTCAAAGAAAAAATATGAGAATCTATTTGAAATATGAAATAAAATTAAATCAAGATCGTAAATATGAAATAAAAAATTCAAAAAAAAAAAAATTGAAAATATAAAATGAATAGATATAAGAATGTATTTGAAACATGAAAAAATTTAAACCAAAATCGTATATATGAAATAAAAAATTCAAAAAGAAATTGAAAATATAAAATGAATAGATATAACAATGTATTTGAAATACGAAAAAATTAAAGAAAATTTAATAAGAAATCAAAATCATAAATCTAAAATAAAAATCTGAAAAATTAGCATATCTGAAATACATAAAAATAATGCAAAATCTTCAACAAATTTCTAACATACTAAACACTAACCTATTAACCTACTACTACTAATTTAGTTGTTTTAAAAAAAAAAAAAAAAAAAAAAAAAAAAAAGGCTTTGCCCGAATATTTTTACTAAACAATTAATGTCTTTCAGAAAAAATGATTCTACTGCTAACTCTTCTTCTCGCGACCAACACAGGGGTAATCACCTTACATGCAGCGCAAATTTTTCATTATGATGTTCCAATAGTAACACTACGAGTCGGAAATGCGTGGGCAATAAATGGGAATTTCAAATTGGTTCACGTTATAAACCTGAAAGACTACGAAATAATTACTAAAAACTTAACTGACCTAATTCAAAAACACCTGCCACCAGGTCAGAATAAAAACGTTATTGAATACTATCTTGCACAGGTGCAAGAAAGGCTAACGGAACTGAAAGGAACGAGGGATAGAGTACGAAGATCAATTGATTGGATTGGCTCCGCTTGGAAGTGGATAGCTGGTAATCCAGATGCCACAGACTGGAACAACGTCTTAAAAGCTCAAAACTCTATAATAACCAACAATAATGAGCAGTATAGGATTAACGCCCAGCTTCTAAATAATGCGAATGAAGTTGCTCACAAAACCAACGAGCTTGTCTCCAAAATAAATGAAATAAGCAAAGGAAGAGAGGTCGAACAAATTGGACAGAGAACTTTAAATCAAGTACTTGTTCTGAAGGATGTAGTTGACGAAGTAGTGAGAGCATGCCAAATGGCTAAAAGCGGAATTATTAATACCAACCTTTTAGACCAAATGGAAGTTGAAGACATTATCACCGAGATGGAGACCCTGCCGTATTCCAACGCAGTAGAGGCAGTAGAGTATGGAAAACCTTCAATCTATACAAATGGAACCTTAATCCTATACGTCATATCAATTCCAAAGTTAAAGAAAGACTTTTACCATCACCTTATAGTCAGATCGACAATCAGGTCAGGGAAACGGATTGAATTGCCATTCAAGGAACTCTTGATCAGCCAAAAGGAAACATTTGGAGTGAGGAGCCCTTGCATGACTATTAACAATATAACGGTTTGTCAACAATCTTCCCTTGATCAGTTAGAAGAAAAAAGCTGTGTACCACGTCTTCTCAAGGGTGGAACCGCTGATTGCCAATATAAAAAGGTGAACACCCAAATTGTTGAAATGATAACTTCTGACATGGTATTCTTAACAAATTATATTGGTGTGGTTACAACACAAGATCATAAAGAATTACTTAATGGTACCTACCTAATCAAGCTCGTCAATGAAACGATTTCCCTAGACAATGAAACTTTTTCCAGTACATCTATCTCTAAAATGCAGCCACTACCTCCTGTTCTGACAAGTGTTTAAATGAACAATTATTGGTGGACATTGATCAAGTACATAATATTAGCCTACGAAACATTGAGAAAATTCAGTATCTGAAAATGAGATCAAACCTGTTCCTTGGCAGCCACATCGGAATGATAATTATAGTAGTCATCAGCATCAGTATGTTATGGCATAGAATCACCAGACGACTCAACCTGCCAGTGATAGAAACTTCACGGATGACATGTCCTTCCCTTCAACCAACAACACCGATCTGCGGGACGCAGACTTTTGAGGAGGGAGGAGTTAACAACGTTGGCAGCACCGTCGCCAAGAATAATTGCTGACTTTAACTCTTTAAATATTTTTAGTTCAACACGCGCTCCCGATCGCATTACAAAATTGCGAAATGTGGGAAAACAATTATGCATGATCAGCGTCTGCACATTAGCGCGTGTTGGGACACCGTGATCAGCATTTCCAACGAGCCAACAAAGTTGGCTTGAAACATCAGTCTTGGTTGCGCGTCCGTCGTGAAGAGTCTTAATTTAATATTCTTGTAAATTCGTATTTATTTTAAAATATAAATTATTAATAATAAATTTTTAAAGTGAAAAAATCAAAATCTAAGTCTTTTAAATTGGCGCTGTGGTTGCGCCTTAATATAATTTTTTTTAGTGAATAATCGACCAACTCCTTAACTGACATACGTAAACAAAATACACAAATAACAATAAACAACTTGTTTACATTTATAGAGATTTCGCAAAGGCATTCTTATTCAAGTGCATTCATTAGACTGCTGACCCTTGTGATATAAAAGGCAAGACAGAGCAGGCAACGACGATTCAGTAAGAATTCAGTCAGTCTTGTGTGAAGACACGTTGCGTGTGAAGAGAATAATTGTGGTTTGAAGATCTCCGTATTAAAGATCTAACGAACAATTGTTATTGCGTACGCGGAAGAGTGTGAAGGAAGAATAACAATTAAAGTAAATTGTTGTTGTCTAAGTCAAATCGTGAAAGGTGGCACACAGAATTGTGCGAACAATAAAGAATTGATTTGAAACTAAACACAAATTTATTTTTATTTTATTTGCAATCTACGAACTCATATTTTTAACGTTTTTAAAAGGGTAAAAACGTAACAATATCGTCATATTGAATGGATAGTTACTCAAGAATAGAGATAAAGGGATCAAAAATTAAATTAGAATTCCTTAGTAACACCTTCTTATGGGTGGATGAAATTTTAAGAAATAAATATTCTAATAACAACCAATTTCAGTTAATAATTTTACTTTGCACGGAATACCATTTCTAACATAAAAGTATTTCTAAATTTGACATCGATGTTCACGAATCATGCAAAGTAAAGGTTCTGGAAGAAGTGCAATAACTGTGACCTCTTTCTACTAATTTGATAAAGTATATGTCAAGAGATGAGAAATACGCCCGCCTGATTCTTTTTAACAGTTGAAAAACAGTCCAATAGTTCTACAATTGTTCTTTAATATTTTTTTATATAATAATATCGTTTTTCTTTTTTTATATTTATTGTTTTCTTTTTTTCTTAATAAATATTCACGATATTTTCTTTCGTCGAATTAAATAAATTATTATTTTTTACAGATTTGCAATTTTTGTTCGTTCATAAAGCAAACAAAAAAGCAAAATATGTCGCTTAAGAAAATATCGTATTTTTCAATTTTAACTCAAATCAAAACTCATAACATATAATTTTGAACAATACGTTTATATATACTGTTATAAAGGGTTATCTCCAGTGTGACCATTTTAGCATTTTTTATTTTGATTTAGCTGCAAATTTTCGATTTAGCATTTGGCATATTTTTTAGCATTTTTTAATAATTTGTTTAGCATTTTCTAGCTTCAATTTATTTTTCATTTTTACCCCTGTTAAATTAAAATTTGATTGATTGTACATAGTTTAATGTAATGTTTGAAAGTAATGACGCCGATCCTACACTCTTATTCTCAGAATTACACCTCCTTTTAAAAAACTTTCATTTCAAATAGTTTTAAAATCTGAATATTTTGATCCTTTAACTTCATCCTTAGAAAATTTTTATATACCTAAACCATATTTTAATTATGAGTTTGAAAATTTTTTAAAAACAAGAACATATATAAATTCTGAAACTGAAAAAGAAATTAGAATAATATGTAGAAATTTCATAGCAGAGTTAATACGCCAACTAAGGCAAAGATTACCCAAAAATTTGTTAAGTTTAAAAAATATAAACTTTTTTGCTATTGATAATAGTTTAAAAATAAATCAAAGTAAATTATTTAAAAATTTCAAAGAAGAAATGTAAAATTTTTTAAATGATGAAATTACAACTTTAGAAATGCAATGTCAAAAATTAACTTCATACGAGTGGGAAAATCCGAAGACAACTATTGAGTTTTGGATACAAGTTTATGAAAGAATGCTGTGAATGAAAATCCCTTCAAGGAATTGTCCGATTTTGTTATGAAATTTTTAGTTTTGCCATTTAGTAATGCAGAAGTTGAACGTGTATTTAGCGAAATGGATCTTTTAAAAACTAAAATAAGAAATAGAATGATATTAAATACAATCAATTCACTCCTCTATATAAAATGTGGATTGAAAAGATTGAATAAATGCTGCCAAAGTTTTCAAATAACTAAAGAATTAATCCAAAAATGTGATACAAATTTATATGATATTATAACAGAGCCCTCAGAAAGTGAAGAATACACTTTTGATGAAGTATTTAATATGTAGCCAAAAGTTGGTATTTTTGTTTAAACTAATTTATTTGTGAAGTACAAATGCTATTAAATAGCAATTGGTCAATTCACACAAGCCGTTGTATCGTTGTATTGAGTGTATTGTTGGACGATTATACAACAGTGTATGCTTGTTGTTGATAATTTTCATGTAAAAATCCGATACACATTTTATTCATATGTTTTAAAAGTTGTATTGGTTTCGTGCTATCAAATTGTTTGAATGCCAAAAATTATGAAGAAAAATAAAAATTCAAAGTGACAACAGAAAGTTTATTAAATCAAAAATAAAAATGGAAAACTATAATGCAACATATCAAAATGACTCTTTCGTACAAATAATTAATTAATTTACTTTTTTGGTAATTATTTTTCATTTTGTTGCTTGACAATGAATTCACGAATACTGGTGTTCTTTTTCTTATCGCTTTTTGACATTTGGAATAAGAAATACACAATACAGGATAGCATTGAGCGTTCACAAACAACCAAATGTATTCAATACAACATACACGATACAAAGTCGTGTGAATTGGCCTAATATAGTTTTGTTTTTTTTTTTGACAAATGTTACATGAATTAATGGTCGCTTTTGTCCAAAATTGTTTTATGTATTTATATATTATATTTACATATATGTATACATATATGTATAAGGACTGAAAAATATATATTTTTTAATTTTTGTTTTATAATTTTAGTTTACGATTCTTGAACAGAATATATAATTTGTTTTTGAGTTCGATTTGGTTTTATTTCAAACCTAATTTGTCAATCAAACTTAATTTGTGGAAACAGCTGTACAAATAGTGAAGAATTTCTTCATAATATTATTAAAAATATTTAGCTTTTTTTTTGGCATTATTTTGGATAGGATTTAGCTGCAAAAATTTTTGAAACCTGGTCACACTGGTTATCTCTACCCTATCTTCAAATATATATGTATGTACATATAAAAATTAATGTGTGTTTATTTGTTTGTGGGTTTGTTTGAAGTCTATAGACGGCTGGACCGATTTTCTGGAAATTTTAACAGTACCTTCCTGTATGTCTGGAAGGAACTATAGGCTACTTTTTATTTTTTAAAATTTCAAGTAGGCGAGGTGCCACGCCCACATACCCAATAAGTATTTGTTGTCGCATATCTCATAAACTGCAACAGCTAGAGTCCTCAAATTTTGTATGGACGACTTTGTCGTATATATGAACAAAATGGGCGAATTGGTTTCTAAGTTGGTATGACTAATTTCCGGCAGGTGGCGCCACTAAAAATTACTTAAAATCAATTAAATCGTAAACTGCGCATTTCATCATGTTATGATCTTTAGCAAAGTTATTGCGCAGGAGCCGGGGAAGGTTTCTAAGTTAGTATGACTAATTTCCGACAGGTGGTGCCACTGAAAATTACTCAAAATGAATTAAATCGTAAACTGTGCATTCTTTAACAAAGTTGTTGCGTATGAGTCGACGGAGGTTGGTGCGAAATTATTCAAAATGAATGACAAGAAATTGGTCGAAAAGAAAAAGCATTACGAGTCTCAGAATCAGACGAGCATTGAGACTGCAAAATCTTCGAGTATATGCCGCTGACACCCGTTCGCTTGAACCACTTGAACAACGAGAAGTGAGATTAGAAACTGATCGAATGCGTACTACTCAGGCCCGTTCATCTGAATCATCAGGACAACCGAAAATAAAATCAATAAAATGATTCAAAATTAATTGGACATTTGTGTAATGTCTTTCCTTCAAATTTATTTTAGTTGGCGCGCAGGGTACAGCTATATCTCTATATAAAAAAACAATTTTTTTGATTTCTACTCAATTAAGGGTCATTTTTTACGTTTGGAATTAACGATTAATTAACTTTAATCTTCGTATTGAGTTTACTTAAGGCGGGTTCACCCACAGGTTTTGGCTAGCACAAAATTTTTTTTATATGTAGTTTGACGTTTCCCTCAGGGAGCGAGAGAAATTATTTTGTGCGAACAACTCTCAGTGTGAATTAAATTAATTTTAAATTTGATCCGAACCATTTTAGAAAAGGTTGCCACACCATATGAAATTTATGAATTCCATGAAATTTCATGGAATCGCCACTACCTAAATATCTAAAGATACAAAAATAAAAATAATTTTTTTAATCATTTAGATTATTACTTACCTTAACGTTAAGGAAAGCCTCTCTGACGGAGTAATATATTCCTGTTTGCGAACAGGCATATCTTTTAGGTAAGGCCCCAATATTTGCAGAAGTTCATCGAAAGTCCCGGGGTCCATGCGATGAAAATTTATAAATGAATCTACGTCATTTAAACGCATTTCGGAAACTAGTGAGTGAAAATACCCTTTGGCTTCTCTTTGTTTCAAAAGTGGTCTTACAGCCGTCCTCTTGTTTATCTTTGATTTTCGTTTTTCATAAATATATTTGGCAAGTAATTTTACTTTGGTCACTTCAATGGCGAACAAGAGTAGCAAATGATTTATATTCATTTTATCCATCGCAGAACAAGATGTTTTTATTCTTAGCAAATAATTCACCACAAATACTCTTTATGACAAGAAATTGGTCGAAAAGAAAAAGCATTACGAGTCTCAGAATCAGACGAGCATTGAGACTGCAAAATCTTCGAGTATATGCCGCTGACACCCGTTCGCTTGAACCACTTGAACAACGAGAAGTGAGATTAGAAACTGATCGAATGCGTACTACTCAGGCCCGTTCATCTGAATCATCAGGACAACCGAAAATAAAATCAATAAAATGATTCAAAATTAATTGGACATTTGTGTAATGTCTTTCCTTCAAATTTATTTTAGTTGGCGCGCAGGGTACAGCTATATCTCTATATAAAAAAACAATTTTTTTGATTTCTACTCAATTAAGGGTCATTTTTTACGTTTGGAATTAACGATTAATTAACTTTAATCTTCGTATTGAGTTTACTTAAGGCGGGTTCACCCACAGGTTTTGGCTAGCACAAAATTTTTTTTATATGTAGTTTGACGTTTCCCTCAGGGAGCGAGAGAAATTATTTTGTGCGAACAACTCTCAGTGTGAATTAAATTAATTTTAAATTTGATCCGAACCATTTTAGAAAAGGTTGCCACACCATATGAAATTTATGAATTCCATGAAATTTCATGGAATCGCCACTACCTAAATATCTAAAGATACAAAAATAAAAATAATTTTTTTAATCATTTAGATTATTACTTACCTTAACGTTAAGGAAAGCCTCTCTGACGGAGTAATATATTCCTGTTTGCGAACAGGCATATCTTTTAGGTAAGGCCCCAATATTTGCAGAAGTTCATCGAAAGTCCCGGGGTCCATGCGATGAAAATTTATAAATGAATCTACGTCATTTAAACGCATTTCGGAAACTAGTGAGTGAAAATACCCTTTGGCTTCTCTTTGTTTCAAAAGTGGTCTTACAGCCGTCCTCTTGTTTATCTTTGATTTTCGTTTTTCATAAATATATTTGGCAAGTAATTTTACTTTGGTCACTTCAATGGCGAACAAGAGTAGCAAATGATTTATATTCATTTTATCCATCGCAGAACAAGATGTTTTTATTCTTAGCAAATAATTCACCACAAATACTCTTTATTTTTTGTTATAAATATTAATTTTTTTATTTCTTTATTTTGACACAAATATACGGGGGTGTCATAGAATCCAATGTTGTCGGTATTGGTTTTAAAATCGACAAAACTTTTGCTTTGGTGTCATGAAATCCAATGTTATCGGTTTTATGTTCGAACTAGAGTTATTGTCGGTTTTAGGTGTCAGAGAAACCAATGTTATCGGTTTTTGTTGTTGAAAACAAACCGATCAGCAATCAGCTGACGGATTTTGTTTACGCGCGAAGTTTTTTTTCTAGAAGTAGGATATTTTTGCAAAATGTAAGTAAATTATTATTTATTTTAAAAATGTATTCAAAATTTTTGTTTATATTGATTTTAAAACGTGATTTGGAACGTGAAAGGTCCTCTTTTATTGTGTCTAATACCACACAAAAAGCGTCTTTGTTTAGCCGGTAGTATTCTATGAACCTGCAAAGCAACTTTAATTTTGAACGCACATTATAAAAAATATACATACGCTGTCTCAGGCAGCTCAAGCGGATTGCTGCATTCTCGCAATGTTTTTCTTCTCAGTTTTTTTAAACTTTCTTTCTCTAGCAGCAAATATAAAACAATAGCAGTGATCGTTCTATTTATTTCTTTTATTTTTTTTATTAAAACACTAAAATCCGTAAAATTACTACCGTAAACACATTATTTATCATACGAAAAATTAAGTTAAAATTGTAAACAATAATACAAATGTAAACAACAGCTGATTCGAATATCGGTTTTATTTCAGTTCGAAAATAATAAAACCGACTTGGTTTTGTGACACCAAACGAATCCAATATTGGTTTTCAAAAACGACAAAAGGCAAAACCGACTTGGATTCTATGACACCCCTGATAATTAACTTTCTTAAGTTTATGCACATGTGTATTTACGTCATTTTCAATTAAATATGGCAGCACTGTTTTTACGAGCAAAGTTTCTGAAATGGGTGAATCATTTTGCAGAAAACTCTCAGTAAACAAGAAATTTCTCCGAACCAAAAATGTTTCAGAAACCTTTGGGTGAACCCGCCTTAAATCTTACTTTTATTTCCTAGTTTAAACGGCCAACGTTGGCGTCAAAACTGTGACTGTCAAAAGTATCAGTTAACGAATTTTATTTATAAAAAATTTTGAGTGAAAGAAATTCGAATAAAATGTTTTATTCAAACGCTCACGAAGATTTAAGTGATTGTGAACTACATGAAACTTAAATTGACATATGTAGACATTTTTAATTTATTTATTATTTTTTTAAAAAATAATTTTTTTATTTAAAGATAAATCGCGTTTGGTTTATATACAAAAGCAAATTGTTGTGAAAAACGTTGCCATATTTGCTTATAAGTGTGGCAGTTCTACAGGGTTTAAACTTCCATCCAAAAAATGCAAATTTGATCTCAAAAAATGGCCCTAACTGAGTCTTTGTACCACAGAATAGCACAGAAACGAAAGTAATGACATTTGAAAAAGGCTCATAACATAAATACATAGCTCAAACTAGAGGGAGAAAAAAAATGTTAAAAGTTTTTGCGAAGCAAGTGTGTTAGAAGCAACAGATATACAGAGTGAAAACTGGCGGATAAATTGGAAAAATTACATGTAAACAAACATTTTTTGTGTTAAAAAAGGGAAAATTTAGAATATTTTTTAATTTCTTCAATGAAAATTTTAAAAATTCTTAAATATTTAATCATTAATCGAAATTTGTATGGTTTTTGGTCATAATGAATATAGTTTCTTGTGCAAAAGGTAAGTAAGAAGCTAAATATATCAAGATCAAATAAGACATATTCCTTATAAAATATTTTTCTTGCAGAACTTTGTGTATATTACCAGTATTTATTAATTTCTTGAATGAAAAAGTTAAAATTCGGTAATTTTTTCATTATTAATCGAACTCTTAGCAATTTCTCTTTAAGATGAAACAAGTTCCGTGTGTAAAAGATAAGTAAAAAGAAAAATATAACAAAATATATACTCATAACTTTTTTTTCAGGAGCTTGTGAATATACCTCTAAATTGGTTAAATACTAAGTTAGTGACGACCGATGAAAGGTGTCATAAAAAATACATTAATTCCAAATTACGTTTCCCTAATAAAACGGTTCATCGCCTTTCAAATTATTCTAATATTCTACAAAAATATCATAAATTTCTACCAAAATAGAATAATGAAAATTCAACCCGAAATCTAAAAAAACATAAACAAAACAGACAGGCAGTCAGAGAGGGACAGAAAAACTTTTTGGTAATATTCGCTGTCTCTTTCGAATTTGGCCTATGCTCCTGTCAAATTCGTTTCGTTTCTGTGCTATTCTGTGCTTTGTACTTACTCGGATGTATTTAACATATTCAGGGTTATTCTGAAATACGTGCTTCACTTCGTTGCCGTCGAATGTTCACTTTCGACCGTTCGACAGCGATAGATTCTAAAATACGCGCGAGGAGATATCGATAAAATAATCGAGTTTTTGTGATCACTTGCAAATATATTACAAAATTAAACAAACTTTTGAATTAAACGCAGTGATTGATTTTACAAACGGCAATAAAAATAATTTAGAAATTTTATTTTTAATCTTAATTTTAATTAATTTAATCTTTATTTTAGTCTTAAGTCTGTATCACCTCTTCCAACACCAGTATGTTGGACCATAAATTCAACCATTGCCTTGAATTGCTCTGGTGTTGTTTGCTTTTTCGACCTGAAATATATGTAAAAATTAAATTTATAAATTTTTACATATAATAAATTTATACTTACATTTTTATTAGGTTAGAGGACGTGTACTTGTCAACTGTGATAAGTACAGTACCCGGAGGTCAAATTGACCCATTGTACAAATTTTTATTACACAAAAAAGTTCTATAACGCGCCAAAAATGTTGTCGAATGAAAAACGAACACTGCTTTGCTTACCGCGTTAATTAGAATATGTCGAAAGAAATCAATCACAACGATTTGATGACAAAATATATCGATGTTCACTATAGCGTTTAATGGAATAATGAACTGTCATTTTAACGCGTTTTTGTGGTGAACGCGTATTTTAGAATAACCATGATTGTTTTTTGTTGTATAGTGTAATTTATTTAACATTGATATTTTTATTATGGCGGTCTTACTCGCTTTACTTTACAATTGATTAAACTAAGCTAAAAATCTAAGCATACTCGTGCGTTATTGTTGTGAGTAATTATGTCCCTACATATGTATATCAGCTTAACCCATTAACGCCCAAATGAGAACCACAAACAATTTTTAAAATTCAATCTTTATTTCTAGATTTAAATAAAATTTTTTATAGTACTATAAAAGAAAAAAACAAAAAAAATATTCTAAGTTGTGTTTTTTGAGGTGTACTAAGTTTAGTACAATGGACAGTTACGTGTGGTATTTTGCAAAACATCCTCTTTCCAAACAAAATGTTTTCAGGCACTTACAACATGATGTTGCTCGATTTGAGCATATGACACATCGAAGTTGATTTGGAATTTTTTGGGGGTTGTGGCCATTATTTTTATTCATCTAAGCTCCAGTACGATCTTTCACTAGGTAATTTATGATACCCGGTAAGTATGAGTATGCCCAAAAAAGACGCTATCGTGCCTATTATTTTGTTCGGCATAAATGGCACTTTGCTTTGCGATAACTCTAACACTTCGTCGTCAAAAAGCTGCTCGAAAACTTTCACTGGGGTCATATCTTTTAAGATTTCCGAAACATTAGCACGCCGGTCTTCAGTATGTTTTTGATCTGGAGATGGAAAAAACGAATAAACGGGAGCACATTTTCTTCAACTTGGGACTCAACACTAGCTTCAATTCTTCTTTTTTTCTGAACATTCCGTGAAGTAGATGACGCGATCGTTTGTAGGGGCTCATCGCCATCGCTACTCCATACATCTTCAACCGTAGGTCTGTAAGTAACCACCTCTATATTACCGGGCACATCTCGAGGTAGTTTATTTTCATATAATTCATCGTCTCCACCTTCCTCTTCGTCAGTGAGAACATCTAAATTGGGTGGCAGCATAACTACATCGTAAGTAACGTCATTTTCATTATCTTGGCTAATAATGTCACATATTGCCTCTTCCAACCCAAAATGGTTTTTGCTACGTCGGTTCGCCATTTTATATCTTTCAAAGTATTTTTTAATTAATAACAAGACGCTATTCAAAAAAAAGCAATCAAAAAACCAGGAAAAACTTTTATTCTAAAGCACAATGCCGGAAAGAAAACGTCTTCACTGTACTATTTTATCTTACCTTGAACGCCCAGTGTACTAAACTTAGTACAGCAATACTTAATGTGCTATAGCTCAAAAAATTCTATACGAACTAAACCGCTTTATACCAACCAATTACTTGGTCTTGGTCGTGACGTCATCTAGACTACAGTGGCCGTGCTTACGGGTCATTGCGTCATGGGTAGACACGCGGAAAGAATGAGGCTCCTTTTTAACGACTTCTGCCGTGGATGCAGGTCCTCTGAGGAAGAGGAGACTGTTATTCACTTTCTTTGTCAGTGCCCGTCTCTTGCTAGGTGTAGATATAGGTTATTTGGCTCCTCATTCCTTGTTAGCTTAACGGAGCTATCATCCATTGATATCAAGGATATAGCTTCGTTCATCAAACTTTCTGGCTGGTTTTCCTATGCGGGGTAGTCGTGCTTCCGTTGTGCAGCCCTTGCGCTGACCAACTTCTTCCTTTTCCCTGATTGTGGTGGAACTTGGTCAGTACAGGGACTGCGTTCACCCGTGGCATCACAACGGGCCGCTATGCGTGCTCAAGTGAGCTTTGTGACATCAGAGCTACCACTCCGACCTAACCTAAACCGTTTTATATTGCTTTTATTAGAATGTGATGTTATCCAGTAAATAAACTGCTTTTCAACGTTCTTCAGAGTTAGCTGATGTAAAATAAACTAAATAACCATTCACAATCCCACAAGAAATAAATCGCTAGCCAAAATGGGGATTCCTCTCATTGATATTTTTGAACTATGATTTACAACAGCTACGTGGATGTTGCATGTCGTTGGTCTCATGTAGAAAGGCCCTAACTCGCATATTTAAAACTTTACAGGAGAAGGTAAAAACACATTTAAAACTGTAATTGAAAAAAATTTACGTTTTTTTAAATGCAGTTTATTATTAAAATGAAGGACGAATTTGGTTTTCAAAACTTTTTTTTTATTTTTAAATATATATAAAACAAAATTGAGATAGGGCTTTTTAGTCTCATTTCAGAGCATAAATGTAACTTAGGGCTTTTTCTGTAGCGATCAAAACAAATTATTAAAATTAAAAATATTAAGTTTGAAAACAAAAACAGTGTTTATAATTTGTATGGCAACGTATCACAAAAGTTTTGGCAGTCTGTAGGAATCAACATTTTTAGATCTTGCAAATGCTCCCATTTCTTTCTCGGAATTGCTAGATTTTCTTTATATAGCCGTGATGGAACGTTGCGTTCTATGCAAGCTTTCGTTCTATGTGGAAGAAGCTCATATTCGTCCTTAATATTTATTTTAAAGTATATGAGACCTGAAGGATCGTATGCAAGAGCACGCAACATATTTACGGTATCGTCACCTGCTTTTTTTCCTAAAATTTAATTTGCAATTAAAATTCAAATAAGAATTGATAAAAATGCACAATAATTTCGATTATTACCTGGTCGAATTAACAAATATCGCTTCGGAAGTTTTTCAAAATCTAAGAAAAACGTGTAATCCAAATGGTGTGCTTCTAGACGTGTTGGATATTTCCTGACTTCTTTAATAATTTGCACAAACTGCGACGGCAAATTTATTTGTTTGTTCTTTGTTTTCCTTTCCATGAGAGAATGGGTTGCATCACACTCCATCTGCGTATGCTCAACAACTAAGTAGTTTTGTTCAATAGTTACATTTCGTTCTTTACAAAAGTAGAAAGAGAATAGCATTAGGTAACGTGACGTTGCGATTTTGATAAAAGCAACCGTCTGAATAAATAATAATGTGGTGAATATCTGGAGATCTATCTAAAAAATCTCTTAAGTGCTTTATAATGCATGTTGTGTAAACCGAAGCAGTAAGGTTTCCTGCCGTTTTATCCCATACGAAATTGTCCGATTGGTGTGTTAGAAGATTGTAAAATTGAGAATTTGTAGTTTCATTTTGTAGTATGCCGAATTGGCATTTAATTGTGGTACTAATTGTAATGCTTGCATGTCCATACAAAACACCGCACACAGCCCCATTTTAGCATTTTCTATATCTGTACGTTTTTCTTCCCGCATCTTTTCTATTTCTGCCCTATGTTGTTCGTACGAAATTTTTGACACATTTTTGTTTCTAAACGAAACACAAATATCGCACTCATCTTTTTTAGGTTTGAAAATAGAGTAGTTTAACTTTTTTATTGTTTCGACTACAACAATTTCATATCTTTGTTTTCCACATTTGTTTCACACTCACTTAAGTAAAACTCATATATTTCTTTGTATGAAGAAAAACAGTTTCGAAGTACATTTTTGTTGAATCGCGTCTGCAGTAATGAGATTCTACCTTTGGTAACCTTGTTAACCAATTTTCTAAAAAATCACGTCTTATGCGATTGCATTGGCCCCTTATAGAACATCGCTTCTTTTGTATGCGCATACTTTTCCTTTTCTCTGGACTCAGCTGTGTGCCATGTTTGTCACTTTTTCTAATCCAATTTCGGACCATCTTTTCCTTTAATCATAATGTCGAAAGAAACATATGACGACATACTTGCAGTCGGTTTGAATTTTTGTTTAAAAATATACAATTGACTGCGTCCGTCTAGAACTTTCAGAAGAAATGCTTTTGCGCTCTGCTAAGCTGACGAGGTTAACAACATATACGCGCTTTTGTTCCCACGTCATCTGCCAAAACGCAGTAAAAATTTCTCTTCTTATAGACTCGTTAAATAAGGAGCAATATCTCAACGTACTTTTTTTGCAGTAATTTCTTTGGGAAATTTGTGAGGTAGACCCCTTTGAAGTGTTTGCTTATGCTTCTCCTCTCATTCGTTTTTTCTGATTTATATTTATTTTTTTTCTTGTTTGGTAGCACTCGAAATCACTATTGTTTGAATATTCCTCGTCAGATTGACAATTTTCATCTACACTTTCCATTTTTATTTGGTTTTTATATTTTATTTTGTTGTTAATTTAAAAATGATAATAACTAAACATATATGCAAAGGAAAACATACTGATCTGCGCAATTAAAAAAAAAACTGTTCTACTGATGAAGTGGTTTACAAAAATCAATTCCAACAACATTTATTAAATTCTTATTTCAGTTCTTTCTCTACAATATTTGGACTTCTCCGTTATAAAAAAACAATTACCTTTATAATTTTTTTTGGTTTTTAGTATGTAATGCAATAACAAGCACAAAATAACGTTATAACATTGAATCTAGAGATGGAAATTGGGTAAATACCCAATTGGTAAAAACCCAATAAATTGCAAAAATACTTAAAAAACTTAAATATTAGAAATTTATTGGCTATTTATCCAACCAAACACCGTGTAAAATCCCATCTCTAATTGTATCACAATTTAAAAAAAAAAAAGATTCGCTTATTCTTTATTGCATAATTTAAGAAAACTCGATGCAACGACATAATTTGGCGAGATAGGGCTTTTAAAAAATATGTATTTTTTAGAAATAAGTTAGGGCTTTTTAAAACATTACTTGAATAACCGCTAATTTTGATAAAATCGCCTTCAATTTTTGTAAGGAGGTGTATTTATGTTAAATGCATTAGAATCACAAAAAAAAAAAATCAATTTCGAAAAAAGTTTGAGTTAGGGCCTTTCTACATGAGACCAACGATGTACTCTTATAGATTGGTAGCAAGCGTTTCCAGAATAAAAATCTGCATTTTGTAATTTTTACTTCAACTTTAAGTTGTGTACTATATATAGTACAGCGGGCGGAAATGAGTTAACAAATTATTGATAGCTAGCAATGTGATTATATATTTTAACGATTATGCGAGTCACGTAATGAGAAGAGCTTTGTTACAGAAGTTTAGAGATTCGCTGTTGCTATATTCTTTTTTCGAAGATAATGATAATAATAAGAACTAAATGATCAATATGTATGATTGTATAGCACAGCATCTCAACAAAGCCAACCAAGCGAAACTTTAAATATCCACTTGTATTAACGTTCCGTTCTGACAAAGCAAATTAAGGAAGAAAAACAGGTGATTTTATTTAGTATGTATGTATGTTAACTTATACATACATATATAGAGCTGATTTTGAACTGCGATCAATTTCACCGTTTACTTATAGACATTTTATTTTTATTGATGAAAAGTTCACTTAGCATTTTGTATTTACAAAGTTGAATAAAACTGAATTAGCAAATTATAGTCAGGTCATTTAGAGTACGTATTGAATTTCCTTTCACTCACCATTTATTCTCTAATGGGTATATATTTACGTGCATAGGTATCATTATGTATTTATTTATTATGATATATATTTCAGAGAGGATGTGGAATTTATATCGGACAAAATAGCGAACGCGAACACAATTTACTGTGCTGTAGACACAGTATGACAAGCAACATGTATCTTATGTTGATATTGAAGACAAAAAAATATTCATACGAGTATGTATTTAACTTTTGCAATATTTTTACGTATTTTTATTGTTGTGTCTTCAATTATAAAAATTAATTACAATAAGTTATTAAATATTAAAAAACTATTTAGATCCGATCAAACGATATAGTCCAGAGTCGGACAATAAGCCAATGCATATACTTCAAATAGTGTCAATTTATTTTGTACCCGTTTTATCAGTTATATAGCTGTGTATACCCGGTCTTAGTCGTAAAAAAATCATAGAAATTTGTAAATAAATGTGTGTTTTCGAAATAATTTGAAAATTAATTAAATATAATTTTACTAAATTTGTTACTTAAAAAAGATTTTGTTTTTGAATATGCCCACTGGGCATTGCTACATTACATTGTTATTGTAGAAACCAGGAAAAAATATGGCAATACTTGTTCTCACAATATAAGCAGTAACGAATCGAATTTGACAGGAGCATAGACCAAATTTGAAAGAGACAGCAAATATTATCAAAAAGTATTTCTGTCTCTGTCTAATTCTCTCTGTTTTGTTTATTTATGTTTGTTAATTTTTAGGGTGGGTTTTTATTTTCTATTTTGGTAGAAATTGATGATATTTTTGTAGAATAATAGAATAGTTTTGAAAGGAAATGAACTGCTTTATTGGGGAAACGTAATACGGAACTAATGTATTTAGTGACACCTTTCATCGATTGTCACTAACTTAGTATTTAACCAATTGAGAGGTATATTCACAAACTCCTGAAACAAAAAGTTATGAGTATATATTTTGTTATATTTTTCTTTTTACTTATCTTTTACACACGGATCTTGTTTCATCTTAAAGAGAAATTGCTAAGAGTTCGATTAATAATGACAAAATTACCGAATTTTTCATTCAAGAAATTAATAAATACTGGTAATACACACAAAGTTCTGCAAGAAAAAAAATTTTATGAGGAATATGTCTTATTTGATCTTGATATATTTAGCTTCTTACTTACCTGTTGCACAAGAAACTATATTCATTGTGACCAAAAATCATACAAATTTCGATTAATGATTAAATATTTACGAATTTTTAAAATTTTCATTGAAGAAATTAAAAAAAAATCTAAATTCTCCCTTTTTTAACAAAAAATAAATGTTTATTTACATTTAATTTTTCCACTTTATCCGCCAGTTTTCACTACGTATATCTGTTGCTTCTAACACACTTACTTCGCACAAACTTTTAACATTTTTTTTCTCCCTCTAGTTTAGCCTATGCATTTATGTTAAGAGACTTTTTCAAATGTCATTGCTTTCGTTTCTGTTTGTTTTGTGCTTGTTCTGTTCTATTCCACATAATATTTTCGCATTGATTTTGTAAATTAAAAAAAAAAATATATAAAATTTACTATCAAAACTGATCTTGTGTTTTTTAAAACAAAACTTAAAGCACAACGAAATATTTTACAATTTGATGAAATAGCTTCTGAACGTTTGTTATTTTGAAACGAATTCAACACAAAATTTGTTTTGAGTTTCAGTTGTCTAGAGTAGGTAAATATGTATGTTTAAATGTTTACTTTCATATGAATTTCGTTTCTGTGACACACTTGAAAAACTCACGTTTTGTAAGACCTCTAATAACTATTGGTTATGTCTTTATTTATACGTTGACATTTTAATCCTAGTACTTGTCAAATACCTTCATCGCTAACGATGCTAATTCATTTGACGAACTTGAGAATCTGACAGATTTATTTAATACACTTTGCAAAGCAATATTTGGATTTAACTGGCTTGTTAGCATTTACAACACTAAAATGCGTTATCAAAATGACCACTTTTTTAGATATGTAGTAACATTATTGCTTAAGGACAATTTTCTTTCATAATTCTTTTTCATATATTCACCAATAATTTCCCTATTTATTAGAGTAAATTAAGAAATTTTTCTTAACTTTCTTACTATGTACAAAACTCGATAATGAGCCACGGTATAGCTATTTAGTAGGATCATTTCATTATCGTACCACAATTGTTCAGATTGATATTTTCGCGCGATAAATTTTTAACCTCAAAAAGTCTTTGGATCAAGTAATTGGCAAAGCTTTGCCACCAAAATTTTCAGTTTCAAAATAATTTACCACTAAGTCATAGAGGTTTTCATACTGTACTGACAATAACGCTGTAAACTGTAAACTAGACGCATTACCCCCAATCCTATCAAATAGTACTCAACATAGTGGTTTGAGCAGCAAGGGACAAGTTGCTTTTCCCAAGTACAGGTTCGGTCAAGTACTTTCCGAATATTTTCAACTTTAGTCTTGACTGTTGGTACCGCAAGATCATATGTACATTATGCTGATGTACCAAGGTGCTGCTGTAATTGCTTCTAAAAAAATTATTTTTTAGACCTTGATTTTTTTATATATTTTATATTGAAATATAATTGAAAAAAATTTTAGAAACAATGCAGTAACAATGGTGGTAATCACTCAACTAATATAGAATGCTTAGTGCTTTAACTAGAATTTTCTTCCCTTATTGTCTATTGTAAATATTAAAACATTAAAGCCAATATTCAGCCAGTCTTGCAAAAATCGGAGACCATTAATTTCAGTTGCCTTCGATCTATAATTGGTGGGATGGTGCAAACAATAAACAGGTTCATGACTAATATTACCACTCCAATGTAGGATAAGATGAGAAGGAAGTTTCTATTTCTGGATCAGAAACAACATCCGTCCATATAAAAAGGATCTGCAATATTTTCCTACAGTGAAATAAATTGACTTAAAGTTATTATACTAGGGGCATAAGACGTCAAGGAAAATATTAAGCATTTCACAAGTTTTGTAATGTCGTCGGCCTGCTCTTATCTTCGATTTACTGTTAACCGGGACCGATATCAAAGTTCTTTATAGTAACAAAATTAATTTAAATTGAATTAAAAGATTTTGTGTTAAAGTGGTTAATTAATGGAAACTCATGTTGGAATTTCTAAAGTTTATCACAACTTGTAGCAGATTTTCATCTGTTTGTTGTTTTTACTATATTCCACCAGTTCTCGATCTCGGATTTGGATCTGAAGTGGTGAGGGCCAGTACGAGTATAATACACTGATAAGCGATTAAAATTGATTTATTAATATACGAATATAACTTTTGGTTTACTACTTAAGATTTTAATAAGCTTCAATCCAATTTAATACTTTATACAGACTTATATGTTTCTATTTTAAAAACCGAATTTTTTTTTATTCTATTATACCATTTATTGGAAATAAAAGAATATATATTTATATTTTCTTGCTTGCTTATACTAACTTTATACTCGTACTATGTATAATCGATTGCCTGCTATAATTACATATTTTGTATAAAACAATTTTGTTCCTGCTACGATGTGGGTGTTGCTCTTTTTCAAGTACGAAGGACGTTTAGTTTGCACAATTTATTAATAATATAAATATGTACTGCAAACTTGATGCGTTTAAAAACAAACAAAACTTAAAATATTTACGCTTTTAATTTCAACATAAAATAGACAATAAATAATCGCGTTTGAATGGATATGAAGGATATAACGAATAACAATTTTTTCACTTTTGATAATAAATTTTTAACCTTTTTGTACCTATAGAAGAACAGTTTGATTCTTTTTGATGTACCTATCACACTATAGTTGTCATCAACATTTTCAACTGACAATAAAGTAACAACATATGGGGTTTACCCACACTGATAAAAATCTAAAGAAAAGGAAATCAAGCCGGCTGATAGCTGTACGTACAATAGAATATACATACATACATAATTGGTCATTACAACTCTTCAGTTAGGATTACTACCTCGTTTCTCACGCCATTTATATTGTGTGTGTTAATTTTATACATGAGTGGCTTAAAGTGGTTAAAAGTCGAGTTCGAACGACAGATTTTTGAAAAAACTTTTCATGGCAATTTTATTTACTCTCAGAGTTTTTGCCAGAAATCTGCTGAGAGGAAGTCGCCGAAGAATTTTTTTTTTCATATTTCGTTATGTTCGAGATCTGACTAGGGGTTTGAACCGAGGCTTTACGTCTAATAAGCAAACAATAGACCAATACCTAATAGACTACGGCGACTTGTAAAATGGAATATTTATTTAGAATAGAATATTTATTTATATGATGTTCTATACAACAATATCTTGTTCTTATAATTATAGTATAGAACTAGTATTTTGTAAACAATTTATATAATAATAATTTAAAATTGTAATAGCAATAAAATATAATATAATACTAGGACAATATTACAATTAATAAAATAACAATATGTTTCATTATATTAGGATTAAGGCCGTGTCAGATAAAACTTTTGCTTCGCGCCGCGTTACAAATTCGCTTTGACATTTAAGATAAAATGTACATATTTATATGCCACTTGTCACATAAAGTGCTTTTAACGCAATGCAAAGCGAAAAGTTGGGCATCTTTTATCTTTTTGCGTGCTTTGACAATCAGCTGTTGATTATTCTGTAAATATTTTTGGCAAATTTGCGCGCAAATTTTATTTTGTTAATATTTTTCCTAAAATTTTAAGTTTTTTTAGTTTTTTTTTAGCAGTACAATTATAAGTATGTCCAATAAATCCTCCAAATCCATTTTCAGTCCTTATTTAAACACAAAATATTAAAAGCAAAACTTATGCGCCAACCACTTTTAAAAGATAAACAAACAACGCGAGTGTTGTCAAAGTTTTTGTTGTGTCATACACCTTTTGCTTTACGCTTTTCTGTCAAAGTTCTAAACGTTACGCAAAGCAACAAAGTTTTATCTGACACGGCCTTTATGTAAATATTACAATAAATTCATGTATACATAGTTTATAAAGTAAAGTAAAAAAAAATTGGCGTCAATGTGTATCTTGCAATAATTAAGTGAATATTCTATATCATTCGACATCGATGATAGTATATTAGATGAGGAATTGAACTAGAATCCTACTTCTATTGTTACAAACGATCAAACGATGCCATCGAAGAATGTAAAAGTCCAATGAAATTTGTTAATAGAGATAATTTAGATATTCAACCCTTAAAAGAAACAGAGGCAATTAATTTTTTTTTTTAATTAAGAGAAAATTCTGAAATCGCGGAATATTTTGGAATTTTTAAAACCTGGATATTCATAAAAATCAATTTCGTTTGGCATCCCTGTGAAACAAAGCACATTAGCAGACATGTATTTCAGTTAAAGTTTAATGTTTGAAGGATTCTATTTGACTTTATTTGGCTTTAATGCTAAAATAATTCAAAAGTTAAAAACCGAACTTAGAGGTTAAGTTAGAAAAACCGTTCTGAAATTATGTACACTTAACAGTAATGGTAAAGATAGTCGACCTCCTTAGTTAATTTTTTGTAGTACTTTCACATTATAGAATCGCAACCGAAAGTCATACGATATTTAATAAAACATACTTGATATAAATTACAATATTTATTCCGCCCAAATTTATTTGTTGGCAAATAAATTATATGTATATAAAGAGAAACAACGGTGGATGAAAATCAGTCTAACGAACAGTATGGATTTTCCTGAAAATTCTTACAATTACTTAACTACTGAAATTCAAAACCGAAAAATATTTAACTTTAAAAACAAGAATAAAATTGAAATATTAAATTTGTCACCCAAAAGAGATCAACTTAGTATTTTTAGAGAAAAACCAAGTTCAAGTGACGCAGATATTTTAGAGCAACATGATCAGGTACATACATAAGTAATTTTAAGGAGGATTTTTAAAAAAAAATTTACTAGAATTAAAATCTTAAATGTCTGATTTATTAATTAATATATATATGTAATTGCTTATGTGCACTGAACAATTGTGAATGTTATATCTACAATAATCCTGACTGAAGGGTTGTAAAGACCAATTATGTATTATGTATGTATATCTACATAGAAATTTAGTAATGATTTCGTTTTGTTAAATGCTGTACTGCTGGACTGCTTTTGTTTATATTCTTTATAAATAACCAATACAATTAAAAAAATATGTAAATAGATAACATATATCGACGCCTCCATTCTATAACGTTCTAAGTGTACTTAGAATGTTTTTAATGTTCTTGCATTTTTAAATTCTACGTTCTCTAACTTAAATAGTGTCAAAATTTGGCTAAGATCCGCCGATCCGTTCCGAAGTTATAGGGAAAAATCTACTTAGAATACACATATAGTCTTATGTAGCGTGAAAACTTTGAGAGCTCATAACTCAAAACACACTTTTTCGACTTAGAATGTTATAGAACGGAGGCGTTGATATAATACACACATAATTGGTCATTAGACCAATATCAATATATAGCAATATCTAAAATATAAACATTATCACTGCTCGCTATCACATCAGTGCAATATTAGATGTGATAGCGAGCAGTGATAATGTTTATATTTTAGATATTGCTACTCTTTCTTTTGAATCCTGAAGATGATATTCGATGGATATCGAAATATTGATATATAATAAAGGTCTGCACAAATGTATTTGACTTCAAAAAGTACATAAGATCTAGCATACATGTACACTTATCCGAAGTATCCGAAGAAGAAAAGTACTCTTTTTTGAGAACAACAAAATTATCGAATAACTTCTTGTTGTTATTTGACTGCGTTCGCTTCATACAAATACATGTTCAACTTTCCTTCTTACTCGAAAATACCGGCACAAAACATGTCGAGTACAACGAGTACCACCAAACTTCACATAGTACTTCAAATACCAATGAGTACTGCAAATATGTATACGTGTGTGCATGTATGTATACATGCATTGCCAAATAAAATAATAAACAAACTGAAAGATGTCTTGTTTTCGCAAAATGTATGTGCAAATAGCCTGTGGAAAACAAATATTACCGTTTGTTTTATTGTAGGGTAAGAATATGTGTTTTATTGTTGTAGAAATGAAATTATATCGATTCGCACCGAATTATAATGTTATTTTTTAGGCTGTTCAATTATGTATGTATGCATTTATGTATGTATGTATTTTTCGAAGGCAAGAAATCTTATTTCTGAGAAGAGGTCTGCTCTTGGAACTAACGGAGCTACAATAAACAAAATAATGTTTTTACACTCTAATATGAATAAAACAAAAATATACGAAGAAATAGAAAGAATAGAAAGTGATCTCTAATTTTGAGTTTTATGGACATGAATTTTTAGTTTTTTTTTTATTTAAGGATTAATGTTATGTTTTGTTTTTCTTTTTAAATAAATTCACAAATATTTAAGTTTTTAAAGTTCCTTCTCTTCTATATACATATAATTAACTTTATTTGTTACACTTATTACTTACATACTTTTATCACTTTAAATGATCTCTGAAAATATGAAATATAAACTATGTTTTTTTACGTTTTAGTAATTTTAAGTGATTTTTTTGTTATTTTAATTGTTTTTAGTTCATTGAAAATAAAGAATTTTTTAAATCAAAAAGCGAAAAAAAAATATTTTTCAAAAAAATTTACTATTTTCGATTTCTATTTTTTATTTCAATGATTAATAAATATATGCCTAACATGTCGTTTGTTCATACACATAAGCATTTATATATAATAAAAACATCAGTTATGTGGTGTTTTATGCTGCGAGTATTTGAAGTACCACATGAAGTGAACATAATTTTAGGAGTACTTGTTTTTGCGGATATATTTTTCAATGAGTACTCTTTTTACGGAACATAAGCAGCTTCGGATAAATACTTACTCGTATTTGTCTTGCACACATTCTCTTCTCTTCACTGCTTGAGCTGTTAGAGAGAGAGTAAGTACTCTATCTATCCGACAACGAGTTGCACACATGAAGCAAAAAAGTTATTCGTTGCAGACCTCTAATATATAATAAAGAAAATTGATAATTAAGAAATTGATCTCGAGCTAGAATATTTTATTGATTGGATTAAAAATAAAAGTGTTACTATAATAAATACTCGAAAAGTGCTTGCAAAAGTAAAAATTCTGCAAAAGTTAGCAATTAATCAGTTACATTTGTTATACCAAACAATATTGCGCCAGAAAATCCAGGAAAAAAAAAATCATATAATGCGATAAACACAATAACCACAGCGCTGCTAGCGCAGAAATTTTGCAATTGTAACCAAAGGTACGCTGCATACCCATAAAGACAGCAGCAGCAAAATAAACACCTGATATGTAAATTAAAAAATAAATTAAAATAAACAACATAATTTTCAATTTCTTCGTGTTAAATTTCAGACATCGCGTATTTAAAACCTCTATTTCATGAATGTTATAGTATTGATAATACTAATCTCTCTGATTGCCAACACAAATTCTCTCATTGCTGTGAACAAAAATTGAAGTTATACTAAATGCAACGCAGCAAAATCTTAGCTTGTTGCTGCGCTGTGGTTAATGCGTTTATAGTATAAGGGTGTAAAGAAAAGAAAACTAAGAGTCTACAAGCGATAACAAAAATATTGTTACGCAGAACGAAACGACCTATTATCGTTTAATAATAAAAATAATATGCAAAAGCCACAAAAACAAAGACCATGAGCATGAAAGAGATAGAAAATGCAAGCACAACGAACAAGAGGCAATGTGTACACAATACACAAATACACATTAACAAATACATCGAACATCTTCTAAAAAAACCAGCAACAATAAACAATGTAGTCGCTATAGAATTCTCGAGAATGCGAAGCCGCGAAAGTTCCACTTCGAGAACCATCATCAGACTGAAGAGGTTCGCATATAAAAGGGCAAGACAAGGCAGGCAACAAGTCAGTTGTAATTGAGTCAGTCTTGAGTGAAGTTGCGTGTGAACTAAATAGTGGTGTTTGAAGATATCGGTTGCTAGCAATAGTTGTGTGTGAATAATAGCAAGTAATTATTGTTGTATCGGTTAAGTGTGAACAGTGGCACATAAGAAAGTGTGGACAATAAAGAGAGTTTAATTAAAATAAGACACATATTTGTTTTTACTTGGTTTGCAATTAACGAACTCATATTTAAACGTTTTTAAAAAGGTAAAAACGTAACAATTGGTGTCAGAAGTGGGATTGCAAAATCCAAAAGTAAAAATAAATAAAAAAAAAAAAATGTAAAAAGAAATAAATAAAATAAAATGAAACTCTCCGAATTAAGAGTGGAACGGCTGAAACGAGAGTTGGCCAAACTAGAACTGGCAACAACGGGCACGAAGAATGAACTGCAGAGGCGGTTAAGGGAACAACTGCAGCTTCAGGGCATTACATCGAATCCTACGATTTCGAGGAAGAAGAGGAACGAGAGATACAGGCTCCTGCAACCCCTAGCGGTGTAGACATAAATTCGTTGTTAGCCGCTATGATGGAGAAAATGCAAGTAGAGAACCAGAAACTATTTGAAGCTTCTAGAGCCGAAAATCAGAAACTATTGGCTGATGTTCAAGAAGCTTCTAGAGCTGAGTCTCGAAGAGAAAGTGAACAAATGGTGGAAAAAATGGAAGTAGCAAATCAAAAGCTATTCGAAGCTTCTAGAAACGAAAATCAGAAACTTCTGGCTGAAGTACAAGAAGCTAGAACCGAAAATCAGAAACTTCTGGCGGAGTCGCGAAAAGATAGTGAACAAATGATGAAACAAATGCATGCAGCAAACCAAAAGCTATTTGAAGCGACAACAGAGAAGCTGCAGGAAATACGCGAGTCATTCAGCAAAAGAATTACCAGTATCGAGGTAAAGGTGGCAGATTTGGAAAAGACCGTTGACACAAAAGTGAACGATTTGGGAAGGACCGTCGACGGAAAACTCATAATGATGGAAGAAAAGATCATCAACCTCCAGAGCCAGCGGCCAGAACCAGTGCGAGTTGTGTCAGAAAGTACCGGCAGGATAAGACCACCTTGCTTTGATGGAAGCTCACCTCTATCCGTATTCAAGTTCCAATTTGAGACGGTAGCCAGCAGGAACGGGTGGGACGATGAGGAAAAGGCTTTGGAACTGATTTTGGCGTTAAAAGGTGGCGCAGCTCAAATCCTAGAAACCATGCCGGCCAGCTGCAGAAACAACTACAAGGACTTAATGGTGGCGTTACAGAGTAAATTCGGCGACGAACACAAACGAGAGCTGTACCGCATGGAGTTGAGATGCCGGGCGCAAAAGGCAAACGAGTCATTACAAGCCTTTGCAATAGAGGTTGAAAGGTTGGTGCAGCTTACATACCCAGGAGAAAACCACCCGTTGATAGACAACTTTAAGACCGAGGCGTTTGTCAATGGTATACGCGACCCTGACATTAAACTGGCGGTATGTTCTACGCAGAAGACAACATTTGCAGAGACCGTAGCTTTCGCACTAGCCCAGGAGACCGCTCGCACGATTTCTAGACCACAAATAAGTAAAGTGCGAAAAATGGAAGTCGTGGAGGAGGAAGAATGCCTGTTAAATAAACTTAAAGAGATGTTGAAGCAAGTTTCGGGAGAAAACGGACAGAAGGCTAAACTTAAATGCTTCAACTGTGGAAAGGCTGGGCATTTCCAAAGGAACTGTAAAGCGTCACGGAAAAGATCAAGATCCGCCTCACCATCAAGGAATAATAAACGGGTGAACCACCAACCATCTTCACAAGAGTCCCCGTTAAACTAAAACGAGCTGGCACTGAGGGGCAAGTGCTGGCTCCCACAAGCGAGGGCCCCACAATCTCAATATC
This sequence comes from Sarcophaga caerulescens, assembly GCA_927399465.1. Taxonomy (NCBI): domain Eukaryota; kingdom Metazoa; phylum Arthropoda; class Insecta; order Diptera; family Sarcophagidae; genus Sarcophaga; species Sarcophaga caerulescens. The sequence goes on along the minus strand of OV656872.1, from coordinate 82,491,052 downwards.
AGTGATGCAACAGAACAACAGCAATCTTACAGCGTGCGGGTACATAAATGGCAGACAACACATCTTTACTATAGACACCGGTGCTACGCAGTCTATCATCAGACCAGATGTCGTGAAGGGGAAGTGTGAGGCACTTAGCAATGTAAGACTTCGGACAGCTACTGGAGAGTCTGCCACCGTCCACGGAAAAACAGAGGCGAAGGTGACGATAGCCAACATCAGCGTAAGCCACGTCTTTATAGTTGCCGATATTGTGGATGAGGTTATCATTGGTGCCGATTTCATGATAGCTCATGGTATCAATTTGAATATGGGGCAACAGATAATGAGTTGGCGAAATGTGGAGATACCTCTTGACGTCGGATATAAGCATCAAATGCACGCCAGAAGGATAGTTGCAGTCGAACCACTCAAATTACCACCTCAGAGTGAATCATTGATATGGGCGCGTATGGAGGGAGATTGTGAGGAGAACCGCTTGTGGGTTGTTGAACCAGCAGAAATTCAGACGGACTTGTTATCAGCAAAGGCCCTCGTCAAATCCAACGAACAGAGAATAGTCCCGGTGAGAGTGATAAATCTATCAGGCCATGAAAAAGTCATCTGTAAAAACTCAGAAGTCGGTCAATGTGTTCCAGTAGAGGCGGTAATAAACAGCGAACAATCGCCGCAAACTGCCGAATTATCAGCCAACGATCAAAAGGAATTTGGAGAAAATGTGGAGAAATGGGTAGCAGGCTTAGCAGCTCCAGAGAGAAATAAAGCCAAAAAGCTGCTAAAGAGGTATGCTTTCGCTTTCGCCACGAACAATAGAAGACAAGGAAGAACAGCTATGGTCAAGCATGAAATTGATACGGGCGAAGCGAGACCAATAAAACAGGCACCCAGAAGCATACCGCTGGCGAAGCGTAATGAGGTTAAAGAGCTAGTCGACGAAATGAGGAGGAGCGGTGTAATCGAACCATCATCGGGTCCGTGGAGCTCACCTGTAGTCTTAGTAAAGAAGAAAGATGGCAGTACAAGATTCTGCGTAGACTACAGGAAGCTGAATGATGTCACCAAAAAGGACAGTTACCCGCTACCGAGAATTGACGACACACTCGACATGCTAGCCGGAACAAAGTGGTTCTCCACATTAGATCTACAAAGCGGGTATTGGCAGGTGGAGATTGCAGACAAGGACAAGGAGAAAACCGCATTCAGTGCGAACGGCGGCTTATGGCAGTTTAAAGTAATGCTCCGGCCACATTCGAGCGGCTTATGGAACGTGTACTCAAAGGACTTCACTGGAAGACTTGCCTGGTGTACCTCGACGACATTATAGTGATGGGCAGAGCTTTCGACGAACACCTCAAAAACCTGGGAGAAGTTCTGCAGCCAATAACAACGGCTGGACTAAAATTAAGCGTAAAGAAATGTGCATTGTTCCAAAAACAGGTGAAATATTTGGGGCATCTTGTAACAGCAGATGGAATATCTACGGATGAAGATAAAATACGAGCAGTAAAGGACTGGCCACGTCCCCAGAATCTTCATGAACTACGCAGCTTTTTGGGACTATGCACATACTACAGACGCTTTGTACCTAACTTTGCTAGCGTGGCTGCAAGCTTGCACGAGCTCACCAAGAAATCGAAAGCGTACCAATGGGGTGAGTCACAGGAAAAGGCGTTCCAGACTCTAAAAGATCTATTGTGTGCTGCACCAGTTTTGGCATATCCAGTCCCAGGAGAAAAATTCATCTTAGACAGTGATGCTAGCGGATATGGTATTGGTGGTGTACTTTCCCAAGTAATCAATGGCACAGAGAAAGTCGTAGGCTACTACAGTCGGACACTGTCAAAGCCTGAAAGGAACTATTGTGTGACTCGACGTGAGCTATTTGCAGTGCTGGAGTGCATAAAACATTATCACAAGTACCTGTATGGCCAACATTTTCTGCTAAGGACTGATCATTCGGCACTGAGATGGCTGCTGCAATTTAAGAACCCTGAAGGACAGTTAGCACGTTGGATTGAGCGCCTCCAGACTTACGACTTCAGCATTGAACACCGAAGAGGCATAAAACATGGTAATGCTGATGCTCTCTCACGCCGACCTTGTAATTTGGAGTGTAAACATTGCGTGAAAGCTGAGAAAAAGGAATCCATCGTCGATATCCGGCTAACGCGGATTGAAAACAACGAAGACTGGTCCCAAGCACAAAGGGGTGACCCAATATTGGCGAAGATAATAGCAGCGAAAGAGGAGGATAAACGACCAACAAGAAATGAGATATCCGCAGAAGGTCCTATTACAAAATCATATTGGGCACTATGGGACAGCTTAAAGATCATAAATGGATGCCTATATCGACTTTGGGAAAGCGCTGATGGAAAGACCTCATCCAACTTATTGGTAGTGCCTTCCTCCAAAATGAAAGAAGTGTTAAAGGCGTTCCATAATGGAGCTAACGGAGGACATCTTGGTGCGAAAAAGACGCTGGAAAGGCTGAAGCGACGTTCTTATTGGGTTGGATGTCATCAAGCAGTGGCGGATTGGATAGCAAACTGTACCCAGTGTATAGCAGCTAAAGGTCCAGTAAAAAGAAGTCGAGGTCATCTGCAACAATGCAACTCGGGCGCATCTTTGGAGAGGATAGCGATGATCAGTGATAGAATGAAAGCCAAGTATGATCGTGGGGCGAACACGGAGACTTTCCATGAAGGACAACTGGTACTATTCTACAACCCAATGCGGAAGAACGGATCATTCCCCAACTTACAAAGTAGCTGGGATGGACCGTATAAAATAATTAAACGGTTAAACGATGTCGTGTACAGGATACAGAAAGCTGGCAGCCCCCGGACAAAAATGAAGGTTGTGCACAAAGAGCGACTGGTAAAATATTGGAGAAGATATAATGAGCCTATTCGGGACGAACAGGCTTAAGTGGGCGGCAGTGTTACGCAGAACGAAACGACCTATTATCGTTTAACAATAAAAATAATAAGCAAAAGCCACAAAAACAAAGACCATGAGCATGAAAGAGATAGAAAATGCAAGCACAACGAACAAGAGGCAATGTGTACACAATACACAAATACACATTAACAAATACATCGAACATCTTCTAAATAAACCAGCAACAATAAACAATGTAGTCGCTATAGAATTCTCGAGAATGCGAAGCCGCGAACGTTCCACTTCGAGAACCATCATCAGACTGAAGAGGTTTGCATATAAAAGGGCAAGACAAGGCAGGCAACAAGTCAGTTGTAATTGAGTCAGTCTTGAGTGAAGCTGCGTGTGAACTAAATAGTGGTGTTTGAAGATATCGGTTGCGAGCAATAGTTGTGTGTGAATAATAGCAAGTAATTATTGTTGTATCGGTTAAGTGTGAACAGTGGCACATAAGAAAGTGTGGACAATAAAGAGAGTTTAATTAAAATAAGACACATATTTGTTTTTACTTGGTTTGCAATTAACAAACTCATATTTAAACGTTTTTAAAAAGGTAAAAACGTAACAATATAATTCGGTTTTGTACCAGAAAAAATATTTTATGAGCGGTAATACATGGTAAAGGGCAAAAAGTATGACAGAAAACTCACGGAAAATTACTCTCAGACAAGTGAACACTCCACAAAATTTTATGTGGCAAATAATATAACGAGCAAATTAGTAGAAATAGAAGTAAAATAAACGTTTTAAACAGAACACTTGAATCGCGCAAATGCAAAAGCGTTTAAAACAGCTGAGAGTGTTACAGTTGCAAACAAATAATGTTTGAAATCAAATGGTATAAATAGTAACGAGTCCGAATGTATTAATAAATAGAGACAGACGTAAACACACAAGCAATGTAAACACATTGGCTAACGAACAATTAAGTAAATTAATAAAACTCCTAACTATTAAAATTGCAAAATAAGAAGATGCTCAAGATAAAATTATACTACGATAGAAAATTATTGTAAAGTTATACCTGATTTTAATGGTAAAAATATGCCGGTAGAAGATTGGATGAAAACATTTGAAAGTAATGAAAATGCATACAAGTTAACCGATAAACAAAAATATGTGCAGTAGCGTAATAAAGTTTCAGGAACAGCGAAATTATTCTAAGAAACAGTGAACGTTCCAAATTATAGTGAATTAGCTGTTAAGTAACAGACTCAAATTAGAAAACGAATCTTTTCGTGAGTATATGCTGCAAATGCGTAAAATTGCAATCTTCGACAATTTTGATGAACTTTCGGTAAATGATTTAAACATGAATTCGGATGAAATGGTGAATGAACTCGGCGTGTATAACAAAATACAATAGAACAATACATTAATATAAAGTATATAAATAAAAAGTTTAACATTCAATAAAGTCATACAAACCTAATGTGCAGCTTTAAGGGTGTCCAATATCGATCAAAATAATACCAAATAGTAACATTAAATCTTCTCGACACTCAGTAAGTTTCCTTCCTATCCAGCTCGATGTAGTAGTAGCAAAGAAAATAAAGTATAAAGAATGTGCATCTTAACATTTTTTGGAATATTTTTCAAAAATATTTCATGACGCGGGGGGAAAGATAGAAGGGAAGGAAACGAAGAGCGTAACAATGCGTTGCTCTCATCGTGCGTTTTTGTTGTTTGACCACTTTTTTATTAAATTTTCTGAAATCACTTATTCTGGTCAGTGTTGCCACGAAAAAAATATTGCAACCAACATTTGTGAAAAAAATTACCAAATAAGAAAAAATTAACCAAAATTAAATTCACAGTTTTTTTATTTTATTTTTTCAAATATAAATTATAATTAATGCAACATAGTAAGAAAAGAAACAAAAAATAACAAACTAAAATTTTAGTCTTACAAATTAATTCATTTCTACAAACAAAAGCTCTTTTTATAAGAAAAATAAATAACCAAATCCGGAAATTTTGGTTAAAAATAGTTAAACGGCAACACTGGTTGTGATTAGTGAGCAAGAGAGAGAAAATAAGTTGAGAGAATTTATTTATTTACAGCCATAGAAAACTGTCAATAATATACGATACTTGATTTTCATTTCATCAACATACATATGTAAAGCTATCTATCTTAATAATTTTAGATAAATAAAGATAAAATAAAAAATCCATTTTTTTTTATTAAAAGAACATAAAGCTATCCATCTTTGGCTTAAAAATTATACCTAGTTTTTTTAGATAAACAAAAATAAAAAAACCCATTTTTTATTAGAAGAAAAAATAAAAAAATTAAATACGGCCAGCTAATGACATAGAACATTTTTAACATAAAATATTTTTTGAGTGTTATTCTGAAATAAAATGATAACGCATCCGCTACACATGTGTTCTTGTCGCAGTCACAGCTAAGCAGTAACGAAAGCAATGACATTTGAAAAAGGCTTTTAGCGTAAAAACATTGGTCCAACTAGAGGGAGAAAAAAAATGTTATAAGTGTTGCGAACCAAATGTGTTAGAAGAAACAGATATACAGAGGGAAAACTGATGGATAAAGCAGAAAAATTAAATGTAAACAAACATTTATATTGTGTTAAAAAAGGGAAAATTTAGAATATTTTTTAATTTCTTCAATGAAAATTTTAAAAATTCGTAAATATTTAATTATTAATAGAAATTTGTGTAGTTTTTGGTCACAACGAATATAGTTTCTTGTGCAAAAGATAAGTAAGAAGCTAAATATATCAAGATCAAATAACACATATTGCTCATAAAATTTTTTTCTTGTAGAACTTTGTGTATATTACCAGTATTTATTAATTTCTTGAATGAAAAAGTTAAAATTCGGTAATTTTTACATTATTAATTGAACTCTTAGCAATTTCTCTACATAATGAAACAAGCTCCGTGTGCAAAAGGTAAGTAAAAATAAAAATATAACAAAATATATACTCATAACTTTTTGTTTCAGGAATTTGTGAATATACCTCTCAATTGGTTAAATACTAAGTTAGTGACGATCGATAAAAGGTGTCACCAAATACGCTAGTTCCAAATTACGTTTCTCCAATAAAATGGTACATCTCCTTTCAACCAAGAACCCGTATTATGTGCATAATTATTCTATTATTCTACCACAATATCATCAATTTCTATCCAATAATAAAAATCCTCCCCGAAAACAAACATAAACAAAACAGAGTTACTTTTAGACAGAGACAGAAATACTTTTTGGTAATATTTGCTGTCTCTTTTACATTCGAACAGTGCTCCTGTCAAATTCGTTTCGTTACTGCTTATATTGTGGTCGCAGTCTGATCGACAACTAAATCAAATAACACAAGAATGCGTGTAAGTTCTCTCTGCACAATTGTGCGGGTAGTAATTTTAAACAAATTTTGGTGAGAGCGGGCCGTACGCCTACAACCCGCCATAAGAAATTTTACTTCTACATGATGCGCATTCTTTATATCCATATTCTTTGGTAGTAGTAAATAAGCAGAATGCAAAATGACTTCATAAGAACATTATTCGAGAACAGCGTTGCCACTGAACAAATTTTAATCCTACCAAATTTTTGTCAAAACCTACCAAAATCGTTGAAAACCTACCAGTTTTTTAAATAATGTAAATATATATATTTTTTTGAGAAAAAGTATGACTTTTTTATTAAAAAAAGTATTAAATATAATTGTACATGTATTAATAAGCAACAAAACACAACAATATAACAAAAATAATTTATAAAATTCATTTCTAATAACATTTTTAAACTAAAAAAATACTTTTTGGTCCAACCTACCAAAAATCAATTTTACCTACCATCCTACCAAATTAAAAAAATCCTACCAAATTTGGTAGGAAAAGCCCAAAACGGCAAAGCTGTTCGAGAATAAGTGTCGGATATGGCCAGTAGAATCTTATTAATAGAAAAGAACTGCGGTAATTCTCGGATGTGCATTGATTGACTGTTTTTCGGTACCAATAATAGACAATGTTTTATTAATATTACAAAAAACCAATATTTTTATGGGAAAAAATGGTTATCCAAAGAAAGTTTTGGAACAACGCTTCTTCAGGTTTTTAATAAACAACTCAACGCTTTTTTTTTTTTTGTTGGAGCACAAATTAAAAAAATCCTACCAAATTTGGTTGGAAAAGCCCAAAACGGCAACGCTGTTCGAGAATAAGTGTCGGATATGGCCAGTAGAATCTTTTTAATAGAAAAGAACTGCGGTAATTATCGGGTGTGCATTGATTGACTGTTTTTCGGTACCAATAATAGACAATGTTTTATTAATATTACAAAAAACCAATATTTTTATGGCGAAAAATGGTTATCCATTTTTGGGTACAACGCTTCTTCAGGTTTTTAATAAACAACTCAACGCTTTTTTTTTTTGTTGGAGCACAAGAGTCGAAAATTAGTGAATAAATGGAGCATAGAGAACAAAAATTTTTGTTAAAAATGGAAAAGAAACTAGAAGCGACAACAGAGAAGCTGCAGGAAATACGTGAATCATTCAGCTAAAACAGTAGTGCCCAAGCCCTATGCACTTCATGCACATTTGTTTTTGTAAAAGCGCTTAGCAATAGGCTGTGTATTTTATATACGCATAGAGCAGACTCAGTATTAGTAACCCAAAATACACAAACAACTTTGCTTTTTTCGTCGGTTCGTTTCGTTCGTATACAATGAAGAGTATACAAAGCAACAACACTTTCGTATACTTTGCTGGTAAACATTGACAACAGCGAGCATCAATGTAGATTTTGTTTTTCGTACATCATTTAAAAAAGTGTGTTTTGTTTTTTCTTTGTATGTATTAGTCTTCACAACAAAAAATATTAAATAAAAATTTGTTTTTCTTTAAATGTATTGGTGTTTGCACTTCCATAAGGAACTTTTGAGCACCCCTGAGCTAAAGAATTACCACTGTCGAGGAAAATGTGTCAGATTTGGAAAAGACCGTTGACGGAAAACTAGTTATAACGGAGGAGAAGATCAGCAACCTTCAGAGCCAGCGGCCGGAACTAGTGCGAACCGTATCGGAAGGTACTGGCAGGATAAAAACACATTTGCTTTGATGGAAGCTCACCCCCCGTATTCAAATTCCAATTCGAGACAGTAGCCAGCAGGAACGGATGAGACGATGAGGAAAAGTTTTGGAACTAATTTTGGCTTTAAAAGGTGTCGCAGCTCAGATCCTAGAAACCATGCCAGCCAGTTGCAGAAACAACTACAACGACTTAATGGCGGCGTAACAGAGTAAATTCGGTGACGAGCATAAACGAGAACTGTACCGCATGGAGTTAAGGTGCCGAGCGCAAAAGGCCAATATTCAATGGAGGTAGAGAGGTTAGTGCAGCTCACTTACCCAGGAGAAACCCACCCGTTGATAGACAACTTTAAAACCGAGGCGTTTGTTAACGGTATACGCGACTCAGACATCAAACTTGCGGTATGTTCCACACAGAAGAAAATATTTTCAGAGACTGTGGCTTTCGCACTAGCCCAGGAGAGAGCTCGCACGATTTCTAGACCACAAGTAAACAAAGTGAGAAAAATGGAAGTAGTGGAGGAAGAAGAATGCCTGTTAAACAAACTTAAAGAGATGTTGAAGCAAGTTTCGGGAGAAAACGGACAAAGGGCTAAAGTTAAATGTGCTTCAACTGTGGAAAGGGTGGTCATTTCCAAAGAAACTGCAAAGCGCCACGAAAAAGATCCAGATCCGTCTCACCTTCAAGGAATAATAAACGGGCGAATTACCGACCACCTTCACAAGAGTCCCCGTTAAACTAAAACGAGCTAGCACTGAGGGGCAAGTGTTGGCTCCCACAAGCGAGAACCACAGTCTCAATATCAGTGATGCAACAAAACAACAACAACCTTACGGCGTGCGGGTATATAAATGGCAGACAACACACCTTCACTATAGACACCGGTGCGACGCAGTCTATCATCAGACCAGATGTAGTGAAGGGGAGGTGTGAGGCACTTAGCAATGTAAGACTTCGGACAGCTACTGGAGAGTCTGCCACCGTCCACGGAAAAACAGAGGCGAAGGTGACGATAGCCAACATTAGTATAAGCCACGTCTTTATTGTTGCCGATATTGTTGACGAGGTTATCATTGGTGCCGACTTTATGATATTCAATTTGAATATGGGGCAACAGATAATGAGTTGGCGAAATGTGGAGATACCTCTTGACGTCGGATACAAGCATCAAGTGCATGCCAGAAGGATAGTTGCTGTCGAACAACAAAAACTACCACCTCAAAGTGAATCATTGATATGGGCGCGTATGGAGGGATATTGTGAGAAAAACCGCTTGTGGGTTGTGGAACCAGTAGAAATTCAAACGGATTTGTTATCAGCAAAGGCCCTCGTCAAATCCACAGAACAAAGTATAGTCCCAGTGAGAGTGCTGAATCTATCGGGCCATGAAAAAGTCATCTGTAAAAACTGCGATGTTGGCCAATGTGTTCCAGTAGAGGCGGTAATAAACAGCGAACAATCGCCGGAACCTGCCGAAATGTTAGCCAAGGATCAAAAGGAGTTTGGTGAAAATGTGGAGAACTGAGTAGCAGGTTTAGCAGCTCCAGAGAGAAATAAAGCCAAAAAGCTGCTAAAGAGGTATGCTTCCGCTTTCGCCACGAACAATAAAAGACAAGGAAGAACAGGCATGGTCAAACATGAAATTGAGGCTGGCGAAGCGAGACCGATAAAGCAAGCACCCAGAAGCATACCGCTGGCGAGGCGTAATGAGGTCAAAGAGCTAGTCGACGAAATGAAGAGGTGTAATCGAACCATCATCGGGTCCGTGGAGCTCACCTGTAGTCTTAGTCAAGAAGATAGATGGCAGTACAAGATTCTGCGTAGACTACAGGAAGCTGAATGATGCCGCTAAAAAGGACAGCTACCCGCTTTCGAGAATTGATGATACACTTGACACGCTAGCCGGAACGAAGTTGTTCTCCAAATTGGATCTACAAAGCGGGTATTGGCAGGTGGACATTGCAGACAAGGACAAGGAGTTAACTGCATTCAATACGAACGGCGGCTTATGGCAGTTTAAAGTAATGCCATTTGGGCTCTGTAATACTCCGGTCACATTCGAGCGGCTCATGGAACTGTACTCAAGGAACTCCATTGGAAGACTTGCCTGGTTTACCTCGACGACATTATAGTGATGGACGAACACCTCAAAAACCTGGGAGAAGTTCTGCAACGCATAACAACGGCTGGACTAAAATTAAGCGTAAAGAAATGTACATTGTTCCAAAGACAGGTGAAATATTTGGGGCATCTTGTTACAGCAGATGGAATATCTACGGATGAAAATAAAATACGAGCAGTAAAGGACTGGCCTCGTCCCCAGAATCTTCATGAACTACGCAGCTTTTTGGGACTATGCACATACTACAGACGCTTTGTGCCTAACTTTGCTAGCTGAAAGATCTATTGTGCGCTGCACCAGTTTTGGCGTATCCAGTCCCAGGAGAAAAATTCATTTTGGACAGTGATGCTAGCGGATATGGTATTGGTGGTGTACTTTCCCAAGTGATCAATGGTACAGAAAATGTCGTAGGCTACTACAGTCGCACACTGTCAAAGCCTGAAAGGAATTATTGTGTGACCCGACGTGAGCTACTTGCAGTGCTGGAGTGCATCAAACATTACCATAAGTACCTGTATGGCCATCATTTTCTGCTAAGGACTTATCATTCTGCACTGAGATGGCTGCTACAATTCAAGAACCCTGAAGGACAGTTTGCACGTTGGATTGAGCGCCTCCAGACTTACGACTTCAGCATTGAACACCGAAGAGGCATAAAACATGGGAATGCTGATGCTCTTTCACGGCGACCTTGTAATTTGGAGTGTAAACTTTGCGTGAAAGCTGAGAAGAAGGAATCCATCGTTGATATCCGGCTAACGCAGATCGCAGCCAACGAAGACTGGTCTGAAGCACAGAGAAGTGACCCAATATTGTCCAAGATTATTGCAGCTAAGGAAGAGGACAAACGACCTACCAGAAATGAGATATCCGCAGAAGGTCCTCTTACAAGAGCTTATTGGGCACTATGGGACAGTTTAAAGTTGATAAACGGGTGCTTGTATCGACATTGGGAAAGCATTGATGGCAAGATCTCATCCAACCTGTTAGTAGTGCCTTCCTCCAAAATGAAGGAAGTGTTAAATGAGTTCCATAGTGGAGCTAGTGGAGGACACCTTGGGGTGACAAAGACGCTGGAAAAGCTAAAACAACGTTTTTATTGGTGTGGGGTGAGCAGGGAGAGAATAAAATACAATATTTAGCGAGAACGCGGGGTAAATAAAATATAAAAGTATTAGTATTAAAATTCAATTTATTTATTCAGTACAAGGAACGTACCTTCGGGTTGGGGGGTTGATCGGGTATTATATCTCTGTTCAATTTATCTTTATAACAATTCACAAGTAAATTCATTTAGTACACACAGTTGTAAATTACTTAAAGCTAAACATTGCGTTAGGGTGGCCAGCGTGAACATCCCGCCCTCTTGCAACATTGCAACAAGCGGACCGAGACGTCACCTGGCCAGAGATCAATAAGTTTACAATTCAGGGTAATTCATAGTAGGTTGTAAGTTCAAATAAAAAGAGTAGAAAAGAGAATTAAAAGGGAGATAAAAACAATTCAAATTGAAAAGGAAATAATAATAAAGAGAAAATAAGCCATTTGCTTAGCACGTTTATGACGATGGTACGCCCCGATGCCGCATTAGAAGCAGCCACGACAGTCCCTTTACTGGTGGAAGGCTGACCTGCACACGCGCACGTTCCTGGTTGTGGGTTGTGCTCTTCTTCTTTGGCTGGAATCAACAATAATCACTTCGAGGTTGTCGTTAGCAGGGCGTTCGACAGATAGCCCACGGGGTATTAAATGATCTGTAAATGAAAACGACAAACACACAACAGAAAACGAGAGAACGAATTAATACTGCTCTAGATCAGAAAGCGATACGAGCGTCACAATTGGCCGTATTAGAACGCCATTGGCAGTTCGAATTTCGGCCACTCGCATTTCGAATCAGGGAAAAAATAAAACCGTTCGATTCGACTAAATTTTTGATAGGTATGGGGTTAAAATGTCATAATGAATGACAACAAAATCGACAACAACAACATCTCTTCGATAGGTTCCTTGATGAGTAAAAGGCCATCTTAGGGAGATTCTAATTGTCTAAAGATTCCTCCACGTGATTCCAAATGTCAGTGCTCACCTGGTCCACGATAAACGATATACCACAAAAGTTGACCAATGGGCATGGGGTTTGTTGAAGCCAGGACAGAACGATAGTCGATCTGTCCCACAAAGGCTTCCGATGTGGTAAGATTCAGCTTCTTAAAAAGTGAAAATACCATTTTTCGCCAATAGAGTTGCATCGCAGAGCTCTAAACGGGGTAAAGTTTACACTTATACAGGCACAACTTTACTTTGGCAGCGAGCAAGAGGGTGACAAATTCACCAGACGGGGTTAGAACTCGACTACACAGAATGACAGCATATGCTTTCTCAGAAGCAACACAAATTGCATGAAGTACTTCACGCTGAGGTTTAAAATTAACCCAACGGGGGATTTTAATCCTGTCGATGTACGAATAATCATCGACAAACTCAAGCCATCTGTTAAACGTCATGGGTTCCAAACATTCGTCCCAATCTGTTCTGCCTTTACAAATTTGTCGCATAATAATTTTAGCATCTACGATTTTAGATGCCACTCACCCAACGGGGTCAAATAGCTTTGCCTATTTGGGACAAGACAGAACGTTTTGTGACTGGGTGCACTAAAATCAGCATACTTTGCTAACGAGCATGTAGGTAATTGACCAGTGAGCTTTTCAACAACATATGCCTGCGTGGTCAATTTAAACGATGGATCAATAGGAGATCCCAGCGAAATAATACGAACTTCTCTAGAGTTTGCTACCACTGCGCCATTTAGGCCCACAATAGTGGTAGCAGGCGCCAAATAGGTTGGAAGATCTAGCTTCCGTTGCAACTTTCGAGAGATGAAAGTAGCTTGAGACGCTGGGTCTATCAGAGCTCTCGCAGAAAACATGACACGATCCAGTTCTATATTTACTTGGGCAGTTCCTAACAGAACTGTTGAAGACGGGGTGGACTGTAGCCGGGTAGCGAAGTTCTGAACAGATCGAGCAGCAGCGGATGTAGATGGGCCATTATCCACTTCATTTGGCTTTTGTACAGGAGAAGGCCGAGGAATTTCTTTAGAACAATGTGGGGTAGACGAGTTAGCAGGGTTAGTTCCAGTCCTCGGTTCCTCCCAGGGGGAAGATTCGATACTATGAAGTAGCGAATGGTGTTTTTGTTTGCAAATATAGCAAACATTTGAGTTCTGGCATCTTTTGAACTCATGCGAGGCTGCTAAACAATTGGTGCAGTATTTATGTTTTTTAACGATTGCCAAGCGAGCACTAACCGTCATTCTCAAAAAGTCCGAACACAAACGAATGGAATGATTTTCAATGCAGACTGGACATTTTCTTTGAGGTAAGTTAGGGGCCACAGTTGTCCCAAAGGTTATAAATGTTCGAGAGTTAACAGAACTGCTTTGGTTGTAAATCCGTGCAGTACATTGGGAGAAATTGTGGCTGCCGATAATGTCCGAAACTGATTCTAGAGCTCGGTATCTGGCGGTCAGAATTCATCCATCTTGCACAACTTAGGTAGGTCTGAGCAAGGCCCTTGAGATTGTTCCCAAAGACGTAGTGTGTGTACGGGGAGTTTGGTGGAGCAGATGTATACGAAGATTATGTCCCAATTCTAAGTTTCTATGCCCAGCAACGACAAATTCGTTATACAATCATTAATTGCCCGTTGCAAACTTTTGATGGAAAGGCCAGATTCTTTGGATATGGAAGGGAGGTTAAATAGGGTTTTCAATTCAGAATTCACTAAAACGCGTTTATTCTTATACCTATCTACCAGGTTCTGCCACGCCATGTCGAAGCCATCATTCGTCATGGGGCAAGTTCGAATAATGTCCCTGGCCTCACCTTCTGTCTTTTGTAAAAGATAGTACATCTTTTGGATGTTGCTAATATGGGGGTTATTCCCGTAAATGGCCGAAAACATGTCCCTAAAGGTAGGCCAAGATGCGTAATCGTCAGCAAAGGTTGGAGTGTCACAGGGGGGAAGATGTATCGGGATACTATTAGTAGGGGGGTTCGCGGTCTTACTCTTAAGGCTATCATTTAACTCATCAATGAACGAGATGGACTGAAAATATAGTGTGTATCCCGACATGTATTTGGACTTCAAGTCCTTAGCTGATACCTTGGTATCGTCGGCACTTTCCAATAGGTCCTCGTAAGTGTCACGAAACACTTCCCACAAAGGGGTTAGTTCCTGCCGATGGACATTCAGAGTGTGATAAGAATGTTCCTCTTTAGGGATGGCTTGAATAAAACTTTCGAAATCGCCTAAGCGATTGTAGTTTTTTGTTAAGTTTCTTAAAGCGGCCATTTTATCACAATTGGGATCAAGAAAATTGGGATAAAAAACTCGGAATAGAAGGAAAACGAGAAAATAAGGATGTTCACGAAAAGGGACTACTAAATGTAAGATTCCAAACAAATAGTAACAAACGGAAAATTTAAAAGCGCGAGAAAGAGTTCGAAAAATTCAAAAAAATTCGCGAAAACCAAATCCAAAAAAAGTTAGAAAAAGAAACGATTCAAATCACGATTTAAATCTCGAAAATATTCCGAAAAATGAGAAAAGATATGTTCGCGAAAAAGAACACCGATACAAAAAGAAAAATTTTCGAATAAAAAAAAAAAATTGTACCAAATATATAAATATATATATGTATATAATTTTTTTTTTATAATTAAATCAAAAAATTTCTCAAATCAAACAAATAAGTCATAAAAATATAAAGGAATGTGTGTAATACGCTTATTATGTATCTTGACCAAAAATATAAGATATTCGAAACAGCGGCCACCTTATTCTGTGACAACCTTCCAGCTGTTTATAAAGCAAGTACACAACAACAACAACACGCAAGATCACTGCACTCTATGTTGTTTGTGTAACTTTTTTCCCGTTTGTTTATGTTCACTTGCTTTTTATTTCTCTTATATTTTTACACTTCACTGACACACACTTTTATATTTTTAATACCAAAATTTTATATTTTTATTTGTTTTTTTGTTAGCTTTACTTTAGCTGTTTACTTGTCTATTCGCTTTTTTTTTATACTGCACTTTGTTGTTGCTTGTTTACTTCTTTATTCCCTTATTTTTTTTATATTGATGTTGTTGCTATATTTTTGTTTATTCGTTGATCATGTAAACAAGCCCATTGTTTTGTTTTTGGAGCTTTTGTTTATCATTTTTAAGAACACCATTTTCATTTTCTTAATTTTCTAAATTACTTACTTGACTATTAAAACAATCAAAATGTGTTTTAAGAACATGTAGGACTTTGAATTTAAAAAAAGGATTTTTTAACATAAAATATCTTTTGAGTGTAAACATAAAAAATATTTTAGCATCCGCTGACATGTGTGCTTGTCGCAGTCTGATCGACGACTAAATAAAAGAGCATAAGCAATGTGTGTGAATTCTCTCTGCACAATTGTGCTTTGAAATGGTAATCCCTTATTTACATCAAAATAATTTTTAAGCCGAAAGTCCATACCATCCATTTCATGCGTCTTGCGTTACAAGCGATTCTTGCATTCTATGCGGTTTTTATTGCAAGTTACACACAATGCGTTTTATGCGACTGGTATTTTGTTTTGATCAGCTGTTGTGGTAAACAACAAACAAGCGAACAAGAACAGTTTTGGGAAATATAGAATTACATAATTACGTTACATATTACATAATTAATTACAAATTTATGAATTTACATATACAGTGAACTCGCGATAACGTGAACTAATTTTTACCAAGGCAGTTCATATTTTCGAGTACCCAAATTTAAAACAAAAAAAATTTAAAATTTGTTGCGAAATTCTACTCCATGCTGAGTCCAAAAGATTAATTGCATCTTTTATAGTTAACATCTTATTAGAATTTTAGCAATTCTGTTTGTTTTCCAGCCACTAATGCCAAAAGACTGTTTCTATAATATATTTTAAAAACATACTGGTCAATGGGCTGAATTAACGATGTGACGTAGGGTGGCCAAAAACATTGCACAAATGAATCCGTCATCAGAAATCAATTGCGATTCAGCCGAATGTGAAGGGGCATTGTCTATTAACAGAAGGACGTTTACCGGTAGCTCCATTTTAGTCAAGAACTCAGTAACGTAAGGCCAAAAATTATACAAAGTTTTCAGTTTTAAATTTGTCAGTTGAAGTCTACCTCTTTAACAAAAGATTTTATAAAAAATTTTACATATTATCCATACTGACTTGGAGAATTCACTGGACAAGTAAAGTGTTTGAAACTTCGTGGATTTTTAGATTTCCCAATTACCAGTAAATTACATTAAGTTTGTGAGTCCCCGACACATTTGAACAGCCCATGAAAGTTAGTCGTAGTTTCTCCATCTTTGCGCCTGGAGTACTTTTCTCCAGTGATGACAAATTTGTTTTATATGGCAACTGCTTCCAATATAAACCGGATTCATCAGCATTATAAGGCTGATCTTCACAAAGAGAAATTTCTTCCATTTTTGCTTTTAACTTTTCCTTAAGCGGGTCAACATGTTGCGGCTGCGCAGAAATCTTTTCTACGGAAATTTTAAGAAGGAACCTTTATTTAAATTTTTGAAGCCATCCGTCACCGGTGTTAAAACCACGATCATTTTCTTTAATTTGATCGTGAATATCTAAAGATTTCACAATTTAAAAACAGATTAAGAAACAAAATATAAAAAAAAAGTATTTACGTTTTAGAGCTTTCAGATTTTGTTCACGTTTTAGAATACTTTGTGGAAAAATAAATTTGTTCACGTTTCTGAGATGTTCACACTTTCGAGTGTTCACATTTTCGCGAGTTCACTGTATGATATTTTGTGCTGCTACGGCCTACGAAAAGCTTCAAAAGAACACAAGACGAGTGTTTTCAGTTAATTTATCCTCCATTTTTCTTGTTTACAAATTAATAAATTCAAAAGAGATGACACTCAGTACATAAAAACAATCGACAACTAAAGGGTCATTTTTTAGATATTATCTTTTTGGTAACACTGGTGTAAACAGCTCGTTTCGTTTTTTGTTTCACTTTCAAACATCTTCAGTTTGGTCTATAATTTAACCATGAATCGTCTTACAAACGAACAACGCTTGCAAATCATTGAATTTGGCATCATTGGACCGTACTTCTTCAAAGATGCTGCCAATCGTAACGTAACTGTGAATGGTGAGCGCTACCGTGAGATCATATCCAACTTTTTTTTGCCCAAAATGCAAGAGCTTGACTTGCATGACATGTGGTTTCAACAAGACGGTGCCACATGCCACACAGCACACGTAACATTGGACTTATTGAGAGGCGAGTTCGGTGAACATTTTATTTCACGTTCGGGACCGGTCAATTGGCCGCCTAGATCGTGCGATTTAACGCCTTTAGACTATTTTTTGTGGGGCTATGTTAAAGCTCATGTCTATACAGACAAGCCCGCTTCAATTGACGCATTGGAAGTCAACATTGAAACATTTATTCGTGAGATACCGGCCGAAATCTTGGAAAGAGTATGCCAAAATTGGTCTAAGCGGATGGACCATTTGAGGCGCAGACGCGGTCAACATTTGCATGAAATAATCTTCAAACATTAAATTATATGGACCGTACTATCGATTCAAATAAAGATTTCATGCATTTTTCTGAATTTTGTGTTTTTTTTTTTTAATTTTCCTATAGCTCTTAAAAAATCACCCCTTAGTATACATATTTTGTTCATGAAATAAATGTGTTTAAAAAATGCATTTTAATGTATTTTCCTCTTAAATTAGTAATAAAATTTATTATGAAATATGTTTTTATTAATATTATAATGCAAAAAGAAAAATGCGAAAATAGTAATGCACTATTTAAACATACATATTTATCCAAACCATTCACAATAGTATATAATTTGGCATGCCAATTTTAAAAACTGTTGACTTTTCCCAACACTGCATGAGTCGCATAGAAAAGTCGAAAGTAAACCTACTTTATGCATTCTATGCGTCTATGCGTTTTCTTCTGTAACTTGTCACAAACAGCTACACTGATTCTACTTTGTCGGTATACGCATTTAACGCAAGGCAGCATGAAACGGATGGTATGGACTTTCGGCTTTAGAAGGCACAGGCAGCTCAATATTACCCGATGAATTAAAACAAAAAAGCAGATAAGCCGAAAGTCTATACCATTCGATATACCATCCATATACCGAAAAAGTAGAATCAGTGTAGTTGTTTGTGACAAGTTACAGAAGAAAATGGCTAGAATGCATAGACGCATTTCGGCTTTACTTTCTACTTTTCTATGCGACTCATGCATTGCTAAAAAATATCAGCTGTTTTGTAGTACTAGAGATGACAAATTATATTCTATTGTGAATGATATTGATAAATATATTTAGATAAATATAAATAGTGCATTATTATTTTTGCATTTTTTTATTTTCATTATAAAAATATTAATAAAAACATATTTCATAATAAATTTTACTAACAATTTAAGAGTAAAGTACATTAAAATACATTTTTTAATACATTTATTCATGAACAAAATATGTATACTAGTTATCGATTGTTTTTATGTACTGAGTGTCATCTCTTTTGAATTTATTAATTTGTAAACAAGAAAAATGGAGGATAAATTAACTGAAAGCACTCGTCTTGTGTTCTTTTGACGATTTTCGTAGGGCTTAGCAGCACAAAATATCACATATGTATGTAAACTCATAAATTTGTAATTAATGCCAAAAATTCTTTTAAAATTACAATTTGATTTTCTATTTTTCACAAAACTTGTTTGTTGTTTACCACAACAGCTGATCAAATCAAAAAACCAGTTGCATAAAATGCATTGTGTGTAACTTGAAATAAAAACCGCATAGAATGCAAGAATCGCATGTAACGCAAGCTCGCATGAAACGGATGGTATGGACTTTCGGCTATATGAAGACTGGTTTTATAACAGGGAAAGAGCTTTGCAGAATACAATAAAATCCCACAACTACAACAAACAACTGTTTGATAAAAATAGAAAACATTTTGAATGTGTAGGTACCACAATGAAGAACAGAGAGTAAATTTGATATTCAAAGGCCCAATGTGTTTAAATATTAGTAGGACGTCCTTTAAGGTCAGCCAATCTGTTTAATCTATTTGGTATTGAATGTAACTGTTTTTCTTCTGTTAACATTTCCTGCACTTATAAGCAAGTTTTTCATTTGAGTTTTGTTTAAGCTTTAGCAATTATGCAACCATTTTCCTAAATGATTCCCTAAATACTCTCTTGCAGTCATTAAAGCCCACTTCACACGGTAATACTTTACGTACGTAAAGTCTAATGAAAAAGTAAAATGAAATTCCATCCGTATGACAAAAAAGAGAATAAAAGTCGTATGATTTATATTTTTGGCGTTTACATGATAGGTATAAGACAATAACAAAGTAAAATGAAAACAGCTGTTACACTTTTTTTCTATGTGTTTACATAAAAATACATCCCTGATCTAATGCGACTTGCTTGTTTTTTGAATCATTTCAAAAAATGAAGAGAGCCATACGACTGTCAAACTTTTCATCCGTATTTTCTCTCAATGTGTGATGGTTTCATTACATAGTACGTTTAGACCAGGGTTTACCAAAACTTTTTTGGTTATGTATTAGTGAGTAAGAGAGAGAAAATAAATTGAGAAAATTGATTTATTTACAGCCATAGAAAAGTGTTTGTAATATACGTTATTTTTATTTTCATTTTATCAACTTACATATGTAAAGCTATCTATCTTTGGCTTAATAATTTTAGATAAATAAAAATAAAATAAAAAAATCCATTTTTTATTAAAAGATCGTAAAGGTATCCATCTTTAGCTTAAAAATTAGACCATGTTTTTAGATAAATAAAAATAAAAAAAATAATAAACCATTTTTTATTAATAGAGAAAAAGCAAGCATTCCAAAGCATTTAAAACAATTATACTATGCGACAAAATATATAAGGCATTGAATATTATCAAAAGCATCTTTTAACATACAATATTGTTTGAGTGTCATACTGAAAAAAAATGGTAAAGCATCCGCCGCACATGTGTTCTTGTCGCAGTCTGATCGACAACTAAATCAAAAAACACAAGAATGCGTGTGAGTTCTCTCCGCACAATTGTGCTATGAAATGGTAATCGTTGGTTTAGACGATCACATCCGTACTCTTCTACACAAAATTTTGACGGATCATATTACTTGTGGGACCGTGTAAAGTAGGCTTAAGTAATTTCTTTTTGGCGACTTCCTTTCAGCACTTTTCTGGCAAAAACTCTGAGAGTAAAAAAAAGTGCCATGGTATCCCGCTAGTCGTGAATAAAATTAACATACACAACATGAGTGGGTTTAGATGCTAGGTTGTACTCTTGACTAAAGGGTTGTAATGATCAACTAAATAAATCCAAATTTATTCACAATGCTAACCAAATGGTCCTAATCAATATATTGAGATATATTTACATTTACTGAATATAAAACTCAAAACCATTACGTTGTGGTTATGATCGCGGCTTATGTTGTGATTTTCCACTGCCTTTAAAGCATTATTTCTTAATTATTATAGTGAAGCATAATTTTAATTTCGTTTATGAAAATCACATAGTGTCGGACTCCGAAATATGCGTTGTTGTGAAAAACAATCGGTTTTCTTTATGTCTTTCTGTAAGAGGCTATTTTCTAGTGCAATTCTTAAAAATAAATCGATTCTATTCAAAACTTACTCTGTTATTTCATGCGATAGTTTACTTTGATACTTTCTTTGATAGTTTACTGTGTCACTCAGTTGGGAATTTCAATTTTATTAGTTTAAAACATAATATTTTGCTTGTCTTGTTATTGAGAATATAAAATGGGCACAAGCAGAAGAATTCGAGAACAAAGTAACACAATTTATTACCAGTAGCAGCTAAAGATACTTTACAAATTTATTATTTATTTATATATTGATTTATTAATTACAATACAATTACAAATTATATTATAATTATATACAAGCTGGGTAACTTCGACCATGTGCTCGGTGTAGTGTCACAGACCAGAGCATCTAGTGGGAATCGAACCCACGACCCTCACGCTATCGTCTAGCACACTACACTAGACTACCATGGCGCTCTACTTTATAAATTTAAAAATAATTATTGGTCCAAAAACTTTTTCTTGATTCTTTTTTCTCAATTCTAATTTTGCTTATGTTTTACCACAATTATTTGGTAAAATGTCTATAAAATGAAGATCAATAAAAAAAGATTTTTTAATAAATTTTAATAAATAAAAAAATCATAAAAAAAAATCAAAATCAATGTCAAAATATTTTTTTACAGTTCGCATTTTAAGATTTATATGAACAGTACTTAAATGTGAACCTGTAATTGAAAAATAGGTTTTATATTTTTTAACAAGAAGTAGTTAGTTCATATCCAGACTTTCATTAATTTTATATGGGTCGTTGTACTCCATAACCATTACAAAAACATGTATATAAGGCTTAACGAATTCACTAAAGATTAAATTAACATACAGCTATATTAACCCAACTAAAATAATATTTACTAGAATTAGTATTAATTAATTAATTAACACATATAATACATATAATTAAGTAATTAATTAATTTATACTAGTATATATGTAAGTTATTTCGTATACGTAAACAATAAATCGAAAGAAAATAGTAATATATTTTAATATTAATTTTCAAGTTTTACAGAGACCACAAATTGCTTCTCATTTTGTTTCGAGTATTAGCTGTCATGCCTATTTTGCGATCTCGTCCTGGAAGAATAACATTTTCATGGAAATCTGGAGCTACGATTTATGCTATATTTTTTTGGTGTGCACTAACTGTAATTGTACTAATAGTAGGCCAAGAGAGAATCAGCATTCTTCAAACTACAACACAATTTGATGAGTATATATACGCTATAATATTTGTAATATACCTGGTTCCTCATTTTTGGATTCCGTTTGTGGGATGGGGAGTGGCAAAGGAAGTTGCGAAATATAAAACTTCCTGGGGATCTTTCCAGGTAAATGCTTTGACAATTTGATTGATAATAATAAAGTTTTTAAAGTACAATTTATTGAAATGCATTCAAGTTTACATAAATATAACGAGCAAAAAATTTAACGATGTATAAGATAGGTATTGTTCATTATTTCAATAATATAGACATTACAATAGGTAATGAATGGCCACCACTGCATGTGATGATTAAGTTTAAGAACAGACTGCAATCATTTTTTTTTCAACCAAATTGCCAGTTCTTAATTTTAATTTTTTTAAAATTATTTGTTCTAATTTATTTTGTTTTAATTTTTTTAAAATTATTTGTTCTGTTTTATTTCTAGCTTTAAAATGTAATTTCATTCAAATTTATGAACGTTAGGACATTTAAATTTCAAAAATAAAAAATGCATTTTTAAATTTATAAAAATTCCATTAAATAAAACTTTTTTTGCTAATCCACTATATAATAATACAAAACAAAACTATTATTATAACTAAAAACAGTTCATTAAAAATAAATAAAATTTTATACAAAATTGCGTATTTTGTAACAAATTAAAAAAAAAAATAACAAAAAATATAATATAAGGAGTGCGCACAAAAAAAAATGGGCCTACTTTTAAGCTTATAACTTTTATCATAATTGAAAAAAATGAATACCGTTACATTGTTTTTGTTAGTCATCTGTTTCAAAATCCACGTGCTAAATGTCATTGCAATAGCAAAATTAGTTTTTTGAAAATGGGCAACCAACCGCGCCGCTTACAAAAAAACGATTGCTAGGGTCGCAGGTGTTAACCAAAAAACAGTTTCTAAGGTAATAAATAAATATAAGGAGTCTTTGAGTATTGACCAAAACAAAGCAAATAAAATAATACGTATTTTTCTAAAACATCCTAACATGTCTGGAAGAAAAGAGGCTCAAAAAGTTGGATGCTCTGAGACCTTCGTCAGAAGAAAATTTTATACACAAAAGAATTCAAATATTATTTACTTTAATTGAAATATAAAACGTAAAAAATCCGCCATTTAGTTTTATTTCTATAACGAAAAGTGTAAGTCCAGATTTTTTTGTGCGCACTCCTTATATTTTAAAATAAAAAAACAATTCAAAAGCTGATTGTTCCGAAAAATGTAAATAAAAGAAACAAAAAAATGTAAATAAAAGAAAAAATACTTTTTCTAAAAAAGGGGAAAAAAGGGTCAAAAATCTTGAAAAGTGTCAGATTTAGTTCATTTTAGTAAGGGGG
Source organism: Sarcophaga caerulescens (assembly GCA_927399465.1). Classification (NCBI taxonomy): domain Eukaryota; kingdom Metazoa; phylum Arthropoda; class Insecta; order Diptera; family Sarcophagidae; genus Sarcophaga; species Sarcophaga caerulescens. Next base: position 82,467,611 of record OV656872.1, on the reverse strand, counting down.
CACAAAAAGTGGCGGGGTCGCTGAAAAAGTGTCAAATTGCAACTTTAGTCGCTCAACGGTAACGCTGGACCTAATAACGTTTCACATAAAAACAATAAGCAAAAGCTACCAAAAACAAGAGACAATGTGTACACGACACGAATACACACTAACACTAACGAATACAATGGACATGGTGTTAATAATAGCTACACCAACAACTACAACGAACATGTTACAAGCAAAGCATCAACATCGGTATGAAAGAGAAGGGGATAGACAAGCAAGCGAATGCAACAGCAAGCAATGAGAACAAAGTACACAAACAACAATGCAGTCGCTATAGAATTTTCGAGTAAGCGAGAACGCGAACCTTCTTCTTCAAGAACGTTCGACGTATGTTCGTGTTGAACTATAAAAGGGCAAAACAAAGCAGACGAGTGAGTCAGTTAGAATTCAATCAGCCCTGCTTGAAGTTGCGTGTGAACTAATCAGTCGCGGTGTGAAGACAAGTTGCGTGCGAAGTAAAATAGTCGTGGTTCGAAGATATCCGCTGTGAACAGTATAGCGAATAGTTGTGTGTGAATAATAGTGAACAAGCAATAAATTGTAGTAATTATTGTTGTATCGGTTAAGTGTGAACAGTGGCACAAAAGTAGTGTGAACAATAAAGAGAGTTTAATTGAAATAAGACACATATATGTTTTTACTTTAACGAACTCATATTTAAACGTTTTTTTTAAAAACGTAAAAACGTAACAATAAGTTAAACGTATAAACGAGATTATTTATATAATCTTCCAACAGGGATTTCCAAACTTTGATACTTAATAACGGTAATCTGTAAGATTAGTGGGGCTAATTTTCAAATCATCTTCTGCGATAATACCTAGTCCTGGATGAATGGATTCATATATAAACATAATTTCCGAATTTGGGACGATACCAAAATACCATTCGATTCAAAGGCATCCAATGCATCTCAAAAAAGTTACTGTTTGGAAAATTGGACACTCGAATACACTCCACTTAGGCAAACCGTGGTGAAATTTTCAAATGAATAAAACTCTTCAGCGATACCTATTTAAATTTAAAGATTAAAAAACACACAAGTTTACTTAAGTACGATTATACATATACAGAACAATTTAAATTACACCATAAATTTAAACAACTCAAAATTGTTCCATTCGTACACTTTTGCATGCTACCGAAATTTCATGATTTAAAAAGACAAATATTTTGTCCACTATCGCTTGATTTTAACACATTTTTGACTTGTTTTAAACAAGTTTGTGAATTTTTATATTTTCCTCTTGGACACTAAACCAAAGTTAATTCCTATTATTGGGCCTATTTCATTTACTGCTAATCTACTCTCAAAAGAGCCCATAAATGGTCAATTGTATTAACATGTTGACTTTGAGTCGTCCACATAATTTGTAATTTCGAGTTTGTTAACTATTTTTTCTTCAGGATTGACTTTTTTCTAAATAAATTCAAGTTTTGTTTCAAATAGTGAATCAATGTTTCAGCACCCCCAACCATTAATATTATGACACTGGAGATTTTTAAGTGAACGGTGTTGGCAATATTCTTTCGCTTCCGATAGAAATAAATTGATTTCTATGTTCAGTTTACTTATGCCTTATAAAACTATAGGTGCGTCTCCTTTTCCCCTTAATGGCTACAACCAAATCGAGTTTATGTAAAGTTCTACAAACAGTCCATTCACTCATATTTTTGCAAATAGCAGACAATTTTTGGGGTTGTGATTTCGTTATTAACTAATTAATGTGCCGAGGGTCGACGTCTGTACGTAACAGTGAATGACCATTTGCTATAAAACTAAACTAACTTTGTTTTTTTCGAACTCTTTGAAAAGTGCTATGAACAATATTCAGGGATTAAACTATTCCTCTACGTGATTTGTAATTTTCAAAAAATTTATATTCAATTTTTATTAAATCTTCGTCGATAGGTAATGACGTAAAATTTCGTCCGCATTCTTAGTCTTGCTCATCAGTGTGTAAGAATAGATAGGCAGACTTCCTAAACGCAAGTTGCAAGCCATATTTACAATGCATAGAGTTCGTAAACTTTTATTTCAAATATTTCTCAATTCCTCTTTTTTCCTTCTTGTATTGCAAATCAGTTTAATGAATATCGCCTGTCAAAATCATGCGTCAGTTTGTAAACAAACGGTTGTGCAAAAATTAATGATAAAGAATTTTTGGATTTAATAAAATTTAAAAAATTTTTATATATGTATGTGCTTTTGATTAAAACAGTAAAAGTAGACACATAAACACGCAGAATAAAATATTATTTGCAACCAGACTGATTTAGCTCGATTTAGGCATAAAGAAATAGCTATTTGGGAAACAATGTTAAGAGAAATTAAAGATATGGATAGTTTGTTCTCATTCTTAAGGGATGGAATAGCTAGCTATGTTTCCTCTATGTAATGGGACCTTTCAAGAAAATTAAAATAAACAGTACAGCCAGCGAAACTGAAAAGAACTCTGAATTATGTGAAGATATAGACGAAATGTTTGGAATCTGAGTAGCATTGAGGATCCACAAGAAATTCTGATATGTTCAATAGAATTCAATGACTCTTATGACTTTGATTCTATTATGGCTGCTAGCTCCTCAAATTTTTGGCTAATTTGTTTCAAATCCTATTTATTTATTTTACATTAATCTATTCATCCATCGTTTATTTCGTGGACTGTATAGGGGGGGATTGTCGTCTATCATAGTTTCGGGCACTATAAAAAATCAAAATTAGGAGACTTCCAAAAACACGAATACATCACAAAAAAAAAACCAAACACTTATCTTTTTTCATGTTGGCCAATTGGCTTCCCACTCTTCTTTCAATTTGTTGTTTTTATATTCCCAGATGTACACAATAGATCTGGCATATAATTTGTTAAAAAAAATACAACGACGAAAACAATCCTTTTTTTTGCATATTTTTTCTATACAAAATTTTATAATATTTTTATTTTTATTATTTAGAATTTAAAACAAAGCACTTAAATAAATTATTGCACAAACTTTACAATCTTTAAATTAAATTACACATTTAAAATTATTCCATAAATATTAAAAATTTTACACAAAGTAGGTTGCATCCCTATGGGTGTTAAAAGGTGAAATGTAAAAGGCAATTAAAATGAACAAAACAAAATTAAAAATATAAAGCTTTATTTTGGACAACAGCGCCCTCTGTTGCCAAATTGCGAACAAGTCTATGCCAATCCTGTTTATGTCGCCAGAGGTGGGAATCATCGATCGTCAGACATAAACATCCATTATCTAGAAGGTGCTCCTTTCGGAATAACAAAAAAAATATTTTTCTTATAAACTCAAAACTCTCTTTCTTATAAAAGCAAAAACTCTGAGAATAAATAAAATTGCCATGAAGAGCTTCTCAAAAACCTGTCGTTCGGAGTCGACTTTAAACTGTAGATCCCGCCACTCATGTATAAAATTAACGCACACAACATATGTGGTGTGAGAAGCTAGGTCGAAATCCTGACTGAAGGGTTGTAATGACCAATTATGTATGTATAATATAAAATAATAAAGAAAACTGGTTAAAAATATTGTTACGTTCTAACCTTTTTAAAAAACGTTTAAATATGAGTTCGTTTATTGCAAACAAAGTAAAAACAAATATGTGTTTAGTTTCACTTAAACTCTTTATTGTCCGCACTATCTTATGTGCCACTGTTTCCAACTTATACCATGTATACAACAATAACTATAACAATATGTGCTTGCAGCGTTGTCAACTATAAATTTTCAAAAAGCACCAAACTCGTAAAAAAACGCGTAATTTTGACAAAAAAGCACTAAAACATTATAATATTTATTTTAATTTTATCACCATTTTATATAACCAGTAAAAAAATTTACAAGCCAAAATTAATATTATTTATTTAACTCCAGCAATAATAAGGAAAAGAGTTTTTGTTTTATTTATTTGTTTATTTATTATATGATTTTTTAAAAAGTATATAATATTATTTGAGTTAATACTTTGTATTAATATATTTTTTAAAACAAATAATTTTTTATTTCTTTTATTAGTTTTAAAAACTTTTTTTAGTTTTAACAAGTTTTTTATGTGATTGCAAATATAATGTATTTCAAACAAAACAATGAGATTAAACTCTAATAAAACAAGTAACAAAAATTAAAATAAATAATAAAGTAAAACAAAATTAAACAAAAATAATATAACAAAAATAAAAAACAAATTAAAAAAATAATATAACAAATATATAATGTACAGTGGGACCTCGATTTTCCGTGATGGTCGGGACCAGAAACATTCTGTATAATCGATTTTCCTGGTTAATTGAGTACCAATTTTGGCTAGTTTTTTAATAGATATTTTTATTAATTAATAAATGAATATGTACATATTTATATAAAAACTAAATAATTCAAGGATTTTATATACTCGTACATACATGTTTCAAAAATATAAAAAAAAATTATTTTGTCAGAAAACAGTGAACAGTAGATAAGGTTTTCATGTACTAAAGAGGGAATTCCCTTTTTTCGCTTGTTTGTCCAAAATAATAGAAAAAAAAAATTTTTGCTTATAATCACGGTTAACAGAGGTAATCACGGTTAAATGATGCAGAAAAATTTAAGTCGATCCAAAATAAAATTAAGTCGATGCAAAAAATTTTCTTTTTCTTCCCGGATAATTGATGTTGCCGGATAATCGAATCACGGATAATCAAGATCCTACTGTATTTGAAACAAAACATTGAGGCATAATATGTAACTTATAAAGAGTTGCATTTCAAAGTAATACCTTTTTGAAACGTTAAATAATCTACAGTTGACAAATTATTTTTTTTATTTTTTTTTTAAATTTTTGATTTGGTGTCACTGACATGAAAAGAAAAGCACTAAAAAAAGCACTAGGCACTAACTCGAAAATTTTCCGCGTCGAAAGTTTTAAAAAGCACTAAAAACAGTACTAAAAGCACTGAGTTGACAACGCTGTGTGCTTGTTCGTTATATTTCTCTGCTCAAAACCTTTTTGTAAGCAACAACACTTGTTCGTTATTCTGTATAGCGAAGATCTTCAAACCACAACCCGCAACTTCGCACAAGACTGACTCAATTACTACCAGTGTTGCAAAACTGAAATTTTGTAATGGTACTGAACTATGACTGAAAAAATACTATCAAATAGTACTTTTGTAGAAAAATGCACGTACATATGTATATAATTGGTCATTATAACCCTTCAATCAGGATTATGACCTAACTTCTCACACCATTTATTTTGTGTGTGTTAATTTTATACATTTTATACTGTTTAAAGTTGACTCCGAACGACAGATTTTTGATAAACTTTATTGTAGAAATTTTATTTACTATCAGAGTTTTTCGCTGGAGAAATATTTTTTCATATTTAGTTTTGATGTAAATGTCTGCCATGGGTTTTGAACCGTGGGTTCACGTCTAGTAAGACAGCAAACTATCTACTAGACTATTTATTTATATAAATTTTTTTTTTATTATTGAATCTTTCCTAATGAAAATTTACAATAGCTTTCAAATCTTAAAACTAGTTTTGAGGGTTAATGGTTAGCATCAGCGTGTTAAATATATATTGTATTCAAATCTTATAATAATACTACATTTGGAATTAGGGTCACATACATTTATATTAAATACACATACAGGACAAAAACAGCTGCTTCGGAAGGTAACAAAACGTAAAAGCCCCGTTTAGTCTAACGTCGATGGAACGTAATGTTACATACGTTCGTTTTTAGCATATAAAGAGCAATGCAAATGCTTACCGATATAACATTACGTTTCGGCAAGCGTTCTCATTGTTTTTCGTATTCTAAAAACGAACCTACGTTCCGTGGAAGTTTAGCTAACCGGGGCTAAAGTTTAATTCTACCTTTAGCATGATAGCTAATGCATTAATAGTTGCATTAGTTTAGTCTAGCAGTTAGTGGGTTGGCTTATTAGACGCGTGCCCGTATATATATTTCTTCGACTTGTTTTTTATTCTGTTAAATTAAATTGTGACATCGAATTTTATGTCCATTCTTTTAAAATTCTGCTAATATGTAAAAAAATTATTTATAAAATCGCCGCAGCTTAGTCGGTAGTATGTTGGCTTATTAGACGTGAGGCTACGGTTCAATCTCCAGGTCAGACATCTGCAGCAAAACGAAAGACCAACAAATATTTATTGGCAACTGCCTCTCAGCAGATTTCTGACAAAAGCTCTGAGAGTAAATGAAATAAAATATGTAACAATAAAAAAGTACTAAAAGCGGCGCGGGGGTACTGCGGTATTTTGGAAATGAAAAAGTACTAAAGTACTGAATTTTTCAACACTGTGTTGGACTATAAAAGGGCAAGACAAAGCAGACGGTCAGTCAGTAAGAATTCAGTCAGCCTTGTGTGAAGTTGCGTACGAAGTAAATAGTCGCGGTTTGAAGATATCCGTTGTGAGCAGAATAGCGAATAGTTGTGTGACAAGATCGAACAAGCAATAAATTGTTGTAGTTACTGTTGTGTACGTTGTATAAGTTTGAACAGTGGCACATAAGATAGTGTGGACAATAAAGAGTTTAACTGAAGCTAAACACATTTGTTTTCACTTGGTTTGCAATTAACGAACGCATATTTAAACGTTTTTAAAAAGGTGAAAACGTAACAATATTATATATTTATTTCTACAATAAAATATAAAGGAATTCTTACGTATGCTTGGTCAATCCGTGGGAAACAAAAAAATCTTCATATAAATTCACCATTCACATTAAATTCATCATTCATCCTTTAGTTTGACGACAAAATATTTTTGTTGTGCCAAATTAAAAGAATCTTAAGGATTACCAAGGAAAAAACTATTTTTTTTCTTTTTGGTTTAAATTTAAGATTATGATTAACGTTTAATGAAATATTTGCAGTATAAAAGAGAATTATAGGTTAGGTTAGGTTAGAGGACGTGTACTTGTCAACTGTGACAAGTACAGTACCCGGAGGTCGAATTGACCCATTGTACAACGTCCTAGCTTCTCACACCACTCGTGTTGTGTGCGTTAATTTTATACATGAGTGGCGGGACCTACAGTTTAAAGGCGACTCCGAACGACAGATTTTTTGAGAAGCTTTTTCATGGCAATTTTTAATCTCAGAGTTTTTGCCAGAAATCTGCTGAGAGGAAGTCGCCGAAGAAATATTTTCATATTTTCGTTTTGATGTCTGACCTGGGATTCGAACTCGGGCCTTTCGTCTAATAGGCCAACACACTATCTACTAGACCACGGCGACTTAGAATTATAACTACGACTTATTCTAATTATTAAAAAATGTCTAATCAACTACGTACAAAAGTAATCAATGGTGACGCTGGGGAAACACAAATAATGTGTCCAAATCCTCAGCTATCGTCAAATTATCCGCTGCTGCTGAGGTAACACCTTGTCTTGAATCTCAGAAATATCCGGGCGTATTTTTTGAGGGAGATATACCTCCTGCCCAACGTGAGTTACCTCCATCATCGAGTTCTCCATTCCCCTCACCTCCTCCGCCACCACCACCAATAATTACAGGCAGCTAGTTGGTGGGAGAGTTTAAAGCGTCGACTTCGGCATCAGCGCTTTGTGATTTCACCAAACATATCTTAGAGATACATGATATCTATAATAATATCAAACAACAAAACAAAATCAAACCAAAAAAAAAAAAGAGAAAAGAGGAGATGAGTCAGTAAATAAAAAATTTACCAGTTATATAAGTAAGAGGGATAAATTATATTTTAAGAGAGGTAAAATTGATTTAAAATTAAAAAAATAAATTTTATTTTTAAAAAATATTTAACAGCTAGGAATTATTAAAAAAAGAATAATAGGTACATCCTCTTTGGGAGGTGTTTTCAAACACTTACTACTGTTAATTGTACCGATTGCAAGCAATTAAGTGCCAGTTAGTCTAACGTAACGTACTGTACGTTCGTTTTTTAGCATATGGACAGCAATGTAAATGCTTACCGATAGGCACTTTCTCGTTAACAAAAGGTAACGATCTGTATAAAACAGAATTCCTTCACGTTTTTAAGTGACATTTGAACATGAGTGATAGGGCTATTGTATGCAGAGTTGCATTGCGACACAAATGCCTTCTTGGGTACTTTCATGATTATTTATATAAAACTTTTAAATTGTTACATGTATATAATGAAATTTTTAATTATTGATTAAAATAATAATAAAAAAATTATTTTATAAGAAATCAATACTTATTTTTATGTTTCTATTGTGTACATAAAAAAATTTTAACAAAATAAATATATAATAAAGTAATTTTGACTTACCTACACAACCAACTTTTGCACGATATTTTGTGCAGGTAAGTCAAAAAGGCAGTTAACGTTAATGCACTTACCTGCTCATTAATGCTGGTAAGTGCATTTAAGTTTAATGCCGGCTATAAATAATGACAAATTTGCTATTTTAGCTACTTTTAATATTAATTAGATGTTTGCAACATTATTTTGTACGGAAAATCGTTATTTTTCTTATTTTGTTTTGATTACGTTGTATGTATTAGAAAGTAGGATTGTATAGTTAAAACTAAAAGTCTACTTCGACCTTTTTAGACAAAAAGGTGAATGTTCGAAAGTCGATTTATAGAATCATATACGACTTTTTTAACAAAAGGTCTTTTGTTCAACAGTTGAAATCTATTAGGCAGCTAAATGAAATTTTTTTAACCAAAACCAGCAAAAGCTTCCTAAAATATTATGCACGTATCTTAAATGTGCAGTTATGAAGAATTGTAGTGTACCAACACACTTCACCATACACCAACATTGTAAATAATAATAATAAGTAGAAACAATGTAAAGTGCATTTGAGTGAAATGTGTCATGTTGCACTTATGTTACACACGAAACACTCACATGCACTAAACATCACTCATATGTAAATAGCCAATAGAAAAATAGAATTAGAGTAAGATAGATTAATAATTAGAATAAGAGAGGGGATACTAAAAATACAGTATAAAAACCCCGGAATAAGACTAATAAAATCAGACTTTGTACAAACATCACAAAGACTCGCCTTATCATTAAATAGGGACTTTGCGCTCTTCGAATCTTTCGGAAACTGGCGCATTGTAGACCATAGACCTGGATGCCGGTCTGAAAATTCAATATTAAGAAATTATTTTGAAAAGTTAATTCTACAGCTACATAGATCCATCACATGGCGATCCTGCCACCGACACCGCACCCGTTAAAGAAAATGCAAAAGGAACAAAACAGCCGTCCGATAGTAAAAAACTATTTTTCCCAGCCAAAAATGCAGAATCTAATAAAGCCAAGAAAGAAAAAGTCTCCTGAATTTGACTCCGATGTCCACGAAATTGTCGCTGAGGAAGATAATTGAATGTGACGAGTATGATATACAATATGATGACAAAGAGGATAATAGATGGTTCGGGTTCTGATGATCGGACGTAACGATAATGCAGTAGTCAAAAACTCTTAAATTAATAATTAAAACAAGAAATAAAAAGAAATAAAAAAAAAAAAAAAATATACAAAATTAATAATACAAAAAAAATCTAAATTTTTAATTATAAATTTTTATGTAAAGAAATATCTTTTATTTCTTTTTAATTGTATGATATGTACATAATTTATTTTTAAGAAAAGAAAGTTTTCATTTGACAAGATAAATTTTAACACAAAAATTAAAGAAAAATACAAAATGCAACAATACCTATACACACAAATTCCAATTGGTCGACAACAAATTTCCAATAGAAACAGACGGAATAATTGGAAGAGATTTTCTAAAAAGATTTTTATGTAAAATTGATTATGAAACATTCACTTTGTCATTAAACGATGATGAGAATATAATAACTTTTCCATGCATTCAAAGCCACTTGACACATTTACAGTGAGAATACCACCCAGAACTGAAATAATACACCCTGTGAAGTTAAACCTCAATGCCGACACTCTAATTACAAACAAAGAAATAGCAACAGGCGTATTCATAAGTAATGCAATAGTACCCAAAAGTGGAATGTCACACATTAAAATACTAAACACCAATAACAATGAGGTAATTGTAAAAAACATAACATTTTAAACTGAGCCACTTGAAAATTATATCATATTGCCATATAAACAAAAAACAAAAAACACCGATAAAAGATTCCAAATACTTAAAGAAAAAATAAAAATAAACTGCAATGACGACAGAGCAAAGGAAACACTATACAATATTTTCAAAGAATATCAAGAAATTTTCCATTTGGAGGGTGAACCACTATCGACGAATAATTTCTACACCCAGAAAATAGAAACGACAGATAATACACCAGTTTTTATCAAAATTATAGACTGCCGCATGCACATTCCAACGTTATTAAAGAACAGGTAGAACAAATGCTTAAAGATGACATAATAGAAAATTCAAAAAGTCCATACAATGCACCTTTGCTGCTTGTACCAAAGAAAAATGTTGCAGATAAGAAGAAATGGCGTGTAGTTGTAGATTTCAGAAAACTCAACGACAAAATTGTAAACGATAAGTTTCCACTAACACGATTAGAGGATATACTTGATAAACTAGGACGCGCAAAATGGTTTTCTACGTTAGATATGACCAGTTCATTTCATCAGATAGAACTCCACGAACAATCCAGACCACTTACTGCATTCTCCACATCAAATGGACACTACCAGTTCAAAAGATTACCATTTGGACTAAAAATTTCTTCTAATAGTTTTCAAAGAATGTTAACAATTGCACTAGCAGGTTTAGAAACCGATGCTTTCTTATATGTTGATGACATCATAATATTCGGCTGCAGTTTAAATCATCACAATGAAAATTTAATTCGTGTTCTTGAACGTTTCAGGAGATACAATTTAAAGTTAAATGCAGACAAATGTAATTTCTTATGTCCCGAGGTTGTTTATTTAGGTCATCTAATTACAAGAGATGGCATAAAAACTGATCCATTGAAACACAAAACGATAAATGAGTATCCAACTCCAAAAAACGTGGATGATGTAAGACGCTTTGTAGCATTCTGTAACTACTACAGAAGATTTATACCCAACTTCGCAGATATAGCCCAACCTTTAAATGCGTTACTAAAGAAAAACACCAAATTTAAATGGGATGAAAAATATCAACATTCATTCGACACATTAAAAGAAAAATTAATCCAACCACCAGTTCTTCAATACCCAAACTTCGAAAAACCATTTATTTTAACAACAGACGCATCAAACTACGCATTAGGAGCAGTACTATCACAAGGAGAAATTGGAACAGATTTACCAATATCATATGCAAGTAAATCATTACAGAAACACGATTTAAACAAACCTGTAATAGAAAAAGAATTATTAGCCATTCACTGGGGAATCAACTTCTTTCGACCATATTTATATGGAAGAAAATTCATAGTGGTTACTGACCATAGACCACTAGTATCTCTATTTTCACACATAAATCCTTCATCAAAAATGACCAGAATTTGACTAGACTTATGCGATTACGATTTTGAAATAATATATAAAAAAGGTAAAATGAATACCAATGCAGATGCTTTATCAAGAATCCAGATTGACTCAGATATTTTAAAACAAATGATACCATCACACACTGATGAAAAAGCCAAAAGAGCACTAGTTATAACAAGGGGAATGTCAAATAAAATACAAAACACATCAAATAAAGAAAAGAAAGATGAAAATAAAGATAAGGAAAATGATATAAATAATAAAAATTTACGAATATGGGAACGTATATCCATAAATGATGTTAAGAATACGAGTATGATGAAATTAAAATTTAATATAGACAGAAATGCTAAAAATACAAAAATAAACATTGAAAATAATAATGTATACGTGAAGTGTAGCGATAAATCAACGAATCAAGATTCGAATTTGAGGAAGCACACAACGAAGGAAGATAATAATATTACAAGTAAAGGAACTAATGAAAATTCATCGACACTAGAGTTGCATTTGAAGAAATTGGCATCCAGAATGTATTCAGAAAGGATAGATAAATTAGCTTTCACAAACAATGACGAAATACTCCGATATTTCGACAAGGAAGAATTTAAGAAAGCATATAATAATATAGAAATAAATAACAAAGAACCAAAGTTGAAAATCATAATATATAACGCTCCACAACATATTGAAGATATTTTAACTAAATACAAGCTGATAGATGAGTATCATAATTCAACACATGGAGGACACTTAGGAGTCAGAAAAACAATCAACAAACTAAAACAAAGATATATACGGAGAAAAATGAGTCAAATGGTGAAGAAATTTATATCAAACTGCGATAAATGCTCGAGAAATAAACAAACAAAACACACAAAAGAACAGTTGACAACAACTGTAACCCCGTGCAAAGCCTTTGAAGTAGTATCAATCGACACCGTTGGACCGCTAAGGATATCGAATGACAAGAGATATATTCTTACAATCCAGTGCGATCTTATAAAATTCGTAGTAGCCTACCCAATGTCAACAAAAGATGCCAATACTACAGCAAAAACACTAGTGGAAGAGTTCATACTCAAATACGGCCACTTCAAAATATTAAAGTCCGACAAAGGTACGGAATTTAACAATGAATTGATGAATAACATATGCACATTATTGAATATAAAACAAACATTTTCGTCACCATATCACCATCAAACTATAGGCGCACTTGAACGTAATCATAGAACCTTAAATGAATACCTGCTGTCATTTGTAAATGACAATGAATGGGACAAATGGATTTCATATTTCACATTTGCTTATAATACGACACCACATGTAGACACTGGTTACTCACCATATGAACTAGTTTACGGCAAATTACCAAGTTTACCCACTGACAAAATAAACAATGACAAAACAAAATTTTACGATTACGACAATTATGTTAATGAACTGCGTGTCAAATTGCAATATGCACTAAATAAAGCAAGAGATGATGGTCAAGGTTAAAGACAAATATCATAAAAAACTTAACTTAGAAATAGGAGATCAAGTTTTGTTAAAAGTAGAAAACAGAAAGAAACACATGTCACCCTACATAGGACCATTTACTATAATTGAAAGAAAAGGAGTGAATTCCGTAATAAATCAGAATGGAATATATAAAGAAATTCACAATAATTTATTAAAAGAATACAAACCAAAAATTAATTAAGTATAAAAATACAAACATATATTAAAAATTAGTATTAAGAAAATTTTGTGTAAAAATAAAACAAAAATATCATTATTATAATCATTATTACAATTTAAAAATATATACCTAAGATTATCAATAACGCTTTAAATTTATAAAATTATAATTACAATTTAAAAATAAATTTTTTTTTTCCCCAAAATTTTCTCTTAAGGGTGAGGGTGTAGTGTACCAACACACTTCACCATACACCAACATTGTAAATAATAATAATAAGTAGAAACAATGTAAAGTGCATTTGAGTGAAATGTGTCATGTTGCACTTATGTTACACACGAAACACTCACATGCACTAAACATCACTCATATGTAAATAGCCAATAGAAAAATAGAATTAGAGTAAGATAGATTAATAATTAGAATAAGAGAGGGGATACTAAAAATACAGTATAAAAACCCCGGAATAAGACTAATAAAATCAGACTTTGTACAAACATCACAAAGACTCGCCTTATCATTAAATAGGGACTTTGCGCTCTTCGAATCTTTCGGAAACTGGCGCATTGTAGACCATAGGCACCTGGATACCGGTCTTAGAATTCAATATTAAGAAATTATTTTGAAAAGTTAATTCTACAGCTACATAGATCCATCACAGAATGCACTTAAATTAAGAAATATATATGGGTTTGGTAAACTAAATAAAAGAAATACAAATTTTGTGCACTTAAAAGCAAAATGCACTTAAGTGAAATGCAGGTAAGTCAAAACTACTGTACTTCACTTGATCAGGGTCCAAAAGAATCTGTCGATACATCTTCTCAATGTCTCCATTAAAGACATATCGATAAAAGCGCCATCTAACAACCAGATGCCTCAAATCGTTGTGTAAAACAGGCCCGGTAAATAACGCGTCATTCAAGCTCAGTCCGCATGACGTCTTACTGGAAGCATTGAAAACAACCCTAACTTTCGTGGAAGAACTTTCAGGCTTGAGTACAGCGTGATGAGGTAAATAGTATAAACCTCCTTCACTCACGCCCTTCCCATTCACCTTCGCCATATGACCCAAACATTCATATTCCAATAAAACCGCATCATAATCCAATTTAAGAGATGGGTTTCGAAATAGGGAAGCTTCGTTTCTCAAAAATTGTCTGTAGGCCTTTGGGCGAGAAGGGCCAAGACAATCAAGGGAATCGTACTGTGGCTTGACAGGTAATGATACTATGTATTGCTCAGCCGCATTCCTCCGTACCGTTTTCCTAAAATATTCCCCACAGGCGACATCTTCGACTATCGTGGAGGTTCCTCCAATTTCCAGAACCTCTATAGCTGCTTAACTAGTTCCAGTTCAATACAATACGACACGAGAGTCGTATAGCTCTCGAAACGCAGTTCGGGTAGTGACCCTGTTAGAACCCAACCAAATATACTCTCCTGGGCCATCAAATTCCCCAGAAGATTTTCCCTAAAGCCCTCTAACATTACGCTAGGATAAATGTCGCCTCCAATTAAAATATCCATGCGACCGCTCTCATTAAATTCAGGATTAGCCAATGTGGTCCCCCAAAAGCCCGGAGATCGCGATATGTGAACAGTTGAACTGGGTAACATTCCCGTCAACTTCGGCAACACCAAACGGATTGCCTCCACATGAGATTGATCATCCAACAGTGAAGTCAAGACAAACGAACATTGTCTTTGGACAGCACCACCACATGCTCCATTCAAACCGGAGACTCTAGCATGTATATTCACCGTTGGCAATCCTAATTTCCTCTGTAATCCTTCCGAAATGAAGGTTGCTTGCGACCTTGAATCTATTAGAGCCCTAGCTCTGAACGTCTCTCCTCGGTGGTAGATACCAACTACCGCAGTCCTCAAAAGTATCTGCCCCGATGTAGCAGCAAAACAATTCTGGACCTCTCCATTTGACTTCACTGCACCGCTAGAACTGGGCGCATCCAAAATGCCCATTTCGGAAGTGGATCCAAACACCTCTCGATGCAGTAGTGTGTGGTGTCTCAACTTACACACCGAACAACTAAAACTGCCCTTGCACTCATTTACAACCAAAAACCGTCCCTCGGGAGATAAATGCAAAAATAACAGACGAATATTTATCAAATGGTCTCCCGAACAAAATTTACAAAACTTTTCTATGCAACTTAGTGGAAAAGGATCGAACTACCTTCTTTAGATTAGATATGAGAGACAAAGTCAGCACTGGCAACTTGGTGGAACATAAATAAACAAAAATTGGATCCCAATTGGAGATATTAATATCGAGCATCCGAAGTGCCGATATCGAATTATTAATATCTCGTTGCAACTTTGTAATATCCTGGGCTGCCTCGGATTTGACCGGTGTAAGTGTGAAGAAAACTTTCAGCTGAGAATTCACCAAAATCCTCTTATTCTCATACCTATCCTTCAGGTTATTCAACGCCTCTTGAAATCCGCAAACAGTCAGATCTCCAAGGCTTTACCACGCGCGAACTGTCTCAAATAAAAGAGCTGTTCCACTGGTGAAATGTTAGCCTCGTTCACATAAACAGCAGTGAACATATCGCGAAATGATGGCCAAGATTTATAATCCATATGAAACACCTCCATGGTACAAGAGAGCAGCTGCATGTGGTGCCGAATTCGGTTCTCGCTGCCTTGACCATTTAGACAATGAGTCATCATCATCATCAAACATCCCAGCTTGGTTGACTAAAGTCTGGGAGAGCTCACCCATTAGTGAGACAACAGTTATGTATCCTAATTTACAATGTCCAAAAAGCTCCCTTACCTCTTCCCGATCACCTTTCAGATCCTCTTCATCACCTGTGGCAAAGGCTTCATAGGAATCCCTAACCTTTGCCCATAGCGACTTGAACTCCTCCTTCTGAATCTCAATGGAGAAGATCGTATTACCTTCCTGCGGAGTAGCATTAAATTCCCTTTCAAACTCCAGGAATATCTGGGCAAACCTCTCAAACGTCAATAATTTCCTCGACTTCGGCATCTCGATTATATTTAAGGTAGCTAACAACAACAACAAAAGTAGAAACCAAAAAGAATCAACAGAATGGTTGAGATTCTATTCCTCACTATTCAACGATAAATTCACCCAAAGAAATTAAAATCAAATAAAAATATCAAAAAAATCCCGATTGTAACTAATCTTGCGATACGCAAGTAAAAACGAAAATATTTCAAAAATTAAGCAAAAGGTCACCGTGACCACCGTTATATATACAACGTGCTACCGCGACCAAATTAGCGCCTTTCCGCAAACTTAACAAAAGCATTATTTATATCCAATAAGACGGGTATATATGTCAAAACTAATACGCACTTCTCGAAACTAAGCCAACAGGACGAATTCCCAAAGGCCAATAAACAGTTACTTATCAGAGATCAGCAATGAATCGTTTTTCCGCTACTCATAAGCACTCATGCAATTTTGAGTATGAGTGAATCAACAGAATTGAAATTCAACTACTCTGATTCATTCGTACTTGCTACAGCATTGATTTATAAGTACAGGTTACAATGAGTATGAGTACAACGTTGACATCAAACTCACAACATTCGAAATGTGTTTGATTCATACGCCTACTCATTCTGATTCATAACTTTAGAAAAATACTTATAATACTTATAAGTGATTCGAGTGGCTCGAATCATTCATCAAAATTTACAGCCTTTGTTATTGTTGCATATACAAACAAAGAAGAAAGGAAAGACAAAGACAACAAGCAAAGCATACACACAATCTTCTTGTGAGTATAGTAGTGTTCGTACGCGAATCATACTTATTTTGTGCTTCGTGTAAATGTTAAGTAGAGACGAGTCGAAGTCAATAACATCATGCGTATTGTTAAGTATGAATATTAAAATAAGTATGAATGCGTATAAGTATCAGAAATAATAAGTATGACTCGAATCTACTCATCGTTTTGAATACTCGTTGCTGATCTCTGTTACTTATTACCGTGTCTCAAAAATCAAAAAAAAAAAAGGAACAATAAAAAATTACAAAGGTGAAAAGGTAGTACTGAACTGAACAACTACTCGTTTTCACTTTGTATTCCAAATCATACACGTATACATATACTTATGTATGTAAATATGTATATAATTTTTGCCAACGCAATAAATTTAATAAAATAAATTTAAAATTAAATTAATTAAATTTAAAATTAAATAAAAAAATAAAAAATTCAACTTTTTCACTAATTTCAAAGTTACCAAAAAATAGCTCGACTTAAAATAATTAAAATGATTGCAAAAAATGAATAAATAAAAGAATAAAAATCAAACTGAAACCCATAAATAAATTCTATTGTGTTAATTCACTTCACTTTGATGAAAATTCAAACCCTTCATTCACCTAAAGATCTGCTAAAAAAAATTCTGATTTATCAATAATAGAAGTAACTAACACTTATTTATGGGTATCCCTTCCACGCACCCGGTGGATTTGAAGAATTGTTATAAATGGTAATGTGCTTTGCTATTTAGCCACCGCACCATCACCCATTATAACACAATTGCAACTATTGACTTATAACTGATATCAAATTGAATGGCTGAACCCGATTCCCAACTGCAATATTCACACCACAATTTGATATCCCAGTCACTTTTGACTTTGTTATAAGCCAAGACAAGTTGGTATAACAGTGTAGGAAAATAACACTTTGGTTCTCATATTCAATAAATTCACATAGTGTGCCAGTGCTATTGAAATTATAACACACCACTTTGTGATAGAGATGAGCGATATTTTCAAAACTGTGATTTAATCACGGTGATTGATAATTCACTGGTAACTACAGTGATTGAAATTGCCAAATAACAGTTACTAATAATGTCGTTCTTTCAAAATTGTTACATACTCAAATTTATTTCATTTTATTTTCAGCGAGGCAGAATTACTATTAGATGATGCTGATTATTTACTTTTGTCTTTTATACATGAACTTTCTGTGAAACTTAATTGTCAAACTTCATATAAAAAAAAATTACATTAAAAATAATAACATTGATCGCCTCAGTAATGTAGAATATAACGATATATTAGGAATAAATACTTTTTTTGATCCGAGATTTAAAACGTTTGCCTTTTGCGATCCGGCTTGTGCAGAACGCATTAAAGAAATTGTTATATCTTCTGTTTCTTTAATATATAATTCTGAATTAGAACATCAGATACAAGAAGATACAATTATAGAAGATGACACCCCGAAAGAATTTTCAATATGGAACTCTTTTGATTCGAATATTTCTCACTTTAAACCAAGAAGAACAGCAGCATCGCGTGCTATTAATGAGTACATAGTTATTTGGAAGATGATGTTTTTCCACGAAATAAAGACCCAATAAACTGGTGGCGTACTAATAAATTAAAATATCCAAAACTTTATAAAATTGCTCAAGAAAAACTTTGTGCCCTTGGCTCTTCTGTACCATGCGAAAGGGTCTTCAAAAAAGTATTAAATGAGCGACGAACGCGTTTAAGTGACAATAAAGCAAAAATGTTATTGGTTTTAAACTCAAACTATAAATATATTTAATAAGTACATTGTACATATTTAAGTAATTTTTCTTTGTATATATTATTTAGTAATGTACATAAAGTTTAAATTTTCTTAATTTGTATGTATATTTCTTGTTTATTTTACATTAATTTATATGAATTTATTGAATTTTTGTTTTGTTATTAGTTTCCGCTCTTATAGTTATTTTTTATTGTTGGAATAAAAATAAAAAAAAAAAATTTGTTTTCTTTTGGAATACTGTGATCACAATCACTGTTTTAATCACTGTTTTTAACAGTGATTAACAAATAACGTTCACTAAGAACAACGTTCTTCAAAAATCACTGGATCGCTCATCTCTACTATGTGAATATATATTGTTACGCAGATCGAAACGACCTAATATCGTTTCACATAAAAACAAAAGCTACAACAACAAATGACAATGCGTACACAATACACACGACACAAATACACATTAACACATACAGCGAACTTATAGCTAAACCAGCTACAATAAGTATGAGAGAAAAAAGGACAGACAAGTATGCAACCGCAACAACAAATAAAGTAGTCGCCATAGAATTCTCGAGAATGCGAACCTTCCACCTCGAGAACCATCATCAGACTGAAGACGTTCGCATATAAAAGGGCAAGACAAGGCAGGCAGTGGTTCAGTTGTAATTGAGTCAGTCTTGAGTGAAGTTGCGTGTGAACTAAATAGTGGTGTTTGAAGATATCGGTTGCGAGCAATAGTTGTGTGTGATAGCAAGTAATTGTTGTTGTATCGGTTAAGTGTGAACAGTGGCATATAGGAAAGTGTGGACAATAAAGAGAGTTTAATTAAAACAAGACACATATTTTGTTTTTACTTGGTTTGCAATCAACGAACTCATATTTAATCGTTTTTAAAAAGGTAAAAACGTAACAATTGGTGTCAGAAGTGGGATTGCAAAAATCCAAAAGTAGAAATAAATAAAATAAAATGAAACTCTCTGAACTAAGAGTGGACCGGCTTAAACGAGAGTTGGGTAAACTGGAGCTGCCAACAGCGGGCACAAAGAATGAACTGCAGAGGCGGTTAAGAGAACAACTTCAGCTTCAGGGCATCGATATCGAGTCCTACGAGTTCGAGGAGGAACGAGAGATACAGGCCCCTGCGACCCCTAGCGGTGTTGACATAAATTCGACGCTAGCTGCTATGATGGAGAAAATGCAAGTAGCATTTAGAGCAGAAAACCAGAAACTTCTGGCTGATGTACAAGACGCTTCTAGAGCTGAGTCGCGAAAAGATAGTGAACAAATGATGAAACAAATGCATGCAGCAAACCAAAAGCTATTTGAAGCGACAACGGAGAAGCTGCAGGAAATACGCGAGTCATTCAGCAAAAGAATTACCAGTATCGAGGTAAAGGTGGCAGATTTGGAAAAGACCGTTGACACAAAAGTGAACGATTTGGGAAGGACCGTCGACGGAAAACTAGTAATGATGGAGGAAAAGATCATCAACCTCCAGAGCCAGCGACCAAAACCAGTGCGAGTCGTATCCGAAAGTACAAGCAGGATAAAAACACCCTGCTTTGATGGTAGCTCACTCCTATCCGTGTTCAAATTCCAATTTGAGACAGTAGCCAGCAGAAACGGATGGGACGATGGAGAGAAGGCCTTGGAACTAATTTTGGCGTTAAAAGGTGTAGCAGCCGAGATACTAGAGACCATGCCAGCCAGCAGTAGAAACAACTATAACGACTTAATGGTGGCCTTACAGCGTAGATTCGGCGACGAACATAAACGACAACTGTATCGCATGGAGCTAAGGTGTCGTACGCAAAAGGCTAATGAGTCACTGCAAGCCTTTGCAATGGAGGTCGAGAGATTGGTGCAGCTTGCATACCCAGAAGAGAATCACAAGTTGATAGATAACTATAAAACCGAGGTGTTTGTTAACGGTATACGGGACCCTGACATCAAACTTGCGGTATGTTCTACACTGAAGAGAACCTTTGCAGAGACCGTAGCCTTCGCACTAGCCCAGGAGACAGCTCACACGATTTCCAGACCACAAGTAAGCAAAGTTCAAAGAATGGAAGTAGTGGAGGAAGATGAATGCCTTTTAAGTAAAGTTAAGGAGATGGTGGAGCAAGCTTTGAAAGAAATCGGACGAAAGGCTAAACTTAAGTGCTTTAACTGTGGAAAGGCTAGGCATTTCCAAAGAAACTGTAGGGCGCCACGAAAAAGATCAAGACCGGTCTCACCAACAAGACGAGATGCCGTTGAAACACCTAAGGCTTCTGGGGTACACAACGTTGAAACGAGTAGTTCCAAGAGAATGCGCAGAGAACATGCGGATAGCAATGAAGAACGAAGTGGAGTAGAACATAGAAATCCTGATGCTCCCTCGAGCCGACCCTGTAATCTGGAGCGTAAACATTGTGTGAAGGCTGAGAAGAAAGAAGTCATCGTTGGAGTCCGGCGAATCCAGATTGAGGCCAACGAAGACTGGTCCGAGGCACAAAGGAGTGACCCAATACTGGCGAAAATAATAGCAGCTAAGGAAGAGGACAAACGACCTACCAGAAATGAAATATCCGGAGCAGGTCCTCTTACAAAAGCATATTGGGCACTATGGGACAGTTTACGGTTGATAAACGGATGCTTATATCGACGGTGGGAAAGCGCTGATGGCAAGACCTTATCCAACCTATTAGTAGTGCCTTCCTCCAAGACGAAAGAAGTGCTAAAGGCGTTCCATAATGGAGCTAGCGGAGGACATCTTGGAGCGAAAAAGACGCTGGAAAGGCTGAAGCGACGTTTTTATTGGGTTGGATGTCAACAAGCAGTGTCGGATTGGATAGCGAATTGTACCCAGTGCATTGCAGATAAAGGTCCCGTAAGAAGAGGTCGAGGTCAGCTGCAACCATACAACTCAGGCACACCTTTGGAGAGGATAGCAATGAACAGCGATAGAATGAAAGCCAAGTATGATCGTGCGGCGAACACGGAGACTTTCCATGAAGGACAACTGGTACTATTCTACAACCCAATGCGGAAGAAGGGATCATTCCCCAACTTACAAAGTAGCTGGGATGGACCGTATAAAATAATTAAACGGTTAAACGATGTCGTGTACAGGATACAGAAAGCTGGCAGCCCCCGGACAAAAATGAAGGTTGTGCACAAAGAGCGACTGGTAAAATATTGGAGAAGAGATAATGAGCCTATTCGGGACGAACAGGCTTAAGTGGGCGGCAGTGTTACGCAGATCGAAACGACCTAATATCGTTTCACATAAAAACAAAAGCTACAACAACAAGTGACAATGCGTACACAATACACACGACACAAATACACATTAACACATACAGCGAACTTATAGGTAAACCAGCTACAATAAGTATGAGAGAAAAAAGGACAGACAAGTATGCAACCGCAACAACAAATAAAGTAGTCCCCATAGAATTCTCGAGAATGCGAGAACGCGAACCTTCCACCTCGAGAACCATCATCAGACTGAAGACGTTCGCATATAAAAGGGCAAGACAAGGCAGGCAGTGGTTCAGTTGTAATTGAGTCAGTCTTGATTGAAGTTGCGTGTGAACTAAATAGTGGTGTTTGAAGATATCGGTTGCGAGCAATAGTTGTGTGTGAATAATAGCAAGTAATTATTGTTGTATCGGTTAAGTGTGAACAGTGGCATATAGGAAAGTGTGGACAATAAAGAGAGTTTAATTAAAACAAGACACATATTTTGTTTTTACTTGGTTTGCAATCAACGAACTCATATATAAACGTTTTTAAAAAGGTAAAAACGTAACAATATGCACTGTTATAAATTTTATATACTTGCAAAGTTTGTTGTCTAGTCTAACAGAACTTTACTTGTATATAAAATTACCACCAAAAAATCAAAATATATAAAAGTAAAACAAAAATGTCCAAAAAAGTAAACTTTTTGAATTGGCCACCATACTCGCCGGACCTAAATATAATAGAGAATGTCAGAAAAGTTTACGAGTCTGGAAAACAATTTTCTACCAAAGCCGAACTTATTGAGGCCATTTTCAACGGGCATGGACGACTATTTGAAAAATTTGTACGAGTCAATGCCTAATAGGACATACGAGGTTATCCTGAACAAGGGAGGATCAACTCACTACTATATAAATATTTAAATTTCAGCTTTAAAAAAAAAAATTATAAAAAAATGAAAAACCTTAATAAAAGTTATTTTTTCTACATTTACTAAAAAATGTGCTATTCTAGTGAAATGGAATTTGCTTGTTATTTTTTGAGTATTTTTCTTTTTTATGTTGTGTTTTAAAAACAATTTAATAAATCGAAATATTTATTATTTTACAATAAAAGCAATCCAAAAGTAATCCGCTATTTTTATTTCTTACAAAGATATAGGGGGGAGAATTTCAATGTGTGCGGTGTGCTATTCAAGTGAAACGCAGTGTATTATAAGACCAATTCTTAATAGCGACGATAATTAAGTTCAAATCACTACTGACAGCTTCAAATTATTAAAATGGTGCATAGGATGGTAAATAAAAGAAAACAAAAAAATATATAACGGTACATTACAGTAATTTGTATTGTTTTTTGCTTTTATGCAAAAAAAAAATAACATAACGTGCAAAAGTGGAAGAATTGACATCAAACACGTTTATTTAAATTGTATTCTTTTTGATAAAATTTTCTGAATTTTTATTTTGAATACACAAAAATAATGAAAATTAGAAGAAAAAACCGCAGCAAAAAAAATTATATTCCACACTATTAAAATTTTAGAAGATAATAAACGCAAAAATTAAAAACATGCAACCAGTTCTGCTCGTCACTGTATATATATTCTATATGTATATACATATGTATATATTCTATATGGATATACAGTGGACAGCAAAAGTCTGAGTACGGCAATATATTTTAGCAATTTCATGATTATTGGCCAAAAGTTTGCATATTATATTTTATATATTTATTTTAATAATTTATTTCTATTTTATTATAAAACAAACAATTTTTTTGTGTTTCACAAAACTAAAGAAAAATAAGGAAAACATTCTGGTAACACCATATTTTGACACTGCAAAAGTGTAAGTACGCCTTTCAATATTTAACCAAACCTTCCAATATTTAGCCAATTCCATAATTTTTGTTAAAAATCGTTACATTAATAACGGTAAATTAAAAACGTGTCTAAAAGTATTTATTATTTGGAGCAGTACAAAAAAAAAATTAATTTCAGTGTAAAAATTTACTTTTTTTATAATGGCTGGAAAAGAATTGTCTATTGAAGTAAGAAATATTGTAAATCATAACTATAAATTAGGTAAATCATTCTCTGAAATTGCGAAAATAGTGAACAGAAGTAAATCATCCATTCAAAATGTTATAAATCGTTTCAAAAAAGAAAATAGAATTCAAAATAATCCAAGATTTGGGCGCCCCAAAAAGTTAACTGACTGAGAAGAAAGAACAATTTCACCTATGGTTAGAAATAATACATTCAAAAGTGCTCCAAAGATTTCTGCAGAGTTGACAGAATCGCTAGGTAAAAGCGTTTCTGCAGATACCGTGCGCAGATCGATAAATAGAGCCGGTTACTATGCTCGCACAGCACGCAAAATGCCCTACGTAAGCGAAAGGAATAGGAAACTGCGAATAGATTTCGCAAAAGATCACAGAAATAAAACAAATGACTTTTGGGATAACGTGATTTTTTCAGACGAGTCGAAATATATCATTTTTGGTTCGGACGGAAGATCTTTAGTATGGAGAAAAACAAATGAACATCTGAATCCAAAGATTACGCGTAAAACAATAAAGGATGGCGGTGGTATTATAATGGTGTGGGGATGTATGGCAGCAGCTGGTGTGGGCAATATCGAAAATTATTAATGCAAAATGGACAAAACAGTGTATTTATATATTCTTAAGAACAACCTAAAGGAAAGTGCTGAGAAAATTAGAAATTTGCAGCGATTACTACTTCCAACAGGACAGTGATCCTAAACATACTGTTTATATCAAACCGATTCCGGACTGTATTTCTGATGAATAATACACCTCTTCCATTAATATTTCCAAGCAACGATAGTTTATTCAAAAAATAACACACTTGTTAAGCAGAAACAAAAGAGAACAATGGAATAACAAACAAAAAGGAGAACAACAGAAATAATTCATTTTACAGAGTTGCAATAAATGTTATTATAAATAGAAGGGACAAAAGGGACAAACCCAACATTCCGGCCCACGTTAAAAGGGTCATCTTTCAAGAATCCAAAAAAAGTGGACAAAGCTTGGATATTGGACGTTTTAGTGATATATTCTTAGTCTTAATAGTCACAACTCGGACCAAACCGTCATGGCCAGGATGTGTCAAAAGCATACTGCCCATCAGCCATTGTGCGGGGGGCATGTTGTCCTCTCTTATTAACACCATGTCACCAACTTGAAGATTCGTAGAATTTTGGACCCATTTTGGCTTTCTTTGCAGTTGACACAGATACTCTTTCGACCATTTTGACCAGAACTGTTGAACAAGATGCTGCATATATTACCATCTAGTAAGGCGGTTAACGTTCACATTCATCAAATTTTCATCTGGTATTGATACCATCAGGCGAAGAATCAAGAAATATCCGGGAGTGAGCGGATCTTCATCGCCTTCAAACTTCAGGTACAAGGGACGTGAATTTAAACAACATTCTATTTGACATAAAAGTGTAGATAGCTCCTCATAAGTTGCACTTGAATTCTTCAATACTCGTTTCAGGTGAAATTTCACTGATTTAACGCCTGCCTCCCAAATGCCGCCAAAAGTTGGACCTGAGGGCGGAGTAAAGTGCCATTGAATTTCTTAAAAGGAAAGCTCCTGATTAATATTCTCAAAGTTATTATTCAGAAATTTAAATAATTCCTTTAGTTCCTGGTTACATCCCACAAAATTTGTACCGTTGTCCGTATATATGTGTCTAGGCTTACCACGTCTTTATACAAACCGTCGAAGGGTTGCCATAAATGCTGCTGAAGAAAGCTCCGTCACTGCTTCTAGATGAATTGCCTTCGTACTTAGGCAAACAAATACGGCAATCCAACATTTATAATTTTTGGGACCGCGACCTTTCCAGGATTTTATCAATGTTGGTCCTGCAAAGTCAACTCCCACACGTTCAAAAGTCGGACACGGTTGTACACGATAGCTTGGAAGGTTACCCATTCGTTGCTGATACGGAATTTTCCTAAACCTCATGCAAGTGGTACATTTATAAACTGTTCTTTTGATAAGATGAATGACGTCCGGTATCCAATATTTTAAACTTAACAAGTACTGTAACTGCCTAGTACCGGCGTGAAGGTGATGTAGGTGATAATGCCTTATGATAAGAGAAGCTAAAAGATCCTTTGCATGAAGTATGAATGGATGTTTTTGGTCGTAGTTTATTCGGGCATTTTCGAGACGGCCTCCTACACGCAATATACCCTGAGGGTCCAAAAAAGAGTAAGCGCAGCTAGTTTATTTGTCCTTGAAATAGATCCTTGTCTAGCCAAAATACATTTTTCATTATAAAAGAACTTATCTTGAGACATTCTCACCAATGATAAGTGAGCAGCTTGAAGTTCTGCCGTAGTTATGAACCCTCGAATTCTCTTGGAGGTTACAGTTGTTACTAAAAAGTAGAATCAGAGCTGTGATTCTAAGTAGGGTATTGAAATTCGAATAACGATCGGTAATATTAAATTCGTCGGCATTGTGAACAATTGCCGTAGAAATGTTCTTTCTTCGTTCCAAATCTGTATCATCATCCATTTCAAATGTTGATTGACAAGGAAGCGTAGGATTTTGAAGAATAGGCGGGCCGTGCCACCATAATCTATTATCAATAATATCGGAGGATGAAACGCCCCTAGTGACCAAATCAGCTGGGTTAAATTGTGATGAAATGTGTCGCCATTGAGTTGCGGGTAATTTGTCGATAATGTATGATGTACGATTAGCAATAAAAGTCTCCCATCTAACAGGATGATCACTGATCCATGCCAGAACAATCTTTGAATCAGTCCAACCATAGGTTTGCACGTCGTGGAATCCAAATGCCTTTTTTATTCTGGCCATAAGCTTTACCATAAGATGCGCAGCGCAAAGTTCCAAACGTGGTAAACTTATCTGTTTTATGGGAGTTACTCTAGTTTTTGATGATAGCAAACAAGTCGATATAGTACCATTAGGTTTAATTACACGTATGTATGTATTTAGAAGCTGCATACGCCAGTTGTGAAGAATCAGCAAACCCGTGGAGTTCTATAATATCTCCCATCTGAAAATTGCACCATCTAGGTATTTTCAAATCTTTGATGTGCTGCATATCATTCTGTAGTTTAAGCCATTCATACTTTAGAGGGCTGGACAAATCCTGATCACAACTTACGCCTTTAGGCCAGAGTTTTTGCATGAATATTTTCAACGTTATTATCACTGGTGATAGCCACCCAATGGGATCGTAAACCTTAGAAATGTCAGAAAGTATCCGTCTTTTGGTTAATACATCGGAATGTTCCTGGAAACATATGCTGTATTGGAAACAGTCAGACTCCGTATTCCACAATAGACCTAATATTTTCACTGTTTCAGAGTCGTTTATATTTGCAGATGATGATAGACCTCTGTCTTTTACTCCAATGGCCTCCTGAAATTCATGTGAGTTTGACGCCCATTTTCCCAGGTTAAAACCTTTACTTGACAATACGGAACACAGATTTTTACGCATTGAGCTCGCCGTTTCGATGTCTGGGCCACAGGACATATAATCGTCAACTTAAAAATTGTTGTCAATTTCATATGAAACATCTGGATGTGTTGTACAGTTATCAATTGCAACCTGTTTCAAAGCGCGTGTTGCCAAGAATTGTGCTGCGGCAGTTCCATAAGTAACAGTTCGAAGCTGGTATGTTTCAGGTTCTTCAAATGGTTATTTACGCCATAAGATGCATTGGTATGGCCTGTCCTCGGGGTGTATTAACATCTGTCGATACATTTTCTCGACATCTGCAATAAATCCAATTTCGAATTTCCGAAATTTCAGTAAATTCGTAAATAGATCATTCTGAATGGTAGGTCCAACTAACAGATGATCATTCAATGACAATTCGTTTGAGCTTTTGCACGAAGCATCAAACACGTAGCTTGGTGGTAGTGCTTGTTGGCTTTTGGACCGCGTGATGAGGCATATAATATATGGTTCAGCTCTTTGTACTCGTCCATGAACTTTAGAAATTCAACTTTTAGGTCTTCATTTTTCATAAATTTCCGTTCCATAGATTGAAGTCTCTTTATTGCCGCAAGTTTAGATTCCCCAAGTTCTATAGAATCGTTTTTAAATGGTAACCTCACCATATATCTTCCATCATCTAGTTGTTGAACAGTATCCACGTAATGTTTTTCGGCCTTCAGGGCTAACAATCTTACCTTGCAGAGTACATTCCTCAGTCTCCCAAAATTTCTGTAGTTGAATGTCCAAACTTGGATACACATGAGCCACAAATGTCGATCGTACCGGCTGTTCAATTATATCTACCCATAACAATCCATCCAAATATTGTGTTCACAGCAATAGGAGATCCACTTGGGTGTGTATGTTGTCCGTCTAATATGCAATGTGGAAATACGTTTGCTCCCAAAACGATATCAATACGATTCCTTTAATGAAACGCTGGATCCGCGAGAGGAAGATTTCGGAAATAATCCAAACTTTCGCTCTGGATAGTATGAGTAGGTAGGTATTGGGTCAGATTTTGCAAACAATAAGTTTTAACCAAAAGTGTCCTGTTGTGCTTTACACCAAACATTTCCAGTTGAACCTTTTCCTTAGTATAATTTGGTTTTTGTCCACCGTACAGTACGGTATTATCATGCGATTTCGGTAGCTGCAACCTCTGAACACAAGCTTCCGAAACGAGGGTAGATTGTGCCCCTGAGTATGAGAAACTTACATGGTTGAAGGCTGTTGTTTTCATCGCATACCATCACAATTGCCGTTGGTAAAAGTGTTGTCTCATGATTAATCCGTTTGTTTACGTTGATGTTGATTGCAGTGGGATTCTCATCGGTATTACTTTGTTGTCCGATTTCCGTAATTAGCACGTTGTCACCCATATGAAGTAGTGTGTTGTGTTTTAGACCGCATGCTTTATAAGGACCTGATTTATATTCCCTCGAGAGGTGCTTACCCTTGAGGCAGTTAAAACAAAGTTTGTTCTTAAAAATAACTTCCTTACGCTTATTTACATCCAACGCTTTGAATTGTGAACAATTGTACAAGAAATGGTCGTCATTGCAAATTGGACACGATTGATTTGCAGTAGCAACATTTGCGATCTTACTTTGATGTTGGTATTTTATTGATGCCTTAGCCCTCTGTTCCTCCTCCACTTCAACTTCACGATTTCTCAAAAATTTCAATAATTGCGGTAACGTTTGAACTTCGCCCTCCTTCCGTTGTCTGCGCCAAAGTGTAATTGTTTCTGTGTCCAATTTCTTCTTCATGTGAAACATCAAAACATAATCCCAAGAATCAAGAGAGCCCTTTAGAGTTTTCAAAGCATTGTACGCCTCAACCGTATTGTGATAAAATTTCCTAAAATCGGAAGCCGTTGCGTTCTTAACATGCTTTTGATCAAAAAGGAGTTCCAGATACTTTTCCACAATCATCTCGGATTTGTCGTAATTTTCTTTTAGGCCGAGAGTATTGCCGACATTGTCTCCAGTAAAGATGTAGTAGTCGACTGCTGCTGAACAATCGCCTGTATTGTCATGTCAATGTTGTTTGGGCTGCTGGAAGCTGCACCCTCAATAACTGTTCTATCCATCGTTTCATTGGACTGGGTAGACCAAATAGTTTTTATTGCGAAATAAATATCTTCAATCTGTGTCCTGTATTGATCCACTTTAATCTGTTCATTATCATTCTCACACAAGGAATCAATTGCATCTTGGCAAATCTCATAATATTTGTAAATTTCCGCAAGTTTATCAATACGTACCTTTATTTCATGATAACTTGCATTCTGATTATTGACAGTATTATATATCCTCGTAATAGATTTCTTTAGCTGTGAACGTTTTTTCTTTAGTTCTTCCATTATGAATTTCAAATTTGTGCACTTATCTTACACCACTTATCAAAACCATACCAATGTCAAGAAAAACCACACCAATTACTGTCTTAAACCATAGCAAACGATTATTAATGTCCGTTAATTTATTTATCAAAGTCACAACCACTTCAAATCAAGTGCAAGTTCAAAGTTCACTGCTTTCCCAAATAGTTATAGATGCACTGCTTTATTTTAACCTTAGCAACACTAGTTTTCGGTCATTAAATTAACGACTTTAATTTTTCTTTTCTCTTTTGCACACTGTTGCCCAGTTTTTCTGTATTCTATTGTTGTTGTTGTAATGTTCTTTTTCTTCAGTTCTAATGATCTTCATTCACATTTATGTGTTTTTATATGTAACTACAAAACTTTTATATTGTATTATTGCCTATTGCCTTTACTCTGTCCTATGTTTTTCCTTTATACATTCAACAATAAACAGCACAAACTACCGACGCGGCGGCGAGAATGTATGTATGTACACAAGTATGTATATGTCTTTATTACAATACAAACAATAAAAAACCACGACGTACCGGCGACGCGTATGTATGTCTTTTACTACGATTTGTTCGCTCGAAACTTCACCGATATTATCCGGTTCCGAAAGGACCAAATGTTTATATCAAACCGATTCCGGACTGTATTTCTGATAAATAATACACCTTTTCCATTAATATTTCCAAGCAACGATACTTTATTCAAAAAATAACACACTTGTTAAGCAGAAACAAAAGAGAGCAATGGAATAACAAACAAAAAGGAGAACAACAAAAATAATTCATTTACAGAGTTGCAATAAATGTTAGTATAAATGGAAGGGACAAACCAGGAACACCTCATCAACAGTTAGGCATGATAACTCCAACACATACTTCTGGTGTTCTGAAGATGTGGCTTGGTAACAATACACCCCAAAGGCTTAAAACTACTCCACAAAGCCCCGATTTGACCCAATTGAGCACTTGTGTGATCATTTGGATAAACGGTTGCGTAGTCATGAAATTACTAACAAAACTCAGCTGAAAAACTGGTATATTCAATGCCAAATAGATTAAGTGAAGTCCTTAAACTTAAGGGATATCCCACCAAGTACCGGGTATAACATTTCAATACATTTAGACTTTGAATTTTAAATTACCTCTCTTTTCTTCTTAGGAGTACCTACATTTTTGCGCTGCCAAAATGTAGAGTCACCAGAATGTTTTCCTTATTTTTCTTTTGTTTTGTGAAAAATATAAAACAGAAATAAATATAAAAACTATAAATTTTTATACAAACTTTTGGTTATAATTTATGAAACTTTTAAAATATATTGCCGTACTAAGATTTTTGCTGTCCACTGTATATATTATCCATGTATATATATATATAATTAAAAAAAACTCTTTTAGGGCCATTATTACAACTTGCCGCTAACTAAAGGGCGGATTTTAACGGGCAGATAAATTGTTTTTCATTATTATAAGTGGACAATATGGTAGAAGTAAGCGTTAACCGGAAGTCGCCGTAGTCTAATAGATGGTGTGTTGGCCCCAGGCCAGACATCAAAACAAAATACAAAAAGTATTTCTTCGGCGATTTCCTCTCAGCAGATTTCTGGCAAAAACTCTGAGAGTAAATAAAATTGCCATGAAAAGTTTCTCAAAAAATCTGTCGATCGGAGTCGACTTTAAACTGTAGATCCCGCCACTTATGTATAAAATTAACACACACAACATAAGTGGTGTGAGAAACTAGGTCAATAATCCTGACTGAAGGGTTGTAATGACCAATTACAATTTACACGTTAAGCTAATGGGGGGGATCATCCTACCTGTAACTTTTAAAGTTAAGTTTATGTTTGAACTTGCCATATTATATATTATTTTCAATATGGCAACTTCAAATATAAACAAAATGGGCATATACAACAAAAAAAACGAACTCCGTTGTTGCCACTGCGCTAAAAAGAACTTGTTCAATTGAGCAGTGTTATCGACATTGCTCCGGCAC
Source organism: Sarcophaga caerulescens (assembly GCA_927399465.1). Lineage (NCBI taxonomy): Eukaryota > Metazoa > Arthropoda > Insecta > Diptera > Sarcophagidae > Sarcophaga > Sarcophaga caerulescens. Next base: position 82,435,681 of record OV656872.1, on the reverse strand, counting down.
TGCCATGTTTTTTGAAAAAGTTAACTTTTTAACTTTACAGTTCCCTTTAGCTAAAGGTACCTTTAACTAAACCCAAGTTTACCGGCAAGTTGCAATAATGGCCCTTAATTTCACAATATTATGTAATTTCAGATTTCCATAGATATGCATAAAAAAACAAATTGTCTTTCTTATTTAGCATTTTACTTTTTATTAATAAGAATAAATCCCATTTATAACTCTCTTTAATACTGCATAATTGTTAATCATAATCTTAAATTTAAATCTATAAACTGTACTTATTGGTCCAGAAAACCAAAAGGAAAAAAAATGAGTTTTTCCTTGTTAACATCATATTTATTTATGCCCGACGGTATGCAATTCAACACTCGTTTTATTAATACTGAGCGTGTGCAGGTAAACTTGACACCTTGCATTTTATGTTGCCAGGTTTGATGAACGTAAAATCTAATAATTTTCTGCAGAAAACCGTCAAACATTAAGAAAAATCTTCAAATAATGTGAGTGAAGTTAGCTACGAAAGTTGTATACTTTTTTTTTTACAGTGAATGTTATATGCCCTCCATAAATCGGGTCAAATTCGATCAAATTTTAAAGAAGTTTTCGTTACGGCCAGGTAACTTTTGTGTCCGTAGATATAGCCGGTGAAGCTAACCTTATTCTAACCTAAAAATCGATAAAGTTCGGTAAAATTTGAGAAGGTGCGATTTCCTGACCTAATGTGTTGGATGGTTATTTGATCAAGGATTCCAAAACATATTTCATTATGATCGGTCAACCCTTAAGACTGGAGATCAAGTCGACGAAGATAATTGTTTTCTTCAAATGAGCGAAACAAAAGTGCTCTACATAAATCGGGCTAAATCGGATAAAAAATGGACTTGTGGGAGAAATTCAATAAGTGGGCTGTGTAGCCATGGTATCAAGGATTCCAAAACGGGTGTCCTTAGCGCCAGACTTTAGTTGCAACGCAGATTAGGAGACGAAGCTAACTTTTTGTCAAATTATCAAAAAAAAAAAGTGTTCTATATAAGTCGGATATTCAATATATATCTCCGGTCCCATAAAAATGTTTTGGAATCCTTGATACCATGGCTATACAGCCCACTCCATTTTTTATCCGATTTAGCTCCATTTTAAAGAATTTTTTTTTGTTCATTTGAAGAAAATAATTAGCTTCGCCGCCTAAATCTTCAGGCTTAAATAAAGTTCGACTACAAGAAATCTGTATTGGAATCCTTGATAGTACGAATTGTTTGTTCCCAACTGAAGTTTTCGTAATGGATGCAGCTATAGTACGTCCACAAACTTATGTTAGGTGGCAGTTTTGCAAGTAATGTTTGATTTTTTTTATTTTTAAATTTTACAAAAATTTTATTTTTGTTTACAATAAAGGATAACATTTCGTTTTTCCGTAAAAAATGTTATTACTGAATATTTTCTAATTTTTTTATTTGTTAATTTTTTCTTTTTTAATATGAAATACATACTACATGTCGATTTCCGTGAATCAAAGGTGACTTAACTTAAAATTTTCATTAATAAAAACACATTAGGCCTTTACACTTTACTTTTATAAAACTGTTTTTGTTCAAAATGTTGGCACCTTTCTTTAACAAAAATCGGAATTTTAAAAGCAAAAATCGTCAAGGTGGTTTTGGTATATAAAACCGTCAAAATGGCGATAAGTCGTCACATCTGGTATTAGTGCCTGAAACGCATCTCAGACATATTGTCAGCATCACAGTATAAGCAGTATAGAAACGAATTTGACAGCAACACTGGTCAAACCTGAAAGAGAAAGCAAATATTACCAAAAAGTATTTCTGTCTCTGTCTGATTCTTTCAGTTTTGTTTATTTATGTTTTGTTAATTTTTAGGGTAGGTTTTTATTTTCTATTTTGGTAGAAATTGATGACATTTTTGTAAAATAATATAATAGTTTTGAAAGGAAGTGAACTGTTTTCTTGGGGAAACGCAATACGGAACTAATGTATTTGGTGGCACCTTTCATCGATTGTCACTAACTTAGTATTTAACCAATTTGGAGGTATATTCATAAACTCCTGAAACAAAAAGTTATGAGAATATATTTTGCTATATTTTTCTTTTTACTTATCTTTTACACACGGAACTTGTTTCATTGTGAAGAGAAATTGCTAATAGTTCGATTAATAATGAAAGAATTAAGAAATTTTAACTTTTTCATTCAAGAAATTAATAAATATTGGTAATATACACAAAGATCTGCAAGAAAAAAATTTTATGAGCAATATGTCTTATTTGATCTTGATATATTTAGCTTCTTACTTACCTTTTGCACAAGAAACTGTATTCATTGTGACCAAAAATCACACAAATTTCGATTAATAATTAAATATTTACGAATTTTTACAATTTTCATTGAAGAAATTAAAAACTATTCTAAATTTTCCCTTTTTTAACACAAAATAAATGTTTGTTTACATTTGTTTTTTTTTACTTTATCCACCATTTTTCACTCTGCATATCTGTTGCTTCTAACACATTTGGTTTGCAACAGTAAAATAACATTTTTTTTCTCCCTCTAGTTTGACCAGTGTTTTTAGGTTATGAGCCTTTTTCAAATGTCATTGATTTCGTTTCTGTTTATTCTGTGGTCAGCATTTCATAATGTGGGAACGGCATGAAATAACTTTATATTGTAAATTAGTTTAGTAAGTATTTTAAGAGTTCCTTTTTTGTAGAAATAATGAAATTTGGTGCAATTTCTTGGCACTAAATAAAAAACCCCCAATGTAATTAATAATAAATAAAAAACGTAACCACATCTTGTACCATTATTTTATTAGTTCAAGTTCAAGGTTAAATATTATACACTTGAAGTGTAAGAGAAATGGTGTAGTAAAATTTTTTATTAATAAGAATAAATCCTGCTTATAATTCTCTTTTTTTTCTCCAGAAAACTTAAAAGTAAAAAAGTAGTTTTTTCCTTGTTAATTTTTAAAACTCTTTAATTTGGCACAACAAAAATATTTTGTCGTAAGACTAAAGGAATCTAAATTAAGATTTTTGACTAAGAACACCTGAGACTTTATACATACTTTATGACACAAATAAAAAAATATAATATCATATTTATTTGTGTCAGACAGTATCCAATTCAACACTCATTTTGTTTTAAATAATTTGTGGGAAAATAATATTGAGATATTTCATACTAAGCATATACAAAAAAATTTTCATTAGTGCTTGACACGCGCTCCAGAAATACTGTAAAAATTTTTTTTTAATTTCAAAAAAGTTCAAAACTACACCTTTTCGGGATCATGAGTAATGGGTTGCCAGATAAACCCATTTTATTATAAAAAATTAGATTTTTTCTTCTAAAATAATTTCCAAATTTTGAATGGAAAAAGTGGCCTAGACTGTACATAAATATACTACTCAAAAAGCTTTTGTTTTGTTTGTTTATATTCAATTTATTGTTTTTATTATTTCCAACATCAATTCTTTTTATTGGAGTATTTCTTTATTATTTATTTAATAAATCTTTATTAAATCTCGATTAGATATAGGGCCTTTAAAAACTGCGGTGCTGATAACTTCTCCTCAACCTTCTCTTGTTTTCAATAATATATGTGATTTTAGAAGATAATTGAACTTTTATATCATTTGCATTTTGTTTTATATACATACGTTGCTTCAGTTGCACTTCATAAATAGATGTAGTATAATATGGTTCATTGGCATCTACAACTATAACCAGTGTCTTCGATTTATTTATTCAATTTAATTATAATAATTATTTTAGATGTAAGAATGTTCTTAATGTTCTTGGTAGGACTACAGTTAAAACTTAAGGCGACATGTCCAAAAAATAAGTTTAAAATAATATTGGTCTTTATATTACTTTTGCCTTAAAACTTAATTCTTTAATTATTTGCATTTATTTTAGCTTCGATTCTATCGAGTCACTAATACGTCCTTGCAGTTTCCAAAGTTAAAATCACTCATAGTAATTATATCAGCAGGATGTTTATTGTGCGCAATTCTTTTTTTACTATGCTTATCATTTCTGCTCGAAGGTAAGTACCTACAATTTATTTTTATTCATTACATTACACTTATTTTTTTATTCAATATTTTTCGTTCATTTTTACTGATTCATACATCGAGCCATATTCGCCAAATTGATGTAACCCTCACTATAATCTATTTTCGTTATAGTTATCGATAATTTGTATCATCTGCAAAAATTTCATGGCTGTAGATTTAACCGTTATGATTTTATAACAAAAACAATTTTAATGTAACCGCATATTGTGAGTTTGTTTACATTTTTGATGAGAGCGTGTGTGGGTTACTTTAAAATTATTTTTTAAAATAAAGGAAACAAAGTGAAACAGTAAGCAAAAAAAACACAATTACTATACGAGAGATGGCTCTTGTTTTTGTGGGGAGAGAAACATGGTAGACGAGGGTGTAAAGAAATTTGCACTACCGTTTCTCAATGCCTTGAACTAATTGATCAAATAAAACCTCATTCAATAGTCTTTATTGTGATAGATATGCAGGACAGAACAAAAACAGTGCAATGCTGCTACATTACACTATTTTCTTGCAAATTCTAATTTTGTAACTTAGATATATACAAATTACGTACTTGTTGGCTGGACATACCACGATGCCTGTTGACTCCATACATAGTACAATTGAATCCTTTATTCGGAGTAGAACCATTTGGGCACCAAGTGGTACACTATAATCTCGATCGCAAGAACTAACCCAAAAAAAATATAATTATTATTATTAATTAATATACATAATATAAAATAACTAACAGCGATTTTAAAGACTGGAAGAAATTTTCACAAGCGATGTTTCCCAATTCAATGAAAATTCAATTAACAAAATTGCGTTCTGCAATATTCAGAAAAAATACTTCAAATATAACTCTTAAATATGGGTACTTTGATGAATCTGAAACCATAAGTTATGATCTAAATTAAATTCCACGATCCAGAAGAAAGTCTGAAATCATTTCTAAGGGACCTACTAAATTATATGATAATATCTTAAAGATTTCTTCCGTTAAATACAAGGATTTGAAAACGCTTTGTAATAAAAAATCTATACCCGTAAAGTTTCAACACGAATATTTAAATTTCAAATGGGATAAATCGATCAAAGATTCGCTGCTTGAGACCGATCAGGAAGATAATATTTAGAATTAGTAGATACTTTATTCCTAATATAAATATAAATATTTGTATCGAACGCTATTTACAAATTTTTAATATGAAGTACGTTATTTTATTCTTGTTCTATGTTATATTTTTCAAAATGTACCTACATATATTTTTTTATTTAATGAGTGAAATTTAATTTTAACGAAAAAGTTAAGCAAATTCAATAAAATAAGAACAGAAAGCCACTTCCTTAAAATAAATTTTTGTGTTAACCCACAAAAACAACCCTTACATTCTAAATTTCAAAGGAATAGCTTTATTAAAACTGAATTTATTAAAAAAAAAAACCTTCTGTAAAATTCTAATTTTGAGGGCTACATCTTTTTGGCGAATATGGCTCGACATTTTCCTCGAGTTTTGTAAATGTATTGGGAAACATAATAATCTTGAGTTCAATTTGAAATTTAAATAAAAATTTTTATCACAAATTTCGGCAGAAAAAATTATATTTCAGAAGAACAACAACAAACAATTAACAACAATTCTAAATCAAAGAATCGGTTTATATCCAATATTATTGGTATAATGGATTGGACAGCAAGTTCCCCGGATTAATCGTATGACAGATATATGAAGAATGCTGTCTAAGTGGGTTTTCAATGAAAACCATCATTTTGATGATTTACGTTCACTAAAATCAAAAATTATAAAAGAATGGTGGAATTTTAATTAAACTTAAGGGAATTAACAAAATAGTTTATTAGAATATTTATTTTTGCTTCTTTATAACGAAAATAAATAAATTGACCTTGTAATTATGAAACACTGAATAATAGGTTATGTAGCATTTCCTAAAAGTATATGGAAGTATATTTTAAGTATATAAATCTTCAAAAGGAATATAATTAATTAAAGAGTTGTTTCAGAAATAGAAGTGACCTTATGAATGTAGAACGCACTATATATACTAGAGGTGTGCACAAGACATTCTGCTAGCTTACCCTTCACCAAATGCAATACTGAAGTGTTCTCTTTTCTGTTGGTCTTGATTTTACGAGTACACTGAAGTGTGTATGGGCCTGTTCGTAAATGCAACATTGCGCTGCAAATATGATTATTTTGCGCTAACGTTGCCAATCACATGTTGCAGATGCTTCTTTTTTCTAATTTATTTGTTTGCATTTACGAACGAACAAACACCGCAGAAATGGAAAAATTATTAATAAATTTAATTTTTGAACTGGACGATAAAACAAATGACAAAATGTTGTTAAATGCACAAAAAAGAAGACATTTAAGGAAGGAAAATAGAAACTTTCTGTTAAAACTCTCATTCTCTCTCTCTCACTCATTCAATGCATCAGCCATTTTTATGATTAGTGTTTTGTGTTTATTTGCTCATAATATGATTTAATGTTGCATTTACGAACATGTGACAGCTGCAGTGCTGCCAAGGTTTGCATTTATGAACACGATGCTCATAACATGCAGCGCAATGATGCATTTACGAACAGGCCCTATTTCTCTTTTATTCAAAGTATACAACAGCACTCGTTTGTCTGTGAAGTAACGGAAATATGCTTTGTGTTGTAAAGGCGTTTTCACCCACAGGTTTCTGAAACATTTTTGGTTCGCATAAAATTTTTTTTATATGTAGTTTGACGTTTCTCTTAGAGAGCGAGAGAAATTATTTTGTGCGAACAACTCTCAGTGTGAATTAATTTAATTTTAAATTTGGTCCGAACCATTTTAGAAAAGGTTGCCGCGTGAAATTTATACAAGAAACATGCTATATTGTTTGGCATTTGTATTAAAAATTCAGTATGGTAAACTAAAAAATGTAAACAAAAAGCAAAAAATTGGAGAAAAAGTTATTTTTTATTTATTCTGTTTATTTTTTGTTATAAATATTAATTTTTTATTTTGAAACAAATATAATTAATTTTCTTAAGTTTATGCACATATGTATACGTAAGTGTTTCTATCACAGCTAAGCAGTAACGAAAGCAATGACATTTGAAAAAGGCTTTTAGCATAAAAACACTGGTCCAACTAGAGGGAGAAAAAAATGTTATAAGTGTTGCGAACCAAATGTGTTAGAAGCAACAGATATACAGAGGGAAAACTGATGGATAAAGCAGAAAAATTAAATGTAAACAAACATTTATATTGTGTTAAAAAAGGGAAAATTTAAAATATTTTTTAATTTCTTCAATGAAAATTTTAAAAATTCATAAATATTTAATTATTAATAGAAATTTGTGTGGTTTTTGGTCACAACGAATATAGTTTCTTGTGCAAAAGATAAGTAAGAAGCTAAATATATCAAGATCAAATAACACATATTGCTCATAAAATTTTTTTCTTGTAGAACTTTGTGTATATTACCAGTATTTATTAATTTCTTGAATGAAAAAGTTAAAATTCGGTAATTTTTTCATTATTAATTGAACTCTTAGCAATTTCTCTACATAATGAAACAAGTTCCGTGTGCAAAAGGTAAGTAAAAATAAAAATATAACAAAATATATACTCATAACTTTTTGTTTCAGGAATTTGTGAATATACCTCTCAATTGGTTAAATACTAAGTTAGTGACGATCGATAAAAGGTGTCACCAAATACGCTAGTTCCAAATTACGTTTCTCCAATAAAATGGTACATCTCCTTTCAACCAAGAACCCGTATTATGTGCATAATTATTCTATTATTCTACCACAATATCATCAATTTCTATCCAATAATAAAAATCCTCCCCGAAAACAAACATAAACAAAACAGAGTTACTTTTAGACAGAGACAGAAATACTTTTTGGTAATATTTGCTGTCTCTTTTACATTCGAACAGTGCTCCTGTCAAATTAGTTTCGTTACTGCTTATATTGTGGTTTCTATACATTCTTTTCTTTCGCCATAAACTATTTCAACAACAATCTCTCTTCAAAGTGATATGTTAGTATTCGTTGTTTTTGTTTGTTTTTTAACAAACAAAAAAATTTTTTCTTTCGCATTTACTGCAAAAAGAAATGCACGTTGTGACACTATGAAGAATACAATATTTTCGTTGTACTCTTCACACAACTCTCTTTTATACTGTTGTACAGTGGTTTATGAATGCAGTTGTTTTTTTGTTCTCTATCTTTGCTTCACTCTTATTTATATTTGCTGCTATAGTCAATATTCGGTCATGAGAAAAATACAATACTGTACAATTTTAAGTGTCTTCCCTACTAGAACATAACTAGTCAAATGACTAGTTATTTGACCGGTAAGTGTGACGTATAAAGTAGTCACAACTTCCCATCAAGTTATTAAGGGCAATGTGAAAAACTTGATTTTGCTTCTCTTTCTAACATATGAATTCTTTGGACTGTAAAACATATATCTAACCTGCTCACTCTTTCCCTTTTTTTTTAATTACAAATGACTAGTCATTTTACTAGTCAAACTTGATGAGTAAATTGATATACCTCTTTGCGAAAGAAAAATGCTTTTTGTTTTATACATTTTATTTTATATTTAAAAAATGAATAAAAAAAAACATAAAACAAAAAAAACATTATAATAATAATAATAGAAAAATAAACACAAAATAATTCAGTAATATAATAATAAAATAATTCAGTAAAATAATAATATTAATAATAATAATACTACATACTACACAAAATAATTCAGTTATATAATAATAAAATAAATCAGTAAAATAATAATATTAATAATAATACATACTAATAACAATAATAATTAAAATTAATAATAATAATACATATATACAGTATCACAATTACAGGGATGTGAACAACCTTTCCAATTGAGGGATCCCAACCTTGTTTTTGCTTCTTAAGGTACCGCAACTGTTTGCACCTGTTGTGGCTTTTGTCCACTGCCTTCCTCAGACTTTTTTCAAAATCAGGCTTCTGAAAAACATCTAAAAATTATATATGTATATCATATAAAAAAAATACGTGCCTCTGAGGAATTTGTCGAAAAGTTTGAGCTTGATGACCATCCCAATTATAGCCCTCCATCAAGCTATCTTTAAATATGGAGCGAGTAACTGTCCCAACGTCTTCGGACACTCCCTTCATTTTGAACAAGTACGTTGTCTAGACATAAAAAATTGTTTTATAAAAAGTATTAACAATTGAATTTAATTATTTACCATTGCTTGCGCAAATTCCGTATTATCTAATTTTCCCTCTAACTCCTCGACTTCGGCAGTGGACTTCAGAGGAAAAGAGGCGACCACTGCGTCCATCACTCCACTTGAGTGTCCCCTGTGATGCGGTTTACGGACCCCTCAATTTTTTTTATTGAGATTTTCGCCTCGAAAAGCGATTTGGCTTGCGCCAACATTTCGGGCTTAATCACTATCTGGAAAATAGGCTTGTTATAGTTAACATATTAGGGGGATACTACGAGATACTTACATTTTCTTCAATTGTCTCAAGCTTAGTTGCTATTGCCTGCTGGTTTCCGACAATAGCAGCCTGGTTATTACTCAGGAGGACCTGAGTCTCCATAACCGATTTGATCTTAAAAGATATACTATGTAAAAAGATACTATAAAAGATTTATTGATGTTTACTTACGCATTCCTCCATTTTATTAAATTGCACCGTCAGTTGATGCATTTGCTCCTGCATCTTCTTCAGGTGATCTAAAACTGAGCTAAGTGTTATCACAAATTATTTTCAGGAATAAATATAATTAAATTTACCTTCATTTGTTCCTTCCCTTGGCTGAACATTTCCAATTGCATAGGTCTTCTGGGATATCGGTAGTTCTTGTTCTAAAGGGTAAAAATTATGAAAATGTTAATAATAATGTTAGACGCTGTATATCTTTATTCTTACCGTTCTCTTCTTCAAAATATTGAAATAAATTCTCGGAATTCATGTAAAGACAAAAAAATATAATGTATTATTATTTGTTTTTATTTTAGCAACTATTAAAAAATATATTTTAGCAGTAAAGTGAATCAATTAGGACGAAAACTCATAAAAAAGATGGTGTAAAAGGGGTATGAGAAGAAACTTTCTATCGTGGGGAATACAAAAATATTTCAAATCTATATCTTTTCGCTTAATTTCTATTGTGGAATTGTCTAATTCGCTTGCTACAACTATGCCTAAATCACTATACGACTTAAAAGGTTTGTCAAAAAAGTTTTCAGTTTTTTTGAAAACGTATCAATAATCTTTATGGGACCTTACTTTCTGCTAAAACAAAAGCTATCTTTGTCTTTTTTATGATTTATTATAAAATCTCATAATTTAAAAACACTGGCCAAACTTGATTTAATTTGCTGCCTTTCTTCTAGCCTAAGGTATATCTGCTGCAAAATTTTGTTTGGCTTTTTAACTATCTTCTTTATATACTGCATATAATTTTCAAACTTATAAGCTGAAAATGTATCTAAAGGACCATATTGCAAAACGCAATCAACTAAATGGAGCAGTCCATGAACATTAAAACCAACTAATTCCTCACCATATAGTCTGCCAAAGCAATTTACGAAATCTTCTAATACCTTTTGAGAAGTATCTGCCTGCCCTACATAATTTATTTCACTGGATAGAAATCTTATACTACTATGCAATAATAAGAAATGATAATATTGGTCACTACTGACACAATCCTTGCGCAGAAATATACCTGTATAAAGCAAAAATTGCCTAAATTCTGTCGACTTCCAATTATTTATTTCGTCTATACTCCTAGGGACACGCAAAATTCTGAAGGGACATTATTCTTAATAAAATTCATTCTATCATTAATTTTTTTAGCATTACTTTTATTAATTAAAATTGTAAGCAATTTCTTAGTAAATGCATAGCATCTAAGGGTTAGGTTAGAGGACGTGTACTTGTCAACTGTGACAAGTACAGTACCCGGAGGTCGAACTGACCCATTGTACAACGTCCTAGCTTCTCACACCACTCGTGTTGTGTGCGTTTATTTTATACATGAGTGGCGGGACCTACAGTTTAAAATCGACTCCGAACGACAGATTTTTTGAGAAGCTTTTCATGGCAATTTTTACTCTCAGAGTTTTTGCCAGAAATCTGCTGAGAGGAAGTCGCCGAAGAAATATTTTCATATTTTCGTTTTGATGTCTGACCTGGGATTCGAACTCGGGCCTTTCGTCTAATAAGCCAGCACACTACCTACTAGACCACGGCGACTTCTAGCATCTAAGGGAAACTGAGAAACCATTCCAAATCCTGTCTCCTCTAAAATACTTCGCTTTATTTTAAATTCGTCTATGTGATGGGAAGGGTGACACCTATCCTGAAATGTTATATCAGTTCTTAAGGGACCTATTTTCTTGGTATATATTTTTATCTATATATACCTTCCTGACAACATTTAGATCAACCACTTTTGCTATTATGAGACACTACACCTGCAACAAACGCCCTAGCTGGAGAATCGTAGATAAATAATCGAATGTTAAATCGCAAAAACTTTTGACTATTGCCTAGTCTTATACCAGGGCCCTATTTCACTAAGCTACAAGTTCACAATTACAAGTGTTTTTGCCTGTAAAATTGTGAACTTGTAAATAATTGTGTTTCATAAAAATACAATTACAAGTTTGTGGTTACAAGTGATTTTTACAATTTACAAGTCTACAAGTCATACTTCTACAAGTTGTTATGTTTCACTAAAATAAATTTTCACCAGTACACTTGTAGAATTGTAGAAAAAAAGCTTAGGGTCGACGAAGACTCTCAAAAAAATTTTACAAGTTACAAGTGAATGATAAATTGAATTAAAATTTGATTTTTAACTACAGTGGGACCTCGATTTTCCGTGATGGTCGGGACCGGAAGCATTCTGTATAATCGATTTTACCGGTTAATATAGTACCAATTTTGTCTAGTTTTTCAATAGATATTTTTATTAATTAATAAATGAATATGTACATATTTATATAAAAACTAAAAAAAAGTAAGGATTTTATATATGTACATAGATGTTTCAAAAATATAAAAAAAAAAAATTTTGTTAGAAAACAGTGAACAGTAGATAAGGATTTCATGTACTAAAGAGGGAATTCCCCTTTTTCGCTTGTTTGTCCAAAATAATAGAAAAAAATGTTTGCTTATAATCACGGATAATAGAGGTAATCACGGTTAAACGATGCAGAAAAATTTAAGTCGATCCAAAATAAAATTAAGTCGATGCAAAAAATTTTCTTTTTTCATCCCGGATAATTGATGTTGCCGGATAATCGAATCACGGATAATCAAGGTCCTACTGTATTTTGTAATAAAAATTACTTCAAATAAACACAAAATCAAACAATTTATTTATTAATTAGCATTTATTTATTTATTTTGTTTGTTTTTACTTATTTTTTCATTATTATTCATTCATAAATATGTGAATATAATAAAACAAACTATATCACAAATTATCGAAAGCGGCATCGACACCAGCTCCTCCTCGTTCTTGGTAGGAGTCACTTCTGTGTCTGCCAGCAATAACACAATATCATTGCAGTCCTCTAAAGTGATACTCACTAAATTCTGCAATGACACTTGCTCACCATTAGGCTCCTGTGGTCGGATGCCGTCACATGTTGGTGACTCCTTTCCAATAACCTCCAAGACCAAGGTATCCAGCTCCGTGAGCTTTTTTGTCTTTCCACCAGCCGCCCCTGTCTTTCGGGAGTTGTCTCTCTTGGCCTTAATAAAAAAAATATTATAACATAATGTTATCACATTATAAAGCCAACTTACCAGTGTCGTCCTTTTGATGTTTGCCCAAAAAATATCACGCACGTATTTGGCGTCTTTTCCACTTGGCACCAGTCCAAGTGCAAGACACCTCATACGCACGTTTTCCCACTCTTCCATTTTTATCTCTTTGGTAAGTTTATCGCTAAACTATATATACATTAGAGTACTCATAATTGCAAAAGTATTTAAAATAATTTTTGAAATTTTCATATATTTCATTAGTACAGTATTTCCCGGGTATATGCACTTTCAAAAATGCTTACAAGACGGTGCTTATATGCGGGTAATTCTTATATCGAAATCTCGCATAGCGTACATCAAATGTATTAATACAAATCTGTGTTAAAATTTCATTTTATTATTTTTTATTAAACAAAAGCAAAAAACAACAATATAAAAAAAAAAACAAAACAAAAAATCTGTTGACAAAAAAACATCACATATGTTTATAAATCGTCGTTGAAAATCCAAAAGTACATAACATCAGTTTTTAAAACTTTATAGGAGAAAAAAGAACACGATACGTTATTATTATTATTGATAAGTTACTTTGAATAATGGATATAAAAGCGTAATTTTTTACAAAGAGTTCTAAAATTTTTTAGAGGTATGTAGTTTTGTCTAACAAATCAGAATCAATAAAAGCCACGATTACGATTTTTTGATGGTACGTACTTTTGGGTTTTCTACGACGATATGTAGATATACTTAAGTCTAAGGAACTGAGATCGATTACATACATACATGTACCGATTATGTTTTTAAGAAAGTGTTGCCATAACAAATTTTAATGCCGCTGAATAATTTTATTGCCATTCAAAATAATTGTGACCGGGTGCATATAAACGAATTTTTTTTTAGAGAAAATTTAAATTATGAGGTAAAATTATTTGTGTTTATAAGCGGGGAGTGCTTATAAGCGGGATGCATATATCGAAATATTTTCAGTATATTTTAAACAAAAATCAAGTTTGCATAAGTTTTGGTGCTATTAAGCGGGGAGTTCTTATATCCGGGGTGCTTATATCCGGGGAATACTGTACTCTAATATACATATGTATGTATATTCACACATATATTTTATTTATCAAAATATCTTTGTAAAAATATTTTACTTTATTGAGATTGTAATTGTAGCAATTGTAGTTTACAAGTACAAAAAGCTACAAGTATTGTGAAAATTTTCATGAAACTCAATTCATTAGCACTTGTAAGAATTAGAATTGTGATTGTAACTTGTAAACTTGTAGAATTGTAGTTTAGTGAAACAGGCCCCAGTTTGTTTCAGTACCATTACTTTTGCACAGAAATCTGCCATAAATCTATCTAAATTTTTTGGCTTTTTAAAACCTGAAAAACATGCTATCATGAAAGGACTGGCATTATTAAACCCTACAATTGCGCCTAAAATGGGCCACAAAACTCTATTAGAACTTTTAAAAATTTTTAAGCCATCAATCCCAATATCAATTAAAACTTCCTCTCTATCTCCTAAATAATTAAATGGTACTGATTGAAAATATTTTTGAATGCCTAAATACATAAACTCTCCATCTGGAATGTTGGAAATCTGAATCTCCTTCCTATTTGTGCTCATAAGAGTTTTCGCTGACAAAGGCAAATCCTCAACTCCTACCCTGTTTAAAGAGTGAAGTAAGTCTTCTAAAGCTGTATGGGATATATTATTCCTAAGAACCCATGACCTAATTTCCTCACGTTTCGTTGCACTACCTATATTTGGCCTAAAGTTAATATTTTCTCCTATATTTACCCTACCAGCCTCTACGCTAGCAAATGATTCACTATCTATGCTAATAGTTGATTCGGTGTCGTCACTAAGACTTGCCTCAGTATCTACACTAGCACTTTCTAAAACATCCCTACACTCCTCTTCTCCTACTCCTATTCCACTGGCACCTGCTCCTAATTTGCTAATCATTTTAATAGGTAACCTTTTTACACCACCTTCACTTTCACGATTTAAGTCGCACACTTTTCTAAAATGTTCTACATTTTATTCAAACTTCTTTTTTTTCCGGGAAAGACAGTTTTGAACATTTCTTCTTTTCATTTTAGATTTAAAAAAAACACTTAAAATTGATTTTCCTGCCGATTTTATTATTAATTATTTATTATTATTACTATTATTAATTATTATTTATTAAAGAAAATAAATTATTTTAGGAAAATATTATAAAAAAATAATAAATTAAATAAGTAATGTTAAAAACTGTAATAACCGCACTTCTTTATTATTTATACTTAAAATTTTAAACTTTTGGTACTTATCTTTTAAACACTTTATTATAATAAATTTTTTCACTTCAAATATGGTTTTTTCTACTAAAATTTGCTTTTTTTGATTTTTATTTTAAAAATTGTGGTTTATTTGTATATTTTTGCTCACACCAATATCACAATTAAAATTTTCGTCTAAGACGCTAAAAATTTTCTTTTAGAAGCCTACTATGATTAAATTTTTAAAATTATTAAATTTACCGTCTATTTGACAGTCAACAGAGATGTGTTTTTGATGTATTATGAAATACAACTCTGAAACATAAAAAATCAAATAAAAATTACATGTGTTGTAGTAAGTAAGTTGTGTATGTGTTAGTTTCGGTCATTTATTTCTTGTAGGGTTGTGCACACCTCTAATATATACAAATCAATGTGTGTTTGTATTTGAAGTCTAAACGGCTGAACCGATTTTCTTAAAACGTTTACTATATCATGCTGTTGCTTGGAATGAGACATAGCCTACATTCCTTTCGATAGGGTTAGTTAGAGAGGTACCCTCATACAAACTTAGCTAGAGCTTTAAATCTTAGCCTCAATTACTCTCGTATGCATCTGGTTTAATGCAAAAGACCTCATATAAAGCAAACATTAATTTTCGAATATCTAAAGAACTAGTAAACTGATTGCGATAAAATTTTATCCCAACCCCTTCTCAAAAAAATGCAATAAAAAAATTAAAAGAAGAATTTTTAAATTAATTCCTATCAGAAGAAAAATTAACCCGATAAGCTCTGTACTCTGTTCAAAATTTCGTGCGAAATGCTGTCAAACTACATATAAAATATTTCGTATGAAATATTTGCGAAATAATTTCGCAAAAGCAGTACTCTGTTCTTATTGTGAAAAACGCTGTGAAATTTATCTGGCAACTTTGTTTCCAACTTACGAAATAACATAAGCTACACTTCTTTCGCACGAAATTAATACAAACAGCTGATCACATTTTATTTGTTTTTCTTAAATTCATAAATTAATATTTGTTGAGCCGGAAAAATGGAAAAAATTTCAAAATTATTAAAAAATGAAAAATTTAACGGCACAGATAAGCGGTTACTGATAGTAGCTGTAAGAAAAACAAAAACTTATTTGGAATAAGTGCCATAGAAATAGTTTATATTATTAAAGTTTGTTATTGAATTTTTATTTTATTTTCAGCTTTCAAAAACATATGGTTTTTGTTTACGCATTTAAAGCAATGATGCATACTTTCAAGCAATAAAAGCGACAAATTTTCCAAAATCGCGAGATAGACCACATTTGTTGCACATCAAAATTTTCGCATGAAAAAACCATCATTTTTCGCAAATATGAACAGAGTACCTACCTATAGAAAGCAAACATTAATTGTATAATATCATCAGAACTGTTACAGTGAGAGCTGTAAGAATGGACAAAATGTTTGTCTCTTTTCTATGAAATTGATTTAGTGACAAAAATCTGTGGCGGATAGGGTCCGAGGAAGTGGTGCTATCCATTTCAAGCAAATCTTAATTGCGGAATATTTGAAAAACTATTCCGACGAGAGCATCTAATTCTAAAAGATTTGTCCAATCACTTTTCTCTGAAACTGAAAAAAATTTCGGGCGGATAAGTTTAGGGGGAGAGGTGTCCCCATGCAAGGAAAATATTAATTATCGAATATCTTAAAAACTGTTGCAATGAAATTCTCACATTTCACTTTCCCAAGCAAATTTTCTATGAAACTGAATGATCATTAGTTATTATGTAATCTGATTAAGTAATTTTAATAACATACTTAAATAAAATACGTTATGTCTATTAAAATAAAGTATTTATGATTTAATCCTAAAAACTCAATAATAACTTTATGGTATGTATGCATTCAGACAAAAATATGTACCTTTTATTTTATAAAATGTTTTCGTTCAAGAAAAATTTTGACTAGTACATAAATTTGTTACCTTATAAATAAAATATAAATTTTCTATACATTAAATTTTTTAATTTAGTCAAATAAATTTTTTACCTCTGATTGACAAAAAATTATACGATTAAATTTAATATTCCGTAATTGTTTACCTTCACTTTAGTTTGTTACTCTTATTTAAAAAAATTATGCACTTTACGTCCGTTCAATTTTAAAATTTAGTTGAATTTTTGATTCTAACCAAGTTTTACACTTTTTTCTAAAGAATTACAATTAAAAATGCCCCCATTACATTATTACGAGCAGCCAAAACACTTACGGAACGGGAAGAACCCCTTGAAGGACATTGAAAATATTTCACAGCAACACGAACCGCTGAAACACCTTCGGAACATGAATAACGCCTTGAAGGTATTTGACAATGGCTGCCTTCCAAAATGATAGTTGCTTTGTGTTTGAACAAAGTATCGTGTTTCATAATGCCGCTGTACAAAATATATACAATGTATTCTATTTCAAAACGTCGTCAATGTGTATTTTTAACGCAGTCAAAAAGCAATCAGGCATCGGATTTATAGTTGATGTATTGTTTGAGCCAATTCACATTAGAACATTTGTGCTAGCGTAAAATGATAGTTTATAGGCAAGAGAGGTGAAGAGAATGGTTTTTCGGTGGCGTAAAGTTTCCACAAAGCTGCGTATACGTATACATTGCTGCCAAACTAATATTCATCCCGTGTGAATTGAAAAGAACAAAAATTGTGCGACTAAAAAATGTTCTGGTGTGAATATAGCCTTTGGTTACTTTGCATATCTACATAGTTTATATACAGTAGTAGAACTGCATACAAACTTTGTATTGATACATTTTGGAAGGCAGCCAATATTAAACAGCATTACAAGCCGCTGAAACACCTTCGGAATGTGAAGATCACCTTAAACTTCTTCGACAATATTACATGTCGTTAAGAGTCTCTGAAACACCATGGCAACGTCAAAAACAGCCCCAAAGTCAACGACATCGCACTACAACATCATAAACAATTACTTGATTAAGGTATTGGAAAAATTCCTATCGATAAATAACAAAAAATAAAAAATTTCCATAATAGAGTTGATAAATTTTGCATTCCCCAATATCGGACAGAATTGAAAACACTAAGCAATGGTTATGTGAGCCAAAAGTATTAACGTTTATTCCATCAACATTAATATTCTCAACAAATCGAAAGTAATCTAAAACCAGTTACAAATATTGAGAATGTTATTAATTAATCTGCGAAATTTTTAAATTCGTTAGATTTACCGAGTTTTTCACCACACGTTAAATATTAAAAAAAAAAAAAAACGGAAAGTTTTAGGTAACTAACGTATTGCTACTAGAGATGAGCGATCCAGTGATTTTTGAAGAACGTTGTTCTCAGTGAACGTGATTTGTTAATCACTGTTCTTTAAAACAGTGATTGTGATCACAGTATTCCAATAATACAATAATGACAATAACGTATTTTATTAAGTCGTAAGAAAGAGACAACTAGATACGTACTACGAAAAGACTACTAAACAAAATCAGTGTTGCCGTTTTTTGTTATTTCTAACCAAAATTGGTTATTTTTTTGTTCAATGTGTAGATTTCTCCGGGTTTGGTTATTTATTTTTCTTATAAATAGAACTTTTGTTTTGTTTGTAGAAATGTATTAATTAGTAAGACTAAAATTTTATTTTGTTATTTTTTTGTTTCTTTTCTTACTCTGTTGTATTAATTATAATTTATATTTGAAAAAAATAAAATAAAAAAACTGCGAATTTAGTTTTGGTTATATTTTTTCTTATTTGGTGATTTTTTTCACAAATGTTGGTTACAATATTTGTTTTTTCGTGGCAACACTGGTGAAGGGAAACGAAAGTTTGATGTTTACTAAAATTTTGTGAAAGGGACAGCAAATATTACCAACAAGTATTTCTGTCCCTGTCTGATTCTTTCTTTTTTGTTTATTTATGTTTGTTAAATTTTAGGGTGGGTTTTTATTTTCTATTTTGTTAGAATCTGATGATATTTTTGTAGAATAATAGAATAGTTTTGAAAGGAAATGAACTGTTTTATTGGGGAAACATAATACAGAACTAATGTATTTGGTGACACATTTCATCGATTGTCACTAACTTAGTATTTAACCAATTGAGAGGTATATTCACAACCTCCTGAAACAAAAAGTTATGAGTATATATTTCGTTATATTTTTCTTTTTACTTATCTTTTACATACGGAACTTATTTCATTGTGAAGAGAAATTGCTAAGAGTTCGATTAATAATAAAAAAATTGCCGAATTTTAATGTTTTCATTCAAGAAATTAATAAATACGAGTAATATACACAAAGTTCTGCAAGAAAAAAATTTTATGAGCAATATGTCTTATTTGATCTTGATATATTTAGTTTCTTACTTACCTTTTGCACAAGAAATTATATTCATTGCGACCAAAGACCACATACATTTCGATTAATAATTAAATATTTAAGAATCTTTTAACTTTTCATTGAAGAAATTAAAAAATATCCCAAATTTTCCCTTTTTTAACACAAAATCAATGTTTGTTTACATTTAATTTTTGAACTTTATCCGCCAGTTTTCAGTCTGTATATCTGTTGCTTCTAACACATTTGCTTTGCAAAACTTATAATTCATTTTTTTTCTCCCTCTAAATATTTTAGTAAACAAAACAAAATGAAATAAATTTGAGTATGTAACAATTTTGAAAGAACGACATTATTAGTAACTGTTATTTGGCAATTTCAATCACTGTAGTTACCAGTGAATTATCAATCACCGTGATTAAATCACAGTTTTGAAAATATCGCTCATCTCTAATTGCTACCGCGTATTTGCATGATAACACTAGAAACGCTATTCAATTTATAAGCCCATGCAGTTTCTATTCGCCTAGCATTTGTAATGAGGTTAAAGCTGCACGCACAAGATGGTAAAACTGCGCGATTTGAACTTGAAGATCAGACTAAAACTTCTATAAATTTGTCTTTGAAAAACGGTGTACATCGGTATCATCTTGCTAAAATATAAAATTATTTATCCACGTTCAATTCAAATGCTATAAAACAATTTGGAGAACTATTTCTATAGCCGAAAGCAATCCACGTCATCAGTGAAACACCTTTAAAATTTTCGATAGTACTAAATCGCTGTTCTTGGCCCCTGGCTCTCCCATAACTTTAAAATTTTTTCTTTCTTTTTTTAAATTTTTTTTTAATTAAATTATTTTTCGTCTAATGATTTTGGATTTTTTTTATTTATTTATTTATTTGAAAGCTCCATACACAAGACCATATGTCTTATATTGCAGTATGAAACTAATTAACATGTAAGAGAAACAATGTTTACATACAATTAAATAACAATATAAATTAAATTTTACGTAGTATAACAATTTTAGAGATCAAAATTTACATACATGCATTATAAATACAAACATTTAGTAGACTTTCAGAAAATTATTACGTTGAAAACAGTTTCATAAGTTGTGCTTTAAATTGTCGTGCGTTACTTAATACTTGACAGCTGTAGGGGATCGAGTTCCAGAGAGTTGTTGCAAATATGTAAAAATGCCAACTAGAGATGAGGCTCTTGTACCCAAACGATCTTATTCTTCTACCTCTGCAGCTATTTGCGAAAGAGAGTCTATTGTAAAGATGCTCCGGCTGGCGGGTATAAATTATCTTGTGCATAAGTACCAAAACTTTTAATTTAAGTAGGCAATCAAAAGAAATTCCGTACAATTGAGCTGCGAACATTTCTGGTGCGTCTGTTTAAGCCGTATACATAACGAATAATGTTGTTGTAGGCAACGTTTAACTTTCTCTTACTAGAAGAATCACAATTAGAAAAAAGTTCACATCCATAAAGTAAAGTGGGAATTAAATATGTTTTCGCCAGAAGTATTCTTATCCTCATTGGTGTGCAGTAGTGAGATGACCACATAGTTCTTAGCATAGAGAAAGAACGTCCACAAGCATAGTTGACGTGGTCAGACCACGTAAGGGTTTTATTGAAATAAACACCCAGATTTTTTGCTGATGTTACTATTTGTATTTTTTGACCATTTATACATATATCAGGAACACTTATTGATTGTGCAAGCCTTTTCTGAATAACAATGCATTTTGATTTTGCCGGCTTTATTGCCAAACCATTAGCAGAATAGAATGTCTGAATACGATGCATCTGTTGATTCAATGAACTTATACATTGAGTAATCGTTGCATTATTGCAGCTAGTATAAAGTTGGACATCGTCTGCATTAGAGATGAGCGATCCAGTGATATTTGAAGAACGTTGTTCTCAGTGAACGTGATTTGTTAATCACTGTTCTTTAAAACAGTGATTGTGATCACAGTATTCCAATAATATTTACAATAATGACAATAACGTATTTTATTAAGTCGTAAGAAAGAGACAATTAGATACATACTACGAAAAGAGTACTAAACAAAATCAAAGTGGTGTCCAGTGTTGCCGTTTTTGGTTATTTTTTTGTTCAATGTGTAGATTTTTCCGGTTTTGGTTATTTATTTTTATTATAAAAAGAGCTTTTGTTTTGTTTGTAGAAATGTATTAATTAGTAAGACTAAAATTTTATTTTGTTATTTTTTGTTTCTTTTCTTACTCTGTTGTATTAATTGTAATTTAAATTTGAAAACAAAAATAAAATAAAAAAAACTGCGAATTTAGTTTTGGTTATATTTTTTTTTATTTGGTGATTTTTTTCACAAATGTTGGTTAAAATATTTTTTTTTTCGTGGCAACACTGCTGGTGTCATCAATGTTATTATTTTTAATGTAATTTTTTTTTTTATATGGAGTTTGACAATTAAGTTTCACAGAAAGTTCATGTATAAAAGACAAAAGTAAATAATCAAAACAAAATGAAATAAATTTTAGTATGTAACAATTTTGAAAGAACGACATTATTAGTAAATGTTATTTGGCAATTTCAATCACTGTAGTTACCAGTGAATTATCAATCACCGTGATTAATTCACAGGTTTGAAAATATCGCTCATCTCTAGTCTGCATACATCCTTATCTTACAATCTGTTATTATAGTTGGAAGGTCGTTGGAGTACATCGAAAATAAAAGAGGACCGACAATAGAACCTTGTGGAACTCCTCTTGACACGGGAAGAGCTCTAGATTTTCCATCATGTGGAATGTGTATCTTCCGCAGAGATAAGTTGACAAGAGCTGGGTGGCAGAAAAGGAAAAATTGAAGAAGTTTTGTAATTTGCTGACTATTTTTGCATTATAATTTTTCTTTTATCCTCATGGTACATATTTACTTCTGAATGTTCCTTAATTGACAATTGAATTCAACACAATAAGTTTAACTACGCGAGCTAAATACATAGAAGTGTAAAATAATTTCATTATTTTTAACTTAAAGTTACATGTTTTATATTTACCGCAAAATATTTGTTTTATTAAAAATTAAACCTATCGTTTACGGAACTCTATACTAAAGACGTGCACAGTTACAACTGTTCGCACATATTCCTGTGTTTTTGCTGAACTGAGTGTGTATCAATGTTGCCAATAGTAGGGGAAGATCCCTACAAATAGGTTTTTTTTTATGAAAATATGTTAGCGTAAGGAAAAAGGGACAGATTTTGTTTTTTAAAAGAAATGTAGGTACTTTTTATATGTACATGAGGCTTATGTATAGAAAACTCATAATTTTAATTGACCACACTTAAATGCCACCAACAATTCATCTCACTCAGTGATGTCAACTTTTTTAATCTTTTTAAACCTACACTTGGACAAAAAAATCCTTTTCACCTACATTTGAAGAAAAAAATCCCCTACAATTATACCTACATACGTTTTCAACTGCGTAATTAAGAAAATAACGTTTTTTTTTAATGAAAATAAATTTTATTCAATTTTTGTGCATACGAGTACTTGTGTATATATATTGTTCAACGATTAAACATCATGTAAGGGAACACCCTTTAAAATATTAACGGTCCTTTTTATATATTTACTCCCTTTGCTTTGTATTCTTTAAATATTTGCATTAACATTGCTAACTAGCATTAAAATATTTTGATAATGATCTCTCTAGTATCAACAGTAAGACGAGTAAGTCAAGTGTGACATTTTTTCTCAAATAAATAAAACGTAAAAGCAAGTGAAATAATTTGAAAACAGAAACAAACATTGTGACCCTGTAAACCTTGTAAACAAAAAAAAAAACAAAGTGTGAACAAAGACATAAAATAAAGACAAACATCAGTTAAACATAATCAAAATCAGACAAAACAATTTTGAAAATCAAACAACATAAAGAATATGTACATAAAAACTAAACATTGAATTTAATAAATGAAACAAAATTAAAATTACAAAAACAACAAAGACAAAAGCATTTTTTATTTGAAACAACAACAAAATTAAAAACGAACCAGCACAACATAGAACCACAGTGTAACCAGTGGCGACAATTATGACGTTTGAAAAACGCTTAAATCAGCAGTTTTAACCCTCCTTGTAGAGGGAGAAAAAAAATGTTAAAAGTTTTTGCAAAGGAAATGTGTTAGAAGCAATATACAGAGTGAAAACTGGCGGATAAAGTGGAAAAATTAATGGTGTTTTCTTTTCTACCAAAAAATGTGCATTGTGCATGTGCAAAATGCAATTTTGTGCTTGTTTCTTAAAAAATTTTCGCCCTCAAAAAGGGTGGTATGTTTTATTCTAAATAATTTGCACTTGACAAAGGTGGAGGGCATTGCATTTTATGCCCTGTATAAATCGAGAGTGCTGATAATGCAGATGACTTTTGTTTATTTACAGGGCTACCAGATGAAATTTAAAAAAAGCCGCATGGTATCTTTATCCAATTTTGAAGTTAATTTTTGCATTGTTTTGTGGAGTAACCTTAAGGAAACATTAGATTATTAAAGATACATGGTCAGTAACAATAAAAAATTTGCATTCAGTGTTAGAACATACATACATAATTGGTCATTACAACCCTTCAGTCAGGATTATTGACCTAGTTTCTCACGCCACTTTTGTTGTGTGTGTTAATTTTATACATAAGTGGCGGGACCTACAGTTTAAAGTCGACTCCGAACGACAGATTTTTTGAGAAACTTTTCATGGCAATTTTATTTACTCTCAGAGTTTTTGCCAGAAATCTGCTGAGAGGAAATCGCCGAAGAAATACTTTTTGTATTTTGATTTGATGTCTGGCCTGGGGCTCGAACCCTGGCTTTACGTCTAATAAGCCAACACACTACCTACTAGACTACGGCGACTTCAGTGTTACAAAATATTTTTTGGTTATAAAAAACAGCGCTGAAAAAATGAAGTTGAAAATTTAGCTATCTGGCAACACCTTTCTCATATTTACATACTCGTATGTATTTTATTGAAAACAAATCAAAAAATACAACATATTTTTAAATCTAAAACCTTAACGTTAATACATGTAAAATATTTAATACGTACAAAACACTTTTTTAAATTAATTTTAAATATTATTATTTACATTGAACTGCTTTTGAACAAATTGCCATTTTCTCATTCATTTTCTTAATAAGTGGTAAACACAGGGCATACCCTTTTTTAATATTTGTGTTATGTTCTTCTCAAATAAAAAATTACATTATAACAGGGTTGGTCAGCAATTTTTTAATGCACCTTGTAGGTTAGGTTAGGTTAGAGGACGTGTACTTGTCAACTGTGACAAGTACAGTACCCGGAGGTCGAATTGACCCATTGTACAACGTCCTAGCTTCTCACACCACACGTGTTGTGTGCGTTAATTTTATACATGAGTGGCGGGACCTACAGTTTAAAGTCGACTCCGAACGACAGATTTTTTTGAGAAGCTTTTCATGGCAATTTTTACTCTCAGAGTTTTTGCCAGAAATCTGCTGAGAGGAAGTCGCCGAAGAAATACTTTTTGTATTTTCGTTTTGATGTCTGACCTGGGATTTGAACTTGGGCCTTTCGTCTAATAAGCCAACACACTACCTACTAGACTACGGCGACTTGCACCTTGTAAGAGGGTGACATTTTCTTTGTAGAAAAGAAAACACCATAAATGTGAATAAACATTTATTTTGAGTTAAAAAAAGGGCAAATTGGGAATATTTTTTAATTTCTTCAATGAAAATCCTAAAAGTTCTTAAATATTTAAATATTAATCGAAATGTGACTGGTTTTTGGTCAGAATGAATATAGTTTCTTGTGCAAAAGGTAAGTAAGCAGTTAAATACATCAAGATGAAATAAGACATATTGCTTATAAAATTTTTTTCTTTTAGAACTTTGTGTATATTACTAGTATTTATTAATTTCTTGAATGAAAAAGTTAAAATTCGGTAATTTTTTCATTATTAATCGAACTCTTAGCAATTTCCCTTCACACTGAAAAAGTTCCGTGTGCAAAGGTAAGTAAAATTAAAAATATAACAAAATATATACTCATAACTTTTTGTTTCAGGAATTTGTGAATATACCTTTAAATTGGTTAAATACTAAGTCAGTGACGACTGATGAAAGCTGTCATAAAAAATACATTAATTCCGAATTACGTTTCCCTAATAAAACGGTTCATCTCCTTTCAAAATATTTTAATATTCTACAAAATATCATAAATTTCTACCAAAATAGAATAATAAAAATCCACCCCGAAATCTAAAAAAACATAAACAAAACAGACAGGCAGTCAGAGAGGGACAGAAATATTTTTTTGTAATATTTGCTGTCCCTTTCTAAGTGAGGGTTAAACGTCAAAACCGTGACGTATCTGTATACCTGTGATAGAACATTAAACATATATCGTTAGTCTCATTCGCAAATGTGTTAAGTCCCTTTTTTCAAATTTTACAGGAGACACAAAAAACATTGTAGCTTTTTCAGTTTTTAAAATTTCTAAACTGTTTAAACGCAATTATTTTTACAAAATAATAATAATATTAATAACTAATAATGTTAATTATTATTATTATTATTAATTAATTAATAATATTAATATTTTTCGTAGTTTTGTGGACTTAGCGTTTTTGCAAACCACAAAATTACAACAACTTTAAACTATATAATGACATGTTTTTTTGTTGTAAAATATGTATTATGCATAATGTTACCGTTTTGCATTAAAATCTCTGGATCTAAATCTTTGGAAAAAAGTGGACTTAGCGTCTTTGCGAATTATACTAACGATATGTATATTAATTAAACATATGATATAGTTCATATTTTTTACTTTTGGTGTAGAGTAAAACTAAAATACTGAGAATACATAATTTAGCAATATTATATTAATATGTGACTTATAAATTAATTACTTGTAAAGATCATTAGTACACATTTTTCTGAAATGTGATGAATTCTGTTTGTATTCGGTGCAGTCTATGTTTTGGCATTGCATGAAAGACCTTATTATGCAAATTGAATTTAAGCTAATATGGCTTAGTTTATTTCTCTTTTTGGTTCGAACATCAGTGATAATGGAGAAGATTCTTTCAGCATCTGAATTTTCATGAGGCAATGAAAGTAAAATATTAACAAATTTTGCAAAATTTGGCAATATTAATTCATTATTAAAGTTTTTTTTAATTATTTTGGACCAAAATTGAACAATATCCACGTTCTTGAACGAATTGATTTCGTCCTTAGAGAAATTATATTCTAATGTCCGCCATTCCGCCAATATTGGTTTTATGTAATTTTGTCAGAGCATGTTTTTTAAGTTCCGACTTTCCACAACTCATAACATTTCCACAGGCTTTACATTTTCATTTAAAACTCCTTTTCCTCAATATTAGTTGTGCACTGCTAAACTTAAGCATATATTTTTACCTAAAGAAAATTTTTTGGAAACCGGTTTAACAAACAACCCAGTTTTTTGAATACTATAAGTCCTAAATATAAATACACTCAATTTGCCTGTTTTTCGCCCCTTTCCCCCATTTTTGGACCCCTTTTGGGTCAACTTTAGAAACGGAACACCTCCAATAGCTATTTGGGAAACTTAACCAAGCTAAATCGTAAAAATTTACCTATAAAACAGATAAAATACAGCATTTATGCATAAAAGTACTAATTTTTGCCCATTTTTTCTCCCTTTGTCCTATTTTTTTCTCCCCTTTTGGTCAAAATTTTGAAAAGATTTGTAGCCTATAACCCGCACCGACAAAAGCTCGATCTATATCCCAAATTTCAAGAAAATCGGTCCAGGCGTGGCTGGCTAACAAAAAAAAAAAAAAACAGACTTACAGAAAGATTTATAATATATATTAGAATGAAAAACATGAATAATTATTTCATTACACAAAAAAGGAATGGCAAAGTTCTACACGTGAGCTTACAACGTTAACAAAAGAAAAGGGAAAGCACAAGAATGGAAAAATGTATTATAGAAAATGATACAATGAAATGTCAAATATCAAAAGGATTGCCATGTTCTCAATAATGGCATTACACTCTCCCACACTTAATGGGGAACATAGTCCTCATAACGGGCTGGAGGTCCTCTAGTTCGGTTGGATCGTCTTAAGCCTTCTTGTGGTTGAATATACTGTTCCGGATTTCGCTCATTTGTTGGACCAGTAGCTGTAGATTCGATTTGAACTTCTTCTATTTAGCTTTTTGTTGCACTGGAGTTTCAGCAAACAATACTGCTTTTTTCGGTTTGATTACGTTAGATTTGTATAACTGGTTTATATGACGCTTTAGCTCGTACCCATTATCTAGCTTCACTCGATAATGCAGACGACCAAACTTCGGTTTTATGGTCCCAAATTTCCAAGTTGGTTTGCCTTTATCATACCATCGCAACTGTACCCTCTCTCCTACGCTAATTTGACGAACAAGTGGAGTTACTAATATTGATTTGGTTGCTTTACTGGACGCATTGCGTCTAATTTGATTCTTAATTCACGATTCAGATAAAGTTTTGATGGACTTTCTCCATTTGCTAGCGGGGTTGCTCTATATCGAAAAAGAATTTGTTGCACTTTAACATTTAAGGATAATAACATTTAGTCTTCCATCGCACAGAGGGGCATTTTGCCTGAAAACCTGGCCAAAAAGGCAAAAATTAATTTAAAGAAATTTAAGAAACTGAGTTCGATAGACAACAAAATTCTGCATTTTATAGTGAATTTTCACGACTTTAAGTTGAAATTTGTAGATTTGAGACGATGTCAAAGTCAGGAAAGTGAAGAAAATTAAATGCATTTTTGTTTTGTGGCTAAACGAATAGAGGTTTTATATTGATTTTTTTTTTTATTTGAAAGGTATGAGGAACTGCTACTTTCAATTTTTTATATATATATATATATATCATATATTAGTGTTAAAATTATTCGTTCAAAATCTAAAAATAATAAAAATTTCGCATTTTTTTACCCTCCCTAAAAAAAAAGATAAGGATTTTAAAGGTGAAAGTAGTGTTTAGTAGTTTAATGTTAAATACCGCAAGAAAATATGAACTCTCTACATTCAGGAACAAAAAAAAAAAGTTTGCGCAAATTTGCGCAATTATTTTTGGCGATTTTTTTAAAATTTTACTTTTTTTTGAAAAATTAAAAAAAATTAGACGCAGTGTAATAAAGCCATAGGCAATAAAGCCATATGGCCTTATTTCTCAATAGAATGAGACCCAAGTGCAATAACGCCATAATCGTGTGGAAATAACGCCATAACAGTGTAATGTTGAGCTCGGTAGATCTTGTTTGGCGGGCGAACTCGGCGCGCGCATATCTTTATGGCTTTATTTCACTGCACCAAAAATTACCCTTTTTCTACCAAAAAACGAAACACACAATTGTTATATACCGCAATAAAATATGTCAAATATATGATAAGTAAAAAATATATGGGCCACTTATGTGCCCCGTTATTGAAACATATATATTTGTGGGTGAATACAACATTTTATCGGAAGAGGCTTCCGAGGCCAGAAATAAGCACTTCAGATTATATCGTACGAATTATGCGAGGAAATTCAGTAGAAGCGATACCAATCGAGATGTCCTGAATAGGTTACTTTTAAGCAGTGACCCTTTTAAAAGCTGCAGTACACAAAAATCGCGAAGGAATAGAAAAGCATTTTTATCAGGTACTATTAAATTACTCCTTCCTGACATTGATGATGAAAATGATAACGATTTTAACGATTGTATTTAGTTTCACTTTTCAAGTATTTTTAAGTTAAGTATTAAATAATGTAAAATAAATATTAATTATAATAGAATATTAAAAACTTAATTACATATATAGACTATTATAACAATATGAGATGTATGTTTGATTTTCTTAATGGACCGTATGTGGTACCTATGGGCACTTATGATCCGATCATAATAAAATCAGGTAGAATGATTCACATTCATATTAAACATGTTCATGTCGAATTTCATCGAGGTAATAAAACGTTTAAGCTAATTATAATTGATAAACATATTTTCTTAAGGGGCCCTATTTTGGACCTAGGGGCAATTGTGGACCGACCATAACAAAATTTGGTAATATAATTTAGATTTACAAAATACACGTTCGTACCGAATTTCATCACGATACCGATGTTTTTAAGCCATTTATAAGCGTAAACGTGAATTTCTAAAGGGGACTTTATATGGGGACTAGGTTAAAATGTGATCCGATTTTCACCAAACTTTACACCATGATTTCTTAGTACACAGATCTGATACATGCTAAATTTTGTCATGATTGTTGCATAATTATGTGTAAATAAGTGCAATTTCGAGGGGAATTTGTATGGGGGCTAGGCGAAATCACTGACCGATTTGAACCAAAATCAGTTGGTTTCATCCTTGGGTCTAATTATCACTAACACTATCAAAAAATTCCAGCCATTAACTCATAAAACACTTCTATTAATTTTGGCCAGGTTTTCAGGCAAAATGCCCCTCTGTGCATCGCTTTTAATTTTGATTTAAGTATCTGGACGTAACGCTCCGCTAAGCCATTTGTTGCAGGATGACCCGGGACTATAAATTTTTGTACAATTCCATTATCGAAGCAAAAACTTCTAAACTTCGAACTTTGAAAAATGGTAGCATTGTCTGAGACAATAGTTTGAGGAAGGCCATGGGTGGTAAAAATGTCTTGTAGCATTGAAATAGTTTTTTCGGTTGTTGGGAAATCTCTTGTTATACGAATATAGAGCTTCTCTATTGAGCTGGCTATAGTTTTGTTCCGCTTTCGTTAACGAACGGGAAACAAATGCTACTGGGCGTTCTTCTCCATTTACCTCGTGGGACAATACCGCTGCTATGCCGGTTGGGCTGGCATCGCAAGCAAGTGTTACAGGCAATTTTTCATCATAAGGTACTAGTACCCTGTCTGTTAGAATTTCCTTTTTCAACCTATTGAACGATTCATCACACTTGACAGTCCAAACAAATTTCTTGTTTTTCGCCAACAGCTGGCGTAACGGAAATGTAAGTGTTGATACATGTGGAATAAACTTGGCATAATAGGTAACCATACCAAGAAACCTTCTTGTGTCATCTACGTTTTGTGGTTTTGGTAGGTCCATAATCGCTTGTACTTTTTCCTGGCATTTAGAAATTTTAGTGTGACTTACCACGTATCCAAGGTACTTGATTTGATTTTGAAAATATTCGCACTTCTTTTTGTTTAGGTGTATTTTATTCTTACTTATTCAACCTCTCCAGGCATTTGATAAGTCTTTTTTCGCACTGATTCCTGGTTTCCCCATGGACCACAATGTCATCAAAATATGAAATTGTACCTTCTAACCCTTGCAAAATTTGGTCTAAAATTCGGTTAAACTCACTTGGAGCAGTTTTTATTCCGAAGGACAAACGGTTCATGAGGTAAGTACCTCGGTGGGTTGAAATGGTTTGAATTTGTTTACTTTCATCGTCAACCATTACATGTAAATATGCCTTAACACGTCTAACTTACAGAAGTACCTTGAGTTTTTTAAACTGTTGAAAATTTAGTCGATTCTTTTTATAGGATAGTGTGCCGCTTCTAGCTGTGGATTAACTGCGACTTTATAGTCAACGCACAAACGGATATTACCATCAGGTTTCGGTATCACCACCAATGGTGAACCCCAATTACTAGTATTGACTTTTGTTATTATGCCATCACGCTCCAAACTTTCTAGCTCGCGATCCACCTTTTCACGCAATGCGAAAGGCACCTGTCTCTCCTTAATAAACACAGGTTTTGCACCTTTTTGTAATTTCAGACTACAGACCAGTTCAGGAATGCACCCTACTTTCTCCTGAAAAATTTCAGAGAATTGTTGCTCAATTTGTGTTATTGAATTTACTTGATGGTTATTTCCTTGTTCACGCTCGCCTTGATCAATGTCTGCAAGATTAATTTGCAAATGTCGGATCCAGACACGACCCAGCAATGCCGTATGATCTGATGAAACAATATACATTTCCTCGTTTGATGACTTGTTTTTATATTGTACATTAACTTTAACAACTCCTAATGGTACAAAAACATCGCCAGTGTACGCTCGAAAGGCAATATTTGTTTTGTTGATTTTTGCTTTTATATTCAATTTTTTAAAATCTGTCTCCGGCAATAAAGTGAAACCTGCACCCGAATCAACTTCGAATTTTTGATCTTTGTTTTCTATTTTCACTGTTATAAAAAATTTTTGTACATCCACTGATTAAATAACGTTCTTATTGTAAATATCAATGATTTGGTTAACACCAAAATAATCTTCATCACTTGTATACGTTTCAATTGAATTTGATGTATTGTTATATGAGTTGTTGTTCTTGTTTAATTTGTTCTCTTTTATTTTACTTTTGATACATACTTGTTTGACATGACCTGTCTTGCCACATGATTTGCATTTTAGATTTCTTTTGTTTATTGTGCGCTCTGTTGACAAGTGATTGTTACGACCACATCGGAGACACAAACCTTCTATACCTAACTCACCGTAATTTACTCTTGTCTTTGATGTTTGATTTTATACATATGTGCTACGATTACGATTCCTTCCTTTACTGATGAACTGAGCTCTCAAGAAAATATCTGCAACTGACTTTTTGCATTCACACACAAACTCACATTCAATACCTTTTTTTGTAAAGCCGCAACGAATTCTGAAATAGCTTGGTTCTCGTTCTGAACTTCGCTCAAAAAATAATGCTGTTTTACTAAAACATTCTTTTGGGACAGAAATGTGCTTCCAAAAGCGCCACAATATCATCATACTTCAATTGATTTACGTTCTTAGGTGCTGCTAATGTTGTCAACAGCGAATATGTTGATGAACCAATATATTGTACTAATAATTTTGCACACATCTCCTTATCTTGAAAAATCTTTTTGATCTGAAAATGAATTTCCAAACGATCTTAAATTGTTCAATTTTGGGATTAAAAGCATCAAAACTTGTTATAATATTAACAAGCCTCCATTTTAAGGTTATGCACGATTAGATTAGTTCTTAGTTTACCTTCGTCGCCAATCTGTTGTGTTCTTGAAATAATACACGCTGCTTCTTTTGTTTTCTAATAATATTTGAATTCAATATATATATTTATTTCATTATGAAAAACATGAATAATTATTTCATTACACAAAAAAGAAAAAAGAAATGGCAAAGTTTTACACGTGAGCTTACAACGTTAACAAAAGAAAAGGGAAAGCACAAGAATGGAAAAATGTATTATAGAAAATGATACAATGAAATGTCAAATATCAAAAGGATTGCCATGTTCTCAATAATGACATTACATAGTGTTTAATTAATCAATGAAATTGTTAACGTTTTTATAATATGAAATTTTTTCGCAATATTCTAACAAAATTCAAAAAAAAAAAACGGCCACAACTGTTAATATTACCATTTCAACCCAACAATAATTTAAAAAATGTGTAGTGAGATGAACTGTTGGTGGCATTTAAGTGTGGTCAATTAAAATTATCAGTTTTCTATACAAAAGCTCATATACATATAAAAAGTACCTATATTTCTTTTAAAAAACAAAATCTGTCCCTTTTCCCTACGCTAACATATTTTCATAAAAAAAACCTATTTGTAGGGATTTTCCCCTACTATTGGCAACATTGGTTCATAATTTAAATTTTCAGGTTTAGTGGTTTTTAATATTACCATGTTGTTAACACTGCTAAAAAAAGCAAGTAAAAACTTAAGGAAATTCTATTTTTTTACAGATTCATACATTCCAGTTACATTACATTACATTTCTATAACCATTCTTATAACTTTATACATAACAATCTCGATCCGCTATTTCCTGCCGTTTGCTTGCTTGCTTACATTTCGTTACAATCGGCTAACTTAGCCTTTATGAAAAACTTTCTGGTACATAATTAAGTAACGGGATGCTATAAGAAATTGTTGAGATATTAATTCTATAACCATCTGTTTTAACCAATATTTTTTTAATCTATACAAATTGGAATTTTAACAGTTGTTATTAATTAACTTTTTTCATAGGTTATCCATTGTGGCACACAATTGCGTACTACCATATTATTACAATGATTAACATGAATTGTGCTCTTTGGTACATAAACTCCAGAGCCATAAAAGCAGCATCTTATTCTCTTGCTGATTGTTTCCGTCAGGTAAAGTTTTGATAAATTTTTTATAATATTGTTACGTTTTTACCTGTTTAAAAACGATTAAATATGAGTTCGTTGATTGCAAACCAAGTAAAAACAAATATGTGTTTTATTTTAATTAAACTCTCTTTATTGTCCACACTTTCTTATGTGCCACTGTTCACACTTAACCGATACAACATTAATTGCTTGCTATTATTCACACACAACTATTGCTCGCAACCGATATCTTCAAACACGACAATTTAGTTCACACACAACTTCACTCAAGACTGACTCAATTACAACTGACTGTCGTCTGCTTTGTCTTGCCCTTTTATAGTCCAACACGAACAGTACATCAAATGCGGTTTCGCATTCTCGAAAACTATGGCGACTACATTGTTTGTTGTTGCGTATGCTTACTTGTCCATCCCTTTTGCTCTCATGCTTGTTGTTGTTGGTTTATTCGGAAAATGTTCGATGTGTTTGTGAGTGTGTATTTGTGTATTGTGTACACATTGCCTCTTGTTGAGTTTGCGTTATCCATCTCTCTCATACTCATACTGATGTTATTGTTGGTTTATGTATGGTTCGATGTCCATATGTGTTAGTGTAGCTAGTAGCTTTTGTTTATTGTTTTATGTGAAATGATATTAGGTCGTTTCGATCGTTCTTGCGTAACACTGCCGCCCACTTAAGCCTGTTCGTCCCGAATAGTCTCATTATCTCTTTTCCCATATTTTGCCAGTCGCTCTATGTGTACGACCTTCATTTTTGTTCGGGGGCTGTTAGCTTTCTGTATCCTGTACACGACATCGTTTAACCGTTTAATTATTTTTTACGGTCCATCCCAGCTGGTTTGTAGCTTGGAAGATAATCCCTTCTTCCGCTTTGGGTTGTATAGTAGAACCAGTTGTCCCTCTTGGAAGCCCTCCGTGTTTGCTGCACGATCATTCTTGGCTTTCATTCTATCGCTGACCATTTTTATTCGGGTGCGCACAAATTAATGAAGTTCATTTAGGCTTTCTTCTTTACCAGTGGCATTTCTCTCTGTGGCGGGCTTAACTCCAAACTCCAAGTCACCGGGCAGTTTTATCTCAGTCCCAAAAATTACCTTGGCGGGTGATCTAGATGTTGAATCATGGACTGCAGATCGGTACGCCAGTAGAAACCTCGGAATGTGTTTGTCCCAGTCCTTCTGTTGCTCGCTCACTACTTTCCGCAAGTACTCTTCCAGGGTTCGGTTAAATCGCTCTACCATTCCGTCTGACTGTGGGTGAAGCGGCGTTGTTCGAGTCTTCTTAATTCCGTATACCTCACACATTTCTTTGAATACTGCTGACTCGAAATTTCTGCCTTGATCGGAATGTATTTCTATTGGAACCCCGTAGCGGCATACCCAGTTGTTTACAAAAACATTTGCTATCGTGTTCGCCTCTTGTTTGGGTATGGCATACACTTCCGGCCATTTACTGAAGTAGTCCATCACTACGAGCACATATCGGTTTCCGGTATTGCTGATAGGAAAAGGGCCTGCTACGTCCATCGCTATCCGTTCAAAAGGTGCGCCCGAGTTATATTGTTGCAGCTGACCTCGACTTTTTCTTACTGGACCTTTAGCTGCAATGCACTGGGTACAGTTTGCTATCCAGTCCGCCACTGCTTGCTGACATCCAACCCAATAAAAGCGTTGTTTTAGCCTTTCCAGCGTCTTGGTCACTCCAAGATGTCCTCCACTAGCACCATTATGGAACTCCTTTAACACTTCTTTCATCTTGGAGGAAGGCACTACTACTAGGTTGGATGAGGTTTTCACATCAGCGCTTTCCCAAAGTCGATATAGGCACTCATTTATGATCTTTAAGCTGTCCCTTAGTGCCCAATATGCTTTTTTAAGAGGACCTTCTGCGGATATCTCATTTCTTGTAGGTCGTTTGTCCTCCTCCTTCGCTGCTATGATCTTCGCCAATATTGGGTCACTCCTTTGTGCTTGGGACCAGTCTTCGTTGGCTTCAATCCGCGTTAGCCGAATATCGACGATGGATTCCTTTTTCTTAGCTTTCACGCAATGTTTACACTCCAAATTACAAGGTCGGCGTGAAAGAGCATCAGCATTCCCATGTTTTATGGCTCTTCGGTGTTCAATGCTGAAGTCGTAAGTCTGAAGGCGCTCAATCCAACGTGCTAACTGTCCTTCAGTGTTCTTGAATTGCAGCAGCCATCTCAGTGCCGAATGATCAGTCCTTAGCAGAAAATGTTGGCCATACAGATACTTATGGTAATGTTTGATGCACTCCAGCACTGCAAGTAGCTCACGTCGAGTCACACAATAGTTCCTTTCAGGCTTTGACAGTGTCCGACTGTAGTAGCCTACGACTTTCTCTGTGCCATTGATCACTTGGGAAAGTACACCACCAATACCATATCCGCTAGCATCACTGACTAAGATGAATTTTTCTCCTGGGACTGGATACGCCAAAACTGGTGCAGCACACAATAGATCTTTTAGAGTCTGGAAAGCCTTTTCTTGTGACTCACCCCATTGATACACTTTTGATTTCTTGGTGAGCTCATGCAAGCTTGCAGCCACACTAGCAAAGTTAGGCACAAAGCGTCTGTAATATGTGCATAGTCCCAAAAAGCTGCGTAGTTCATGAAGATTCTGGGGACGAGGCCAGTCCTTTACTGCTCGTATTTTATCTTCATCCGTAGAAATTCCATCTGCTGTAACAAGATGTCCCAAATATTTCACCTGTCTTTGGAACAATGCACATTTCTTTACGCTTAATTTTAGTCCAGCCGCTGTTATGCGTTGCAGAACTTCTCCCAAGTTCTGCCCATCACTATTATGTCGTCGTTCCAATGCAGTCACTTGAATACACGTTCCATAAGCCGCTCGAATGTGGCCGGAGCATTACAGAGTCCAAATGGCATAACTTTAAACTGCCATAAGCCGCCGTTCGCACTGAATGCAGTTTTCTCCTTGTCTGCAATATCCACCTGCCAATATCCGCTTTGTAGATCCAATGTGGAGAACCACTTCGTTCCGGCTGGCGTGTCGAGTGTGTCGTCAATTCTAGGTAGCGGGTAACTGTCCTTTTTGGTGACATCATTCAGCTTCCTGTAGTCTACGCAGAATCTTGTACTGCCATCTTTCTTCTTTACTAAGACTACAGGTGACCTCCACGGACCCGATGATGGTTCGATTACACCGCTCCTCTTCATTTCGTCGACTAGCTCTTTGACCTCATTACGCCTCGCCAGCGGTATGCTTCTGGGTGCCTGTTTTATCGGTCTCGCTTCGCCCGTATCAATTTCATGCTTGACCATAGCTGTTCTTCCTTGTCTTCTATTGTTCGTGGCGAAACCGAAAGCATACCTCTTTAGCAGCTTCTTGGCTTTATTTCTCTATGAAGCAGCTAAACCAGCTACCCATTTCTCCACATTTTCACCAAATTCCTTTTGATCCTTGGCTGACATTTCGGCAGGTTGCGGCGATTGTTCGCTGTTTGCTATTACCGCCTCTACTGGAACACATTGGCTCACCTCTGAGTTTTTACTGATGACTTTTTCATGG
This sequence comes from Sarcophaga caerulescens, assembly GCA_927399465.1. Lineage (NCBI taxonomy): Eukaryota > Metazoa > Arthropoda > Insecta > Diptera > Sarcophagidae > Sarcophaga > Sarcophaga caerulescens. Next base: position 82,398,353 of record OV656872.1, on the reverse strand, counting down.
CCTGATAGATTTATCACTCTCACCGGGACTATTCTCTGTTCGTTAGATTTGACGAGGGCCTTTGCTGATATTAAATCCGTCTGTATTTCTGCTGGTTCCACAACCCACAAGCGGTTTTCCTCACAATCTCCCTCCAAACGCCCATATCAGTATTTCACTTTGAGCTGGTAATTTTTGTTGTTCGACAGCAACTATCCTTCTGGCGTGCATTTTATGCTTATATCCGACGTCAAGAGGTATCTCCACATTTCGCCAACTCATTATCTGTTGCCCCATATTCAAATTGATACCATGAGCTATCATAAAGTCGGCACCAATGATAACCTCGTCAACAATATCGGCAAAAATAAAAACGTGGCTTTCGCTGATGTTGGCTATCGTCACCTTCGCCTCTGTTTTTCCGTGGACGGTGGCAGACTCTCCAGTAGCTGTCCGAAGTCTTACATTTCTAAGTGCCTCACACTTCCCCTTTACCACATCTGGTCTGATGATAGACTGCGTCGCACCGGTGTCTATAGTCAAGATGTGTTGTTTGCCATTTATGTAACCGCACGCCGTAAGGTTGCTGTTGTTTTGCTGCATCACTGATATTGAGACTGTGGGGCCCTCGCTTGTGGGAGCCAGCACTTGCCCCTCGGTGCTAGCTCGTTTTAGTTTAACGGGGACTCTTGTGAAGGTGGTTGGTAGTTCGCCCGTTTCTTATTCCTTGATGGTGAGGCGGATCTTGATCTTTTACGTGGCTCTTTACTGTGTCTTTGGAAATGACCACTCTTTCCACAGTTGAAGCACTTAAGTTTAGCCTTTTGTCCGTTTTCTTCCAAAGCTTGCTTCACTATCTCCTTAACTTTAGTTACAAGACATTCATCTTCCTCCACTACTTCCATTTTTCGCACTTTGCTAACTGGTGGTCTTGAGATTGTGCGAGCGGTCTCTTGGGCTAGTGCGAAGGCCACGGTCTCTGCAAAGGTTGTCTTCTGCGTAGAACATACCGCTAGTTTAATGTCAGGGTCGCGTATACCATTGACAAACGCCTCGGTCTTAATGTTGTCTATCAACGGGTGGTTTTCTCCTGGGTATGTAAGCTGCACCAACCTCTCAACTTCCATTGCAAAGTCTTGTAATGACTCCTTTGGCTTTTGCGCCCGGCATCTCAACTCCATGCGGTACAGCTCTCGCTTGTGCTCATCGCCGAATTTCCGCTGTAAGGCCACCATTAATTCGTTATAGTTGTTGCTTCTGCTGGCTGGCATGGTCTCTAGTATCTCTGCTGCTACACCTTTTAACGCCAAAATTAGTTCCAACTTAAATTGGAATCTTAAATTGGAATTTGAAGACGGATAGGGGTGAGCTTCCATCAAAGTAAGGTGTTTTTATCCTGCTTGTACTTTCAGATACGACTCGCACTGGTTCCGGACGCTGGCTCTGGAGGTTGATGATCCTTTCCTCCATCATTACGAGTTTTCCGTCGACGGCCTTTTCCAAATTGTCCACCTTCGCGTCAACGGCCTTTTCTAAATCCGACACCTTTACCTCGACACTGGTAATTCTTCTGCTGAATGACTCACGTATTTCTTGCAGCTTCTCTGTTGTTGCTTCAAATAGCTTTTGGTTTGCAGCATGCATTTGTTTCATCATTTGTTCACTATTTGCTCTAGAAGTTTCTTGTACATCAGCAAGAAGTTTCTGGTTTGCTGCTTGCATCTTCCCATTTTCGGCTCTAGAAGGTTTTTGTGCCTCAGCCAGAAGTTTTTCTTGCATTTTCTGATTTTCGGCTCTAGAAGCTTCGAATAGCTTTTTGTTGTCTTCTTTTCGGGAAGCTTCTTGTTTATCAGCTAATACTTGCATTTTTTCCATCATAGCGGCTAGCAACGAATTTATGTCTATACCGCTAGGGGTTGCAGCGGCCTGTGACTTTCGTTCCTCTTCATCCTCGAACTCGTAGGATTCGATGTCGATGCCATGAAGCTGAAGTTGTTCTCTTAACCGCCTCTGCAGTTCATTCTTCGTGCCCGTTGTTGGCTGCTCTAGTTTACCCAGCTCTCGCTTAAGCCGGTCCACTCTTAATTCGGAGAATTTCATTTCTTTTTTGTTTATTTATTTCTTTTTTTTTTATTATTATTTATTTTCACTTTTGGAATTTGCAATCCCACTTCTGACACCAATTGTTACGTTTTTACCTGTTTAAAAACGTTTAAATATGAGTTCGTTGATTGCAAACCAAGTAAAAACAAATATGTGTTTTATTTTTTTTTTTTTATTTTGTTGTCGAAAGTCCCCGGCCTCACACTAACCCACCCTCACCCGACCGCGGAGGGCTCGTCCCCATTACGTAAGGACACGTACACACTACAGTCCGGACTATAGCGGGTTAGGGAAAAGTAAAGGCAACGACAACATAAATCAGCTACAGAACTTAATCACAAGCTGAATAAAGCAACAATAAACCATAACTACCTAAGAAAAGAACGAGAATATATTTTTCTATAATAATTTACAAATTAATGGCAGCATATAAGCTACGTTTAATATTACAAACAGTACAATTAAAATCAATAAAATCATAATACATGTTAAAATCATTACATAATCTACGAAAAGGAAAATTACAACCATAGTTTGTTCTATAAAAATCTAAGAAAAAAGGACGATAGTGCCGTGAAAATCTTGCTGGAATACTGAAATTTAGGTTACAAAGCAAAAACTCGGAATCGATATCACCTTTAACCAGATTATAGACAAAACAAACGCCTAACACAGCCCTTCTACGTTCCAAAGTTGAAAGTTTTATCAGACCTAATCTAGCCTCATAAGATGGAAACCCATTGGCATAATCCCATCCTAAACCACGTAAACAGAATAATAAAAACTGCTTCTGCACGGACTCTATTGAATCACTATGACAACGATAGCATGGATTCCAAATAACAGACGCGTACTCCAAAATAGGCCTAACAAGTGAAATGTATAGCAGTCTTGTTATATAAGGATCAGTGAATTCCTTAGCCCATCTTTTCACAAAACCAAGAACAGCCCGAGCCTTGCCAATCACCATACTAATATGATCAATAAAAGACAGTTTAATATCCAATAATACTCCCAAATCAAGAAATGAAGTAACAGTTTCCAAAGGGCAAGAATTAATCACATAAGTGGACGAAACTACGTCCCCGCGAGAGAAAACCATGCACTTACACTTTCTCAAGCTAAGATCCATCAAATTAGTCCCGCACCAAGTTACAAAGGAATCAATATTTTGCTTAAGAACAGCCAGACCATGGTCATCATCAAAAGTATAAAATAATTTAACGTCGTCAGCATACATCAGAATATTACAATCAGAATTTTAATTAAACTCTCTTTATTGTCCACACTTTCTTATGTGCCACTGTTCACACTTAACCGATACAACATTAATTGCTTGCTATTATTCACACACAACTATTGCTCGCAACCGATATCTTCAAACACGACTATTTAGTTCACACGCAACATCAATCAAGACTGACTCAATTACAACTGACTGTCGTCTGCTTTGTCTTGCCCTTTTATAGTCCAACACGAACAGTACATCGAACGTTCTTGAAGAAGAACGTTCGCGGTTTCGCATTCTCGAAAACTCTATGGTGACTACTTTGTTTGTTGTTGCGTATGCTTACTTGTCCATCCCTTTTGCTCTCATGCTTGTTGTTGTTGGTTTATTCGGAAAATGTTGGATGTGTTTGTGAGTGTGTATTTGTGTATTGTGTACACATTGCCTCTTGTTGCGTTCGTTTATGTTGAGTTTGCGTTATCCATCTCTCTCATACTCATACTGATGTTATTGTTGGTTTATGTATGGTTCGGTGTACATATGTGTTAGTGTAGCTAGTAGCTTTTGTTTATTGTTTTTATGTGAAATGATATTAGGTCGTTCCAATCGTTCTTCCGTAACAATATAATGAGTGAAAAACTATTCTTGTCTGAAAAGAAAAAAAATTTTAAGAGAACTATCATCTTTGCAATCGTTGTCATTTTTCCCTTAATAAACTTGTCTTTTTAAAGACAAAAATAAAAAATTTAATAATTTTTAGGGGGAAGGAATGTGAGTTTAGGAATTAAGTAACATTAAATAACAAATTCAAATTTACAAATCTAGTAAAGGACTTTGACTTTGAAATAAAATACATTTCGAACAAAAAAATACTTTTCTAGATATCAATAAAATCAAATACTCATTTTGTTGAATTTGTATTGGACTTTATGACATGACTTTAGAATAAAACTGAAATTAAAATGAATAGATAATAACATATATTTGAGCTCAAAATATACAATTTGAATATTAAATTAAATTAAATTTTAAATCTAATTACTTTATATATATTAGTTATATATATTAATTAATATATATATATTATATATATATATTAATATATATTAAAAAAATATATGTAGGTAGGAGTGAGCGGGAAGGCAAATTAAAAATAAAAAATTTTTAAGAGATTGTGATAAACAAAAGTAATTAGATTTAAAATGATCTTTATTTTTCGCACGTCCCCGGCCTCACACTAACCCACCCTCACCCGACCGCGGATTGCTCGTCCCCATTACGTAGAGACACGTACACGCTACAGTCCGGACTGTAGCGGGTAAGGGAAAAGTAATGGCACCGAGAACATAAAACAGCTACAGAACTTAATCACAAGCTGAATAAAGTAACAATAAACCGGAACTACATAAGACAAGCACGAAAATACATTTTTATATAATAATTTACAAATTAATGCCAGCTATAAGCTACGTTTTATATTACAAATACTACAATTAAAATCAATAAAATCATAATATAAGTTAAAATCATTACATAATCTACGAAAAGGAAAATTACATCCATAGTTCATTCTATAAAAATCTAAAGAAAGAGGACGATAGTGCCGTGAAAATCTTGCTGGAATACTGAAATTCAGGTTACAAAACAAAAACTCAGAATCGATATCACCTTTAACCAGATTAAAAACAAAACAAACCCCTAAAACAGCCCTTCTACGTTCTAAAGTTGGAAGTTTTATCAAACCTAATCTAGCCTCATATGACGGAAACCATTGGCACAATCCCATCCTAAGCCACGGTACCGGTATTGTTGTGACAGAAATACAAACCTTTTAATTTATATTATTTCTCTTCTCAAATTAATGGAAAATAAATTGTTCTCTTACATGGTATAGTGCATAAAATACTACCCACGTTAAATCTTCTCTTATATGTACTAGAATTCACACATAATTTAATATTTGTTTTCTTATAAAACTCAGTTAATATTTTTTAATTTTATTTATACATATAAATATTATTTATAAAGAAGTTTCCAATTTTAAAAATGTGTATTATTCATACACCTACTCAAAATAATATACTATACACCTTATTGTGAAATGTTAAAGTAATGTTAACTTTGAAAATTCCCAATAAAACGCGGCCGGTATTTTTTCTATTAAAATTACATCTAGCAACGTCAATAAAATGAAAAATATGGCAAGTATATGCATTCATTTCGACTAGAGATGAGCGATATTTTCAAAACTGTGATTTAATCACGGTGATTGATAATTCACTGGTAACTACAGTGATTGATATTGCCAAATAACAGTCACTAATAAGGTCGTTCTTTCAAAATTGTTACATACTCAAATTTATTTCATTTTATTTTGAGCGAGGCAGAATTACTCGTAGATGATGCTGATTATTTACTTTTGTCTTTTATACATGAACTTTCTGTGAAACTTAATTGTCAAACTTCATAAAAAAAATTACATTAAAAATAATAACATTGATGACACCACTTTGATTTTGTTTAGTAGTCTTTTCGTAGTATGTACATATCTAGTTGTCTCTTTCTTACGACTTAATAAAATACGTTATTGTCATTATTGTATTATTGGAATACTGTGATCACAATCACTGTTTTAAAGAACAGTGATTAAAAAATCACGTTCACTGAGAACAACGTTTTTCAAAAATCACTGGATCGCTCATCTCTAATTTCGACATAAAAAGGGAAATTCCGTTAAGCTGGTAGAAAGTTATTGATCATAATAATAGATACACTTGACTTTTTTATAATTAAATTCTTGTGTCATATTTGTTTGTGTATGTACATATATGTGAAACGGTAAGAATAACTTTATTTTGTTTAAAAAACTATAAATATTTTAAAGAATAGTATGGGACGAAACTATCATTGCACCGAAGAGGAGAGGAACATTGTTCAAATCATGAGAAATTACGGAAAGTCGTTGAGAGAGATAGCGAAAAGCTTAGGAAGGTCCTTACGCTTAGTGCAAAATGCTTTAAGTAAAAGACTAATTAAAGAATCTCGTGGTAGAACAAAGAAAGCAAGCCCGGAAACAGATAGATAGGATAATTGTACACAGTAAAAAGTTTTTGGGTAATTTTTACACCAGGCTGGTGTTTATATATAACAAACCCAAAAATGAATTAAATTCACACCAGTATAGCATGAATTTAAAGAGTCTAAATGAGAGATATAGATTATTGTAGGTTAGGTCGGAGTGGTAGCTCTGATGTCACAAAGCTCACTTGAGCACGCATAGCGGCCCGTTGTGATGCCACGGGTGAACGCAGTCCCTGTACTGACCAAGTTCCACCACAATGTAGTAGTATTGATTTGTACTCATTTTTTCCGAGCATTAAAATAACATTAAAATGGAATAGGTTTCATTATACCTTCGGTATTCAAATTAAACTACCGTAATATATAAATAATATGTTAAAAGAATTGATGTTACACCGAATCGTATAATTTGTATACCCTTTAAAGTGTTATTTTGTATATAAATAAGAATTGTATTCATACCATCGCGAATGAATAGTATTCTTCAGTAGGTGTAAATTTTGATACCCCACTGAATAAATTGTTTGCATGACTGGTGTTGCTTATAACCTAGACAGAATTAATATAATACCATGTTTGTAAAATTTCACTGCTTAAAATAAAACAAATTTTATTGCATTTTGTTATTTTTATTTTTTAAATTAATCTTAAATTAGATAATACAATTCTACTTATTGTTCTAGAATATCGGGTGTTAATACAATGCCAACACAATTGCTGTTCTCCACTTTAAATGCCGGGAACAATTGTATAATGGCTTCAGCTAAGGCAATCTTGTCCTCGCGTTTTGGATAATTGCCACTTCGTTGACGCAAAAAGTTTATAGCTTCACGTACCAAACATCGTCGGAAAGAGTCACTCAGGGTTTTTTTTAGCTGAATATTCATTTAATATTGCAGAATAATCACCATTTTTAAGATAAGATTCCAATTCCTGCAATAAAAACGCTATATTAAAATTGAAGTGAATGAACAAAATTTTACTTTACCTTTTTAATGTTTATACTTTTGGTTGTTGTGCCGTCTAAGCAAAACTCGACAAAAAAAACTGCTGCTGCATCTATATTGCGAAATTATTCCTGGGAGCTCTTCAAAATCAATTTCGGCACCGTCGCGATCTTTAAATTGCAGCTCTTTTCCTTCTACTTCTAAATTCAGCTTGTTTATTACTAAAGATGTAAAAAAATATCTGAGATTCACATGGACAATTTGGTGCATAGCGTTACCGTAAAAATGTCTCTAATATCTTGGTAGACTCAATATAGATTTTGTTGCTTTTAGGCCATATCAATAAATTAAACTTGTAATCAGTACTTACCTGAAATTATTATTCCATTTGGAGTGAATTCCTCACTTTCTGGATCACAAATTTTTACAATAAAAAATTTTCCACCACTTTTAATTTTTACATACATACTGAAATGCAAATTGTCTTTAAATGAATTAGCTTTTCCACACTTTTAAACCACATGGAATAAAAAGCATTAATTTAATACTATTAACGGTATTAATTGTTGAATTAATTGAAACAGAGAGGGCTTTAATTCTTTTTAGGTGTTATTTGTAAACTTAAAAGAATAATATTATTAAAAGAGAGAATTTTTATTCTTTTTTGGTATTATGTTTTAATATAACTAAAGTACTAAAATAAAGAGAGAAATATTTTTAATGCCTGTTTCGGTATTAAATATATTCGACAAGGAATATATTTTTTTCAATTAAAAAACGAAATTCAACTTTTGGTATTATTTTTATTCCAAGTAATTATTAAAAAAGTCGCACAATTCTTTTTAGGTTTCACGTATAAACTATTTTGGAATTAATTTTGAATTTAATTCTAAAATAATATATAATGAAAACCGCTGAGTTTTAAAATGAAACCCAGACTTTTTACTGTGTATTGGCAAAAATGACCCTTTCAAATCATCAAAGGCTATTTCCGCTGAGATTGATGATGAAATCAGTACAGCAACAGTTCGTCGTCTTGTGCAAGCGAATTTTCCAGGAAAAATTGCCAGAATTTTGCTAACGCGAAAACAGAACGTAAATATGAGGTTAGAGTTTGCTATAAAGGGCAATTACTTTGGTGCGGGAATGATGGCGAAATATCTTATGGAGCGATGAAACAAAAATAATTTGTTTGGAAACTACTGTTAAAAATGTCCGTCGACCTAAGGGAAAAAATTTCTCGTAAAATTTACGAAAAAAAACAAAGGGAATATAATGGTTTTGGGATGCTTTTCATGGAATAGTATTGAAAACACAATAGTATTTGAAAACACAATGTAGGCAGACGGGTTCAGGGATGGAAAAAAACTGGAAAATGTTATGCTGCCATATGCATCAAATGCCATTATTATAGACATTTCACGGGATAATGACCCCAAACACAGTCCAAGACAGGTTGAAAGTTGGTTCTCATAAATAACGTTCGAATTTTCGCCAAGCCATTCTACGGTTTTAAATCCCATAGAGAACTTATGAAATGAACTAATAAAGACAAAACTATCGAAAGAAGCTTTTGAAAAAAAGGATGATGTATGGGAGAAAACACAAAAAATATGGCACGACATCCCCTTGGAGACTTGCAACGTTCTTTGGTTTCACATACATAATTGGTCATTACAACCCTTCAGTCAGGATTACGACCTAGTTTCTCACACCACTTACGTTGTGTGTGTTAATGTTATACATGAGTGAGAGAGAGAGAGATCTTTAGTTTCAAGCAACTGAAAAATTTCAATAATTGCTGAGCTATCATACAAGGTAATCTGTTTTGATGCATATTTAAAATTTTATTTAAGCAGAAATGCAGTTTTAGGGGTGTAATATAAAGATAGTAGTCCCGTTTCTAAAGAGATCATGTAATTAAGAGATGAGGCAGGTGAGTTGAGCATTTTTGAAGAAACAAAATTGTTTATCCACGTTATCATATTTTATGTAACCCCAGACTGGTGCAGCATATATCATAATTCAGCGAAAGGCTGATTGAAATATTCTAAATTTATTATTTTTAGAGATTTTCGGAGGGTTTATACATTTTACACCATGTTGAGTTAATGGCCAGTTTCGACGCAAACAGTTTATTTATCAAATACTTAAAAGATAAGTTATAGTTAATGTCCACACCAAGACATTGTTAACTGTTAACGATTTCAATAGCAGATTTTAACTTCTGATTCTTAGATATTCTGGTTCTTCGCCGAAATACCACAACGTTTGACATATTCAAATTAAATGTCAAACTCTACTTTAACCAATATTTATGTAACGCATTTAATTTTAAGAATACGATATTTGAAAAATTCGAAAAGCGTTTTAATTATAGGACAAGAAATTATATTAATTCCTGCGTATTTCCTCTTTGCATGTTTTTAGGCAAAGGAAGTCGCCGTAGTCTAGTAGGTAGTGTGTTGGCTTATTAGACGTAAAGCCCGTGTTCTAGAGTTGGGTTCGTTAGCTCTTTTGAGTGTTCGCTCTTTCTAGTTCAGTTCTCTTTAATGAACTAGGTCGTTCTTTTAGTTCAGTAGTTCTTTCTCAATTTCACTTATATTTAAACTGATGTAAACAATGTAAATTTATATCAACTTATTGAATAAAATAAGAACATATTCATAAAGTGATTTTTCATTTTAAATAAAGCGTTTTATTTAACATTTATTCATTTTTATTAATTCATTTATGTGCTTAAAGCACTTGTAGCACGACCCTACTGCTGTTTATGCCAACACAATGTTCTGTACGGCTAATGATCATTAACGACACAACATGTATAAACAAATGAATATCAAATAACATAAGTGACTGTGTCACTAGCATAATTCTGGGACATTGACTCTCGCTGCTTTTAACGCGTGCTCAAGCCTTCAATGCATGTTGTTGTTGTTGTGTATTCTCCGCTGGCTAGCGTGGGAATTATGCTTTGCTTGCATTACTGGTGTTGGACTGAAGGCTTGGTTCGTGTTACATACACACAAACCCATATATTATTAATCGATAGAATATAGGTCACTAGAACATATGTAATAAGTTAAGAATTATATAGAATTAAGGGAGTTGACTCGAAATTGTCGAATCAGCTAAAATATTGTATAAAACAGGAAATTATTCCCATAGCAAGATCAATTGAATAAAGCATACAGAGCTCTTCAGTTGAGCTCTTAGAAATTGCTAAATTACATTCTTTTATTTTTCATCTTTACATGGCGATCCTGCCATAATCTTGAAGTGCTCGCAACTAAAAAGCACCAAGATTAAAGGCACAAGAGTGCAACAAATATTGCACCAGCATAATATCAATTTTGTCCTGGCGGATCAGCCGAAACGATCCGCCAGTTGCGCAGAAGGAAGAAACTGTCTGGCCCATAGACAGTGGAGCTAAGGAAGCATGACCCATGAGACGTCAGCACCACTATATATATACTTCATTTGCTGCAGATAATTTTACCGCTGAAGGACGAGTACCCCAAGAATGAAGAAGAGCCTCAGGAATAAAATCTGTTAAGCCGTCACCCAAAATGAAATTACAACTGTGCCAAGACAACCCAAATCCTCCAACAAAAAGGAATAAAGTATTTTTTTTTGGTATGGTATTAAAAAACAAAGAGAAAACAAAAATTCTAGTTTAGCTTAAAAAAGTGGAGCGTTCCAGCCGCACCCATAGGCCAGAAAGCGTTAACCGCTCTTGGCAAAAAGTTCTTTTATTCAAAATTTTATATTAAATATTAAAAAAAAAAAATTTTTTTTTGATTTTATGATTTTATAAAACTATTTGCAATTTTCTTATTGGAAAAATTAAATTGTCTAAAATTTTAATACAAAAATTAAACAATTTTTTTTTTCAAAAATTAATTTATAAATTTATATTGTAATAAGAGGACAATAAATATAAAAAACAATAATAATAATAACTTTTGTTAGTAAAGATTAAGATATTTGGACCTTTGTGGTAGGAAAAATTAAGTTACAGCATAAAGAGCTCTTCAGTTGAGCTCTTAGAAATTGCTAAATTAAATTCTTTTATTTTTCATCTTTACACACTTTTTAACTAAAATTACTTAACTAACTAACAAAAAAAAACACAAAATTATTTAAATATATACACATATTTATAAGGATATTAGAAAAAAAAATTAACTTTTGTAAATCTTAACTTATAGGGACATCAAAAAACAAAAATCAAATAAATACAAAAAATAGAAATTAATAGGAATTCAGTCTATAGCGTTTTATTTAACATTTATTCATTTTTATTAATTTACTAGCAGATTGTACCCGGCGTTGCGCGGGTTATATAGTTTGTATTAGTTTAAAAAATGAAAAATGTTTTTAAATTAAAAAAAAAAACAGTGATTATTTGAAACCGGTTTGGAAACCGGTTTGGAAACCGGTTTCTTAAAAAATGCAATTTTTCAAATTATTCGGAAACAACCCAGTTTTTTGAATACTATAAGTCCTAAATATAAATACACTCAATTTGCCCGTTTTTCGCCCCTTTCCCCCTTTTTGGACCACTTTTGGTTCAACTTTATAAACGGAACACCTCCAATAGCTATTTGGGAAACTTAACCAAGCTAATTCGTAAAAAATTACCTTTTAAACAGATAAAATACAGCAGTTATGCATAAAAGAACTAATTTTTGCCCATTTTTTCTCCCTTTGCCCCATTTTTTCTCCCCTTTTGGTCAAAATTTTGAAAAGATTTGTAGCCTATAACCCGCACCGACAAAAGCTCGATCTATATCCCAAGTTTCAAGAAAATCGGTCCAGGCGTGATTGGCTAACAAACAAACCAACAAACAAACAAAAAAACAGACTTACAGAAAGATTTATAATATTGTTACGCAAGAACAAACGAAACGACCTAATATCGTTTAACAATAAAAACAATAAGCAAAAAGCCACAAAAAAAAACAAAGACCATGAGCATGAAAGAGATAGAAAACGCAAGCACAACGAACAAGAGGCAATGTGTACACAATACACAAATACACATTAACAAATACATCAAACATCTTCTAAATAAACCAGCAACAATAAACAATGTAGTCGCAAAAGAATTCTCGCGAAGGCGAGAACGCGAACCTTCTACCTCGAGAACCATCATCAGACTGAAGACGTTCGCATATAAAAGGGCAAGACAAGGCAGGCAGTGAGTCAGTTGTAATTGAGTCAGTATTGAGTGAAGTTGCGCGTGAACTAAATAGTCGTGTTTGAAGATATCGGTTGCGATCAATAGTTGTGTGTGAATAATAGCAAGTAATTATTGTTGTATCGGTTAAGTGTGAACAGTGGCATATAAGAAAGTGTGGACAATAAAGAGAGTTTAATTAAAACAAGACACATATTTGTTTTTACTTGGTTTGCAATCAACGAACTCATATTTAAACGTTTTAAAAAAGGTAAAAACGTAACAATTGGTGTCAGAAGTGGGATTGCAAAATCCAAAAGTGAAAATAAAAAAAAATAAAAAAAAAAATAAATAAAATGAAACTCTCCGAATTAAGAGTGGACCGGCTTAAGCGAGAGCTGGGTAAACTAGAGCAGCCAACAACGGGCACGAAGAATGAACTGCAGAGGCGGTTAAGAGAACAGCTTCAGCTTCAGGGCATCGACATCGAATCCTACGAGTTCGAGGATGAAGAGGAATGAGAGCTACAGGCCCCTGCAACGCCCAGCGGTGTCGACATAAATTCGTTGCTAGCCGCTATGATGGAGAAAATGCAAGTAGCAAACCAGAAACTTCAGTGTCGAGGTAAAGGTGTCAGATTTGGACGGGAAACTCGTAATGATGGAGGAAAAGATCAACAACCTCCAGAGCCAGCGACCGGAACCAGTGCGAGTCGTATCCGAAAGTACCGGCAGGATAAAACCACCTTGCTTTGATGGTAGCTCACCCCTCTCCGTATTCAAGTTCCAATTCGAGACGGTAGCCAGCAGGAACGGATAGGACGATGAGGAAAAGGCCTTGGAACTAATTTTGGCGTTAAAAGGTGTAGCAGCCGAGATACTAGAGACCATGCCAGCCAGCAGTAGAAACAACTATAACGACTTAATGGTGGCCTTACAGCGGAAATTCGGCGATGAGCACAAGCGAGAGCTGTACCGCATGGAGTTGAGATGCCGGGCGCAAAAGGCAAACGAGTCATTACAAGCCTTTGCAATGGAGGTTGAGAGGTTGGTGCAGCTTACATACCCAGGAGAAAACCACCCGTTGATAGACAACTTTAAGACCCAGGCGTTTGTTAATGGAATACGCGACGAAGACATCAAATTAGCGGTATGTTCCACATAGAAGGCAACCTTTGCAGAGACCGTGGCCTTCGCACTAGCCCAGGAGACCGCTCGCACCATTTCTAGACCACAAGTAAGCAAAGTGCGAAAAATGGAAGTAGTGGAGGAGGAAGAATGCAGTTTTAATAAATTTAAAGAGATGTTGAAGCAAGTTTTGGAAGAGAGTGGACAAAAGGCTAAATTTAAGTGCTTCAACTGTGGAAAGAGTGGTCATTTCCAAAGACACTGTAAAGCGCCTCGTAAAAGATCAAGATCCGCCTCACCATCAAGGAATAAGAAACGGGCGAACTACCAACCACCTTCACAAGAGTCCCCGTTAAACTAAAACGAGCTAGCACTGAGGGGCAAGTGCTGGCTCCCACAAGCGAGGGCCCCACAGTCCCCATATCAGTGATGCAGCAAAACAACAGCAACCTTACGGCGAGCGGGTACATAAATGGCAGACAACACATCTTCACTATGGACACCGGTGCGACGCAGTCTATCATCAGACCAGATGTAGTAAAGGGGAAGTGTGAGGCACTTAGAAATGTAAGACTTCGGACAGCTACTGGAGAGTCTGCCACCGTCCACGGAAAAACAGAGGCGAAGGTGACGATAGCCAACATCAGCGTAAGCCACGTCTTTATTGTTGCCGATATTGTCGACGAGGTTATCATTGGTGCCGACTTTATGATAGCTCATGGTATCAATTTGAATATGGGGCAACAGATAATAGGTTGGCGAAATGTGGAGATACCTCTTGACGTCGGATACAAGCATCAAGTGCACGCCAGAAGGATAGTTGCTGTCGAACAACAAAAACTACCAGCTCAAAGTGAATCACTGTTATGGGCTCGTTTTGAGGGAGATTGTGAGGAGAACCGCTTGTGGGTTGTGGAACCACCAGAAATACAGACGGATTTAATATCAGCAAAGGCCCTCGTCAAATCCACAGAACAGAGAATAGTCCCGGTGAGAGTGCTAAATCTATCAAGCAACGAAAAAGTCATCTGTAAAAACTCAGAAGTCGGTCAATGTGTTCCAGTAGAGGCGATAATAAACAGCGAACAATCGCCGCAAACTGTCGAAATGTCAGCCAAGGATCAAAAGGAGTTTGGTGAAAATGTGGAAAAATGGGTAGCAGGCTTAGCAGCTCCAGAGAGAAATAAAGCCAAAAAGCTGCTAAAGAGGTATGCTTTCGCTTTCACCACGAACAATAGAAGACAAGGAAGAACAGCTATGGTCAAGCATGAAATTGATACGGGCGAAGCGAGACCAATAAAACAGGCACCCAGAAGCATACCGCTGGCGAAGCGTAATGAGGTCAAAGAGCTCGTCGACGAAATGAGGAGCGGTGTAATCGAACCATCATCGGGTCCGTGGAGCTCACCTGTAGTCTTAGTAAAGAAGAAAGATGGCAGTACAAGATTCTGCGTAGACTACAGGAAGCTGAATGATGTCACCAAAAAGGACAGTTACCCGCTACCGAGAATTGACGACACACTCGACACGCTAGCTGGAACGAAGTGGTTCTCCACATTGGATCTTCAAAGCGGATATTGGCAGGTGGAGATTGCAGACAAGGACTAAGAGAAAACTGCATTCAATGCGAACGGCGGCTTATGGCAGTTTAAAGCTATGCCATTTGGACTCTGTAATGCTCCGGCCACATTCGAGCGGCTTATGGAACGTGTACTCAAGGGACTGCATTGGAAAACTTGCCTGGTGTACCTCGACGACATTATAGTGATGGGCAAAACTTTCGACGAACACCTCAAAAACCTGGGAGAAGTTCTGCAGCGAATAACAACGGCTGGACTAAAATTAAGCGTAAAGAAATGTGCATTGTTCCAAAAACAGGTGAAATATTTGGGGCATCTTGTTACAGCAGATGGAATATCTACGGATGAAGATAAAATACGAGCAGTAAAGGACTGGCCTCGTCCCCAGAATCTTCATGAACTATGCAGCTTTTTGGGACTATGCACATACTACAGACGCTTTGTGCCTAACTTTGCCAGCGTGGCTACAAGCTTTCATGAACTCACCAAGAAATCGAAAGCGTATCAATGGGGTGAGTCACAAGAAAAGGCGTTCCAGACATTAAAAGATCTATTGTGTGCTGCACCAGTTTTGGCGTATCCAGTCCCAGGAGAAAAATTCATTTTGGACAGTGATGCTAGCGGATATGGTATTGGTGGTGTACTTTCCCAAGTGGTCAATGGTACGGAGAAAGTAGAAGGCTACTATAGTCGCACACTGTCGAAGCCGGAACGAAATTATTGTGTGACCCGACGTGAACTACTTGCAGTGCTGGAGTGCATAAAACATTATCACAAGTACCTGTATGGCCAACATTTCCTGCTAAGGACTGACCATTCCGCACTGAGATGGCTGCTGCAATTTAAGAACCCTGAAGGACAGTTAGCACGTTGGATTGAGCGCCTCCAGACTTACGACTTCAGCATTGAACACCGAAGAGGCATAAAACATGGTAATGCTGATGCTCTCTCACGCCGACCTTGTAATTTGGAGTGTAAACATTGCGTGAAAGCTGAGAAAAAGGAATCCATCGTCGATATCCGGCTAACGCGGATTGAAGACAACGAAGACTGGTCCCAAGCACAAAGGAATGACCCAATATTGGCGAAGATAATAGCAGCGAAAGAGGAGGATAAACGACCTACAAGAAATGAGATATCCGCAGAAGGTCCTCTTACAAAATCATATTGGGCACTATGGGACAGCTTAAAGATCATAAATGGGTGCCTATATCGACTTTGGGAAAGCGCTGATGGCAAGACCTCATCCAACCTATTGGTAGTGCCTTCCTCCAAAATGAAAGATGTGTTAAAGGAGTTCCATAATGGAGCCAGCGGAGGACATCTTGGAGTGACAAAGACGCTGGAAAAGCTAAAACAACGCTTTTATTGGGTTGGATGTCAGCAAGCAGTGGCGGACTGGATTGCAAACTGTACCCAGTGCATTGCAGCTAAAGGTCCAGTAAGAAGAAGTCGAGGTCAGATGCAACAGTATAACTCAGGCGCACCTTTCGAGCGGATAGCGATGGACGTAGCAGGCCCTTTTCCAGTCAGCAATGCCGGAAACCGATATGTTCTCATGGTGATGGACTATTTAAGCAAATGGCCGGAAGCGTATGCCATACCCAATCAAGAGGCGAGCACAATAGTAAGCGTTTTTGTGAACAACTGGGTATGCCTCTACGGGGTTCCAATGGAGCTACATTCCGATCAAGGAAGAAATTTCGAGTCAGCTGTATTCAAGGAAATGTGTGAAGTATACGGTATTAAGAAGACTCGAACGACGCCACTTCATCCACAGTCTGACGGAATGGTAGAACGGTTTAATCGAACCCTGGAAGAGTACTTGCGGAAAGTAGTGAGCGAGCAACAGAAGGACTGGGACGAACACATTCCAAAATTTCTACTGGCGTACCGATCTGCAGTCCATGATTCAACATCTAGATCGCCCGCCAAGGTAATTTTTGGGACTGAAATAAAACTGCCCGGTGACTTGGAGTTTGGAGTTAAGCCCGCCACAGAGAGGGATGCCACTGGAAAAGAAGAAAGCCTAAATGAACTTCATCAATTTGTGCGCACCCGAATAAAAATGGTCAGCGATAGAATGAAAGCCAGGTATGATCGTGCAGCAAACACGGAGGGCTTCCATGAGGGACAACTGGTTCTACTATACAACCCAAAGCGGAAGAAGGGATTATCTCCCAAGCTACAAACCAGCTGGGATGGTCCGTACAAAATAATTAAACGGTTAAACGATGTCGTTTACAGGATACAGAAAGCTAACAGCCCCCGAACAAAAATGAAGGTCGTACACATAGAGCGACTGGCAAAATATGGGAAAAGAGATAATGAGCCTATTCGGGACGAACAGGCTTAAGTGGGCGGCAGTGTTACGCAAGAACAAACGAAACGACCTAATATCGTTTAGCAATAAAAACAGCAAGCAAAAAAAAAAAAAACAAAGACCATGAGCATGAAAGAGATAGAAAACGCAAGCACAACGAACAAGAGGCAATGTGTACACAATACACAAATACACATTAACAAATACATCAAACATCTTCTAAATAAACCAGCAACAATAAACAATGTAGTCGCAAAAGAATTCTCGCGAAGGCGAGAACGCGAACCTTCTACCTCGAGAACCATCATCAGACTGAAGACGTTCGCATATAAAAGGGCAAGACAAGGCAGGCAGTGAGTCAGTTGTAATTGACTCAGTATTGAGTGAAGTTGCGTGTGAACTAAATAGTCGTGTTTGAAGATATCGGTTGCGATCAATAGTTGTGTGTGAATAATAGCAAGTAATTATTGTTGTATCGGTTAAGTGTGAACAGTGGCATATAAGAAAGTGTGGACAATAAAGAGAGTTTAATTAAAACAAGACACATATTTGTTTTTACTTGGTTTGCAATCAACGAACTCATATTTAAACGTTTTTAAAAAGGTAAAAACGTAACAATATATATTAGGATTTATGTGCTTGAAGCACTTTTTAACTAAAATTACTTAACTAACTAATAATAACAAAAAAAAAACACAAATTTATTTAAATATATACACATATTTATAAGAATATTAGAAAAAATAAAAAAATTCAGCTTTTGTAAACTTATAGGGACATGAAAAAACAAAAATAAAATACAGGTAGGCCTCGCTTAGCACGTACTCTTTTTAACACGGCCTCGGTCTAACGCGATTCACATTTTGGTTCACATTTTCGGTTAACACTAAAAAAGCCTCGGTTGTGCGCGGTTTACAAAAATCTTTCTAATGATCAGACAAAGATAACAGATTTTTTTAAAGAAAAAAGTAGCAACATTGAATCACTACAAAAGCGTCCACGTCGGATAGATCTATCAAGTGATGAAGATTAAATTTTATGGTTATGTATTTTTATTTTTTTTTAATATTACTGTCGTGAAATATTTTTTTTAATATTTCGAGAATTATTAAGTTAACTGAATGTAATATTTTTCTTTTTATGCTATATGGATTAACATGTACGTATATATTATTAAAAAAAAAACTAAAATTAATAAAATTTGCTTTTTTGAAAACCATGGAACGTAACCCCTCTTTTTGTATTGGTTTCTTGTATCGCTTAACACGATTTTGCTTAACACGGTATTTTCATGGAACGTAATCCACGTGTTCAACGAGGCCTACCTGTATGTATAAAAAACAGAAATTAATAGGAATTCAGTCTATAGCGTTTTAATTAACATTTATTCATTTTTATTAACTGATTTATGTGCTTGAAGCACTTTTTAACTAAAATAACTTAACTAACTAACAAAAAAAAAAACACAAAATTAATTAAATATATACACATATTTATAAGGATATTAGAAAAAAATTCAGCTTTTATAAATCTTTACTTATAGGGACATCAAAAAACAAAAATAAAATATGTATAAAAAACAGAAATTAATAGGAATTCAGTCAATTGGAATTTATTATTAATTATTCATTAATTTAATTAAAAAAGAGTATATAAATAAATCTAGAAGTTCAAATACACTGAAGATGTACATACATATATAAAAATGTAAATATGATGTATATATAATGCATATATAAATTATATTTATATTTTTCTTATAAAGTTAATAGTAAAAGTTATATATACAAAGAAAATTAAGTGGCTCACATGTTATTTTGTAAAAACACAAGAGTGGATACCTTATTTAGTTTGATGAGGGTCCTTCTTTCATTTATTATTTGTCCTGTTGCTGAAAAAATACGCTCACATGGTACCGATGTGGCTACTATGCAAAGGCGTTTTAAAGCATACATGTAAACCCTTGGATACAAATGCTTGCGTTCACTCCACCACGCAAGAGGATCTTTTTTTCTTTCCAGGTACTCCTCGTTCAGGTACTTATCGAATTCTCTGATTCCAGCAGCAAGGTTGTTGTCGGATTTTGTAATTCGGCTGAAGTTCACGTCGAATTTTTTCCAAATATTTTTTTGTTGAACTTCAACAATATTTCCTTCCGTATTAGGTACTTCAGAGGTATTTGGTAGTCTAATTTGGCCGATTCTGTTGCGCAATAATTTTACGGCGTTTTCGTATGAGCTGTCATTCTTAAATCCTAATTTTTTAAATCTGGGATCTAGGATTGTGCTCTCTGCGTATAAACTACTTCGTTCTAGTTCACCAAAACGATTAGTAATTTCTCTTTTCATCACGGAAATCAGTATTTTTATTTGAGTTTTAGTTGGGTTAAAATCGGCAATCACACTCTCTAACAGATTACACAAAACTAAAACTTTTGACAGGGTTACATTTTTTTCAGCGGAAATATCTTTCGTAACCTCATAAAATGGCTCGAGAACTGGTGTTAGTTCCTCTAAAACCTCCCAATCTTCAAGTGCCAAAGATAAATCTGGTTCTGTGAGCGACAAGGTTGAAATGACTGCATCTTTTACGGCAACAATCCTGCTTTAATTTTAGCTCTGGAAGTTTCATTTGCCGTTGAGATTCCCTTAGCTTTTTCATACCTTGTGTATTTTTATTGAAAAATTCTACGATTTTCTTTACTTTGGACATAGAATCACTCACCTCCACGAGTGCCAATTGCACGATCAGGTTTAATGAATGGGCAAAACAGCTAATTCCCCTTCAATTTCCCACACGTATCGCTGCACAAATATTTGCCGCATTATCGCTCACAATCGCCGTAATTTTATTTTTAATGCCAAACTCTTCCACTTGTTTTGAATAAAATTTTTTAAATTTTCTGCAATATGTCTGTCGTCATATTTGTCGCATGCAATTAAATTTAATTTTAGTTGTACATCTTCGCTAATGTAATGAGCAGTTATAGCCAAGTAACTATCATTTGTTTTTGAAGTCCATCCATCGGTAGTCAAACAGACTGTAGCAGATAATAGCTGGGATTTTACCTGGTTTAAGATATCCCCACAAACCGCTTCCATAATATTGTTAGATACTGATTTTCTTGTAGGAAGCGTGTATCCCGGACAATGTGAGACAAGCGCTATTAGCCGTTTGAATTCCGGTTCTTCTACAATTCGTAGAGCGTGGTGTCCTTTGGCTATCATTTTTAACACTTGCCTATCGATCAGCTCAACTTTACGAACGGGTGGAGGCCTATGAAAATATTGTGTAATATTATGTTGGGGTTGCTGAGGGATCGTTGCAATTTGACTGGATTGGAAGCGGGTAGAAGGTTGTACATCTCGCATCTACTTCAAGTACCTCTGGTGGAATTGGTGTCTGTCTTTCTTGATTTAAGGGTGTTAGTGGATGTTTTGTTCTCATATGTCGAGAAAGATTTCCATGCGAACCCCCGGCAATGCTTAGGCTTATTTTGCAATATTTACACATTGCTCTTTTGCCTTCTTCCGCGGTGAAATGTGTCCATATTGCGCTAAATTTTCTTTTCTCTGCCATTTTTTAAATATAAAATCTCACTTAAATTACTCACACACCAAGATCACTATAACTTTTAAGAATAACCAAACCAACTTTTACCGTTAGATATTGTAAGCAAAAACAAATTGTTTTTACATGATTTAAATATTGGCATCGCTGCGTGTATATCGTAGCTGATAAGCGTTGCCATTTGTAAAATTTTTTCAATCTTATAGTTTTTCGCTGACAAAAGTTTAAAACTCACTATTATCTATAAAAACCTACTTTTTAGCGTAACAGACCAGATTATCTTGTGAGAATCAAACTCATTATCGTTACGCTATGCATTAGACTTCCATACAGCCCACTTCGAAATTTGATTATAAAAAATATATTATAATTTTTTTTAGTAATTACACGATGCGACAGTGAAAATACACCCGAGTAACTACATAGTACACGTTGTTCAGTTAGTTGAGTACAACTCAAAAATAACTTTTTTATATTTCTCGAACCCTCCAAACTTGTTTTATTTGACAAAAACTGTTTTTTTTACTTTACACACAAATTTCTGGATTACTCAAACATTTCTCACCCGATTTCCAAAATAATAACTACGGTAATTTGATCAAATGATGACTCAATATCTTCACACGAGAATAGACTTTAAGAATATTATCACTTATCCTATATTTGTTTATTAAAGTTTGCTACTGTGAATGGACAAACTTGAAAAAATTTCGAATTTTCCAAGTTTACCTCATCAAATAGCATAGCATATTAAGTCGAATAATAGATATATGTATACCGTTCTAAAGGTCCATCTCTTCCCTTTCCAACAAGATTTAAATTTTGGAAATCGGGTCTGAAATGCTTGAGTAATAAAGAAATTTGTGCGTAAAGTCCAAAAAAAAAAACAGTTTTTGCCAAATAAAAAAGTTTGGAGGGTTCGAGAAATATAAAAGAGGTATTTTTGAGTTTTCCTCAACAAAACTCACAACCTACACTATGTCATTAGCCGGGTGTATTTAATTTTTTTATTTTGTCGCATAGTGTTATGTGCTATTCCAATGTATAAAATTTGAATCATATTCAAGAAATTGAAAAACAAAAAAAATTTCATTTTCCCTGTTCTAAAGGGACCCTGTTCTAAAGGGACCGGCAATTCCTATGCACGCGTGCAAGGCGAATTTAAACAACGTACTCACAAGTATTAAAAACACACTCAGTCTCTTTTCAGCATTCATTGAAAGAGGTTGTGTTGTCGCATGTTTCTTGATTTTGTACATGAAGATCTACTAATGCAGGGATGGAAAACTTAATGTTTTTAACATCAGCGTATGTTTTCTATGAAATATGTATATTTCAAAAAAAAAAAAAAACAAATTTTAATCTAAAATGCTTTCTTAAATCGATCTAATCAAAGAAGTCTAAACGAATTTTATAAATTTTAATTTAATAAACTAATATTTTTAATTAAAATACCACCATTTAAAAATTTAAAATTTCCAAGACTGTATTGTAGTGAATGTAAGAGTATAAATTTTCTCTTTTCTTATTTTCCGCTCTCGCAACAACTGACCAATAGCAAGTGCTGCCGGTCCCTGCTTTAGAATGTCTATTTTATTAGCTCTCAGAGTTTTTGCCTGAAATCTGCTGAGAGGAATCCGCCGAAAAAATTTTACCCTTTGAAATATCAGCGGTACCTGAAATGTCTAATGATGACTCATACTACAAATCTATAAGAACTTCAGCAAAAAAATATCAATGTCGTTCGTTTGAAAAAGGGATAAAAGTCGCCGCGATTTTGAAATTTCGCCATTAGTGTCCTGGCTATGACGTATGCTATAAACATAGATTAGAGATGCTGAATCTTCTTATGCTAACATTACTTCGTAAGCATTCTTCATGGCAGACTCAAAACTATAAATCATCGAGTGCTGAGAAAGTCAAAATTTTAAATCATTAAAAATTAATTTAAATAACCTTTATTTATTCTTTATTCCTTATTTCTTTGTAAAAATTTCTATATTATAATAAATGCTTGTTAAAATTTTTGTTATTTATAAGAAATCAGCATTTCGGTGCGAGTCGATTAATTTTTATTTTGTACACCAATAAAACGCATATTCTTTACCCTACATAAATATCATCTTTTATAAAATTCATTTTCTTGTTTACTACAAATATTATGTGGTTTAAAAAGTATTAAAAAGAAACAAAACACAAAAAGGACTTATGAGTAGACTACACATATATGCATTCAAACATATCACACACTCAGTTCAAAAGTGGCACAACTCAAAAATTAAAACTACACGTATTAATACATAAACTCGAAAAATACAAATTTTGAGTTGTGTCACTTACGAACTGGGTGTGTGATATGCATCAGTGTTGCCACGAAAAAAAAAATATTGTAACCAACATTTGTGAAAAAAATCACCAAATAAGAAAAAATATAACCAAAACTAAATTCGCAGTTTTTTTATTTTATTTTTTTCAAATATAAATTACAATTAATACAACAGAGTAAGAAAAGAAACAAAAAATAACAAAATAAAATTTTAGTCTTACTAATTAATACATTTCTACAAACAAAACAAAAGCTCTATTTATAAGAAAAATAAATAACCAAACCCGGAGAAATCTACACATCTACACATTGAACAAAAAAATAACCAATTTTGGTTAGAAATAACCAAAAACAGCAACACTGATATGCATGTGTACGGCTGCTTGTTATAGCTTATTCTCTTTTTCGGAAAATTCGTCTCCCTTTTTATCTTTCAGAGAGACTATAAATGATTTTCTCTCTTATATGGGGTTTATGATAAATCCCATGCAGATTTTTGCAATGGAAACACAATGTACGGCAGTGTGCTATCTTTATAATTATATAGTCTTTGACACAAGTATTCATTGAATAGTTCAATTGAACTCGTTCGTTCTTGAACTAAATACATGAGAACAATAAACAAAATAAAAGAACGAATAAGAATGAAATGAAAGAATAAGGAACGAATACAAGAAAGTCATGAACTACGGAGCTGAAAGAGCTCATTATTATTACCGGCTCTCTTAGTTCATTTGTATGAATAGTTCAATTGAACTAGTTCGTTCGTGAACTACACAACTCTACCGTGTTCGTATCCCAGGTCAGGCATCAAAACGAAATATGAAAAACAATATTTCTTCGGCGATTTCCTCTCAGCAGATTTCTGGCAAAAACTCAGAGTAAATAAGCCTGCCATGAAAAAGTTTCTCAAAAACTGTCGTTCGGAGTCGACGAATCCTGACTGAAGGGTTGTAATGGCCATTTATGTAAATATGTATGTTTTTAGGCTATAAGATAATTCAGGAATATTGAAAGGTGACTTGCGACCATTGATCGAGGGGGGTTTACAGGACGTAATAGCAAGAGCAACCAGAGTGATTTTTCGGAATCAAATTCATTTGAAAACTTTGAGTCTCTATAGCTTTGTGACCAATCTTTATCAAAAGTTTCAGATATGTCATTAGTCGATGTTATAATAATATTATTAAAAGAAATGGAAGAAATAGTTCGAGGGATATACATTGTTTCCCGTTGATTTTCTTATATTTTGCCACAGCGATGCTGAGGATACTGATGTGGCAATAAATTCTCTATAGGAATCAGCTTTCAAAAATTTTTTCGCGTGATCCGACCGGCTTTTTTTGTGAAATTAAAATTTGTAGAATAGTGTAATTATTACCAAATCCTCGAATGTTCCACCGTATAAAATTAATAACCATAAAGAAAAAATTGAAGAGCAAAGAAGGAAAGAAATTACGAACTATGTGTGTACACTGTCAAATTCAGAATTAATTTTGTAGTTGTTGTTCCTTTCGAGTCTTGAGTACGAATAAAATCACAACTTTTAAGAGCCACAAATATTTCCACTCTATTAAAATTATTAAATAAATTTTTTATATATTAAATTTTACAAAGTTTATTAAATTTGCTACACTTTAAAACTCTTTGTTTTTCACTCTTTCAAAACTCGAATATAAAAGCCCAGTATAATTGAACGGACAGAACCTTAATTTAATTTTGGACATCGTAGCTTCGTGGAGGTGCAGCCCTTGCGCTGACCAACTTCTTCCTTTTCCCTGATTGTGGTGGAACTTGGTCAGTACAGGGACTGCGTTCACCCGTGGCATCACAACGGGCCGCTATGCGTGCTCAAGTGAGCTTTGTGACATCAGAGCTACCACTCCGACCTAACCTAACCTAGCTTCGTGGAGACAATGATGATAATCTTCGTAATAACTCCGGTTCAATAAAAAGGTTATACAGTGATCGTGTGCAGAATTATTGCGTTGTCAGAGACGCGACTCTACCACAGGCACGTTTTACTCCGGATTTATCAAGAAAAGTTGTTTAAGTTTACTTCCAGGTGGCAACTTCTTGTTGTTTTTGACACACCAAATTTCTTCACCAAATTCACTAGACTGGCCATAATTGAATTAGATATTTTTAGCTCTCTTTATGTACTCGAAATACATGAGCTGTGGTTTTTCACCTCTAATTCTGGACTTCAACTTTTCAATGTATATCACGAATTGAGAAAGCGCCATGTAAAGTCTTTCCCAGGAGGAAAAATATTCAATTGTTGACTACTCGTTTTATTGATAATAAGTAGATGGTTTCGTATTTCTTCATTATTGACCACATTGAGTTCTGGGCATTTGAGCCACATAAGCTGTTCATCTTTTAAAAAAGCAGAACCATTGAGCCACATATTTTGTAGCACGATCTGCAGGGTTTAATTTGGTAGGCACCCACTTCCATTGCGTAACTTTAGTAGATTCCAGAATTTCGCTATCTCTATACATGTCGAACGCTTTAAAAGTTTTAGGATCCATTGAGAGCCACTTAAGGCGGTGTCAGATAAAACTTTGTTGCTTTGCGTGACGTTTATAACTTTAACAGAAAAGCGTAAAGCAAAAGGTGTATGCCACAACAATAACTTTGACAACACTCGCGTTGTTTGTTTATCTTTTAAAAGTGGTTGGCGCGTAAGCTTTGCTTTTAATATTTTGTATTTAAATAAAGACTAAAAATGGATTTGGAGGATTTATTGGACATACTTATAATTGTACTGCTAATTAACGAAGCATTGGAGCTGTTAAACAAAATTTCTACACGAAGGTTTTGGATGCGAAGGCTTTATCAAGATCGAGACTACAACGGGCTTTTCGCTACTAGTTTTAATGAAATGCATCAAGCAGATCCAGAGCAGTTTCAAAAGAGTGTCCGGATGAGCCCTGCTGTTTTCGATATGTTGTTAGAACTTTTAAAGAGACGTCTTACAAAAATGTCAAACAGGCCATCCATATCTGCATTCTGCAGACTATTTTTAACACTAACGTGAGTCGTAACAAACAATTCAGTTAAAAAAACCTAAATTAAATTTACATACATATGTATGTATGTATTGTTACGAAAATGCAAATGGTGTTGTTAAAATAATAAACAAAAGCTCAAAAAACAACACAATGGACTTGGTCACGCATAAAATGATAAACAAAAGCTCCAAAAACAAAACAATGCAGTTGTTCACGTGATCAAAGAATAAACAAAAATAGCAACAACATCAGCATAAAAAAATATAAGAGATAAAAGATGTAAATAGCCAACAACAAAGTATAGCGATCAGAGAAGTAAACAACCAAAAACAAAATGCATATAAGACATACAAACAACAAAAATGGAAACAAGTTGTTTACATTTTTGGATTGTTCCCGAAGGCCGTCATCATCCTTCAAGGGCATTCATCACACTGTTGATCCAGGGATATAAAAGGCAAGATAAAGCGAGCAACGAGGATTCAGTTATAATTCAGTCAGTCGTGTATGAAGACACGTGATTCTCGGAGTTCCAGTTAAGTTAGTCGTGTGACGATGTCGCGTTGAATTGAGTGAGAATTCAACCAGTGGTGTGTGAAGATACGAGATCGAGTTATAATTCAGTCAGACTTGTATGCAGACAAGTTGCGTGAAGAAAACAGTTGTTAGTGTTGTGCTTACAAAAAAGGTTGTGAGCAAAGAAAAATAACTAACAAGTGTTGTTGTTGCTTACAAAAAGGTTGTAAGCAGAGAAATATCACGAATAAGCACATATTGTGAAAGTTATCATTGTATACGTGGAATAAGTTCGAACAGTGGCACAAAAGTTGTGCAGATAATAAAGAATTGACTTAAAATTAAACACATATTTATTTTTATTTTATTTGCAATCTACGAACTCATATTTTCAACGTTTTTAAAAGGTAAAAACGTAACAGTATGTACTATTTCTAGCTATCTGGCGCACGGAGATAGTAAGCAAACACTTGCTACTGCTTTTAAAATGGGATGCTCCACAGTAACCATCATTATAACTGAGGTATGTGAAGCTGTTTGGGAGGAATTAGGAAACATTTGTTTGTCACCTCCACAAAAATATGAGTAGAAGAGCATTGCCGAAGATTTCAACACCATGTGGAACTTTCCAAATTGTGTTGGTGCTGTGGATGGAAAGCACATCACAATATCATGTCCACCCAATTCAGGATCTCTTTATTACAATTATAAGGGAAATTACTCTATTGTTCTCTTAGCAACTTGCGACGCCAACTATACTTTCACGACCGTGGATATTGGGGCGTATGGTTCCCAAAATGACGGTGGAGTTTTATGGAATTCTGGCTTTGGTCAAAGATTGTTGAATGGTAACCTAGATTTACCTGAAGATGTTTATCTGCCTGAAACTCGCACCACATTCCCTTATTTTATGGTTGGTGATGCTGCATTCCCCCTTAAGAACTGTATTATGCGCCCATACCCGGGTTTGTACATTCACTTTACCTTCTTAGTTATGTACTTAAAAATATGTATGTTCCTTAAACGACTTTTTTCTAACTAGGAACTCGTTTATCACTTGACAAAGAAATTTTTAATAAGAGATTATCACGTGCCCGAAGAGTAATAGCGAATGCTTTTGGAATTTTGTGGGCTCGCTGGAGAGTTTTGTTGTCGCCTTTATTTATGCACCCAGAAAATGCAGAAAAATTGGTAAAAGCCACTGTAATTCTGTACAATTTTGTTAAATTTCACGAGGGCAGTTATTGTCCACCTGATTATGTGGATCGCTTTCAAGGTAACAAAATTATAAATGGGCTGTGGCGGAGTGAAG
The DNA here is from genome assembly GCA_927399465.1 of Sarcophaga caerulescens. Lineage (NCBI taxonomy): Eukaryota > Metazoa > Arthropoda > Insecta > Diptera > Sarcophagidae > Sarcophaga > Sarcophaga caerulescens. The sequence continues at coordinate 82,370,062 of OV656872.1, read as the reverse complement.
TTTCAGCACCGTTGCGAAACCATGGCCGAATGACTTGCAATAACGCAACAAGAAATGCGTTCTCCTTGAGAGACCAACTGAAAGACTATCAGCCCAATCACGAATATTCTCAAAGAATTTCTTTCTCACGGAAAACTTTTTTCTCGAGAAAGAAATCCTCTAATTACAAATTCCGCGGGAGTAAAAGTTTGAAAATGTGGCAATATCGAATTTTTAAGTCAGCTGTGTTTCTTATTGATAATAATTTTTTTGACAATTTGCTAAAATAAAGTAAAATTAAAGTTAAATAAAATTAATACAATTTAAAAAATACTTAAGAGTTTAATATAATACAAGAAAATAAAAATGAATAGTGCCATCATGTGTATCCTTGTGGAGGAAATTGGTAGTTTAGGAAAGCAACAACAAAACAGCCAACGTATTTCCAGAAGACAATTAAGGGATGAATCTAATCCTCTTGAGTTGCCGCTGTCTTTGTAAGTAAATAAATAAAAATTAACGTGTTTGGTTTAAATTTTATATTACAACAGGTTTCAAAAGTACTACAGATTAAATACTAGAAATTTTACCAACTCACAGTTAACCGACAAAAAAGCAATTTGGAGTTTCACCAATTGTAAAGCTAAGTGCGAGCTTACGTTTTTTCGCAGAAGGTGGGTACCAGACTGGTCTAGGAAAAGACTTCAATGTGTCTTTAGGCCAGTCGACATTGAGCAAAGTGCTTACAGATTGGCTTCCATTAATGTAACCAAATGTTGAACTTGAGCTTTATTAGTTGTTTTAGACCTACAGGAACATTTAAATATTTTTTATTTATTTAAATTTAGTTATACAAAAATATACTTACATTTTTAATCAAACTCCCTTGTGTATTATAAGTGAATTTTTTTTGGGGAAAATACAAACTAAAATACATTCAGAATACCTACTTTTTTCCCTTTTTAATATTTCTCCCTTCACACGGTTGATAAAAATGGGATTAAAACAGAGAAAAAGGAAAAGTATAAAATTTCACGCGGAATTTTTATTCATGATTGGGCTGTATATAACGTCCCATGCAATTAATAAATAAACTGTGTGAAATCTTATTTCAAAAGTAATAAAAACTTCAATTTTCGATTTTTATTCAAAACGTAAAAGGCTTTTATTGCCTTTAATTTTTTTTAAAATACATGTTTTGTTGGTAAGTTTAAATTTATTTTTATTATTTTATTTTAAGTTTTAATTTATTTTCAAAATACATGTTTTTTTTGGTAAGTTTAAATCCAAATCGATTTTTGTTTGATCTTGATATATTTTGTTTAATTAGGTCTTAATCAATCAAAAAATCGATTTAGATTTTTTTGCACTTGGATTTTAGGTGACGATATGTACATACGTATATGTATTTTATATAAATGAGTTAAAAAGTAAAAGTAAAAAATGCATTTCAAAGAAAAAAAAAAAATATTCATAACATAACAAAGCAAAACAAAACAATAAATTCACATTTAAATTCATATTTTTCTATATATAATACTAATGAAAAAAAAAATAAAAATATTCATAACATAACAAAACAATAAATTCACATTTTAAATTAATGTGATGTTTTTGTAACACAGCCTATTTCACTTGCCTGCCTGTTTATAAGGGAAACACAAACAATCTAACTTCAATTCCAACAGCCCGTCCGGTATCGTACTATACTAAGCTGTATTGGCTTTGAAGGTAAAAGGCAGAATGCGATTTATTCATTAAAATGCCGCCTCTTATATACTAAATTTTACATAGAGTTGTATTTGAAAGTATTAATATTTACATAGAGTTGTATTTAAATGTGTTAATATTTACATAGGGTTGTACTTAATAATAATAAAATGGTTAATGGTTAATTGATAATAAAAATGTTATATTGAAAAATAGTAATAAAAATAAGATAATTAAAATAATGGGCTGCTTCAATAATAATAAAATGGTTAATTGGTAATTGATAATAAAAATATTATATTGAAAAATTGTAATAAAAATAATTAAAATAGTGGGATGCTTCAGTCTCCCCCTTTGATGCTGAAAACGACCCGGTGAGGCATCAACAAAACTTCATTTTTTGGGGCGTCCTCTAGGTCTCATCTTCCTAATCGGGTTTTTGGCTTGGTTGGATACTCCCACCACTGGTGTTAAAGCTGAAGCATGGTAGGTTCCTAACGGCAAATTATGGTCATCTTCATGGGCAATCACGTATGTAGTAGTTCCTTTTCTTGCAATTATCTGATAGGGACCATCTCTTTTAGGAACGAATTTTGAGGTAACAGCTTTATCGCTATTACTCAAAACGTGGGTAGTCACCAATACTTTCGATCCTATTTCCAATGGAGGTAATTCTCGCCTATGTCTATTACTGTTCTGCTTGTTGTGATCCTGTTGCTTATACACGTTTTCTTTGGCATTCCTAAAAACATTAACTAAGTTCAGTAGATATGGTGTTATTTCAACTAAAAAATTTTCCGACTGAATAACGGATTTCAAGTCATGTTGTACATCATCAAACGTTCGAAGTTCACGGCCGAATGTTAAGAAAGCTGCTGTGTATTTTGTACTTTGGCATAGTGTTGTGTTCATTGCAAACCGAATACTATGCAACTTGTCATCCCAAGAATGATGATCATTACCGACCAAAATAGCAAGTTGAGCCTTCAAATCCCGATTTTTACGTTCAACTGGATTAGCCTCAGGATGATAAACCGGTGTGAGTATTTGTTCAATGTTGAAACAGTAGATAACTTTCTGCATAATAGCCGAGATGAATTGAACACCGTTGTCACTAATAACCTTTCTAGGTACTCCGTAACGTAAAAATATTTCGTCGATTAAAGTTTTGGCGCACGCCTCCGCTGTAGCAATTTTTAAAGGAAATAATTCCACCCATCTGCTGGCAATATCCTCTGTTATAAAAATCCACTGAAATCCTTTAGAGGTAATAGGCAGAGGACCAAAAAGATCAATGGCAAACACTTCAAATCGCTGGTTACATGACACTGTTTGATAGAGACCGGCTGGTTTTAAGTTTGTTGCTTTGTATCTTTGACACTCCATGCATTCCTTGACATGCTTCTCAATGTCCTTTCTTATTCCAGGCCAGTAATATCTTGCCGTAATTTTACGCATGGTTCTCTCTATGCCGTAGTGACCCGCAGTTTCGTCATTATGGTAGTACTTCAGGATTTGTTCTCTTTCTTCCATGGGTATAACAAGCTGGGCATCATCAGAGACTTCATTATTGTAACAGTAAAGAACACCATCATTCATAATATATCCCCTCTTCATCCAGTAGGCTAGGTCCTCGGTATTGTCTTCAAAACAACCAATAATATTCTTGAGTTGAGGATCGTTTAGCTGACCCTCTCTTATTTCACTTGAATTCTTTTTTGGTAATTCGATGGAAAAAGCACAAATTTCACATTTTGAATCATCATGGTCGACTTTACATGGAGGCCTAGAAAGAGTATCAGCAATAACATTTGTCTTACCTGCCTTATACTCAATCTGAATGTTGAAAGGTTGCAGTTGTAGAGCCCAACGGGCCAACCTTCCAGTCGGGGTTTTGATTTTCATTAGCCATTTTAAAGGTTGATGGTCAGTGACCAATTTCACAGGAGCACCTTCAATATAACCACGATATTTTTGGACAGCCCAGACAATAGCAAGAGCCTCACGCTCAATCGTGGAATAGTTGCGTTCTGCATCAGATAAAAGCCTGCTGGCGTATTCAATTGGATGTTCATCCTTGCCCTCCCCCTGGAGTAAAACTGCCCCCAGAGCGTAGCCACTGGCATCTGTTTTCAGGATAAATGGCTCACCATCAGTAGCTTGTTTTAATATTGGTGCCGATGTTAATAAAGTTTTCAAATGTTGGAAAGCTGTTTGCTGATCCGGTCCCCAACACCATAAAGCATTTTTCTTCGTCAAAACGGATAGTGGTTTCGATATATCGGCAAAAGATGGTATGAATCGCCTATACCATGAACATGCTTGCAGAAACGACAGTAATTGTTTTATATTTCTAGGTTCCTTACGAGAGTATAAAGCTGATACTTTTTCGGGATCTCTATGTATACCTTCTGGAGTTAGAGCATGACCCAGGTATTTAACTTCATCACATGCAAAACGACACTTCGCCAAATTTGCCTTTAGGCCAAATTCCTTAAGTTTTCGGAATATTTTGTTTAAATCACAAAGGTGTTGCTCGAAACTGCATGAACAGGATATAATATCATCCAGATATGCTAGTACTATAGTTTCACCCAGAGATGTCTTCAAACGATCAATAAGCCTCTGGAACGTCGCCGGGGCATTCCGTAATCCGAAAGGCATACGGATAAATTTATACATCCCAAAGGGTGTAACGAAAGCAGTCTTATCCTGGTCAGATGGATGAACTCCAATCTGCCAGTAGCCACTCTGCATAAACTTTGTAACCTTTGCCTCATGAAGTATGTCGTCAATTCTTGGCATCGGATATCGATCAGGTTCTGTAATGGCATTAAGTTGTCGATAATCAATACATACCCGTATCCCACCGGTCTTCTTAGTAACAATAACCACAGGAGCGGCCCAAGCGGACTGACATTCCACGATGATCCCAGACTCAATCATTTTCTTTATCTCATTTTTCAGAGTAGTCTTCATTGTCGGTGATAATCGAAATAAGGGCAAAGCTATTGGTTCATGGTTCCCAGTGTGTATTCGATGGATAGCATAAGGTGTAGCACTATTAAGTTCACCGAATATTGTTCCATTTTCAACAAGTAATGCATCCAGTTTCTTCCTTTCCTCATCGGTCAGGCTAATACCATCAGACTCTTTCAATATTTTGAGATCCAATGAAAATAACGGGATGAGGTAGTCATCTGGTGTTTCAGTAATTTTTGTGGTTTTGGCTGGTGGTGGTTGAGGTGTAGTTGAATTATCGGTTGCCTTCTTCGTTTCCTTAAATATCGATTGGATGTAATGTGGAGAGTAGTTAATAGATGTTGAGCGGGCACCGGGTGATGAAAACAATTTATCGAGCCATTCTTGTTCAGATGTGGCAACTGCTCCGGGCAGCAACCGATGTTCCAAACAGCGGTCCAATATCTCATTACTACTGGTGAATGAAGGCGTCTTCGGTAATGTCGGGGAGGTACTCCTTTTAGTTGTAGTTTTTGGAGTTTTTGTAAAGGTGAAACAGCTTTTATTCCTTCGGCAAATTTAATAAACGGTGACATCTCTTTTACAGCTCTTCTACACGGTGAAACTGCTTCACCAACTTGTAAGGAGCAAATGGCTGCATCTGTTGAACTTGTTGTAAAATTGATTTTTCGTCTTGGTTCATCCTCAAAATACCAATACTTCTGGGCCATGTTAAGAACAATACCTGCTTGCTCAAGAAAATCTGCACCCAAAAGTGTTCTATTCTTCGTTGCATTCGGTAGGTATATGAACCTTATTCTTCGCACTCGGTTGCCGATTGTCACATTGCAAATTGTGGACACCACCTTACCCGTAGTTATTGAACCATCTGCTAGAGTAACTTCAGCGCAAACTTCCTGAGAAACACATTTGTTGGCATCGAGTATTCGCTTCAGCTCTTGGCTCGCAACACTAGTCTTGGCTCCACAGTCAAATATGGCCTCACCCTTGAGTCCAAAAATTTCAATGATGGTAGTTGGTAGTGAATGTCCAATCACAGTAGACATTATAGAATTAAATGCTAGGTGTTGTGGACTACTTGACACATTTGGTTTTTTCGTACAGGTCGGACAGTTTGATCTATAAACCCCAGGTGCACCACAGCCATAGCAAGAGTATATGGGTTTCCTTATCTCGGGTTTCTGCATGACTTCTCGGTTAGCTGAAGACATCTCTTGTTCCTGTGCTTTCTTCTTTTTAAAACACTTCTCGACTGAGTGCCCCTTTATGCGGCAAAAACTACATCGATTTGCACCAGTACGGTCTCTTCCTTCGTCAGTCGTTACTGCAGGTTGGGTTTCTAAAATCAACATCTCAGCCTCTCTGCTGGCAGAAATTAGCTCTTCAAACGACTTTATGTTCTCCCGTCGAACTCGCTCTCTTATTCCTAGCTATAGGAGACTGTACACTATGTTCAGCTGGATGGCTTCACCTGGAGGTAGCTTCAATTGAGAGAAAAGAAGCCTCTTTTTACAGATAAAACTATCTGTGTGCTCCTTTTTCTGCTGCTTTTCCTCAAATATATTTGAAAATATGCGCCAATCGGGAACGGGAGGAGTGAATGTAGTCCGAATGAGGGAAAGAGCCTGCTCAAACGTACTTACTCCATCCTTAATGCCGATCCACCATGAAGCAGCATATCCTTCTAATAGCAGCGGCATACCCTTCAAGGCATCATCATCCGAAATTCTCTCTATGTCCTTGAATACTCTGATCGCTGATACAAATTCCTCTACGGCAGCTGGATCTCTGCATCCCTTGAAGCGAGCCGTACATTGTGCAAAAGAGCCACATTTACCACTCATCGCAGCCAAAATTTGCTGAAACTGCTCCGTCGAAAGGTAGCCATCTCTAATTGTGTCGTATTTTCCTCGTCAGCTCGGTTGTCCTTTGGTGGGTTATCCGAAGCCACTGAGTTGGGCGCCAATGAAATAATCTTGTTCCTAAGATTATATATGTTCATGAAGAACAATGATAAAAAATAAGGAAAGCAAATCCTTATAGGCAAGACACTCGACAATCTAACTTCAATTCCAACAGCCCGTCCGGTATCGTACTATACTAAGCTGTATTGGCTTTGAAGGTAGAAGGCAGAATGCGATTTATTCATGAAAATGCCGCCTCTTATATACTAAATTTTACATAGAGTTGTATTTGAAAGTATTAATATTTACATAGAGTTGTATTTATTTTTTTTTTTTATTTATTATTTATTTATTTTTATTTATCATTAATATAATACAAAAAGTTAAAATAACCCGCTAAGCCATTGGCTTGTCAGCAGGAAAAGAGAACTACTTTTTTCTAATATATTACATAATTTCATTAATTCATTGCGAACTTAAAAAATATTTTTTCAAGAGTTTTTTTCTTCTGAATTCATTGTTTTCATTTATTATATGTATTGGTATTTTATTATAAATTGTTGGTAACATGACGCCTAGCTCGTTCCTGCCATATTCATTAAAAAATTGTCCTACTTTATATCTTCCCTGAGCTCGACGTCTTGTATTGTACCGGTGATCGATGACATTGAGGAACCTATCGTCTTTATGAAATTCATTCATTATTGTAAAATAATAAATACTTTTAATGTTTAAAACGTTGAGTTTAGAGGCAAGATTGTTTGGAATGTTAATTGCTGTGTTTGTAGTTATATTTGTAGTTGTGTTTGTTGTTGTGTTTGTAGTTGTTTTCGTTGTTGTAGTGTTTGCTGTTGTGTTTGTTGCTATGTTGGTTGTTATATTTGTTGTTCTTGCTGTTGTATTGTTAACGATGTGCTGTTTGCTTGCAAATTCCAAGTTACTGATTCCAAGTTGTTATTAGTAGACGAGTTGTTGACTGTATTGACGGAAGTATTGTGTTGTATTGCGTTAGATCGTATGTTGTTGGGTATGTTAAGTGTAGTATTGAAGTAAAGTGTTGTATTGCTTTGAATGTCGTTGCTGCCATCATTTAGTGGGTGATTGTTGTTATATGTATTGTTGAAGAAATGGTTGTTTTTTTCAAGTATTTTTAATAATTGGTTTTGTGTATTTTGTAGTATTCTACAATGTGTTGAACCTCCCCATGCAGTGATACCGTGTCTTATATAAGATTCAGCCAATGAGTGATATGCTTGTCTTAGAACATCGTACGTAGAGCAGTAACTTAAATGATAAAGCATATATGCAGATTTGCGTAGTTTCTTTTGTAAATTTATAATGTGGGTCTTCCACTTAAACTTATTATCAACATATACTCCTAAGTATTTATACGTTTCCACTAGTTCTATGTTTGTGTCACACCTATCGTCTGTTGTATTCGGGTTTTTGGCCCTTTTGTGAAGACATTCGTAATTGTGAAATTTCAAGCATATATTTGACTGTGTAAGATGTGGAGGTCTTATATGCATGACTTTCGTTTTTGTCGCGTTAATAATTAGGCCATTGTCGTGACACCATTTCGCTGCTATATTTAGTTGTTTCTGCATTATTTCTGTGGCATAATTGATGTTTTTATCTGAGACCACTATTGCGGTATCGTCTGCGTAAGCGAAAGTTGTATTTCCTTGAAGCGCATTTATCATTTCATTAGCGTATATTAAATACAGTATTGGTCCTAGCTTTGAGCCCTGTGGTACACCATAATCAATTGTCACCTCTTCGCTGTTCTTATCACATATTCTCACACGGTAAGTTCTGCAATCCAGATAATTCTTAAACCAGTTTAGTGTGCTTCCTCTAACTCCAATTCTCTCTAACATTTGTAGTAGTTTGTTATGTGTGAGCGTGTCGAAGGCTTTGCTAAAGTCGATGAATAGCACTAGACAATGTAAATGTTTACTCAGGCAACTATTGATGAGATTTGAGAAGTTTCCCAATAATTTGTTTATATTTAACCCTTTTTGGAAGCCGAATTGATTTTTATTTATAATTTTATATTTCCTTAGGAACGAAGTTAATCTTCTAACAATGACTTCTTCTAAGACTTTCTCAACAGCTGGTAAAATCGCAATCGGTCTGTAGTTGTTGTAGTCTGACTTACATCCGCATTTGTAAATGGGTCGTATTAACGAAGTTTTCAGTATATTTGGTATAATGCCATTTTCTAAGCTTAAGTTGATAAACTTTGTTAGGATTGGTGTAAGGTATCTCGCATTATTTTTCATATCTGATGGTCTAATACCGTCCATTCCTGGGCCTTTCCTGGATTCTAAAGTCCTTAAGATATTGAAAATTTCCTCCTCATTTGTATGTTCTAAATATAAGGAGTTTTGAAGCACAGTTTCAACACTATTAATTGTTTTTATGTTACAAGTATGTATTATTTTATTAATGTTATTTTTAAAATTTGTTGCAAAATTGTTTAATAGTTCATTTATAGAATTGGTTTTAAAATTTCTTGTAATGATTTCATCGACATTATTTGTTTTCTTTCCTATTATTTCGTTTATAATTTGCCATGTTACACGCATATTATTTCTATTTTCAATAAATTTTTTCCGAAAATAATTGTTTTTTTCAAAGTTTATTTTTTTATTTACTAAATTTCTAAATTTTTTATATTCAAGTTCATAGTTGTTATTATTTTTATTGTTTCGCCATCTTTTATAAAGTTTATCCCGATAATCACAATATTTAATTAATTCTTCACTTATCCACGGGTTTTGTGATCTTTTTTTACTAATTTTTAATAATTTCTTTGAGTTATTATAAATTTTACAAAATTGTGAGTATATCTTAAGATATAAATCATTAGCGTTTTCTGCTCGATACATCATTTCGCTCCAGTCCGTTTCTTTAATTTTATTATTTATTTTTACATTATTTAATATTTTAATATGCTCACGCGTACCTATATTTGCACTACTCTGGTTGTTTTCTTCATTATGTTTAGCAAAAAACAAAGTGTAATGATCACTTATAGTTGTTTTTATTATTACTGCATACGTATGTGCGTTTGTTTGTTTATTTTTTATAAACACGTGATCAATGCAAGAGAATGTGTTTTTGTTTATATCTTCTCGTGTGTTTTCCTTTACCATGCTTTGCATACCATTCGCTAGCATCATATCAAGATATGTTGTTGTTGATTTATTTTGTTTTAAGATATCAATATTGACATCTCCAACCAATATACATTCTTGTTTTTTGTTTATTTTGTTTATTTCTGTTTCTAGCTCTTTTATGAAGTCAGTGATTTTTTGGTTTGGTGGACGATACAACGCAAGAAGGGTAGTTGTTTTGTTGTTCGTTTTAACATCGAGACGTAAGAGTTCAAATGTTTTTGTGTTCGAAGAGATTTGTGTAAATGGAATGTTTTCTCTTACATAAACAACGATTCCTCCTCCTCTTCCTTCTCTATTGAAGAATATCGAACTAAAGCCTTTTATGTTATAAAGAGAGTTTTCACTGTCACTTATATTAGTTTCTACAAGTACTATAAATTTTACTTTGCTTATTATTTGATTTATACCAAAGAATATGGATATAAAGAATGCGCATCATGTAGAAGTAAAATTTCTTATGGCGGGATGTACTAGTAAGACCCGCTCTCACCAAAATCTCTTTTAAAAATCATTTCTTGATGAGGGAGGGAAGACAGGAGAAAAATAAACACAAACAAAGAGCGTAACAATGTGTTGCTCTCATCGTACGTATGTATATGCGTATGTACGATTATGTATGTATGATCGTTGTTATTGTTTGACCAAAGACTATAAATATGTAAAGATGTTGCAGACAGTGTATTTAAAATTGACAAAATTTTGTGCTTCTTTCTTATGAAAGCTGAATCGTCGTTCTCACTCTCATGTTACCTGAGCGAAAGAAAACAAAAAAGACTCAGTACACTTATTGTACTCAGAGAACTTATTATACTTAGAGAACGTATTGTTATTTTCTCTAAGCAATTTATTCTCATATGCGTGTATACGTGTGTGCATGTATGTATACATACATTGCCAAATAAAATAATAAACAAACTGAAAGATTTTTTGTTTTCACAAAATGTATGTGCAAATAGCCTGTGGAAAACAAATATTACCGTTTGTTTTATTGTAGGGTAAGAATATGTGATTTATTGTTGTAGAAATGAAATTATATCGATTCGCACCGAATTATAATGTTATTTTTTAGACTATTCAATTATGTATGTATGTATTTACCATATGTGTCTATTTTTGTATAGAATGAAGTTGTAATAAAACGAATGCTTTTTTTGTTTAGTATTTATTAAATTTATTTATCATTTTAATGGTTCAAAATTTTAACTTTTTCCATACTGGATAATTTGAATTTGTATGTTTCCCATGTGGAATGCTTCCGTAGTAAAACAACAATTAGTAAATTAAGCATCTCCATTCTGTGTTTATAACATTCGTTATTTTCATCAAACCAAGGAATAAATTGTATTTTTTGTGCATTTTTTGTATTTTTTGGCCAACTACAAATGTTTTTTTGTTTTTTATAGATTTATTTTCTAAAAAAATTTTTTCGAAGACTTATATGAATTTTGCAAACTTCAAAAAATAAATCAGATGGAGCGCACACTCTTCCAAAGTCGGAAGCTTTTATATAATTTTTTGCATAAACGAACATTTCTGAAGGATATGACAAAATTTGCGCTGGTTTGATTATATCCACACGACATTTAACGCAAGATATTCGTTGAGTTATGTAACCAACAAAATATCGACTTGATGTTAATTCAATTGGCACATTGTTGGACGTAAAACAATCGGTGCCTTCATTAAAATATTCCTTATTTTCATCGTATATATCTGCGACATCTATATCAGGGGTATGTGTACTTTCAGATATATTTCCAGTCCTATCAATATCTTCTAAAAATATGATTTATGATTTTAATTATATATTATATTTATTAAACGTTTTGTTTGAGCATGCACTACAATTTTTAAATTCACACTTTTTATAAAACAATTTTTCAGTTTTTCAGTTTCAAATGTCCACACAAAATGTGGATTTTTTATTTCGGTGCGAATCGATATAGTTTCATTTCTACAACAATAAAACACATATTCTTACCCTACAATAAAACAAACGGTAATATTTCTTTTCCACAGGCTATTTGCACATACATTTTGTGAAAACAAGACATCTTTCAGTTTGTTTATTATTTTATTTGCCAATGTACAAGCACACACGTATACACGCATATGAGAATAAATTAGAGAAGAGAACAATACGTTCTCTGAGTATAATAAATTCTCTGAGTACAATAAGTGGCAGTAGCCGTACTCAGTACTGCCATCGACAAATTTGGCACTGGCAGTGCAACATCTTCATCGCGATGAGAGCAAAGAATGAGAGCAACGCATTGTTACGCTCTTCGTTTCTGTTTACTTCCCTCCTATCTTTCCCCCCGCGTCATGAAATATTTTTGAAAAATATTCCAAAATATGTTAAGATGCGCATTCTTTATACTTTATTTTCTTTGTTTATACTCACTATAAATGAAGAGAAATTAAGTCTGAGTGAACGAATGTTATTATAAATAATTGATGTGGGATAACTTAAGCACTGTTTATCGATTTTATTAAAATTATCTAAAGTTTGTATTTTATTATTCATTTTTATACTTTGAATTCAAATTATATATGTACATATGTGTATTGTTTTGCGGATTTTTCTTTTTTTGAAGTTAAGTTAAGAAAGAGATGATAAAATTAATTTGCTGTAGGAATAATTAGTTCAATATCAGTAGCATTATTTATAATTATAAATGATGAATTTTCGTTTTTGCGGGCAAATATTTGGCCATCTCTGACCCAAGCATATTTCCAGTTTGCTTCTCTTGCTTTGGTTTTTGTTATCCAAAGCAAACGACGATTATTAAAAGTGAGTTGGTCGTTGATATAAATATATTTGTTATTGTTGCTAGAGTTTTGTTTTTCAGTATTGTTTACAATATTAGCATCTAGTCGGTGTCGTGAAATCTTACTCATCAACTCTCTTTTTTTGCCGAGAGATGTAAATTCAACTACGATCTTATCATTATTCTTTTTCGGCCTATATGCATTGCTTATATCGGTTTCTCTCATTTCTACGTCTAGTGAGGAGGCAATTTTTGTTATTATTTCGTTTGGAGTCATCTCTTCATTTGCAACGTTTTTTATTTCAATATTTCTTACAATATTTTGCTGTTCAATTTTGTTTATGCGTGTTTCCAGAGTATCAATTTGTTTCTCTCTTTGCTTATCTTTTTCACTGAGCTCTTTTACTTGATCCGCTATTTTTGAAAGGGTATTTGTTATTGTGGAGAGTGCATTTTTTAATTCATCTCCCATTTGTATGTAGGAGTTTTTTACACTTATTGTTAATTGCTCTATGTTTGTTTTGATATCTTTTATGTCTGTTTTTAGGTCATTGACATCAGATTGAACCGAGCACAAGGTCGAGTTTACAGTGTTAAGAGAAAGTGACTCTTTGAATATTTTTGCCCTGTTTTCTTCACAATATTCATTATCATCATCTCTTAATTTGCGTTGTTGGGTTTTCTCGTCAAATACGACCGTTTGATATAAGGTGTTGGTAGACTTGGATCGGGGTTTACATACTTGGCACTTCCAATTTGTTTTTCTCTCTCCATACATGCTCGAATATGTAGCCTCGGATAAAGGACAACAGGGGGAGAAGTGGTAATTTGAATTGCAACTATAACATTTAACAAAAGCAGTTGTTGTAATTGCATTTTTACATGTATAACAGAGAGTGGTACTCATTTTTTGTTATTGTTTTTTTTTTTTTTTTTCTGCTATTGCTTATTTTGTTGTTTTGGGGTTTTGTTTAATTATGTATATTTAGTAAATTCAAAAAGTAGTTAATTAGCACGATTTTGGTATCAGTTTGTAGCTTATTGTTTTTTAAGTTAGATTATGATTTTTTTTTTAATTTTTAATAATATAATTATATAAAAAAACACACTTTTCTCAAGCGCACTTAAAAAACACGTCCGTTCGCAATGAAGGTAAATGACAAGTATAATAAAATGGTTAATGGTTAATTGGTAATTGATAATAAAAATATTATATTGAAAAATAGTAATAAAAATAATTAAAATAGTGGGCTGCTTCAACATTTTAAATTAATATTTTCTATTAATTTTTTTTCTATATATAATAAAATTTTAATAACTAAAATTGTTAATTTGACGAAGCTAATGAGGATAAAGAATAATCAAAATTATATAACGATGTTGCACTAACTTTTTCATTTAATATTAATTGGCGTTGTGAACATATGTGAGGAGCTCAATTTTTAATCGGTCTTGTACCTCTTCCGATTTTTTCTGAAGGCATTCGTCTAGCAGTTTTAGAAAGGTGCTGTTCCTTGAGGAAACGTTTTCAGCTTTTGCAGCCATAGCTGTTTCAATAGTTCCACACAACGTATCGAATCGCTCGCGCGATCGTTGACAATACGTTGCCGTTTTGTGCTTCTGACGCTGCTGGTGTCTTCACTGCACTGGCTACTGTTCAATCGGAGTATTCTACGTACTTCTCTATTGCCTCTTCGTTTTGAGACATGGGTGGTGTCTGGCTGCAAGAAGGTGTGGTGTCACTGTTTATGTTCATCCATTGAAAATTGCAGGAGGTTCTACAAAAAAAAGTAATTAAAAAAGCATATATATGTACATGGTTTAAGTTTGGTTTAAAAAAGACCACGCGTTTAAGCGTGATGGTGCGACAAACAAAAGTCGTCTTCTTTTGCCTGGGAATGCAGGCTAGTTTTTCATAGTTATAAGTTTAACTTACTTTCTTGGAGTCACATGTTTTGTTAAGAATTGATTCCATATAACACCATTCCACTTTCTCTTCAGCAGCGGCTCCAGACTTCATTTTATTGGATACTTCCCGTACAAATCGGTCGCGCAGTGACTTCCACATTTCTTTGCAATGATCCTCTACGTTAAAAGGAACAAATAGCAAAAACTACACGACTAATACTAAAAGAAAAAAAAACTATCTGACACGCCTGTTGAAGCAGCTACTGTCTGCCACGCTCGATCCTTTAAGAATTTATTTCTAAATACTGACGAACTTTTATCGAACAGGCATGGGTGCATCTTCACCGATTCAATGAGCTTCTCCTCCATTTTTTTCTATATAATAAAGTTATTTATTTATTAAAATAATAAAATTTATTTGGAAAAATTTTTTTTATTTACGTTGACGCTAAGAAAAAATTAAAGAAAATGAGAGCAGCTGATTGTCAAAGCGCGCAAAAAGATGAGAGATGCCCAACTTTTCGCTTTGCGTTGCGTTGCGTTAAAAGCACTTTATGTGACAAGTGGCATATAAACACGTACATTTTATCTTAAATGTCAAAGTGAATTTGTAACGCAACGCGAAGCAAAAGTTCTATGTGACACCGCCTTTAAGGATGATTTTCGAATCGGACCACAGCTGAGACGCGTTGCTAGCGGCTACTAGTGGATTCTAAAGTAGCTTACCGCAGCGTACGCGTTTTCGCCGGCATCTACAAATGTATGCAGTTGCACGTTTATGGTGATTCTTAGCAGCTTCGAGTAGCACCGAGGGATGATTCTAGATGATATCCTTGCCAGATTGGATAACCTAGAGAACCACTTCAGCAAGAGGTCTTCGGATAACTCTTCGTCCCATTTTATTCCTGAGCGCCAAATATCTTGAAGCAGCATCTTGAGTCCAATTGTATGATGCGAAACGAATCCCAGTGGATCAAAAATGGGCATCAGGACTTCTCTTTTGGTAGGGACCACATGCGGCTGGGACACGTCCCTTCGGAGCTTCGAGAATCTAGAATTATACTGGAAAACGTCATTACTGGATTCCCAATACATACCTAGTATCTTTTCTAATACTTTGACTGGATTTTGAGTTGTTGAACCATCATCGCATAGGCGCCTTCGTACACTTTCTGAATTAGTCACCCAATTTCTCATGTGAAATTCACCAGATGCATGAATTGAGCTTGTACTGCTATTTTTATCGCCTCTTCGTCGGTATCCACGCTATCAATAAAATCGTCCATATAGTGGTTTCATCTGCATTTTTATTTCGTATATAATGAGCTATACATTGTGCGCAGCTTATACCAAAGGTTAGGGCCTTCATTACGTATTCACAATGTTTTTTGTTGTCGCCACCAAAATAGTTCAGCATGCATGTCTTCATCTCTAACATTAATACCAAGAAACATTTCTGCTATATCGCCACATATGACAATTTGGCCCACATGAAATTCGATTAGGATGTTGAAAAGGGACATAAGTTTAGAAACTTATAAGTGACTTCGAAGTTGCATCCAATACCAAACGAACCTTGCCAGGCATATTCGGATTGAGGGCAACAAATGTTGGTAGATACCATGTATGACCTTCACATGATGACTTCTCTTCTTCTAGCACCTTTCTAGCGTATCCCTTGGATATCGATTTCCGCTTGTATAGTCTGCAGTAGCTGCGGATCCCTGTTGAATTTCTTCTGCAGACATTTAAGGCGATGACTTACCACTTGATAACTCTCGGGCAACAGTGGTACATCATCTTTCCAAAGTAGATCGGCTTCGTATTATTAATTCTTCTTGATGGCTGTACTTTCAAGTGTCTTCATAGCCCTGTTGTTTTCGGAAGACAAAATGGTTTTCTCTTTTGGCTCATCCTGGTTGAAATATTGCTTGACATCATCGTGAAGAATTCTATACTGGTTCTGGCACTCACACGTATGAATATTAACGGACGACATTTGACTCGGATCAGTACCACTACCTTGCAGGGTCCATCCCAGGCGAGTTTTTGTTGCTATCGGTTGATCACGACCACCTTCTCTTATTTTTAACGGAATCGCAACTCTCCAATTGTTTAGGCCAATTAGAACTATGGCCTTGGCGTTACTGTACGTAATAATTTATTGATTGCATAGGCAGACCAAGGTTACTCACCGTTCGAACATCATAAAGAGTGAACCTGCTCTTACTGTTGGCACCGGATATCTCAATATTCATTTTGAAGGAATATTTTCACATCTTGCTGTATCGCCAGTCCATCGGTTCCTCCTTACCAGAGAGTCCCAATTTGCTATAGAGCCTTTGTTCCATTAGAGTAGCGGATGAGCCTTCATCTAAAAAGGCAAACGTTTTAAGGAACCACCATTGTTGTATATACAAATCGGAATTATTCGGAAACACGGCTTGTTATTACGGTCGTTGTGGGAATTAACAGTTCCAGTGGGAGCAAATGTTGCCATTTGAACATTGTTTGGATGAGCCTGTACACTATATTTGTGCAACAAGGAATGTTGTTTTGCGTTACAGTTCGCGATATCACTTCGAAAAGCTTTTACGCCGATGAGAACACTGGCGGCATAATTTATTTTCTTTCACCACATTCCAATTTGAATCTGAATCACCGCAGTTCTGGACTTTGTGTTTCTTGCTCATCCAATAAATGCAAAATAAATTCTTACTAGGAGCCTGTTCGGAATGTCTTGACTGATACTCCTCTCTTGGAGCCAATAGGGGATACGACTTGGCTAACAGCGGCGGCTATATTATAAATCCAATCGCTGAAAGATTTTATCACTGGGACCTTGTCATCTTTGGTGTGCATAGCCCAATTCAGCTTTTGGTTATTAGGCAACTTATCGACCAGTGTTTGCACTAACAATGGGTTGTTTAAATGTGCCATCATATTACATGCCTCCATCGTCGAGCAAATACTTCGTATTGTAAGCGCATACTCAATGATGCTATCAAGCCTATCCTTGAATGGTGGAACCTTCACAGCCTTCTCGATCATGCTGTCTAAAATGTGCTTTGGACGACCGAAACACATCTCCAGAGTCTGGATGATTTCATTCACCATAGATGGAATAAGCAATTTACTTTTCACCAGCTCCTTTGCACGACCTTTGAGACACGACTGTAAACGCATTACGTTCTCACCATCAGTATAACCAGCGATCTCTGTGCTGTTTTTGTAGTTGCTGATAAATAAGAACCAGTCTTTAGAATTGCCATCGAAATGTGGCAACTCGTTAGGTATCACCTGTCTGGCTGCAATTTGTGATACAGTAGGCTGGAAAGAATTAGAGGTAAAAAAGGAATTAACATTTTGCGACGCATCACATTAGCTTAGGATACTGTATTTTTCTTCAAATACTTTCGCTGTAATTCCCTACAGCATCAGCAGTTGCAACTGTGTGTGCTCGGACATAGAACCAAACGACGTACATGAGCTACATTTGTTACCAGCATTTTGCATAAATTGCGTAACTGTAGTTGGCACTACCTTAGCTGGAGCCATTACTGATTCACCTGAGCTAAAATGTCCATGTTGTTGTTGTGCTTTTCTATATGCACCATTTTCATGGACAATGTTAGGTTGAAGTGTTTGTTCCATATTCGCCCCTTCCCATGGACCGGGCTCATCTGAAAAGGACCTTGGAATATGGCTAGCTGGTGATGAGGCTGCTTACAATGCTGCATTAAATTCATTGTAGCATTAACAGGCGGCAGTATGCTTCTTCGTGTTGTTATTCTTGTTGGGACACTATTTTTAATAGCCACGGTCTGGTCCTTACCGCAGGAGCAATACCAGCTCACTTTGGCTATATCAGTGTTCACTCCAACACACTCGAAGTGGAACCACTAGTCGCACGAATCGCGCTGCACCATACGATTGGTGTCTTTCGAGTCACACTTGCTGCAATTGAAATCGCTTTGAAACATTTTAGTTTTCTTTTATTGTAATTACGATTTAATTTTTTTTTTATTTAAAAACGCGAAAATTGTTTTAAAGAACTGTTGCTTGCGAGTCTTGAATAATAATAAAATCACAACTTTTAAGAGTCACAAATATTTCCACTTTATTAAAATTATTAAATAAATTTTTTATACATATATTCAATTTTAAAAAAGTTTATTAAATTTGCTTAACTTTAAAACAATTTGTTTTTCACTCTTTCACAACTCTAATATAAAAGTCCGTTATTAATCAATTGGACAATAAGATAGAAGAGCAATCAAAGCATACATACGTGTAAATCTATATACTAGAGGTGTGCACAAGACATTCTGCTAGCTTACCCTTCACCGAATGCAATACTGTATTGTACTCTTTTCTGTTGCTCTTGATTTTACGAGTGCATTGAAATATGTATTTCTCATTTATTCAATGTATACAACAGCACTCGTTTGTCTGTGAAGTAACGGAACTATGCTTTGTGTTGTAAGAGCATATTTTACTACTGAAGCTACATTTTCAGTATTGCCATACTGAAAAATATGTGTACATAAGTGTTTCTATACATTTTTTGTTTTCGCCATAAACTCATAAAAAAGGTTTTTCCCCGAAATAAAAATTTTAAAAAAGTTACTGGCAATGCAGGCGTCGACGAAGATGTTCTGTTCCCGAGAGCAAAACATTCGGAGCTTTCTTATTCATTGTTGTTAAAAAAACAAAAACAAACAACAACAAATGCATGTTGTGACTCTATGAAGAGTACAATATTTTTTGTTGCACTCT
Organism: Sarcophaga caerulescens; assembly: GCA_927399465.1. NCBI lineage: Eukaryota > Metazoa > Arthropoda > Insecta > Diptera > Sarcophagidae > Sarcophaga > Sarcophaga caerulescens. The sequence continues at coordinate 82,350,844 of OV656872.1, read as the reverse complement.
TCACACAACTCTCTTTTATACTGTTGTACAATGGTTTACGAGTGCAGTTGTTTTTTTGTTCTCTATCTTTGCTTCACACTTATTTATATTTGCAATTACAATCAATATTCGGTCTTGGGAAAAATGCAATACTGTGTAATTTTATATGTCTTGTGCACACCTCTACTATATACATATATCGGCTGTAACTGATGCTTAAGGAGTGGATTTGAATTTTTATGTGAATTTCAAATACACCACGTATTGAACATTTTTGTTTGGTTTTTATTTTGTGAAATTCTCTCTGCTGCAAAAACTTTTTACATTGATTAGAAGATGCGGGCTTGCCATTCAGTACCATTTACACAAAATGTACGAGGAAAATTGCTTGGGTAATGAGGGGGAAGCTTGCAGTTAACACAGGTTGAAGATGTCACACCTTTTTATTGCGTACCCAAGAAGTTGACTGTTTTTAATACCAGAGGGAATTTATTTGCGAATTCAGTTCAACAATCCATTCTTTAGAGAGAATTTTTGTTAAATACGAGGCATAAATAGTACCGTTATTGTAATTAAGAAAAAAATATTTTTTAAGTTCGCAATGAATTAATAAAATTATGTAATATATTAGAAAAAATTTCCTGCTGACAAGCCAATGGCTTAGCGGGTTGTTTTAACTTTTTGTATTATATTAATGATAAATAAAAATAAATAAATAATAATAATTTGGCCGTATACCAAACAATGCAACTTGGTTGCTCTCAAATTATCTTTCACTAATAATAATATTTTACCATCTCTTAATTGGAAAATGGACATAATGCCTATATGAATGGGTAAAGTGCTCTATGTATAGCAAAACTAGAATAGTCCGAAAACGGCCTTTGTCATCAACAGCAAGAACAACAATGTATTTCCGGTTATGGGTTTTAAGTTGCCCAGCCACACATCAAATAATGGATCAATCTCACTTTTTTTGTTGTGTTGATAAATAATACTCACACATATAGGCCGAGCTGAGTTTGAAGAATATCAAAATACTTTTGATTTTCACTACCTGTGTTGTATAAATCGTATGTTCTCGTCTTCTTCACAACAGCAATAGAATAAAGTTTGAAAGTATAATTTTGTAGCGTTGCTGTGCTAAGCCAGCTAGCAATGAGCAAAATGAGTCTTTTAAGGCTGCCTTAGACGACCAAAAACTCTAAGATGGTGTACATCAAATATCGCCGAGCAGAACGATATAATGTCCATATGATACGGGTACCGGGGCACAGTGATATTCCGGGTAACTATAGAGTTGATGAACTGCTCAGGCGGGGCACAACCATCGAACTCTCCGATGAATTTTCGACTCTGGAAATCCCCATGAGAACCTGTAGGCTCATAATTGATAATGCGATCGTCGATTCCGTTAACGGCAGATGGGCGGCCTCAGACATGGGAAGAACAGCGCTGAAAATCTGTCCAAGGCTGGATGAAATGTGCATGTTAGGCCTGCTTACATTCCAGAGGGGACGCACTCAGTAAGGTTGTCGGGGGCATTGCGTTATGGGTACGCATGTACAGCCATCTCTACCTACATATATACCTAAACGACTAAAAACTGATTCATCAGTTTAGTGCAAAAACAAGACAACAAAAACATTCATTTAAATCAGGGATTACCATTTCATAGCACAATTGTGCAGAGAGAACTCACACGCATTCTTGTGCTTTTTGATTTAGTTTGTCGATCAGACTGCGACAAGAAGACATGTGCGGCGGATGCTTTATCATTTTATTTCAGAATGACACTCAAAAAATATTTTATGTTAAAAATGTTCTATGTCATTAGCTGGGCGTATTTCATTTTTTATACTTTTTTGTAGCATAGTATAATTTTCAGTTTATTGAATTTGAATAAAGTTTAATTTATTCTGAAAAGAGTTTCATTTATTTTGAAAAAGGTTTCGTTTAATTTAAAAAGAGTTTCGTTTAATCTGAAAAAGGTTTCGTTCATTTTGAAAAAGGTTTCATTTATTTCGAAAAAGGTTTAATTTAAACTGAAAATGCTATAAATGCTTTGGAATTCTCGCTATTTTCTATTAATAAAAAATGGGTTTTTTATTTTTATTTATCTATTACACATGGTCTAATTTTTAAGCCAAAGATGGATAGCTTTATGTTATTTTAATAAAAAATAAATTGTTTTATTTTATTGATCTAAAATTATTAAGCCAAGATAGATAGCTTAATGTATGTTGTTGAAATGAAAATCAAAATAGCTTATATCATTAACACTTTTTTATGGCTGTAAATAAATAAATTCTCTCAACTTATGGTGTTTTCTTTTCTACCAAAAAATGTGCATTTTATTAACGCAAAATGCAATTTTGCGTGTGATTCTTAAAAATGTTTCGCCCTCTAAAAGGGTGGTATGTTTTATTCTAAATAATTTGCACTTGCCAATGGTGGAGGGCATTGCATTTTATGCCCTGTATAAATCGAGAGTGCTGCTAATGCCCTGTAAAGCAGATGACTTTTGTTTATTTATAGGGCTACCAGATGAAATTTAAAAAAAGTCGCCTGGTATTGTTATCCAATTTGAAGTTAATTTTTTCATTGTTTTGTGGAGTAATCTTAAGGAAATATTACATTATTAAAGCTACATGGTCAGCAGTATAAAAAATTGCATTCAATGTTAGAACAGTGTTAAAATATTTTTTTTTTTTTTTGTTATAAAAAAAGCGTGCAAAAAATGAAGTCGAAAAATTAGCGATCTGGCAAAACCTTTGAACATATCCTCATTCATTTTCTTAATAAGTGGTAAACACAGGGCATACCCTTTTTTAATATTTATGTTATGTTCTTCTCAAATAAAAAATGATATTACAACAGGGTTGGTCAAAATTTTTTAATGTACCTTGTAAGAGGGTGACATTTTCTTTGTAGAAAAGAAAACACCATTATTTTCTCTCTCTTACTCACTAATGCACAACCAAAAAATTTTTGGAACCCCTGATTTAAATGCTTAGATATCGAGTACATAGTTTAACCTTTAACTGACGACGTGAAATTGTTTAGCGTATATGAAGAGGTGGTGTAAATTATACACCTGAATTATTTTCCATATAATTTTTAATGTCTACATATTATAATAATGTTATACTTATATTATTCGAATTTGATTGGTTCTAAACCAATTATTAACAAAAACAAGGAATGAAATTCAAATTTATTTAAAAAAATTGTACTTTATTTCACAAGCCTCTTTTACACAAACAAAAAAAAAATAGGTACAGTCGAACTTCCCTATAATGAATCTTGACGGGACCAGAAAATCACTTCATTATATAGAAACTTCATTATACAGAAATTATATTTTTCCCCCATTTTTTATTTAAAATAATTAGGCATATTAGTTTGGGTTACACTTTTCCATTTTTCTTCCACATCAAAACCTTGTACATTATACTAATGGTGTTTTCTTTTCTACCAAAAAATGTGCATTTTATTAACGCAAAATGCAATTTTGCGTTTGTTTCTTAAAAATGTTTAGCCCTCTAAAAGGGTGGTATGTTTTATTCTAAAAAATTCGCACTTGCCAATGGTGGAGGGCATTGCATTTTATGCCCTGTATAAATCGAGAGTGCTGATAATGCCCTGTAAAGCAGATGACTTTTGTTTATTTATAGGGCTACCAGATGAAATTTAAAAAAAGTAGCCTGGTATTGTTATCCAATTTGAAGTTAATTTTTTCATTGTTTTGTGTAGTAATCTTAAGGAAATATTACATTATTAAAGCTACATGGTCAGCAATATAAAAAATTGCATTCAATGTTGGAACAGTGTTAAAATATTTTTTTTTTTATAAAAAAAGCGTGCAAAAAATGAAGTCGAAAAATTAGCGATCTGGCAACACCTTTGAACAAATTGGCATTTCCTCATTCATTTTCTTAATAAGTGGTAAACACAGGGCATACCCTTTTTAATATTTGTGTTATGTTCTTCTCAAATAAAAAATGACATTACAACAGGGTTGGTCAAAAATTTTTTTAATGCACCTTGTAAGAGGTGACATTTTCTGTGTAGAAAAGAAAACACCATAAATAACAAAACCATTATATAAAAATTAATTAATTAATTAATAATTTTTTTTTCAAGAGAAATGCTACTTCGCTGCGTCATTTCCGATCACTGAACACCGGGAACTGATGTCAAAATTGTTATTGATGTGGCTTTCTTCTTTTTTTTTGTTTTTATTTTCCTCTTTTGGGAATCCCCTCATTATATGTGGTATCTTTCTCGGTACACAGAATTGTTAGTATGCGTAACAGAAAATTGTTTGAAAAATTCATTATATGGAGACAAAAACGCATATGAGTCAAATATTACACCTGCAAAATTGCTTCATTGTATAGAAAACTTCATTGTATGGAAATTCATTATAAGGAGATCAAAAACAATGAAATTGGAACGGAAAAAGTTGTGTGTTTGAAATCAATTCATAATAGGGAGAGCTTCATTGTATAGAAGTTCACTATAGAGAAGTTCGACTGTATATCATTTACTTGTACATTAAGAAAGTTAAGGTTAAACAAAAACAATAAATGGCATTTTTCAACAGCCTAAGTTGTATACTTATTAAAATAAAAAGGAACATTTCAATATCTTATATATTTAAAAAAATAACAATCGGTCTTTTGAGGTAAAATTATCATTCGTCAAATTCAGTCTTAGTACAATTAATGCATAGCTGTTTGCTGCAGTCCGTACATATTGGTTTATTACACTCTAAGCATGTATGTGTAGTTTTCTTTTTAATTTATTGGGACATATGTATATAGCATAATTTGCTCATTTTTGTAAGTTTTTGGATAACAGGCTGGGGAAGAGAATCAGACCTCTAAGACTAGAGATTTCTTTATTCATATTTTTTGAATGTGCCATTTCCCACTATTTAATTGTACAATAATACAAAAAAAGTTAAAAACTTTTCAGTAACTCCAACACAAAGTGAAAAAAAAAAATTACAAAAATACTTACGCTTACGGAGACGTGTAGTCTTTTTTTTTTTTTGATATGGGTTACTAACGTTAGATTAGACGTGGTAGTAAAATATTTTCTATATAAAAATCACACAAACAACTACGTGGTAGTAAAATATTTTCTATTAAAAATTTCCACAAACGACGACCTGTAGTAATTTTTACACCCATACACGTAAATCTCCGCGATGCTGTAACAGCCGAAAGACAAAACTATACTGTCAATAAAAGCATAGTATAATATGAGGGTACTGGCAATATCAGCTTAAGAAAGTGCAACAAAAAAAATTGCAAAAATTTACTACCACGTCGTCAGTTAAAGGTTAAAAAAACAATACTGACAAAATGTGCGGAATCACAAATTTAAAGTAGTGATGATCGCAACTAGACTCCTGTTTTATGAATTCGCGTCATATGTATGTATTTTCTTACTTTTTTTTCTATGCCGTTACTTATAACGGGTCATTTTTTATTTCAACAGTGACTCTGATTTTATATTATTTCTTTAGTTTACCTCGTGCTGTGATTGAAAACAAACCGTGTGAAATAAAAAAGGAACGCCAGTTAAAGTAATGTGCATGCATAAAGAACAAAAAAAGCTAAGACAATTTGTAAGTGTTTTAATAAAGTAGTACATATTAATCATACCGATCAAGTTTCAGAAAAACCTAATAGCAAAAACTAGAGGAATAGGTTCAACGCAATTCATTAGACCTGCAGTACAAAGAGTCTTTTCGAATGAATTAGCATCTTGTTTTAGTTGGAATATTTATTTTAATTGCGAATTATATATTTTTTCTTATATTGCGAAAGCGAATTTGAATGCCTGATGACATTTATATAATTTATTTAATTAATTTTTCTGGTATAAGATTGTCATGAATTTGTTTTTTTTTTTTTTTTTTATTAAATATTCTACCAAAAAAAGTCTAAGAAACTTCTTCATTTTTTTATTATAAAGAAATATTTTTTTTTATTTTTATTTATTTATATCATCCTCAGTTAAAATAATTACAAGCATATTATATCTATAGTATTTGAGAATTTACTTAAAATATTGCAAAAAAATATTGATAACTCCGTGGACTGTATATACGGACTGTCGTCTTTCACCGTTTCGGGACACTATAAAAAAAAACAGCCAAAAATTAGAGGGCTTCCACTGCCCGACTACACCACACAAAAACCAAACACTTATCTTTCCTTTATTTCTTGTCTGCTTAATCTACACTTTTTCATTCCACTTGACCAGAAATACAGACTTCAGATTCGGTTCCACTTCAATTATAAAATTCCCGGTCTTTCCTTGATTTATAGGCCTTATGTTCTTCACAAATAAATACACTTGTTTATAATTCTTTATTTTCACCAATTTTAATATATATATAACAATTTTTATTCTTTTAATTTCTTTACAAATCACAACTTTATCACAATTAAAATTACAAGAAAAAGACTAATTTAAATTATTGCACAAAATTTCAAAAATTATTAAAAATGTTTAAAAACAAACAAGTAACCGCATCCCTTTGGATGTTATAAGAAGAGTGATTAAAATATTAAAACAAAACAAAATTGAATGTCAAAAGAATATAAAAAAGCTTTAGTCCATATGGCAACGCCCTCTGTTGACAAATTTTGAACAAGTCGATGCCGATCCTGTTTATGTCGCCAAGGATGGGAAGTTTGAAGTAGCAGACATAAACATACCGGCGCCCTTGCAGTACTGCAACCAAAAAAGATGTCTTCCATCTAAAGACTAAAGAAAAGAAAAAATCAAAGAAAAAAAAACTTTCATATTAGTTTCATATTTCACAACAATAAGAAACCAAAAATTTGACATCTTGCGGCAGTTCCCGCTCTGATCAGTCAGAAAGAAAAGTTTAGATGTATTCAGGAGAATTTCAGAAAAAATTAGGTATTGAGTTCTTGAGTCTTATCGTTCCACTACTACATCGGAACTAGAGCTTCCGACGAACTAGGTCTTCTGCTCTCACGACCATTGAACGAACTAGGTTCCCTGGTGGATTATCAGGACGAACGAGGTCCGATATTTTCCTTGTCCAGTCGGCGGGTGGTCCCCTTCGACGCTTCAGTCTTCTAATCTAACCTTCCTAGGGACAGACGGACTAGGTCTATTGCCCAGTAAATGGAAGGTTTAACTTCAGCAGCCCACATTCACACACGTCCAGCAGGTATGATCGTGGCTCAAGCAACCTTACAATTCATCGCCTTCGACATCTCTTTCTAAATATTGGCGGTAAGCTGTTCCACGAAAAGCCCTGTCCAGGCTCTCTATCGTTTGACCTCAGAATTCCATCGGATTTTCCGTTGAGTTCTTTCGTAACCATTATTATTTAAACGTGAATTACCAATGCGACCCAAGCGCCATTCAGTAGTAGTCCCTATACCTTCTCTAATTGCTGCTGTTGGCAATCCTAATTTTCTTCTGCAACTTTTCGAAATAAAAGTTGCTTCCGAACCGCCGTCTCTAGCTCTTAATATTTGCCCTCGATGACAAATATCCTAAAAGAAACGGCCCATATGTGGCGGCAAAATTTGCACATCACTACCAAGCTTTGCTACACTACAGGAACTTGTCGCATCGAACACTCCAAGTTCCCGAGAGGATCGAAACATCTCCCGGTGCAGCAAAGTGTGATGTCGCATATCGCAGATTGAACAATCGAAATTCCGCCTACACTCATTCAACCTGTGACCAACATCGAAACAGTCAATACACGGGTTGCTCTGTCTACTCCCAAAAATATTTGCCCAGGGTTCAAACGCTCTCGAAACGAACGCTCAAACTTGCAGCTCCAAATAACTACTCAAACTGTAGTATGGTTCCAAGGGTTACAAAGATTGCCAAAAACAGTTCTACAAATCAACCTGAATAATAAGCTGTGCTTGTATAAACGAAAATTATACCTAGGCACCGACAGGCTTAATTCAGGAAGATTCCCAGCTAACTACCAACATTTCCAGCACACAATTAAAAAACGAAAGTATTTCAAAAATTAAGCAAAAGGTCACCGTGACCATCCTGATCCACACAACGTGGTACTACGACCATCTTATCGCCTTACCGAAAATTTAACAAAAGTAATATATGCACGTCAAATAAACGATGTTGCGTACTTCGCGAAACTAAGCCAACAGGACTAATTCCCATGGCGCATAACCCGATACTTATTATCGATTCCTTCAAAATCAAAAAAAGAATAATAAGAAAATACAAAGATGAAAACGCAGTCCCGAACAACTACCTCACTTTGTATTCCAAATATATACGTAAACATATTTATATTTAAATTTGTATATATACAGTCTTATGCAAAAAAAAACCTTATTATGACTTTGATGTGAACATTAGTTAACAACGATTTTTAGCTTAATAATCCATTATTAAAAAAGTATATGCAAAAACAGTGTTTTAACTAATATCCATTTTAAGGCTTTTTTTTATTTGATGCTGGCAATACCATTACTTTATTCTGTCAATTTTTCCTTAATGTTGTGTATCAACGATTATTAGTTCATTTGGTATTCGTGTCTAATATTGTTTTTTATGATTTTATACATTTAATTGTTTTTATTAATTGTTAATTGTTAATAATTAATTGTTTTTTTATTTATTATTTGTTTTTTTTAATAACAACAATGTACAAATAAAATAAAACAACCAATGTAATTAAAATATTATATTTTGATTAAAGAAAGTATTCGAGTACCGGTTTCTTAAAATTTGTTTTGATAATTTAGACATCACTAAACTAATTTGTAAACAAAATTTTTATTTTGGTGAAAAAGAATAGTTTGAAAAGAATAATTAGAAAAAATATGGAGCAAAAACATGAAAATAAAAGGAAAATATTTGAAAATTGTTTTTTGTGTTTTTAAATTTTTTTTTAATTTATTTTTAAAAAATTAGAATATTTTTCACAAAATGTGAAAAATTCTAATAAAATTATGAAATATGACTTTACTGTAGGTTTAAAGTACGGTTGAACCATTGTTAAATTTCATAGATTTAACAATGGTTTACTACACGTGTGTTAAGCTAATTATCGTTTTTGCATACACTTTTATCGAATTTTGCTTAACAACGGTTTGTAAGCCTGTTGTAAGTTTTTTTGCATAAGACTGATAATATGTACGTAAAGTTTGACAATGCAAATTATATTAAATATTAAAACAAATATTAAATTTAAAATTAAAATTAAATAAAAAACAATAAATTCAGAAATTTTCAACAATTTCCATCAACTAATAAAAAATGATTCCAAAATTTAATAAAAGAATAAAAAATTGTACGGAAACCCATAAATAAATTCTATTCGTTTTTATTCTATAGTGATTAAAATATTAAAACAAAACAAAATTGAATGTCAAAAAATATAAAAAAGCTTTGCAGTCTTATGCAAAAAAAAACCTTACTGTGACCTTCAAGTGAACATTAGTTAATAACGACTTTTAGCTTAATAATCGATTATTAAAAAAGTATATGCAAAAACAGTATTTTAACTAATATCCATTTTAAGGTTTTTTTTTATTTGATGCTGGCAATACCATTATTTTATTCTGTCAATTTTTCCTTAATGTTGTGTATGAATGATTATTAGTTCATTTGGTATTCGTGTCTAATATTTTTTTTTATGTTTTTATGCAAAATAATTGTTTTTATTCAAGTAAAAATGGTGTTGTATTTGTTTATTTAATAAAAACAATTTACAAATAAAATAAAACAACCAATGTAATTAAAATATTATATTTTGCTTACGGAAAGTATTCGAGTACCGGTTTCTTAAAATTTATTTTGATAATTTAGACATCACTAAACTATTTTGTAAACAAAATTTTTATTTTGGGGAAAAAGAATAGTTTTAAAAGAATAAATAGAAAAAATATGGAGAAAAAGCATGAAGATAAAAGGAAAATATCTGAAAATTGTTTTTTGTGTTTTAAAATTTTTTTTAAATTTATTTTTAAAAAATTAGAATATTTTTCACAAAATGTCAAAAATTCTAATAAAATTATGACATATGACTTTACTGTAGGTTTAAAGTACGGTTGAACCATTGTTAAATTTCATAGATTTAACAATGTTAAATTTCATAGATTTAACAATGGTTTACTACACGTATGTTAAGCTAATTATCGTTTTTGCATATACTTTTATCGAATTTAGCTTAACAACGGTTAGTGAGCCTGTTGTAAGTTTTTTTGCATAAGACTGTTAGTCCATATGGCAGCGCCCTCTGTTGACAAATTGTGAACAAGTCGATGCCAATCCTGTTTATGTCGCCAAGGATGGGAAGTTTGAAGTAGCAGACATAAACATAATTTTACAATATATAACTTAATTTTAAAGACTATCTACAGTTGGTGAATTATAAAATTTTTGAGTAAAAAGATAAGAAAAACCTCATAAAATTCTAAGAAATTTTATTTTTAGCTCTTTCTACCATCTTCTTTGCAGAAGTAGGAGAAAAAAAAAATAATCTAAAATAAAAGTTGAAGATCTGTTTTTTTCTTCAAATCTTGTAGTCAATTTATTAACAAAATCATTGAAAAACTCCTGCTTAAATTTCCTGTGTAAGAGGGCTGTTGAATATCTTCTGGGAAGGTTAAAAATAGTTTTTAGATTTTTATTTTGTACGATTTGCAGTTTTTTCATGTACGTTTTCGCACATCTAGACGACCACACCTGGCAGCCATGTCATTATTGGGCGGATGCACATTTTCTTAATTAACAGTTTATTCTTTTGATTTAGTTGTGATTTTCTATTTAGTAGGGGATATAAGGCCCTACCACAGTTTAATGCTTTATTACATGATTGGAGAACGTGCTCTTTAAATGTTAAGTGCTTGTCAAATAACAGTCCCAGATATTTGACATTGTTACTAAGTGGAATTATAGATTCTTGTGTGTTTAAATTTACCTTTGGTATCCTTTTTGCTGATCTATTAAAAGGAAAGATGGTAGCTTGTGTTTTCTCCTGATTAATTTTTATTTTCCACCTGTTGAAATACTTTTCAGCATGAATAAGTGCATTTTCCATATTTTTTACAATTGCGTTAGAAACTTTACCCGGGGTTATTATTGCTGTATCATCAGCATAAAAGGCTAAAGACTGGTTTCTTTGAGCTTTAAAGTCAGACGTAAAGATAGCGTAAAGAGTAGGGGATAAGATTGACCCTTGAGGGACACCTGCACAAAGGTGTCTTTGAGTAGATGTCTCATTGTTAATGAACACCTTGAAGTATCTGTCCAGTAAAAAGCTTTTTATGATTTTCTGCAAGTAAATTGGGTACCCAAATTTATGTAGTTTGAATATGATACCGTTATGCCATAATGCGTCGAAAGCTTTCTCTATGTCGAGGAAAACCACACCAGTACTTTTACGACGAGCTTTGTTAGATGATATAATATTAACGATTCGTTTAGCCTGATGTACCGTAGAGTGGTATTTCCTGAAACCAAATTGTTCCTTGATTAAAATGTCATTTTCTTCTTTGTAATCATTAAGCCTACTTAATAAGATATTTTCAAAAATTTTATCGAGGCAGTTTAACATACTAATATGGCGGTAATTTTAGGCGACTTTTTATCTTTGCGCTGTTTTAAAATTGGTAAAACTTTAGCCACTTTAAATTGTTTTGTGAAGTAACCATTTTTAAGGCACCAATTAAAAATATTCGATATTAGCGTGTAAAACAGGTCTGACAATTTTTTTAATATTGTTGGTTTTATTTCATCAATTCCTGGAGCCTTTGAGTTTCTTTGTTTACTTACAAAGTATTTGATTTCTGCAGTAGAAGTAAGATGGTTAGTAATATCAGCGGGAATTGGTTGTGTTTAGATACTCTTTGATCCATTTTTGGTTTTATTATCATAAACATCAACGCCATCTATTGTCAGACTGTCAATAGTGGATCTCTTACCTCTTATTGCTTTGTTTATTTTCCACATCTTATTGCCAGCTGGTAAACTTTTGAGAAACACATTCCAATTTTTGTTTCTGTCAATAGACACGTGGATATTTATCATATTGTTGAGTTGTTTCAAAACAGCTGATAAATACATTCTCTCTGTGTTATTATAAGATCTTTGTAGTTTTCTTCTAAATTTGTTTCTTTGACCAATGAGGTATAATGTCGTTTGAGATAACTTTGATTGCCATACATTAATTTTTCTTACCGGAATTTTATTTTGCGCCTCTTTAGCAGTGTTAGTAGTTTTAACCAATATTTCTTCGAATTTCAGTGTCAACCCATCTGCTGATATCATTTCAGTTTGCAAGATTGTACATGGGAACTAATTGAATTTTTTCTACAACCGATCCGTAAATTTGACATGTTATCGGGACATGATCCGATTTAAGGAGTCCTGGATGAGTAACGGTCGTAGACACATTCAGGTTGGAATTTGTAAGTAACAGGTCAATAACTGAGGGCTGCGTGTAAGAGATCGCTGACCAAAACGAGTATAATTGTGAGGGTAATGTATATAGTAATTGGAGTTTAGCTGGTGGCTATACAATTTTACTCCAGCTGCGTTGTTTTTTAAGCAGTTCCAACTTGTATGCTGTGTATTTAGGTCTCCAAATATAAAAAATTCAGATGTTGGTGCTGTAATACTATTAATATCGTTAATAAAATCATTTGTGTACTTCGGCGAATATGCTGCCATGAATTTTATTGGTCTATTTTTAATAGAAATGACTACAGAAACATTCTCAATATTCGAAGTTGGTATTTTTTTAACAAGCTGATGTGGTATTGAATTTTTCACAGCAATAAGGACTCCACCACCATGAGTCACTCTGTCTTCTCTGTAAATGTTATAGTTTTGCAATTTCAATTTAGAATTTTGATTTAAAAATGTTTCGTTAATAAAGACAATATCAATTTCATTTGTTTTACTATATGTTCTAATTGATAGATATTGGATTGGTTCGTTATGCCTTGAGCAATCCAGTGCATAACATTGATGCTATAAATTGTTTTTTGTCTATATGACCTATCCAATCATCATTCCTAAAACTTGCAATTTATCGTATTTATTCTTGCATTTTTCTAGAGCGTCAATTGCACTAAAGAATATGTCCAAAAGTTTATCATTAGTAAGATTATCGTCGATTTTATCTTGATCCATATTGGATCTTGTTGTATTAAATATATTGCTGAAATTATTCTGACTTTTGCTGAAAGAGGGAGGCTCTTCAGTATTATGATTTAATCGAGGAAAGTCTTCATCCCAGTCAAATGACTTTGCCATAATATTTTTACTGACTGGCTTTGCTTTTTGATTGCCTGTGACGCGTTGCCGAATAGCTAGGTATTCTCGCCGTGATGGACAGTTTGGATCGTCAGCACGATGATTTACATTTTTAAGTTTATTATTAATGCAATTGAAGCATTTGTAAATTACAGGGCCTTCGTGCGAAGTTTTACTTAGTTGGCAAGTTGAGTACTCATGATGGCCACCGCAACCCAAACATGCTGGCTTTCTGAAGCAATTGGATGAGCCATGTCCAAACATGGTACATTTAGTGCACTGAGTAGGACCTCTTGTACTTCGTTTAGGATTTCTCCAGTGTACAACTATACCATAGAAATATCGTATTGTTATTACCTCTCTTTTAGATACTTGGTATTTGTCGAATTCGATCATATAGAGTGCGTCGTCTTGATTTGATCTGCTGGTTTTAACCTCACTTACTTTTGTTGGGGTTATGTTGAAAGTATTTTGAAATTCTTCTATAATTGTTTTTATTTCAAGTCGAGGAAGACCAAACATCATAAGTTTAAAATTTACTTTACTAGATGAGTGAAAAATTTGATGTCATTTGTTTTAAATATTTTGATGATTCGTCTGACTTTCGTGCCGATGGACATTCTCTTGAATTTGGAGTTCGAACAAGAACCCAAGAGTTTTATAATTTCTATAAAGCTATGAACATGATCAACAATGATTGGGGGAATTTTTACGCATTCGTCGATATTTTCACCTTCTTCTATACTAGAAATATCATCTTCCATGTCAGAGAACGCTTGATATGTATTTGAATCAGTCTTAGTCGCAGACTTAGGAAATTTAAACTTAGGACCTCGGCCCCAAACAATTTTACGTTTTGAGCTCATTTTAGTCAATTTAAAAATTTAAGTATTTAATTTATTACAAAATATAATTAATTCAAACAATATCAACACACCTCACGCACTACCGTATGTACGAAAAAATGAAAATTGAATTTAAAAACTTTTGTTTATAAGAAAAGTTAAATTTATTTTTCTTTCCTCAGGCCCCTTGAAATTTTGCTATTTTCCTCTAACCATCCAGAAAACTGACTATTTAATGAACGCGTTTTTTGTTAACTTCTTTGAAAAGAAATATGAAAGGTAGTAAAAAAGGATAAAAATGTGATTTTAAATACACTCTTATATGATTCGTAATAAGAGTAAGAAAACGACTATAAGCAAGACCATAATGTTACTTAAAATGAACTTGTGATTGATTCCAAAAGGATTGCAAGAAACTCTCAAAAATAAGTCGTAATGACTTAGAGTAAACAGAGACCGTTAGGTGAAATCCACTTGTGCATGCTATTAAGGTCATAGTCTAGTTTACTAATACAATTATTGACATCGGTCAATGTATGTACAGTTGAACATCAGCAGAATACAAACACAGTACATACATGTAAAGAACAAAATAGTATTGCCTTTATTATATATATAGTGTTGCCTTTATTGCCTGCAAATACTCATCTCGGTGCTGTGCTGCTTTCAATCTCTCTGTTAACTCTGACGTGATTGTTAAAACTGCTGGATAACGACTGTGACAATCGACGTGCTTCATGCGGTGGTTGTCACGGTGTTCAATTTTGCAATCATAATCTTGAAAGTGTCTTGCTGTATTCAAGTTGACACGCAGCCTCCTCGTGGCCCCTCCTGGATGGCATTCTAGCACCCGCTAGATGTTAACTAATGCGTGCAGCGAAGTCCAATCCCTTGGACGTAAAATTCGGGTTGTGCGTAGGGCTTGGAACCCACCACGTAAAAACAAAAATCCAATGAAAACTAAAGCACAATAATAATAAGCTCCGTCGATCCCCATCTAATCTCAACGACATTGGTGGACTGTGGGCCAACATCTCCCACTCCTTGCGCACTACTGCGGAAACAGTCCTTGGTTTCGAGCGCCCACCCCAACGAAATCAATGGTACGATGAGGAGTGTCGCGAGGCAGCTGCAGCGAAAACGTTGCAGTCAGCCGCTACGCGAGCCATTGTCGAGAATTATAGAGAGAAGAAAAGGGATGAGAGACGCCTTTTCAGACGCAAGAATGACGCACGAAAATTCTATCAAAAGGTTAAGCGTCTAACCGAGGGTTATAAACCCGGAGCGTCTTCCTGCAAAGACGAGAACGGTAACTTGGTAACAGATCCGCAAGTGGTGCTGAGGTTGTGGAGGAAACACTTCTCTACTCTGCTACTAGGCGATGACGACACCAATACCGCCTTTAGAGACGTTGCTCCGAACCCGATCGATGATGACGGCGTGGAGATTCCGCCGCCTAGCCATGAAGAGGTCAAAGTCGCGATTATGCGGCTTAAAAACAATAAAGCAGCAGGTCCTGATGGCCTCCCCGCTGAATTGTTTAAGACCGGGTGTAATGAGTTGGTAGGGCGCATGCACCAGCTTATTTACAAAATATGGCTAGAGGAAAGTATGCCCAACAATTGGAACCTCAGTGTCCTCTGTCCTGGCCTGAAAAAGGGAGACCCTACAATATGCGCCAACTATAGGGGTATAAATAAGCCTTCTCCCTATCGCATATAAGGTTCTTACAGGCGTATTGTGTGAACGACTGAAGCCACTCGTCAAAACACTGATTGGACCTTATCAGTGCGGCTTCAGACCTGGCAAATCCACCATCGACCAGATCTTCACACTGCGCCAAATCCTGGAAAAGGCCCACGAAAAACAAGTCGACACACACCATCTTTTTGTCGACTATAAGGCAGCCTTCGATAGCCCCATAAGGGATCGTGTTTTTGCCGCAATGTCTGAGCTCGGTATACCTGCGAAGCTGATAAGGCTCTGCAGAATGACGTTGAGCAATTCCTGCAGCTCCGTCAAGGTAGGAATGGACCTCTCCGAACCTTTTGATACCGTGCGAGGTTTCAGACAAGGCGACCCCTTATCATGCGACCTCTTCAACTTCGTCATGGAGAGTGTTCTGCGAAACGCAGGAGTGCATCGCAATGGCACTATTTTTCAAAAAAGTGTCCAATTGCTTGCGTACGCTGACGACATCGACATCATAGGGCGTACCAAGCGAGATGTTACTGCTGCCTTTAGTGCTATTGAACGGGAGTCTAAGAAGATGGGTCTGGCAAAACAAAGTATATGTTATCGACAAGTAGAGACGTGCGGCGTATTGATTCTCAGATTACGGCCGATAACTATACTTTTGATACAGTCAAGGAATTTATTTATCTTGGCTCCGCCGTTACCACCAAAAATGATGTCAGTCTGGAGATCAAACGCAGCATTACTCTTGCCAACAGGTGCTACTATGGTCTCAATAGGCAATTGAGTAGCAGAGACCTCTCTCGTGTGACAAAGCTAATACTCTACAAGACGCTCATCCTACCCGTGCTTCTTTATGGCGCAGAGGCATGGACCCTATTAAGAACTGATGCAGCAGCCTTGAGAGTATTCGAGAGAAAAGTCCTACGTAAGATCTTCGGTCCAGTGCGAGTTGGCGATGATTTCCGCATCCGAACCAACAATGAGCTGTATGAGCTCCTCAACGACATAGACGTTGTACAGCGTATTAATATCCAGCGGCTGCGCTGGCTCGGCCTTGTCGTTCGAATGAAGGAGGATGCTCCGCCGAGACGGGTATTTGATGCGGGGATCTGCGGAAGTCGGCGAAGAGGACGACCTTGTATCCGTTGGAAGGACCAAATCGAGGAAGCCCTTTCATCGATTGGTGTGACCAACTGGCGTAGGCGCGCAAGAAGCAGAGGCGCCTGGAAGGATGTGTTGCGGCAAGCCGAAATCCGTTAATAGGGTTGTTAATGGCCAATTAAGTAAGTAAGTAAGTAATCTTGAAAGTGTAGAATCCACTGGGCTACATGTCGCGGTATGTATATCTTTTTTTGTTGTTGTCTGCTTAAACGCCGCGCAATCCGTAACAAGTTTGAATTTTACACCCACCAAGTAATGTCGGAACTTCTGCAATGCCAAATAAGCTGCTTTTATTTCTAAGATGTAACTGTGTTGTTGTTCTTCAGCTGCTGTAGTGCGCTTGCTGTAAAAAAATATTGGATGCCATGAATTTTCGAATTTTTGCATTAATGTAGCACCGAAGCCATTCTTAGATGCATCAGTATGCACTTCAGTTTCAACGCCCCTACAATAATTTCTTAACATAGGTTCACTTGTTAATGCCGTTTTTAGCTTTTGTACCGCCAAGCGTTCATATTCACCAAATTTATACACAGTGTCTTTTCGTAGCAGATTAGTGAGTGGTTTTGCTTCAAATGCATAATTTGGTATGAATTTTCGAAAATAACCAGTCAATCGAAGAAATGACTGAAACGCTTTCACATCTTTTGGCATTGGAAATTTATCGACTGCTTTTACTTTTTCCGTACCTGGCATTATTTTACCATCCTCTACCAAATGTCCCAAAAAAATCAATTTTTGTTTTTAAAAAGCTGCATTTTTTCCATTTGATTTTAAGGCCAAACTGCGCTGCGACGTCCAGAACTTTTTTTTAGTTTCAGCAAGTTTTCTTCAACAGTACTGCTAAATACTGTCGTCTATATACAATTCCATAACATTGTCTATAATTAGCTGCTTAAAAATGTAATTAATATACCCGATGAAAACGGCCGGCGAGTTGCAAAAGCCAAGCGGTGCAACATTAAATTCGTAAGTGCCATCCTTTGTTATAAATGCCGTGAATTTTTTGTTGGATTCCTCTATTAATACGTGAAAGAAGCCATTTTCCAAATCCATCACTGAGAAATATTTAGCTGCTTGCAGTTTTTCCAAAACGTCATCTATAAAAGGAACTGGCAAGAAATTTAATTTTCTATAGTCCACGCATATTCTAAATGAATCATCTTTTTTCTTTACTACCACTACTCTGCTTACACTGTCTGCAATCGATGGTCTTACTATGCCTTCCTTTAACCAATCTTCCACTTGATTTCTTACTACTTCTTCATGCTGCGGCGGCAGGCGGCTGGGTGATTGTCGAAACGGTGTAAAATTTTCAGGGATTGTTTTCATTTGTACTGCGTTTTCACTGCACTTCTTGCTTCTCAGGTGTGTAATTGCTAATTAATTTTTTTTATTTCATTGTAGTATACATTGTCGACATTAATTGTATTTGCTGCTTCAAAAACAAACAGCTTCTGTTTCATGTCTGTATTGTCTACAAATAAATAACCATTTTTACCAAATGTCATTGTAAATTTGCTGATAAACAATCGATAAATAATAAACAATAAATTGCAGTAAACAATCGTATTGATTTAATTGATTAATTTCCAAAACCTCGCAACATTGTGGATGTTTCTCCTAAGGTCGTATTTTCGATTTTTTTATTATCGTAATATCGGAGCTAGTATCTACTAAACATACCAAATGGACACCGCATACAGTGATTTCTTTCAGTCTGGTTTTGTCAGTTAGCAAATGTACTTTACCTCTTAACGATCCGTTTTCACTTTGTTTTTTCATAAAGCAATTTTTCGCAATGCGACCATTTTTATTGCAGTGAAAACATTTTGTTTCAGATTTACAGTCAGAACGTTTATAATCAGTGGAGCCGCAATTATAACAGTGCTCTTTTTTTTCTTCAAATCTCTATAATCTGTTACACACATACATTCGGCTTCCAAAAACAAATTTGCAGTTTGCACCATTTGTTTGCTGTTTAAACCATATGCTTTGGCATTATGTTCAAAATTTGCAAACCAAGTTCTTAATGGAATCGTTTTTCCATTAAAATCTCCTACAATCTTTTTGAAATTTTCCGCTGTAATATTTAACTTGTTATCGTCACTGCTCTTTTCCTCTTTTAAAAGTTTCTATGTTAATAGACTTAGGGCCATTATTACAAATTGCCGTTAAACTTGGGTTTAGTTAAAGGTACTTTTAGCTAAAGGGAACTGTAAATTTACCTTTAACTGATTTTCGTTATTACAACTTACAGATAAAATAAAATTAAGTCGATAAAACTGCTCAATTAAACAAATTTTTTTTAACGCAGTGGCAACAGCGGACTTCTTTTTTTTGTTGTATATGCTCATTTTGTTTAAATTTGAAGTTGCCATACCGAAAATGATATGTGATACGGCAAGTTCAAACATAAAGTGACCTTTAAATGTTAAAGGTAGGATGATCTTCCCTTTAGCTTAACGATCACGTCTATCTTATTGGGTACTCATAATAATGAAAAACAATTTATCTGCCCGTTAAAATCCTCCCTTTAGTTAAAGGCAAGTTGTAATAATGGCCCTTAGTAATTGCTGTATTTCACTGTTGTTGTTGTTACCACTGTTGCCGATGTTACTTGCGCCACCATTGTCCGTCATCATTATTGGTTCCTGTGAGCTGCTTTCAATTTCTAAAGTAGGTACTTTGGAATTCTTCGTCGGAATCAACGTAGCTAATGTGTTGGTTATTTGCCACAGTTTGTTCAATATTGGTTCCAAAACCGATCGTAAAGCTATTCTGGTGATTTTCTCTTTGGGTTTTATTCGCTGCTACATACCTTTCTCATATATATATATAGACCGATTTTCCGATTTTTGTCTTTGTTTTTCATATGCTTCACCAAAAATAAATGTGGATGCTCGTTTGGTAGAGCCCCCAAATGTAAAAAATAAAATAGTTCAATTCAAAGTTTAATACCGTTTTTTCATTAATTCAACAACTTTACTACTTTTAACAACTTTTCCATTTGACGGCTACTTATTGAATGATCTAGAAAAAAAAAAATACTCGTTGTAAAGTGACTACGACAGCATTGCCAACATAAAATACTAATGGACTAATAAAAATATCATATCGTACCCTTGTACGCCCTTTCACATACATAATTGGTCATTAAAACCCTCCAAACAGGATTACGACCTAGCTTCTCAAATTACTTATGTTGTGTGTGTTAATTTTTATACATGAGTGGTGGGAAATATTTTTTCATATTTCGTTTTGCTGGAGATTGTCTGACCTGCGGTTTGAAGCGTGGCCTTACGTCTAAGAAGCTAACACACTACCTTCTAGACTACAGCGTCTTCTTAAAATCTTCAGCATAAATTCAAATATGCGAGAGAAGTTAGGTCGTTGGAATACATTGTGTATAACAGTGGAATTTAACCTTGCGCTACTCGTCTTTTCGTTAAGTAATCTTCTAATTTCTTATTACCACAATATACGAACTGATCTCTATCACACAAATACGATTAAAGTAATTTCACAGTAGATGGTGAAAAGTTAAATGAGTTTCTCAACTTGTGGCAAAGTATAATACATATAATAAACAATATCGAAAGCTTTCGGATGACTCTTTGATCATAGAAATGATACCATGTTCCTATCTAAATCACACTTAATTCTTCAGTAACATCCACTACAACCATGTACCAATCTAAAGTCAGATTATCTGCTTCAAAATAAGAAGTTTTAAAAAATTTATATAATTTCGAAATATTTAATAATATGTTCATGGACTAAGCGCTCAGATACATTGTACCTATGATAAATATGGTCGTATTGCTAATGGCCTGTAGTTTTTGTCAGGTTTAGGTACTTGAATTACCTTCGCATGCTTCCACATTAATGGAAATTTCGATTTAGTGTGAACTGTGTTACGTATATTATTATCATTATTATTCCCTTTATTCTCAATTCAAACTGATTGGATACAATTCAACTTAAATTCTAAATTACAAATTAAAGTATTAAGTGAGCATTTTTTTAAAACTGCACAGATTAATAAAATACTGCACAGCGCAAATCTTAATAATACATATGTATAATACTTATATCTAATTTTGATTTGATTTAATTTATTGATTTGATTTATATTCAATTCCCCATAAATTTTCGGACAATTCGTCTTGTCGCCATTATCACCGCCTTCTACATTATCTGCCATAGCTGTTCCGACATTCTAAGCTCCTTCAGGCTGTTGTGTAAAGACTTTGGAATCAGGCCTGTACTTGAAATTATGACTGGTGTAATACTCACTGAGTTTATATTCCATTGTCGCTTAATAGGCTCAATCTTTTACTTATTTTTTCCTGGTATTTCGTTTTCAAGTTGTAGTTGTTTGGTATAGCAACATCGATAAGCCATACCATCCGCTGCTCCTTATCCATCAGCATAAGGTCTGGCCTATTTGCTGGCATACTCCTATCTGTCAAGATCGTACGATCCCAATAAAGTCGGTATCCAGCGGTCCAGTACAGCATCAGGATTGTATTTGTAATACGGTACTTCTTCTGCGGTACTCAAGGAGTGCTTCAGTGCAAGTTGTTGGTGTGTAATTTTAACAACAGCGTTGTGACGGTCAATATATTCTGTCCCGGCTAAACACGTACACCCTGATGTCATATGGTGTATCGTTTCACTTGAACTGCAACCATATCGACAGAAATCGTTAACTACAGTTCCATCCCTCACTATAGTTTTAAGATAGTTCCTCGTTGCTATTACTTGATCCTGGATTGCTATCATAAATCCCTCGGTCTCAGGGAACATTCGTCCTGCAGCTAGCCAATAGTAACGGGTTATCCATTTCGTGGTTTCAAAAGTAAACGTACATAAAACACATATAAAATATTTTTTTCATGATATTTCTTTTTTATTGTAAACTCTGAACGTTGATATTATGTGTGAAACACTACATCATTTAAATGACCTCCACGCGAAGTGTTGTAAGCATTGATTCTTTTGAGGTAATTTTCGACCACTTTTTGACACATATTGGTCGGTATCTCAGTCATAACTTGACGAATGTTGGTTTTTAAGTGCTCAAGAGTTGAAGGTTTATCTGCATAAACACGGTCTTTCGCGTAGCCCCACAAAAAAAGTCTAATGGTGTCAAATCGCATGATCTTGGTGGCCAGTTGATATCGCCACGACGAGAAATTATGCGGCCAGGAAATGTCTCTTGCAATAAAGCCATATTCGCTCGAGTTGTGTGGCATGTGGCACCGTCTTGTTGAAACCACATATTCTCCAAGTCGTATTCTTCAATAGCAGGCAAAAAAAGTCGGTTATCATATGACCATAACGCTCCGAATTGACGGTGACTGTCGTTCCATCGTCGTTTTCGAAGAAGTAAGGTCCAATCACACCTTCGGACCAAAGAGCGCACCAAACAGTGACTTTTTCTGGATGTAATGGCCGCTCTTCAATTACTTGAGGATTCTCAGAACCCCAAATACGACAATTTTGTTTATTAACATACCCACCGAGTGTGAAATGTGCTTCATCGCTAAAGAAAATTTTGTTCGAAAAATTGCCGTTCACCGCCACGTATCTACGACATTGGGAATGGTCAGCTGGCTTCAGTTGTTGCGTGAGCTGGACTTTATTTGGATGTAGGTGTAGATCTAAATGCAAAATACGCCATAATGTGCCGTAAGCAGTCCTGGACGATTATGTAAACCATAATCTCCTCTTAAAGCACGATACGTGGCTGTGGCAGAATCACCATTTTTGTAGTAGGTTTTGATAATTTGTATGCGTTGTGTGGTAGTTAAGCGATCCATTTTCGTCAATGTCAGACTTTCAACTGAAAAAAAAAATTGGTTTCACAACTTAGTTTGACAGATGTCGATTCCAGTCCCATACTTTTGAAACCACGAAATGGATAGCATTTTACGAGGATTTTGTGTCGACATGATCCTGACTATCTTCATAAGGGTGCCTACCATGGAGGGGTTTACTCATCCATGCTTGCAGTTTCCATTGGTTCGTCGAAAGTAATTCATCAGTGTGGTTCTGACTGAGGAGGAGAGGTGTAGTGTTATCTACCCTGCACACCGCACTATGTATGGGAGATGTTGCGGCCTTTTCTACAAAGAATTTCCGCAGAACATCAATCTGCTGTTTTCTCTGATTATTAATGTCTGTTAATCCTCATGCTTCTCGGTAGCAGTGTTCTCTCAATTACTGATTTTGGATTGTGTTTACGTGCCTTCGTCATTAACACCCTGTATTTTCGCTGCAGGGCCTCTATGTCAGTGCTGCTCCAGTTTATTACACCGAACGAATAACTTAGAGTCGTAGTTGCATAGCTGTTAATAGCTTTGACCATATTTCTCGCATTCAGGCTGGCCTTTAAGATTCTCCTGACTCGCTTAGTAAATTCTTTGGCCAGTTCCTTCTTCAATTTTCTCTGTTCGATGCGAATAGCTTGCCTCATACTCAGATAGGTTTCACCGTTCAACATTGCTTCCATTATTCTTCCATCTTGAAGATCGTGGAGTATTTCCTGCAAGTTTCCTCTGACGGCATGTAGCGTTTTGATACTCGTGGACAGTTGTTCACTCCAAAATTAGGAAATCTGCTGAACTGAGGGATAATTGGACAAAGTAGTGTTATTACCCTCTTTGAGGGTTCTATAAAAAGCTTTCTCAGATCTAAGGAACGTAGAATTATCAGTCTTCCTGGCTCTACTTGTTCGGTACCTTGAAAGCTTCGTGGACGTCACCGATAGTTTTTGTTTAAGAGTGTCCAGGCATTGTGTTGGTGTACTATTTGGTTGATCTCTTTGGGTATGTCTTTGGTGTTGCCTGATAATATTTATAACAATTCTGTTGAGCTGCCTGGTATTTGCACCTTCAACTAGGGCTTCTAGTCTTGCTATGTGCCTTCGTAATTTTTCGATAGATTGGAGTAGCCGTTTTTCCCACGCTGGTATTAACTTGTCGAATTTCCTACCTGTGATAGGTCTATGGTCAAATATTATTTTCAACGTTTTAACCACGGCAACAGCAGCACAACACATGAGAAGATGGAGACTTTCTAAGTCATTCACGCGTACGCCGTTCTGGGCGCAGACCGATCGCCATCGCTCTATCACCAGGATCAGCTCCAGCAGGTACAGGCCCTTCCTCAGGTGATCGCATATTTGTATCTTCCGTATTTCTTCTCGTATTCATAATCATATTAGTGGTATTCCTTTAACGTCTAACTACCAAAGACAATTTGAACTTTTTTACCTGTTGTTCCGCGGGAGAATTTTAATTTTTCTCCTACCACCGACATCTGGGAGGAATCCCCCTATCCGCCACCTGGGGACGCATCCTATTGGGGTTACAGGTTCCCCGTAGGGTTATTATTATTTTTATTTATTATTATTATTACAGTAGTAGAAGCTCACAAATTAGAACCTCCAGTAATTAGAAATTCTAGAAATTAGAATCAGTGCTTGCAATACATTATACGCTCTAAAATTCGAATTTAAAATTCTAATTTCTGAGCGTTTTTTTTTTTTTTTTTTGCTATTTTAACACAAGAAATCCCCAAAATCTTTTTTTTCTGTAAAACTAAAAAGGGGAATCATCAAATTATATACGTCGCATTAATGTATTTTGTGGCTAGTTTATTTGTGAAATTTGATACGCGTGTACAAAAAAAAATACGTCCAGAAATTAGAATTGGCTCAAAAAACAAAGCGGTTCTAATTTGTGAGCGACTACTGTATATGGTTGAATATTATCCGAAGAAATTTTTTTCAATGTATTCCAATGTAGCCAGTAGAGTCAGTTTTAATGTTGCGATAGGATTTCCCTACATTCGCAAACTGAGAACCAGTATTATTTAGACTAGAGTTCGGACTTGTACTCGCAGTGTCATAATAGTTGATATTGGATAAGGCATTGGTTTATTTGTAAGTTCAAGGACCAATAGATCAACATCTACAACATATTCAGCCCCTGTGCCTTTGTCTATACACCCATGTCACGAATTTCTCTTCGAAGATAAGGCAGCAGAAAATTTATCCTGATAAAATTTGCAATCAGCGACCCTTATTTTGAAGTTAACCTGACTTCTACGGGTTTTGAAAATGTATTTTAGTTCTAGTGTTCTGAAACTTTTGCACCATTTATAGACAATGTAACCATGAAAACCATGGTTTTCTATTAGAATTCAACATATTCGTCTTTAATAACTTATATTTCTCATACAAATATTAAATGTTGCCTTGTTGAGCGCCCTGGTAGTCTAGAGGGTAGTGTGCTAGACTATTAGCGTGAGAGTCGTGGGTTCGATTCCCACCAAAATCTATTGCATGGGTGTAATGTTGTTGTGTATTTACTAGATAAACACTGTCACTGTGTAGTTTATTTGTAGTTTTTTTTAATAAAGGATATTTATCTCACAAAAATGTTATTGTTATGTTGTTAGTTATATTGTTGTTGTTTGTGCTTTATTTGAAAATTCGTTTTGAAAAAGAAAAATAATTGCCGCTTGGATATAAAATTTGTATGTAGTATATTTTAAGTGTTCGACTTTAGGTTGTTTTGTTTGTAAAACAATTATAATTTATTGTTATACTCTGTAAATTGTTTTATGTGTTGTTTGCTGTTGATATTATTGCTTGTTATTGTAAATTTTTAAATAGTTTTTGGTATATATTATTTAATAACGTTTAAATTAATTAAACATCATAACATTCATTTATACTATGTTCACGTATGCACCTTTATTGCGTAAATCGCAATTAACGCCAATATTGATCTCAATATTTCATATAAAATCTCAATTAATTATTGCTCAATTAAATGCTAATTGTTATAATATTCAGTAAAACTTTAAATACAGTACTGTCATAAGTACGTTCAGTGAGCATATTACAATTTTCCGAACACTTTCTATTGATATTTGACAACTCAAATATCAACAACGACTAACAAAAAAAAAAACAAAACAACGAACAAAACAAAAACAATGTTGTTGAAACAACCAGCTGTTTTGTTTCCAGCTGCCAAATGAATATTCAGTAAGCTGAATATTGCGTATATTTATTATACCTGAACGGTTAAAATATTGTTCTCAATTAACCGAATATTGACTCAATTAAATTGCATACTTGAACATAGTATGTATTATATCACAAAAGTATATGTGTATACATAGATAGTATTGTATACAATTATGTTTAAAATAAATCATAGTTACAAATTAAGCGGAGCACAAAGATAAATACGTCCATTCGACACAGAAGCTTTTTTCTCCTACTTTAGGAATAATTCTAACAATTTTCATGCGAATATTATATGAAAGTTCCTACGTAAATAAATAAATAAATGTTAAAATAAAAGGTAATTAGCAAACAGAAATATATGCAAGACATGCGGATTTGTAGTGAAATATTAAAAATAAATATTTGTTGCATATTAAAAATTCTTTACAGAGTTTACAAACACACTAAAGCCCCGACTTGCGTCGTTTCGATTTGCGTCGCTTTTTAAAAATTGACAAAACTCAGCTTGCGTTGTTGCAATTTCAACTCGCGTCGATTAAATTTGCGTCGTTTCGTCCCCGATTGGCGCCGATTCGATTTGCGTCGTTTGAAACCCAACTTGCGTCGTTTAAATTTCGATTTGTGACGGTACATACGTTTAATTTTTTTCTTCCAGCATTGAGTACTACCATTTTAGTATTTGTATTGTGGAACATATTTAGAATTTTTTTTGTATTTTAAAATTCTTGCAACTTCTGTTTATTGTTTTGTTATTTCTTTATAATAATTAAAAAACATTTGTTGAACTAAATAAAATAATGAAAAATGTTTTCATTATTCATTCATTTTGCTTTCCTTTGAATTCTTGGTCCCAATAAATTAAATTTCGATGCATTTCTATAGAAAAAGTTGATTCGATTTGCGTCGTTTTGATTTGCGTCGCAATTCTCCCGTCCCCATTAACGACGCATGTCGGGGCTCTAGTGTATTGCTTAAATTATAATTTCATTAATGTTATTTTAAAATTTATACATTTCAGGAAGTAACGAAGAATTGTTCCGCTTCAATTATATCAAAGTATAGATTTCTTTGGTTAAATCTAAGTGAACTCCTACAATCTTTAGGAAATGCATATGCCAGAACTTATTCGACTTTATGTATTTTTATGTAAGTTAGAAATAATAAAATTATAATAATAAACAGGACAATTTAACTGTTTCAGTAATTTTATAACAAATTTAAATATTTCAATTTCGGTACAATTTGCAACGCATTTCTAAACATAAATGATAACATTAGCTCTTCCATTCGTTGTTATTTATGTATATAAGTTTTTATGTACTAGCACACATCTCTTAATTTTTCATATTTGAATCAAAGTCGAAATTTTGCCAAATGTGGGTTTATTAATTAATACAAAACAAAAAAGTGCTCGGAAATCAAATAGTTATAAGAAGCGTAAAAAGTTTCTGAGGGAAAAATGCACTCGTATAATAACTATTAACGTTTGTGCAGAAATACCAAAATATTTAAACTTCTTATCAATCCAAGTCCTGGTCTTTTTTTTTTCATATTCATACATAGATACATAATTATTTCAAAAAGCCTTTACCTATTTTTCCCATCGCTCCATTTAAGGTGCAGTTGTATTTATTAATGGGGTATTATATGGACAATACATTTCAAATCTATTTTAATTTTTACTACCGTACTTTTTTAAGATTTTTTGAATCCCTTGTTCTCTATAAATCCAGACACCCATTTGTTTTTAAATATTTCTGTGTCAACAGCAATCATTTCTTCAGTACATTCTTTGTCCTCTTCATTGCTTTTTTAAAATTTTTTAAATAAACTCTTTTTAAATTATCAGCCGTATTCAACATTTTTAATTTGGCAACGCTAAATTTAGTACTCAGATAAGAGTGTTGGATTTTATAAAACCAACTTAACCCTTAAATGCGCAACAACGCCAATTTTCACGAAGAAAATACATAATATGTAAAATTTTAAAAAAATAACAACTGCGTACCAGGTTTTTTTTTAATTTTTTGTGGTGATTTTTTTTTTTTTTAATAGTGGTTGTATCTTAAAAGATACAATAGGTTAGGTTAGAGGACGTGTACTTATCAACTGTGACAAGTACAGTACCCGGAGGTCGAATTGACCCATTGTACAACGTCCTAGCTTCTCACACCACTCGTGTTGTGTGCGTTAATTTTATACATGAGTGGCGGGAC
The DNA here is from genome assembly GCA_927399465.1 of Sarcophaga caerulescens. Classification (NCBI taxonomy): domain Eukaryota; kingdom Metazoa; phylum Arthropoda; class Insecta; order Diptera; family Sarcophagidae; genus Sarcophaga; species Sarcophaga caerulescens. The sequence goes on along the minus strand of OV656872.1, from coordinate 82,322,579 downwards.
CTACAGTTTAAAGTCGACTCCGAACGACAGATTTTTTTTGAGAAGCTTTTCATGGCAATTTTTACTCTCAGAGTTTTTGCCTGAAATGGGATTCGAACTCGGGCCTTTCGTCTAATAAGCCAACACACTACCTACTAGACCACGGCGACTTCTAAAAGATACAATGCTCTCCTATATTTTAATTTTCAAGGAAAAAATACCAGTATTTTAATTTTTAAAGGTTTTTTTATTTATAAAAATAAATTATAATTTTAAAAACACTGTTAATTCAATTTTTATAAATAAACATATAAAATAAAATGTCACTAAAACAAAAACAATGAGTAAAATAGAGTAATAAAAGTAATTAAAAGTTATGGTATTCATATAAACAATTTTTTTCAGCTGTCACACACAAATTCACCTTACATTTCAAACAAAACATTTTGGTTTGACTTGAGCATTTGGGCAGCTTACACCTTGCTTTTTTTTCCATTGTAATCCAGTGACTGAATCCATCTAGCCGGATACCCGGTGGCTCTGGGGATGCATTCGGCTTTCGTCTTTTTTCTTCTATTTGTTCCAAAGTTGGGCGTCCTCTTACTGGAATAGTTTTACTGTTATATGAAAATATTGCATCAGCCACTTACAAATTGAAATCGACTATTCGTAGTTTCTGATATATCTTTGTTTATTCTTCTATAAAGCATCGAGGCATTTACACATGTCATGTCAAGAAGGTGGTAAAATACTCCCGTTGTCCACTTACGGCTTTTCATTGCTATTTTATGCCGGCCTATTGAGCTATCCATCAAGTTTACTCCGCCCATGTGACAGTTATAATCTTTAATGATTTGTGGACATTGAATACTTTTGATAGTTTTTTCCTTTTTATCAAAGGTTGTTAAAGGTTCACTCTGCATTAAATAGTGGACAAAATTTTAATAGTCGCAATAATAGATTTAATAATACTTTTATGTAGTTGGTTCACCTTGTTTAAAATTTACCAATATTTCCCAATATTCAGTAGTTGGTAACTAGGAAATATTTTTGTATACATTGTTGTTGGAATTTTCTTCTAATATAATAATAATGGGACTTCTATTATCTATATCTTATTTAATTTTTACAGTTACAAAATGCAGATTTTTTGTAAAAAAAAACATGTGCTTTTTCGTGTTTGCATCACTGAGTATCAGTATCAGTCCATATCGAGAATTCTTAGGCGCAATGGGTAGAAAAAAAACACGTAACACAAGAGGAGCGATTTTTAATAAGAGTTTTAAATGAAGAAGGCTATTCAAAAAGGGAAATAGGTAGAAGAATTGGAAGATCAGAGCATCTAGTTCGTACGTGTTTGCAAAAAACTACAAAAAATAATAAATCAGCAAAAAGAAATAAGAGAAACACAAAACTAAGCAAACGCAAAATTGGTCAACTTAAACAAGAGGCCACAAAAAATAAGCTTTATTCTTCCCAAATTGTCCTGAAATTAGGCTTACCTGTAGGAAACGTCGAGTTCAACATTTTTTATCATCTGACTGTAACATTAAATGGAAAAAATCAGCCAAAGTCCCACGGTTATCATGATCTCATAAATCGCGGAGATTGGAATTTACCCAATATACCATGTCATGGACAGAGGAATGGAGAAACATTATTTTTTCCGACGAAAAAAAATTCAATTCGGATGGCCCGAATGGACACAGTCATTATTGGCATGATTTGCAAAAACCGCACGCACCCAGAATGAGCAGAAACTTTGGCGGAGGTACTGTAATGGTATGGGGCGGTTTCAGTTACTATGGGAAGCTTCAGTTGTGTTTCATTTCTACTAAAATGAACTCCGAAACCTACGTGGAAATGTTGGAAGATGTTTTAGTAAATTATCTAGAAGATAATTTGGATAAAGACATGACTTTTCAGTAAGATGACGCTAGCAGCCACGTCTCGAAAGTCTCAAAGCATTCTTTTCATCGGCTTCAATCGCAATTCTAGACTGGCCTGCTAGAAGTCCGGACTTGAATCCGATAGAAAACCTTTGGGGAATCATGTCAAGAGATGTTTATAGCAACGGAAAGCAATACAACATAGTGAGAGAGCTGAAAACGGCAATTCTCCAGTCCTGGCTAAATATTGAGCTTAGAATATTAAAAATCTAGTAGATGCAATGCCCAGCCGTATATTTGATGTTATACAAAATAGAGGAGGGATTACTAAATATTAATCAGTTATTAATTTATTTTTTACTCTAAATGGAATTAATAATTTTTATATTGTTTTAATTGCGTCTAATTTAAATTTCGCATACATTTTACTTTGTTTTCCTATTATATTTTAATTTATCGTTGTTTTTATAATTTAAACATCTATATTAATTTAAGTTTGAAAAATGTTATTAATTTACCAAAAAAAAAATAAAGCTCTTTTGATTTGAATAATACACCGAAATATTAAATGCGACTATTTTAATTTCGCACACTGTTTACATGTATCTACTGGGGGCTTAGTACCGACATAGTTTGAAATAAGATTGACAATTCCATTGCCTTTCCACGATAATGTGGTCAGATCGATACCGTGTATATTGGTAACAAATTCCTGACTTATTTCTCTTCCGAATTACAACATTATTTTCTCTTCAGGTAACTTACAATTCTTAATTCTATTGCGTCTAATTGTACAGCCAGAATTCCCTGAGTGCGCAAATATACTATGAGAGGCACTGTTGTATGAAAGTTATCAAAGTATATCACAAAGTTTTGATATCGCGATACTCCCCGAATAAGTCTTACGACAATGTTTACTGAGGATTGAAGATCTGGCTCACCATCTGCCAACCTTTCAGTTGCTCCGCTATACAGCTCAAATGTGTAGGAGAATCCCATTGTATCACATAGTACAAAAAATTTCAAGTCGCACTTTTTTGGTTTGTTTGATAAATATTGTTTCATATAACTTACGATTTTTGTGGAGCACATTTGCTCATCTACACTCAATCTATTTAGTTTCGATACGGTAGATAAGTTCGATTTAGTCAGGATCGGCCCGTAATCCATTTACTGACATTATGTTACCAAGATATTTGGCTTCTTTTGCGAAAAATTTGCATTTTTCAAATTTGATGTGAAAATTAAACTCACGTAGTTTTATAAAACCCTTGACGTTTTCTATGTGTTTTTCAACTGTAGCACCACCAATAATTATATCGTCAATGTATGCTGCTGCATCGTCTATAACCGCAAGCATTGTATCCATGGTTTGTTGAAAAACACCTGGAGCACTTTTTACACCAAGAGCTAAACAACTGAATGTAAACAAACCCTTATGTGTGTTGATTGTAAGAAGCTTGGCGGATTCTGGTGTAACTTCTGTTTGTAAATAAGCATTAGAAAGATCAATATGAGTATATAAACAACTGTTAGCCACTTTTGCATACAAGTCTTCTAGTCGGTGAAGTGGATATTTGTGAGGTTCCAAGCTATTATTTAATCCAGTTGAATAATCCCCGCAAATGCGAAATTTGTCATTTGGCTTTTTAATAACAACAATGGGTGCTGCCCAATCTGAAAAATCATCGGGAGAAATTATTCCTAATGACTGTAACCGGTTAATTTCGTCCTCTATCAATGGAAGCATTGCATATGCCACTGGTCTTTTGGCTCTAAAAACGGGTTTTGCATCCTCTTTTAGATGCAATTGTAAAGGGCTATCCATTTCGTTGTTTCAAAAGTATGGGACTGGAATTCGACATCTGTCAAACTAAGTTGTGAAACCAATTTTTTTCTTTTCAGTTGAAAGTCTGACATTCACGAAAATGGATCGCTTAACTATCACACAACGCATAAAAATTATCAAAACCTACTACAAAAATGGTGATTCTGCCACAGCCACGTATCGTGCTTTAAGAGGAGATTATCGTTTACATAATCGTCCAGCTATGCAAGCAATTGGCAAAATTGTGAAGAAATTTGAAGAGACTGGAGTGGTTACAAATATTGAAAGGCCTGTGCATCATCGTTTCGCTCGTTCCGCTGAAAATATCGCTATTGTAAGTGAAAGTGTTGCCGAAGACCCGAATGTGTCGATTTCTCGTCGTTCCCAGGAATTAGGACTGTCTTACGGCACATTATGGCGTATTTTGCATTTAGATCTACACCTACATCCATATAAAGTCCAGCTCACGCAACAACTGAAGCCAGCTGACCACTCACAACGTCGTAGATACGTGGAATGGGTGCTTGAACAACAGGCGGTGGACGGCTATTTTTCGAACAAAATTTTCTTCAGCGATGAAGCACATTTCACACTCGGTGGGTATGTTAATAAACAAAATAGTCGTATTTGAGGTTCTGAGAATCCTCATGTAATTGAAGAGAGGCCATTACATCCAGAAAAAGTCACTGTTTGGTGCGCTCTTTGGTCCGAAGGTGTGATTGGACCTTTCTTCTTCGAAAACGACGATGGAACGACTGTCACCGTCAATTCGGAGCGTTATGGTCATATGACAAACGACTTTTTTTTGCCTGCTATTGAAGAATACGACTTGGAGGATACATATGTGGTTTCAACAAGACGGTGCCACATGCCACACAACTCGAGCGAATATGGCTTTATTGCAAGAAACATTTCCTGGCCGCGTAATTTCTCGTAATTAGACTTTTTTGTGGGGCTACGCGAAAGACCGTGTTTATGCAGATAAACCTTCAACTCTTGAGCACTTAAAAACCAACATTCGTCAAGTTATGGCTGAGATACCGCCCAATATGTGTCAATAAGTGGTCGAAAATGACCTCAAAAGAATCAATGCTTGCAACACTTCGCGTGGAGGCATTTCGCATTTAAATGATGTAGTGTTTCGCACATAATGTCAACGTTCAACTTTACAATAAAAAAGAAATATCATGAAAAAAATATTTTATACTAGTGACCCGACAGACGTTGTCCTGTCCAAATTAGAAAAAATGTTTGTGTTCGATTTGTGAATTTGTGAGAAGCTGTTTGAATTGTGTAAAAATAGTGAAAAAGAGAAAAACCACGTACTTTTAAATGATAATTTTTATTTAAGTAGGTTTGAGGTGTGTTTAAATGACATTTGATTTGAAAATATGTACAATATGGTGTTATATTTACATTTTGATTGAAAGATCGATGTTCAGGAACTAATTAAAATAAAGAAATACTTTTTTCTGTTGCTTTGCAGTGATATCGTAGTTTCCTTCATTGCAATGCTTTATGATACACGACATTTTTAGTTTTGTTGCCTGGCGCGTAAATAAATAATGCTGATGGTGTTCCGACACGGGAACAGGCGACATACAATTGACCATGCGAGAAGCATGGATTTTCAAGGTTAATGCCGCAAACACGCAATGACTGCCCTTGAGATTTATTAATTGTCATAACGAATGCAAGCCGTACTGGAAACTGCAATCGTTTAAAATCGAATGGCATGTCGGTCAGAGCCATTGGGATCCATGGTATCAAAACGTCTTCTCCTTTGTACTTTCCTTTAAGTATTGTTGCTTCGATGACGTTATTCATCAGGTTTTTTACCGCAAGTCTGGTGCCATTACAAAGACGTGGTTGGTTTATGTTTCGTAACATTATGATTACCGATCCGACTTTCAGTTGGAGATTGTGAGGCGGTAATCCGGGTAATTCCAGCGAGTTTAAAAACTCGGTTGGATAGTTGACAACATCATTTTGGGAAGTAACGGAATCCACCGATTTGTACGTCATCAATTCGACAGCAACTTCACTTTGAATCTTAAAATTCAATTCGTCGACATCAATGTTTTTCGCAGCCAATATAGCACGTTCGCTCAACCAATCATGATTTTTGTAATTTTGTGCAATGTTTGGAAATACCTTTCGGATTAGTTCGGATTTTGATTCGGTGAACTGACAGAAACCGAGGGGGAAATTGAATGCAACCGGTCGAAATGTCAACCGGGATTTTGCCGTTGCCAATGTCCAGCAATTGTTTGGAAAATACTTTTCCAGATTGATCGTTCTGCAGCTCGACACGCATGTTCACAGTCAATTTGAGTTTCTTGACGTGTTTCCACAAAACGGACGACTTCAAACATGCATTAAGTTCATCGGCTGGCGTTGACCGTGGAATCACTGGCAATGTTTGCCGAAAATCCCCTGCCAACAGAATCATCGCACCACCAAAACGGCTTTGATTGTTTCGTAAATATTGCAAAGTTTTATCTAATGCCTCCAAAGACTTTTTATGCGCCATTGTACACTCATCCCAAACGATCAGTTTGCTTTGCTGCAAAACTTTGGCCATTGCACTGTTCTTGGAAATGTTGCATGTTGGATTTTCATTGATTTGCAACTTCAATGGGAACTTGAGTGCTGAAATCGTGGCAAAAATCAACGCGATCAAAAAACTTTTTCCAGTTCCACCGGGAGCATCCGAAAAAAAAAATTCCTCCAGTTCCATCTTTCACAACTTTCATAAGAGTGTCGTATGCATATTTTTGTTGTCGATTCAACAGTGGAACGTTTGTTCGTACTAATTCCTTCAAGGCATCGCAATCATATTGTTTTTCGCGTCGCAACTCTTGATTAAATACGTCGTGCATCGGTCGATTGGAAGCTACCATGCCTAACTCAGACAATACCTTGTTATCTATATGTACATAAAATTACCCGACGATTTAGTAAAAGTGGGCGAATAAGTGGGAGTATCAGCGGGCGTGGACAATTTTTCTTTCTGTAAGTAACTTTTGTAAACTATTGAGAACATTTTAAAAAAAATAAGACAAATCCGTCCAAACGTTCCAAGATTTTAGATAAATCGAAAAAAAGTGGGCGTAAAAGTGGGCGTAGTCAATTATTCTTTCAGTAAAACTTTAAATTTGATTACTACGAACATGTTTTAAAAAATTTAGCGAAATCGGTGCAGCCGTTTTCCGATTTTAGATAAATCGAAAAAAGTGGGCGTGGTAAATTTTTCTTTCAGTAAAAACTTAAATTAGATTACTACGACCATTTAAATAAAAGATTAGCCATATCGGTGCAGCCGTTTTCCGATTTTAGATAAATCGAAAAAAGTGGGCGTAAAAGTGGGCGTGGTCAATTTTTCTTTCCGTAAAAACCTAAGTTGGACTATGACGAACGTTTCAGTAAAAAAATTGTCCAAATCGGTCTAGCCGTTCTCAACTGATGCAATTACCAACGAACGACAATTGATTTTTATTTATATATAGATGTGTTTTATTTACGTTTACTTTTGAAACCACGAAATGGATAATCCGGTACTTTCATTTTGGTACATTTTGCTGGAGTGGCTTCAAAAATATTTGCAAATTTATTTCTAATTTCGTGTAACGCATTAGAGTTGATAGTCTGTTTAATTTGACAGCAAATTTTATTTAAGGGTTGGTCCAGATACCAAAAATATCACACATATCAGTGCCAAATAGTAAAAGCGTATCAAATTCTACAACTGCCAATTTGCATATCCGCACTTTATCCTTTAGCCTGACCTGGCAATCAAACTCGAGTAGAAGCTTGATTTTATTATTGGAAGCCCTCGTTACAAAACAATTTTTAAACTGTTTTCCGGGTTTACCCATTTTTATCCACAGAGATTTACTTATCATTGAGATGTCTGAAGCTATGTCTACCTGTATTTTACATCAAACCCATTACTGTTTTGAATAGATACCAAAGGGTTGATATTAACTATGACGTATTTGTGTCTGGAAGCGTGAGATATCTTATTGATTTGAACTACATTCGATTTTGGAGAACTTGAACTATTATTATTTTTCTTCTTATATGAAAAACTATTTTGTGATGAATTACTTTTACCTGTAGATTTGCAGTACCCTTCCTTGTGACCAACAATATTGCATTGACTACATTTGTGGTTAAGGAAAGTGCAAAATCTTGCGTAATGCATGGCGCCACAATTCCAACATGAGGTTTTTGGAATATTTTTGTTGTCATCTTGTATTGATTTTTGAAAATTTGGTTTTTTTTATTAATGGCATTAATGGACACTGGTGTGCTTTCTTCCACCATGGCAGTATCCCGTTTAAGATTTATTAGCCTTTGAGCACTAGTAACCAATTTGTTGATTGTTTGATTTGAATCATCCTCAAGAATAGCAAATGATTTCATGCGAACTTCCGTATCTGAATGAGATTGTAGCCCGCAAACAAAAACTAGACATTTGAATTGATCGTAATGCATTTCGGATAGTTTAAATTGTTCACATACTTCGTTAATGCGAGCCGCGTAAATTATTTTTACAATTTAATATAAAATGTCTATGAATTATTGTTATTCTATAATTACAATATTGCAAGTAAAAATGTAGCAAGTGTTTAACAACAATATTTCCATCGAAGACTATCGCGACTATCGACCACTGCACGTTTTTCTAGGTCATATAAACGATACCCTTTAGACGTAAATGAGTAATCGCCCATATAATATATTGTTACGAAAATGGAAATGCTGTTCTAAAAATAAACAAAAGCTCCAAAAACAAAAATAATGGACTTATTTACATGATCAACGAATAAACAAAAATATAGCAACAACATCAGTATAAAAAAGGATAAAGAAGTAAACAGGCAACAACAAAGCGCAGTATAAAAAAGGGGATAAACAAGTAAACAGGCAACAACAGAGTAGGCAACGGAATTCAGAAAAGAATTCAGTCAGTCTTGTGTGAAGACACGTTGCGTGTGAAGAGAATAATTGTGGTTTGAAGATCTCTGTAATCTGAAGTGTGTAAATAATAATAACAATTAAAGCAAATTGTTGTTGTTTAAGTCATATAGTGAAAGGTGGCACACGGAATTGTGCGAATAATAAAGAATTGATTTAAAACTAAACACAAATTTATTTTTATTTTATTTGCAATCGACGAACTCATATTTTTAACGTTTTTAAAAGGGTAAAAACGAAACAGTTGGTGTCAGAAGTCGAATTGCAAAATTTAAAAGTAAAAATAAATAGATAAAAAATATTAAGAGAGGGACGGCTCAAACAAGAATTACTCAATTCTACCAACAATGGGCACGAAGAATGAACTTCACAGGCGGTAAAGGGAAAAACTTCGGAATCGTGGCATTGATGTAGATACTTACGACTTCGAAGACGAACAGGAACGTGAGTTACAGGCCCCTGCAACCCCTAGCAGTATCGATATAAATTCGTTGCTAGCAGCTATGATGGAAAACATGCTAGTAGCTAAAGCAAAAGCTATTTGACGATGTACAAAAAGATATTGAACAAAGGATGAAAAAAATGCAAGTAGCAAACCAAAAGTTATTTGACGATGTGCAAAAAGATAGTGAACAAAGGATGGAAAAAATTCAAGCGGCAATTATGGCAAAAATGGAAAATAGGAATCAAAAGTTTTTGTTAAATATTGAAAAGAAACTCGAAGCGACAACAGAGAAGCTGCAGGAAATACGAGAGTCATTCAGCAAAAGGGTTACAAGAGTCGAGGAAAAGGTTTCAAATTTAGAAAAAACTGTTGACGGAAAACTAGTTATAATGGAGAAAAAGATCAACAACCTCCAGAACCAGCGACCGGAACCAATGCGAATCGTATCGGAAGGTACCGACAGGATAAAACCACCTTGCTTCGATAGTATTCGGGACAGTAGCAATCAGAAACGGATGGGGCGATGAAGAAAAGTCGTTGAAACTAATTTTGGCGTTAAAAGGTGTCGCAGCCGAGATTCTAGAAACTATGACAGCCAGCTGTAGAAACAACTTACAACGACAGCATAATTCAGCGACGAGCACAAACCAGAACTGCACCGCATGAAGTTAAAGTGCCGTGCAAAAAAGGCTAATGAGTCACTTCCAGCCTTTGCAATGGAGGTCGAGAGATTAGTGCAACTCACATACCCAGGAGAAAATCACCCGTTGATAGACAATTTTAAAACAGAGGCGGTTGTTAATGGTGACCCAGACATCAAACTGGCGGTATGTTCCACACAGAAGAAAACCTTTGCAGAGACCGTGGCCTTTGCAGTTGCCCAGGAGACCGCTCGCACGATTTCTAGACCACAAGTAAGCAAAGTACGAAAAATGGAAATCGTGGAGGAAGAAGAATGCCTTTTAAATAAATTTAAAGAAATGATGAGGCAAGTTTTGGGGGAAAATGGACGGAAGGCCAAACTTAAATGTTTTAATTGTGGAAAGGGCGGTCATTTCCAAAGAAACTGTAAAGCGCCACGCAAAAGGTCAAGATCCGTCTCACCAACAAGGAATAATAAACGGGCGAACTACCAACCATTTTCACAAGAGTCCTCGTTAAACTAAAACGAGCTAGCGCTGAGGGGCAAGTGCTGGCACCTACAACCGAGGGCCCCAAAATCTCCATATCAGTGATGCAGCAAAGCAGCAACAATCTTACGGCGTGCGGGTACATAAATGGCAGACAACACACCTTTACTATAGACACCGGTGCAACGCAGTCTATCATCAGTGAAGGGGAAGTGGGAGGTACTTAGTAATATAAGATTACGGACAGCTACGGAGAGTCTGCCACCGTCCACGGAAAAACAGAGGCGAAAGTGACTATAGCCAACATCAGCGTAAGCCACGTCTTTATTGTTGCCGATATTGTGGACGAGGTTATCATTGGTGCCGATTTCTTGATAGCCCATGGAACCAATTTGAATATGGGGCAAAAGATAATGAGTTTGTGAAATGTGGAGATACCTCTTGACGTGGGATACAAACATCAAGTGCACGCCAGAAGGTTAATTGCTGCTGAACAACAAAAATTACCACCACAGAGTGAGACGTTGATGCGGGCGCGTGTGGAGGGAGGTTGTGAGGAAAACCGCTTGTGGGTTGTTGAACCAGCAGAAATTCAGACGTACTTGTTAACAGCAAAGGCCCTCGTCAAATCTATCGAACAGAAAATAATTCCGGTGAGAGTGCTAAATCTATCAGGCCATGAAAAAGTCATATATAAGAACTCCGAGGTGGGTCAATGTGCCCTAGTAGAGACGGTAATAAAAAGCGAACAATTGCCGGAACCTGCCGAAATGTCAGCCAAGGATCAACAGGAATTTGGTGAAAATGTGGAGAAATGTGTAGAATGTCTAGCAGCTCCAGAGAGAAATAAAGCCAAAAAGCTGCTAAAGAGGTGTGCTTGCGCTTTCGCCATGAGCAGTAAAAATCAAAGTAGAATAGCCATGGTCAAAGATGAAATTGATACTGGCGAAGCGTAATGAGGTTAAAGAGCTAGTCGACGAAATGAAAAGGATCAGTGTAATTGAACCATCATCTGGTCCGTGGACCATCTTCAAAGTCAAGAAGAAAGATGGTAGTACAAGATTCTGCGTAGACTACAGGAAGCTGTATGAGGTCACTAAAGAGGACAGTTAACCGGTACTAAGAATTGAAAAAAAAAATTATTTTAGACAGTGCTAGTGGTCAATGATAAACAGAAAGTCGTAGGCTACTATAGTCGCACACTGTGACCCAAAGTGAGCTACTTGCAGTGCTGGAATGCATAAAACATTACCATAAGTAGGGCCAACATTTTCTGCTACGGACTGATCATTCCGCACTGAGATGGCTGCTGCAATTCAAGAACTCTGAAGGACTGTTAGCACGTTGGATTGAGCGTCTCCAGATTTATAACTTCAGCATTGAACACCGAAAAGGCATAAAACATGGGAATGCTGATGCTCTCTACCGCCGACCTTGTAATTTGGAATGTAAACATTGCGTGAAAGCTGAGAAAAAGGAATCCATCGTCGATATCCGGCTAACGCGGATTGAAGCCAACGAAGACTGGTCCCAAGCACAAAGGAGTGACCCAATATTGGCGAAGATAATAGCAGCGAAGGAGGAGGACAAACGACCTACAAGAAATGAGATATCCGCAGAAGGTCCTCTTACTAAAGCATATTGGGCACTATGGGACAGCTTAAACATCATGAATGGGTGCCTATATAGACTTTGGGAAAGCGCTGATGGCAAAACTTCATCCAAGCTAGTAGTAGTGCCTTCCTCCAAGATGAAAGAAGTGTTAAAGGAGTTCCATAATGGAGCTAGTGGAGGACATCTTGGAGTGACCAAGACGCTGAAAAGGCTAAAACAACGCTTTTATTGGGTTGGATGTCAGCAAGCAGTGTCGGATTGGATAGAAAACTGTACCCAGTGTATTGCAGCTAAAGGTCCAGTAAGAAGAAGTCGAGGTCAGATGCAACAATATAGCTCAGGCGCACTTTCGACCGGATAGCTATGGACGTAGCAGGCCCTTTTCCAGTCAGCAATGCCGGAAAACGATGTTATGTACTTTCGGCTTGAGTGTCATCTATTTTGAATTTATTAATTTGTAAACAAGAAAAATGGAAGATAAATTAACTGAAAACACTCGTCTTGTGTTCGTTTGAGGATTTTCGTAGGCCTTAACAGCACAAAATATCACATATGTAAACTCATAAATTTGTAATTAAATAAATAAATTCTTTTAAAATCAAAATTTGATTTTCTATTTTTCCCAAAAGTGTTCTTGTTTGCTTGTTTGTTCTTTACCACAGCAGCTGATCAAAACAAAAAACCAGTCGCATAAAACGCATTGTGTGTAACTTGCAATAAAAACCGCATAGAATGCAAAAACGATCGTGGTTTGAATAACGAATAGGTGTGCGTGAATAATAGCGAACTAGCAATTATTGTTGTATCGGTAAAGAGTGAACAGTGGCACAAAAGTAGTGTGAACAATAAAGAGAGTTTTATTGAAATAAAACACATATTTGTTTTTACTTGGTTTGCAATTAACGAACTCATATTTAAACGTTTTTAAAAAGGTAAAAACTTAACAATATATAAAAATCATTAACAGCTGAAAACTTTACTTTTTTAAATTTTTGATCACAAGCGTTTGCTAGATTATTAAATTCATTACCAGTAAATTCAATTCTAATTTAGGTAGGGCAGATTAACTTTGTATCTTGCACCTGTGTGGTGGTGGTTTCAATGAGTCAAAATTACAGTGTTACATATTTCAGTTACAGAAAACATTTGTAATGTATATTTATTAATGTTATCATATTAGGTTATTATAATTTGTTATTCATTTAGCTCCTTTACATTTTTCATAATATTCAGGTATGTCTTAATATTTGTGATAAGTTTCATTGTAATCAGTTAGAGACCTCTGTTTGTCGTTACATATTTTAAACTACGTTTTAAGCAACCTTGCCTAGAAATGTACGTTTTAAGCACCTTGGTAATGAGGTTGACATTTTATAAAAACCGACTTACATACATACATAATTGGCCATTACAACCCTTCAGTCAGGATTACGGCCTAGCTTCTCAACACCACTCATGTTGAGTGTGTTAATTTTATACATGAGTGGCAGGACCTACAGTTTAAAGTCGACTGCGAACGACAGATTTTTTTGAGAAACTTTTCATGGCAATTTTATTTATTTATAAATCTGCTGAGAGGAAGTCGTCGAAGAAATATTTTTTTCATATTTCGCTTTATTTTTGGTGTCTGACCGACATATTGTAATTAATATAGCTGCAGACGTACATAATTATAAAAACGTGTTTGATTCTACCATTGCACATTAAACCTGCGAAGGGTAAAGATTGAATAAACAATAATATGTTTATATCGGGTGATTTTTTAAGAGCTATAGGAAAATTTTTCAAAAAAAACACATAAAATTCAGAAAAATGCATGAAATCTTTATTTGAATCGATAGTACGGTCCATATAATTTAATGTTTGAAGATTATTTCATGCAAATGTTGACCGCGACTGCGCCTCAAATGGTCCATCCGCTTAGTCCAGTTTTGGCATACTCTTTCCAATATTTCGGCCGGTATCTCACGAATAAATGCTTCAATGTTGTCTTCCAAAGCGTCAATTGAAGCGGGCTTGTCTGTATAGACATGAGCTTTAACATAGCCCCACAAAAAATAGTCTAAAGGCGTTAAATCGCACGATCTAGGCGGCCAATTGACAAATGTTCAACGAACTCGCCTCTAAATAAGTCCATTGTTACGCGTGAGTTAAGTATATAAAACCAAACACTAACAATTACATTAAGAATGACCCAATAGACGAATTTATTGCAAACATAATTACAAATAAATAAAGAAAAATGTAACATTAAACTCATTTCCGGTTTATTTAAAGAAATTATGATTAAGTTCATAAACCAAAAACATTTTTCGGTCGCAATTCCAAGAATTGCAACCGTCCTAATTTAATTAATTTTTCACTAATAAAATAATTTGCAATAAATCAAAAATAATTTTCGGTCGCAATTCCAAGAATTGCAACCGTCCCAATTTAACCAATTTTTTACTAAATATTGTTAAAATATTAATATCAATATTAACAAATAAAACAATAATTTTAGATTGATAAGAAAAACTTGTAATTAGCATAAGTCAGTCTTGTTCCTCCCATCCATTCGATCAGTTGTAAAAGCTTAAATTAAAATAAATAAAAAATTGATAAAGAAAAAATTTAGTTTTTTTTTAACTAAACCAAAACGCGGAATCATAATTGGCGCAGTCGGTAGGATCCTAGTGAAAAATAAAAGGATCCAGTGATACGAACCGCGTTCACAAGAAAGAAAAATTATAAACTCAAAACCTCTAATGCAGTGAAAGCTTAGATATAAAAACTTAAAGCCAACACCATTAAAAGTGCAGTGAACATTTTTAACGTGAAAGTGAATCACCACAAAAAGCAGTGGAAGCTTTGTTAAAAATTTCAAGCCAACACCATTAAAGTGTAGTGAAAAATTTTTTTTTCTCGTGAAAGTGAACCACGGAAAGCAGTAGAAACTGCTAAAATTTTCAAAATCAATCCGAAAGCTAAAAGACAACGAGAATTCGATCAAAACAGGATGGCAGAGGAAGAGCCTCAAATTGCAAATGTAAATCTGGTCGAAGAACTGGCCAGGAAAGATGCCCAACTAGAACGCTTGAGATCAGCATACTTGGAACTTCAGCAACAACAACAGTACCAACAACAGCAATTCCAACCACAACAACCTAATCAGCTCGAGAGAATTTATAAAAATGTAGCATATCTACCAACATTTACGGGTACGGGAGACGTAACAATAAACTCCTTCCTTAGCAGTGTGGAGTATCTGCTATCCAGCGTAGAAAACGAGGAACTAAAGAAGGAAGCCACAAAAGCGATTTTCTACCGTAATATACAAGGAGAAGCAAAAAATGTGGTCATCAACGTACAGCAACCACATAACTGGCAGATAATAAAAAGGACTTTAAAGCTGAGATACCGGCCGAATTTGGAACCTCACCAAATCTATAGAAAAATTAATGAACTCCGTGTTAATACCGTAAGTGAATTAGCTGTAGAATTACAAAATCTTAAATATAAGAATGATGAATTAAGTGTCTATTATCAAGATGATCAGTGTATAGATTTGTCTAACGTAGATAGTTTACTGGTTAATATTGCCAAAGAAATAACACAGGGAATATTATTGGACAAGATATACCCAGAAAGAGATCTAGGTAAAATAATAGAGATTATGATGAGTCGTAGATATGAAGATGGCTGCATTAGGCAGGAATTTAGAAAATTTCGTGGAAATTATTTCAGTACCTTTAAACAAGCAAATAAAACTAATAACTTAAACCCTAACTATAATAGAAATCAGAATTATCAGAACAAAGGACAAGGCAATTTTAATTTCAGACCTAATAACAATTACAATAATAATGAATATAATTACAATAGTAGATATATGAATAATTCAGGGCAATACAGGCAGAACAATAATGGAAGGATCAACAATTTCAATAAATATCCAAATTCAGGTAATTTCCAAAGACAGGCAGGACACCCTGGGCCAAATTTTAACCAAAACCGTTGGAACCAACCCAGGCAAAGCCAAACTGAACCCATGGAAATAGATAATATTCAAATGAATAGGCAAATAAATGAAGTTAATTATAATGAAAATAATCAGGTAAATAATAATATTCAAAAAACCGCCCAATTAGGAAACCCTAGAACAAAAGGCAGCCAATATCGCTTGCCGACACCTAGGCAAGAACGAAATGGATTTTTTGAAAGTAATCGTGAAGAAATAAACTATGATCAATTGGCAGGACACTCGGAACCAGAACTGTGTCACAGTAACACAGCTCCATCCCGACAAAGCCAGGATCAGTTTTTTTTAGAACGACATCAGACTACCTACCCATCATAACAATAACAATTAAAAATAAGAAATATAATGCACTAATAGATACAGGTGCAAATATAAGTTTAATTGATCAAGATATAAAAGGATTTGAGAAAATATTATTAAGAGAACCACTAGAATTTAGTACGATAAATGGAAAGGATATAATTAGATATGAAGTATTGACAGATGCACCCTTAGAATTTAATGTAGAGAAAACTGCGAAAATAAAATGGAAAATGACTAAATTAAAAGGAAGAAAATATGAATTTATTATTGGGATTGATCTGATGAATTGTTTCAACACAGTCATGGATTTAGTGGAAGGACAAATATCTTTTAATAATAAAAAAACTAGTTTTATAATAAATCCGTATAAAAAAGTAAAAGTTTGTGCTTTAGAAGCAACTAACTTTGATTGGAACAGAATACAATTAGACCACTTAAATAAAGAAGAATATGATGCAATAGTAAAAGTTTTGAATAAATTCAAAGGACTATTCTTCAAAGAAGGTGATCAATTAACTAGCACAATGGAAATCCAACACGAGATTAGAACCGTGACAGATGAACAGATAAATTCCAAATTATACCGATACCCCCCACAACACGAAATGGAAGTAAGGAGACAAATACAGGAAATGGAAGAACAGGGAATAATAAGAAAAAGTTGTTCAAGATATTCAAGCCCTTTAATAGTAGTTCCGAAAAAAGTTGACAATTCAGGAGAAAAAAAATATAGGATCGTAGTTGACTACAGAAAACTCAACGAAGTGACTATTGACGACAAATTTCCACTACCAAATATAGACTCAATTTTAGACAAGTTAGGAAGAGCTCAGTACTTCACAACCTTAGACCTCGCGAAAGGATACCATCAGATTTTAATAAGGGAACAAGATAGGGAGAAAACAGCTTTTGTGACACCACATGGACTATATGAATTCATAAGGATGCCATTTGGGTTAAAAAATGCCCCGGCAACTTTTCAAAGACTTATGAATGAAATACTACGCGACTTCATTAATAAAACATGTGTAGTTTACCTGGACGACATTTTGATATTTAGTACGTCTCTTCAAGAACATATAAAATCTATAACGGACATTTTCAGAGTTTTGAAACAAGCCAATTTAAAAATACAGATTGACAAGTGTAATTTTATGAAAAGAGAGACAGAATTTTTAGGTCATATACTAACAAAGGAAGGACTCAAACCAAATCCCAATAAAATCAAAACGATTCAGGACTTAACTTTACCAAAAACCGAAAAACAAATAAAAAGCTTTTTAGGGCTTACGGGATATTATCGTAAATTCGTGAAAGATTACGCAAAAATTGCTCAACCCATAACAAAGTATTTGAAGAAAGGAGTTAAAATAAATGTTCGAGACCCAACATATATAGAAGCTTTTGAAAAACTTAAATTACTAATAACTTCGCATCCGATTTTGAGATATCCAAATTTTGAGAAGCAATTCACGGTAACAACAGACGCATCAAACTATGCCTTGGGCGCAGTTTTATCCCAAGAGGGACACCCAATTTGTTTCGCGTCAAGAACACTAAATAATCATGAACGAAACTATTCCGCTACAGATAAGGAATTTCTCGCCATATTGTGGAGTGTACAGTATCTACGACCTTACCTTTATGGAAGAAAATTTAAAATCCTTACAGATCACCAAACGATAAAATTTCTACACTCGAAATACAGAGGAAAAGACATTTCCCCAAGACATCAACGATGGCTGTTGAAACTAGGAGAATACGACTTTGAAATCGAGTATATCAAAGGAAAAGAAAATAGAGTAGCAGATTTTCTTAGTAGACTTGAAAATGAGAAGGAAGAAAATAATTTGAAGGATACCGAATCCAATTTGAATTTAATACACAATATTGAAGAAGATAACTGGTCAATGATAACAATTCACTCTGCCGAGGAGAATCTTTTAGATCATTTTCCCATAAAAGAAGAAATAGTTAACAAATACAAAACTCAGATAATATTGACTAATAATAAGACAGAGGAATCAAAAACATTACATGGAAAAAGAATAATTTTTATAGCGGAATGCGACTTTAATGTAATGGGTGATATATTCAGGAATTATATCACGAAAGGAAAAATAGGCATATATTCAGAACTTTCAGATCATAGTTATAACATAGTACAGGAAAAACTTATAGATATGTATTCAAACGATAACCAAATTGAATTCATCAAGTGCACGATGAGGGCACAGGATATTGAAACAGAAGTAGAAGCAGTTAAGCAAATATCCTTTTATCACATAAGAGAAAGCTTACATTCGGGAATCAATGAAACCTATAATAATCTTAAAAATAAGATATATTTTCCAAAACTTGGAGAACTAATTCAAATAGTAATAAATCAATGTGATCTTTGTCAACAAGTAAAATATGATAGGCATCCAATTAAAAATAAATTTCAATTTACCGAGACCCCGTCGAATAAAAACCAAATTATACATATCGATACATATGTAATAAAAGGCCATCATTTTCTAACAACAATCGATAAGTTTTCTAAATTTGGAACTGCTTATTCACTAAGCGACAGAAACCATTTAACCATAATAGAAAAATTAGAAGAACACATTACAAAATTCGGAAAACCAAATAAAATAATAGCGGACAACGAATTTAAAACATTAAGAATAAAAGAATTTCTAATAGAGCAAGGGATAGAGTTACACTTAACAAAACCAAAGAGTCACACGGGAAACTCAGATATAGAAAGGTTTCATAACACCATAGCGGAAAAATTTAGAATTTTATATCAAACAAACAGAGATTTGCCGATAGGTCAATTAATTCAACGAACAATAAGAAATTATAATGAAAGGTTCCATTCTAGCATAAAATACACACCAAAAGAAGTACAGGAAGGACGTATAAATTTAGATAAAATCAAGCAAAATTTAGAAGAATGTAAGAAAAAGAAAATTGATAAACTTAATTTAAAAAGAGAGGAGTACAGGGAAACAAGAGAAGAAGGGTTTATAAAAAACTACAAGGCACTAAGACATAAAGAACAACCGAAATACAAAAAAGCAAAATTAGAAGGAATACACCTGAGTAATATTAAAAGACCATTAAAATTTACAGATGATAGCCATCTTCATGTTGATAATTATGTGGACACCAATGACTAAAGGAGAACTGACTACTAAACGACTTACGGAACAAGCAGGATTTATAAACATCTACATGAAAAACATAGATATAGTTAAGGAAGCGGACATAATACTACATATAGTAAACTTACACGAAATAGAAAACATTTTAAACCAGATGAAAGAAAATATCAGCTTACTGAAAACAAAAAATAAACATTTACTTCAATTAGAGTTGTTAGATGCAAGAAACAAATTAATTACGTTAATACCAAAACAAAACCGACAACGAAGAGGACTAATTAACGGAATAGGGAGTATATCGAAATGGTTATTCGGGACTATGGACGATGAAGACAGACAAAACATTCAGAAACATATTTTTAGAATTGACGAATTTAAAGAAAATAATAATCAACAAATACTAATTAATGATTATTTTAATGAAACTATAAGCCATTTAAAAATGATCGTCAAAAATGACAGAAAAATAATAGAAAGGGAATTAAATTCTATCAATAAATTTTTAGAAATCGAAAATGATAAGCACATATATTTAGAACAAGTATCAAATATACAACTAATTAAAAGTAGAATAGAACATCTACAGGATAATGTAATGTCCACAAAATATGGTATTGCACATCCTAGTATATTGACTTCTAGTGAAATAGAAAAATATGCGATAGATTATAATAAGCTAAAATATATTCAGATAGGAACTACATTTTTTAATAATTCATGTTTAATTTTTGGAATAAAAATACCCAAAACATTTATAACTGTTAAGCTTAAATATATTGTCCCACTACCAAATGATCACAAAGACGAGATAGATTCTGTAATAGAGCAAACAATTGAGTTTGAAAATAAAACACACAAATTTGAAGAAAATAAACACAAAAAGAATTTAAAATTAAGCAATCATTGTCTAATAAAAAATAACTGTCAACTAATAAAGAATAATGACTTAGAAATTATACAATTAGACATAGATACAATAATAATTAAGAATGCAATAAATATAAGTATCAATCAAAACTGTAATTTTGAAAAAATTGTGCTAAATGGAAATTATATTGTAAGTTTCAATAATTGTTCAGTTAGAATAAAAGACTATTATTTTTCAAATATAATTGAAAACATAGAAGAAAAACAAATAATTGAAAATGTACACATAAAAAAAAAATTTCTCACATAAAATAACATTTCAAGAAATCAAAACATTAAATAGCAATAATCTTAAGAATATTAAAGCACTGCAATATCATAGTAATATATCATATGGACTTTATCTCCTATTAACAATAATAATAATTATTATCTTAATTTTTGTAATTGTAAAGCAAAGATATATTAAAATAATATTAAATAAAAGAATTCAGGAGAATTCTAATCTAAAGGAGGGAGAAGTTAAGTATATAAAACCAAACACTAACAATTACATTAAGAATGACCCAATAGACGAATTTATTGCAAACATAATTACAAATAAATAAAGAAAAATGTAACATTAAACTCATTTCCGGTTTATTTAAAGAAATTATGATTAAGTTCATAAAAAAAAAACATTTTTCGGTCGCAATTCCAAGAATTGCAACCGTCCTAATTTAATTAATTTTTCACTAATAAAATAATTTGCAATAAATCAAAAATAATTTTCGGTCGCAATTCCAAGAATTGCAACCGTCCCAATTTAACCAATTTTTTACTAAATATTGTTAAAACTGCATTTCCGTTCCCAAACGAAAATGCAATATTAACAAATAAAACAATAATTTTAGATTGATAAGAAAAACTTGTAATTAGCATAAGTCAGTCTTGTTCCTCCCATCCATTCGATCAGTTGTAAAAGCTTAAATTAAAATAAATAAAAAATTGATAAAGAAAAAATTTAGTTTTTTTTTAACTAAACCAAAACGCGGAATCATAATTCGTGCTGTGTGGCATGTAGCACCGTCTTCTTGAAACCACATGTCATGCAAGTCAATCTCTTGCATTTTGGGCAAAAAAATAGCCGCTTCAGTGGGTCGATTAAACTGACCATAAAATGGAAGAAGCGCGCGATGAACTTTCTTAACAGAGCACGCATTTTTAAAATAAAATTCATCGATTTGCAAGCGTTGTTCGTTTGTAAGACGATTGATGGTTAAATTATAGACCAAACTGAAGATGTTTGACAGTGAAACAAAACACGAAACGTGCGTGAGCTGTTTAAACCAGTGTTGACAAAAAGATAATAGCTAAAAAATCACCCGATATAACACTTACGTTATGGGATGGAATATATTCTCGGTGATAATGAATTCTTCTAACACATCTTTACAACTTCTGCAGAAGCCGTTATGAGTTTCTGCATATATATCCATATCGGGCCAAATCTTTCTGGCTTCAAATGCGATTTTTATGCATTAAAAACTCTTTTTCATGAAAATGTTTAACAACTTCATAAATTAAATTTTCTATGGGGATGTAAGTATGTGGAGGATAATTTTGGTAATAAATATGTTTACAATTGAACTAAACTAAATCACAATTACGAATTTTTTGCATTGTTGAATATACTATGGAACTCTCTTATATTTGTATTTTTTAGTTTTGTGAACATTGTCATTGCTGTGTATGGAGCATTTGCAGAAATTCTAGATCATAAAGATGGTTACTACATCTCGTACAAAGAAGCTGGGCTTATAGTGGATGTAATATACTGTTCCACATTGCTGTTTATTTTTTGTGATTGTTCTCATAAAGCAACTCTTGGAGTAACTAAAGGAGTGCAAAACACTTTATTATCAATCAACTTACTTCAAGCGGACTTAGAAGCTAAAAAGGAAATCGATATATTTATAGTTGCTATTGAAATGAACCCTGCAATTGTGAGCTTGAAAGGCTATGTTACTATAAACCGGGAGCTGCTATCGTCGGTATGTAGAAACATTGAATTATAGAGGATTTCAAGATATACTGTGAGCATCACAGTGAAGTACACAATAAAATAAATTTCAATTTTTAAAAATTGTATTTAAAGTTTTACAAAAAAAGACAACAAAAATTGCAATATAAAAACAATCATAGTATACACTTTATTTAATGCGTTAAAAAATGTGTACAGTAGATTTTAAATGTAATTTTAAAGTATTGATATTTATTCAATTTGTAAAACGTTTATTTCCCTTAAATTCGAAGTCTCTTAAGGGCTAGTTATGCATACGTAAGAAACGTAAAATCGTAACGTACGATTAAAACGTTTGTGTAGTTATAGAAACGTGAAAAACGGGACAGTTGTCAACGAAGAATGTAAATAAAAACGAAACAAAACACAAAGCAACACACAAACGAACACAACACAATGCAAAGAAATTGGTATACAGACTTTTGCACTCATCATTAATGTTGCGGTTTTTGGTTATTTTTTGTTCAATGTGTAGATTTTTCCGGATTTGGTTATTATTTTTCTTATAAAAATAGCTTTTGTTTTGTTTGTTAAAATTAATTAATTAGTAACAGTCTTATGCAAAAAAAAAACCTTATTATGACCTTCAAGTGAACATTAGTTAACAACGACTTTTAGCTTAATAGTACATTATTAAAAAAGTATATGCAAAAACAGTATTTTAACTAATATCCATTTTAAGGTTTTTTTATTTGACGCTGGCAATACCATTATTTTATTCTGTCAATTAATGTTGTGTATGAACGATTATTAGTTCATTTGGTATTCGTGTCTAATATTGTTTTTTTATGTTTTTATACAAAATAATTGTTTTTATTAATTGTTTATTTACAGTATTCCCCGGATATAAGCACCCCGGATATAAGAACTCCCCGCTTAATAGCACCAAAACTTATGCAAACTTGATTTTTGTTTAACAATATACTGAAAATATTTCGATATATGCATCCCGCTTATAAGCACTCCCCGCTTATAAACACAAATAATTTTACCTCATAATTTAAATTTTCTCTAAAAAAAATTCGTTTATATGCACGCGGTCACAATTATTTTGAATGACAATAAAATTATTCAGCGGCATTAAAATTTGTTATGGCAACACTTTCTTAAAAACATAATCGGTACATGTATGTATGTAATCGATCTCAGTTCCTTAGACTTAAGTATATCTACATATCGTCGTTGAAAACCCAAAAGTACGTACCATCTAAAAATCGTAATCGTGGCTTTTATTGATTCTGATTTGTTGGACAAAACTACATACCTCTAAAAAATTTTAGAACTCTTTGTAAAAAATTACGTTTTTATATCCATTATTCAAAGTAACTTATCAATAACAATAATAACGTATCGTATTTTTTTTTTCTCCTATAAAGTTTTAAAAACTGATGTTATGTACTTTTGGATTTTCAACGACGATTTATAAACATATGTAATGTTTTTTTGTCAACAGATTTTTTGTTTTTTTATATTGTTTTATAAATGAGTTGTTTTTTGCTTTTGTTTAATAAAAAATAATAAAATGGAATTTTAACACAGATTTGTATTAATGCATTTGATGTCCGCTATGCGAGATTTCGATATAAGAATCACCCGCTTATAAGCACCGTCTTGTAAGCATTTTTGAAAGTGCTTATATCCGGGAAATACTGTATTTATTATTTGTTTTTTTAATAACAACAATGTACAAATAAAATAAAACAACCAATGTAATTAAAATATTATATTTTGATTAAAGAAAGTATTCGAGTACCAGTTTCTTAAAATTTTTTTTTGATAATTTAGACATCACTAAACTATTTTATAAACAAAATTTTTATTTTGGGGAAAAAGAATAAATAGAAAAAATATGGAGAAAAATCATGAAAATAAAAGGAAAAGATCTGAAAATTGGAACGAAGAGGATAAGGTAAGTGCCGTTTCTACCAATTTATGTACTTTTCATTATTATCTTCGTGAATAGATGCTGCTAAAGGAGTTGATAAAGGAGAGGGTTAAAATAATAGAGAACAAAAACACGGATACAAACACTAACTCCAATAAAAAGAAAGCCTGGATAGAAGTGCAGAAGAGGTAAGTCAACTATGGACGGACTGTAGTCAATTATGTCGTCAATACTCTAATACTTACCAGGCTCAATATCTTTCTCCTCTATTGCTATATTGTGGAGTACTGCTAATGCCACAATAGCAGTTTTTGCATTTTCTAAACTGACTCTCATCCCGTCTAATAAACATCTGAAGCGTTGTTTCCACACATCAAAACAACGTTCAACAGGGATACGGGTGGCAACATGTGCGGCGTTATAACGAACCTTTTTGGGTTCTCTGGCTGATGAAAGGGGGTAAATAAATAGGGTGTCAGCTTGTATCCAGATTCACCAAGTAGATGGCCTTTAAATTTCCCGTTTTCAAATCTTTCCTTTATTCTGGATTCGTTAAAAATCCGGCAATCGTGTGTGCTCCCTCTCCATCTCGCCACTATGTCCAAAATTTTTAGATTGCCATCACAAATCGCCTATCATTAGAAATTTTATTACATTACATTTTATTTTTTTTGCTTGGTTGTCTTTTATACAGGGGCGAACATACAAACGTTGGAAATCGTTGAAAATTAAGAGTACAAGAGAGCTCATTTGAGAGCTCACTGCGTATGTACGCATTAAATACAACAATATACATATACCGTATTACCTGGGCATTTAGCGAATAGAATCATTTTCTATTAATATAGTATTGTGCTAACTCAACGCCAGTTTTTTTATTTTGATATGTGTGCCATCTATAGCACCAATGACACCAGGGAAGTTGCATATTTTTTTAAATTGCTGGGCAATTTTGATCTCCAAATAGAAAAACAAAGTGAATAATAAAAAAGAAATAGAAATAAAGAACAAAACTAAATCAAATACCTAAATTCTGATCAATTTATAAACCGTTTTTTTTACAACAATTACAACAAATATAGAAACAATAACTTGTAAAATAAAAATTGTATTCTTTTTAACTACAACAACAATCATAGATCACCTGTTTTTGTTTACTTGTCAAGTTGAATAATAGAGTTACCATCCGATTTTAACTTTTTCTACACTGAGCAAAACTTTATATTATTAATTTTAAAAATGGTTTGCTTATTGAAAAATTGTAATATAAAAAGTGAAGATGAAAGAATGATCGTGTGTTGGCTGTGTCATGAATGTTGTCACTTTAAATGTAGTGGTCTTTCAGGGCTCGTTGCTGAAGCCGTATCTAAAAATAAAATCTTCATTGGTGTTGCGAAAACTGTAGAAAATTCGGAGTAAATTATTACCGTTTTTTCCAAGAGACTAAAAACAAATTCACCGAACTTCAAGATGAGGCAATTAAATTAAATCACCGCATTGCAACATATGGAAAATTGTTTGATGATTTTAAATCTTTGGATAATTTAAAATCTCCTCCACAGTCTTCTCCAAAACGTCGTAAGTCGGCAAGAAATATAAATAAAGATAAACCTGACGACCAAGCAATTATTTCTGCGCCTCCATGTAACTCTGCATCCGATTGTAATGTTCGCTCCACCAATATTACTGAAATAAATAGTAATAATTTATATCGTGAATCCGATCCTCCACAATCTATAAATACTCCAATTACGATGAATCCTCCAGCATCCATAAATAGTGAATCCAGGTATATTCCTCTCCGAGCAGTTCCTCCAAAAAAGACAATTTTCATTTCTCGTTTACATCGCGATACAACATTGGAATCTGTTGATTTCTACATAAGAAATACTATTGGTAATGATGCGGATATATCAATACAGAAATTTAATTATTCTCAACCTAGATCTATCTCATCATTTAAAATTACCATTACTGCGGATATTTTTCAAACTCTAGTTAATCCGAATTTCTGGCCAACAAATACTATAGTTCGGGAATATATCTACAGAGCTAGACCCCAAAGTATTGCCGTACTTCCACAGCGTGAATCTTTTGTTCCAAAAAACTAACTGATGAGTTCATGTCCATCGCTTATCAAAATGTTCGTGGCGTGAGGACAAAATTAACAACATTATACACGAATAGTTTTAATATCGATGAACAAGTATTAGTATTCACGGAGACATGGTTAAATGAAAATTTTTTAAATACTGAAATACTCTGTAACAAATTTAATATCTTTCGTCGTGATCGTGGCAACAAAACTACAGGAGGAGGTGTCCTTATTGCTACTTCATGTAATTTACCTTCTGAGCTTGTAGTAATTGATACACCTCATGATATAGAATTTATAGCTGTTTCAATAAAAATAAATGGTCATCGTATTTTTATTACCTGTTCATATATCCCGCCATCTTCTCCACAAGCTGTATACATAAAACATGCAGAAGCCATTAGCTCTGTAGCTCAGTCTTCAAAAAACGGTGATTTTATTTTTTTCCTTGGAGATTTTAATCTACCTTCAATTCAATGGAAATACTTACCAGATGATGGTTATTTCATTCAAATGAAGCTGAATTCAAATTTCGACGAATTTTTTAATAAGCTAATTATCGTTTTTGCATATACTTTTATCGAATTTAGCTTAACAACGGTTAGTAAGCATGTTATAAGTTTTTTTGCATAAGACTGTAAGACTATAATTTTATTTTGTTATTTTTTGTTTCTTTTTTCTCAATTATAATTTAAATTTGAAAAAAAAATAAAATAAAAAACTGTGAATTTAATTTTGGTTATATTTTTCCTTATTTGGTGATTTTTTCACAAATGTTGGTTACAACATATTTTTTTTTCGTGGCAACACTGCTCATCATCTCTCATGTTCAAATGTCACGTAAAAACTTGGGAGAATTCTGTTTTATACAGATCGTTCCGTTTCACTAACGTGAGAGAACGTTTCGGTAAGCGTTTACATTGTTCTCCATATGCCAAAAAGAGAACGTTCGCCACGGTACGCTACGTTCCGTGTGAGTAACTGTAGCTTTATTTAAAATACACTATCCTTTTTAAACAAAGATTAAGCTGTTCGGTATTTAAAACCACAGTGCTTACTACGCACTTTCAAATAACACTCTCGGACACGCGTCAAAAATGTCACGTAAAAACTTGGGAGAATTCTGTTTTATACAGATCGTTCCGTTTCACTAACGTGAGAGAACGTTTCGGTAAGCGTTTACATTGTTCTCCATATGCCAAAAAGAGAACGTTCGCCACGGTACGCTACGTTCCGTGTGAGTAACTGTAGCTTTATTTAAAATACACTATCCTTTTTAAACAAAGATTAAGCTGTTCGGTATTTAAAACCACAGTGCTTACTACGCACTTTCAAATAACACTCTCGGACACGCGTCAAAAATGTCTGTATACTCGCTAATGCCTGGCAGCATGGTTCTTCCCTCTTATATATTTAATTGTCATTTTTCTGGTAACTTCTCACTAACCATTGTGTACGTAACTGATAAAATACTTTTAACTTTCATTTAAGTGTTTGTGAACTCGTAGGCAAACACATTACGTACACAACAAATGAACGCAAACTCTAACATAACGTACTGAACAGAGTTCACAAATACTATTTTTTAGTGTTTGTGTCCAAAGTACACTAAAAAGATCAGTACACAACGAAAAAAATTGGGATTTAGTGAACTTTTTTGAGTACACTAACATTTTTCGTATACGCCAGAGTTTATGTTCTCATTCAGTAAGAGAAAGAGAGAGATAGAGAAAAATGGCCAGTTTTTATTTGTATTCTTAAGCGAAATATGTTTATTATTCCCAAAGGATAATAAATGGCATCAAAAACAGTGTTGCAAAACTGAAATTTTCAAATGGTACTGAACTATAACTGAAAGAGTACTTTTTTGCATCAAATGGTACTTTTGTAAAAGAATACATACATGCATACATATTGATCATTATAACCCTTCAAACAGGATTACAGTAATCCTTCGATTTACGGCGTTTCGATTAACGTTGTTTAGATTTACGTCGTCAAATTATAACCTTAAATATAACCTAACTTCTCACACCACTTATTTTGTGTGTGTTAATTTTATACATGAGTAGTGGGACTTTTTGAGAAACTTTTTCATGGCAATTTTATTTATTCTCAGCGATTTTGCCAGAAGGAAGTCGCCGGAGAAATATTTTTTTCATATTTCGTTTTGATGGAGATGTCTGACATGGGGTATGAACCGTGGGCGCACGTCTAGTAAGCCAGCACACTACCTACTAGATTATATATTTATTTATATTCAATACACATACGGCATGGAATAGATAACCTAACGATTTATTCGTGTATCTCACATACAAGACAAAAACAGCTGATTCGGAACATAAAAAAACGTAAAAGCCCCGTTTAAGCAAACGTCAATGGAGCGTAATGTTTGTCCTTTTTAGCATATAAAAAGCAATGCAAATGCTTACCGAAGATAACATTACAGTTCGGCAAGCATTTTCATTGCTTTTCGTGTTCTTAAAACGCATGTACGTTCCGTGCACGTTTGGCTAACCGGGACTAAAGCCTAATTCTACTTTTAGCATTACGTAGAACATGTTGCTAATGCATTAATAGTTGAAAAGCGCATAAGACATAAAATATGTGATAATAAAAAAGTACTGAAAAAAGTACCAAAGTACTGAATTTTTCAACACTGATCAAAAACCACAACGCGATCTCTAAAAATTCTGAATGAACTCTCGCGTACACTAAAAATGTTAGTGTACTCAAAAAAAGTTCACTAAAACCCATTTTTTTCGTTGTGTACTGATCTTTTTAGTGTACTTTGTACACAAACACTAAAAAATAGTGTTTCTGAACTCTGTTCAGTACGTTATGTTATGCTGGCTACAGACAACGCAATTTGTTTCTGCAACACGTTTCACATTCAGGTTTCATGTTTTGACACAAATACTGAAACCAACAGTGAAAACATAAACGCAATCTCAGTTCTGTTATTTTATATTATAACATTAACATCGCGCGGAAGAGAGGATGCAAAAATGAATCGTGAAGTAATTCAATTAGCAGCAAGTATTGTTATTGATGAAGTGTTATTATCAAGAGGAAGAAGAAGAGTTACAACCGAAGAAAAGAAAAATGTGGTCAAAAAATTGATACTTAAAAAAAGAGAAGTTTTCTAATGAGAGGCTTTTAAAAGAGTTGAAAGAACACGAGCCAATGGATTATAGAAATTATATGAGAATAGATGAAAAAACTTTTGCAAAATTGTTGGGAATGATTAAACAGAAAATAACAAAGCAGGATAGGATGAAAGGCTTTTAAAAGAGTTGAAAGAACATGAGCCAATGGATTATAGAAATTATATGAGAATAGATGAAAAAACTTTTGCAAAATTGTTGGGAATGATTAAACAGAAAATAACAAAGCAGGATAATTTTATGAGAGATGCAATATCAGCTGAGGCCAGATTAACAATAACATTAAGATATCTTGCAACTGGAAACTCTTTTGCAGACCTTAAATTCTCGACAGCTGTATCTCCTCAATCAATTGGTCAGATTGTAATTGAGACATGTGAGGCCATTAACCAAGCTTTAAAAGATTATATTAAGGTTTGTACATTTGGTTGGAAATATAACAGCATGTTAAAATACTTTATTATTTTTTAGCTACCAAAAACTCAAACAGAATGGTTAGTGGTTGCAGAAGATTTTTTTAAAAAAAGCCAGTTTCCGCACTGTTTAGGATCTTTGGATAGAAAACATATCAAAATAAAGAAGCTTCCGCATACAGGGTCGAATTATTTCAATTACAAGAAAACTTTCAGTATAGTAATGATGGCTCTTGTAAATAGCAATAGCGAGTTTTTAATGGTTGACGTTGGTGCCAATGGAAGAATTTCTGATGGTGGAGTGTTTAAAAATACAAAATTTTTCAAAAAAAATGGAAAAGGGGGAAATAAACTTGCCAGAACCACAACCTTTATTAGGCGAAACACCCATTCCATATGTATTTGTAGCGGACGACGCTTTTGCACTTCACCCAAATATTATGAAACCATATACACA
Source organism: Sarcophaga caerulescens (assembly GCA_927399465.1). Lineage (NCBI taxonomy): Eukaryota > Metazoa > Arthropoda > Insecta > Diptera > Sarcophagidae > Sarcophaga > Sarcophaga caerulescens. The sequence continues at coordinate 82,292,283 of OV656872.1, read as the reverse complement.
TAATGGTCTATCACCTCAACAAATATTTTTCAATAATAGGCTTAGTGCGGCAAGGGTGAAGGTAGAAAATGCTTTCGGGATTCTGGCAGCAAGATTTAGAATTTTCAACACAACAATTGCTCTACAACCCGAAAAGGCAACCAAAATAGTTTTAAGTTGCTGTTACCTACATAACTTCATAAGAAAAGAAATGCGTTCAGTTAACAGTGCCCACAGAAGACCTCGAACCTAGTAATTTAATTAATTTGGAGCCTTCATTATCCAGAAACTCACCAGTGGAGGCCAAACAAATAAGAAATAGTTTATGTGAAGCTATGTACGCCAATACACATCTTAATTAATCATACATTTTTTATTAAAACTAAAACAATTTTTACATAAAAAAAATAAATAAAAACTTCTTTATTTCATAAAAAAAAACAATAAAAAAATTAACTATTTTCATTCACACAGTAAATACGATTGCTTATATTAGCTTGTTTGTAAAAAACTTTTCTATTTTTAATACTTGGTCATTTTTTCTAAATTGACTTAGATTTTTTATGAGAAAGAATTATCAGAAAATAAATCTGTAAAAGAAGAGTATTCACTTCCTTGTGATATAGGTGTTTCTTCTCCTGAATAAGTTTGAGCCAAATGTGAGTTAATAGGTATGGGGGTTGATTGCCCATTAGTAACATCATGGACGGATATAATTTGTGGCACTGAACTGCATGATGAAGACCTGACACGATGATATGATGGCGTTTCAGTTCTAACGGTATTTAAGGTCAATTTTCCAAGCTGACCCAAAACAAATATTTCATCACAGGCCCTTTTTGCATAAATTTTTTTGCGTGTTATCTAGCTTGCGGTATAAGAAAGCCCTACCTTCTGCAAATATGGCAGCTTCATCCTTTTCTTTGGTTTTAGATAATACTTCCATTTGCATTGTGGCTTTTTTCAACAGCTCGTTTCTCTCATGATTTTTCTTTTTGCGACTTTTGCAGGTGTCTAAACAAAAAAAAAATAAATATTTACATATGTCTAAAATTGCATATCCGAGAATTTAATTAAAAAGCTTACTAGTGAAGTTCTTTCTTCGTCTGAGCTACACATTGTACTTTTGCCGTCCTCTGGCAGTTCGAATTCCTTTAAAAAATTAAATTCGTTAAAATACCATAAATTTGGTTCATAGAGATCATCCACCCCAGCTCCACTTTTTTCACTTTGTAACTTTTTCTTTAATTCTCTTCTATATGATATTCGCATATTCCTTATCCTGTTTTTAACTTTTTCAATGCTTGCGTTTATATCAATATTTTTATATTCAATTAATAATTTGTCAAATGCTGCTGGTCTTATAATTTTATTTTTATATTTATCACTTTTCACATCCCATAATTCAGGTAAACTTTTGTATAAATTAATAAAATTTACCCAGTGTTCATTTCTTTCGATCGCCATTTTGTTCTTTCTTAATTACTTAGATATTTACAGCATGCTTGTTGTCAATGTACTAAACACATAAAATAATGAAACAGCGATACAAACAATGCAATCTGTTTCAATGCAACCAAAAAATATCAAAACATTTTGATGTTAATGAAACCTGGATTGCAACCCGAAGTGAAACATGAAACACGAATTCAGACGACGCAATCTGTAATGAAATGAAACAGATTTCAGAAACACATTGCGTTGTCTGTAGCCAGCTTTAGAGTTTCCGTACATGTTCACAAACATTAAAATAGAAACGAAAAGTTTTGCTCTCGTTGTAGTGAATGTGTTTGTGTCCTTTACCTACGACATTCAGTACAGTATATAAACGTTGCGTACTTTAGAGTATTTTTTCGAACACTGACTGAAGCAATATTTTTTATAACAATAAACAACAACAAAATAGAAATATTATGTCATTTTAAAAAATAGCAAAGTATTTGTGTGTCATATTTATTTGTTATACATTTATGGTCAGCGTTGCCAGAAGATTCTGGTGAAAAATCATCATTTTAAGGAAAAAAAATCATATTTTGGGGGAAAAAATCATCACTTTTTAACTTTTATTTGTAAAACATTAAAAAATAAATAACAATTCAAAATAAAAGTGTATTACAAAGTGTAGTGATTGGTTATCGGGTTTTGTTATCATATACTAACTTTATTCTTGAGGATATGATATAACCCGATAATCAAACAATTTTAAATTAATTACATGTTTTACCAAAAATATTATATACATACAAAACAAAAAATAAATATGTATGTTATACATAAAAGACAATTCAATTTAATTAAAATTAATTTTAAAAAATCCATACATACATATTGTCGTCTGGCCTTCAAATTGGCCTATGTAATTTTCAACAACTTTTCAGAAGAACTAAAAAACAACATAATTTTTATATGAAAGTCATACAAAACTACTTTTTTGTTTTTTATTTTTGCAATAATTTTGGAACCAGCGGAGACGTTGGACAAATTTTTGCTATAGAGATGGATCATAAATAAGACTTAAAAATGGGCGAATAAAATTAATTTCCCAAAAGGCACATAGGCCATTTTGCAGGCCAGCCGACGATATGTAAGTAGTAATTTTATAAGGTACATAAATGAGATCTACATAGAAAAGTAGAGTTTTATAAAACTTTTAGTAGTTTCCTATAGTAATTTAATTATAATACTGGGAAGGTTTCATATCTTTTACAATTTCTTCATCAATTTTAAGATTATAACAGGAACACCTTTTAACTAGTAAATAATCCTGTATAAACAAAATACCTTCTAATGTTGCATTTTCAAGCCTGTTCCTGTACTTAGTTTTATTTAAAGTAACTTTAGAAAAAATTCGTTCAAGGTTTGCAGATGAACTGGGAAGACAAAGTATACTGGACACAAATTTCGTCAATGTTGGAAAAACTAAATGGTTATCAACACGAGTTATTTTAGAAACTCTGGCCCAAAAATCTTCACAATTAATATTTTCTAAGGTTTGAAAATATTGTTTGAAATCTATGTGACGAAGCTCTCTAAATTCATCGTCTAGCTTTTGAGAATCATTTTCATTAATTAAATTTGGAAATCTTTCTATTAGTGGAGACAATGAAGAAACTTTCTTATTAATAATATTATGTGGAAGTATCTTTAAAATTAAAACGTTTGGTTAATTGTTTACAAAACTCAATGTAAAATGAAACGCAGTAATTAGTGAATTCAGTTAATTCACTATTGATAAATTTTGTTTCAGAAATCTTTTTTTTTACAAATACTCCTAAATATACATCTTCGGCGTTTAAAAAAACGTCTTTATTTTCAATATTTTCCTCAATATTGAAATCAGTGTAGCCAATGTATGTGGATTTACAAAATTGTCTAATATTTTTAAGTATAAACGTTTCATTTCAGAATACATTTTTTGAATTTGGGAGTTTGTACTTTGAAACATTTTGTTTACACTGTTTATAACGTGAAGTATCTATATACAAAAAAATCATATTTTTGGAAAAAAAAAATCATATTTTTTGGAGAAAAATCATCAAATCATATTTTAGTTAAAAAATCATCAAAAATATGATAAAATCATCATTCTGGCAACGCTGTTTATGGTACAATAATACTTTTTAAATTAAATACACCGAATGTTTCCTTAAGGCAGTGACTGACTATCAGATCTTGTTCCTCGACCTTCAAAAAATTACATGTCTGTTCAAAAAGTATGATAGTGAGTACTAAAAAGTATAAGTGTGTGTCAGACTTTTGGACAAGTCTGTCCGATATCATAATTTTTTCAAAAATTTCATAAAATAATATTTTCTGTGCGATCAGAGTTGTTTTATTTGGAACAGCTGCACAAAAAAGATGCTATTTTAAAAACTAAGAAATCTAATTTATATTTGAGAAAAAATTTGTTGCATCTGTTTTGCATGCCAGTGTGACACCAAAACACACACATTTATTACAAAGCACAAGTACACTCGGGTCTCGTTTTATGCGGATTTTTTTAATGCAAATTCGAATTTATGCGATTTTAAATGAAAAATTTTTTTTTATATTTTTTATAGATTTTAAAATGTTATGATACTTTTTAAACTTTTGCATCATTTTTAAATCTAATTTACATTAGAGAAAAATTTTTTTGCATCTGTTTTGTATGCCAGTGTGACACCAAAACACACGCATTTATTACAAAGCACAAGTATACTCGGGTCTTGTTTTATGCGGAATTTTTTAATGCAAATTCGAATTTATGCGATTTTAAATGAAAAAATTTTTTTTTATATTTTTTATAGATTTTAAAATGTTATGATACTTTTTAAACTTTTGCATCATTTTTAAATTAAAATAAGTTTGCACCACTAATATAATAATTATTGTTAATCCTACCTGTTGATTCAGAAAGCGGCAGTGATTTCCCTGCGGTTTGAAAACCTTTTTTACATATATGGGAATCTGTTGCTGTAGTTTGAGCCTATCAGATCTCTATGCCGAATAGCTTGTGAAAATCAATCGTTCTGGTTTGTTTCCAATTGAAAAGTCAATTGATTAGCATCAGATTGCTCTAACTATGCCAATAAAAGTCTTCAAAAGTCAATCCTAACTTATGATTTAAAGAATCAGCTCCTTTTTAATAACTGGCACTTTAATACTCTTATTCAGAAGAAACAATTAAGCTTTCAAAAAATTCGTTGATCTAGTCCCCTACATATGTATGTATGCACAACCTGATAGGTATGTAATGATAAAAGTGACGTCGAACCAATTCCAATACGATGCAGAATGATTAATCGTACATTCATAATTATGAACTTATGTTTATTATTTATTGGATCATTTTGTTTTTTTTTTTCTGTAAATAATGAATTAATATTTTATTTTTGTTTATTTTTTAGAAGTTTTTGTTTTTATTGTTTAAGAAAATTAAATAAATATGTATGCTTTTGTTGATTTTTTACGCGATTTTGCTTTGATATTTCAATTAAAATTTGAATTTATGCGGTTTTTCAGGATTTTGGAACTAATCGTTAATTTTTATATGAAGCTAGAGTATCGTTTTATGCGAATTCAATTTATGCGATTTTTTTTTGGAACCCATCTATCGCATAAAACGAGACCTGAGTGTATTCACTTTTAAGCCCCAGTTATGCATCCGTAACGGAACGTAACCGCAACAGTAAGAAACAGCTGATCGTTTTTGTTATGTATAAAGCAATACGAACGGTTATAGAAATGTAACGTAACCGGAACGGAACGTAAGAATCTGTAAAAAATAGAATTTTCTTATACCCCATTTACACTACAGTGAAAGCTAGTACTTATGAGATTTCGAGCCAAATCTCGTTGATTTTAACTAGATTTCCCATACAAAACAAAATCTACTTATTTAGTAGATTTCGGCAAAATCTATTAAAAATAGAAATGCAACTATGTGTTTTGCCAAAAAGTACTTAAAAATACAACGCTGCGCAGGAAAAAAATGACAGTTTAATTTAAAAACATGTACCCATTCCATTCTGCTAAAGGGTCCGCCAAATAACTTTTTTTTTTTTGAAAATGCTTGAAAAAGTCTACTGAATATTTTCTCAAATTTCTTTTTTTATTTGAAAGTAAAATCCTTCCGGTTAATAATGGAAAATAAATGATTATGCGTTTCGCTTCGCTAAGTGGGCCTGCGATCGACTTACAGAAGATGCCGATTTTGGCAAAAAAAATCATCTTTTCAGATGAAGCTCATTTTGATCTTGGTGGGTATGTAAACAAGCAAAATTGTCGCATTTGGGGCACAGAAAACCCGCACGCATACATTGAAAAGCCGACGCACCCAAAACGAGTCACTGTTTGGTGCGAATTTTGGTCCAGAGGCATAATTGGGCCACCTCGGAGCTGCGATTTGACACCGTTGGACTATTATTTGTGGGGTGCCGTCAAAGATAAGTGTTATGCCGATAAGCCAGAGACAATTGGCGCTTTAAAGGACAATATTCGTGAAGCCATTGGTGAAATACAGCTGCACACAATCGATAATGTGCTTAAAAATTGGACCGATCGTGTAGGCTACTGCATGGTCAGCCGTTTGAATGAAATTATTTTCCATTATTAACCGGAAGGATTGTACTTTCAAATAAAAAAAGAAATTTGAGAAAATATTCAGTAGTTTTTTTTAAAGCATTTTCAAAAAAAAGTTATTTGGCGGACCCTTTATTTAGCAATTGTATGTAGTAATACATTTGCATTATTTTTTAAACCTTATATTCTACAAATGCTGACGTTTTTTTTTTGCACCAACATTATTTCTGATTGGATCTAATTTGGTCTTGATGAAAACGATACTAATGTCCTATATTTTTCATTTTTGTTTGGTATTAAACTAAATTTGGAAATATTATTTTCTTTTAAATTTCAGTCAGCTGTTTTTGTTATTAAAATGAAATCTTGCTACTGTCAAATAAATCCAGTGTAAACGATCTAGATTTTGAGCAAGATTTGAAATTTAATCTATTAGATTTCGCTGTAGTGTAAAGCCCCAGTTATGCATCCGTAATGGAACGTAACCGCAACAGTAAGAAACAGCTGATCGTTTTTGTTATGTATAAAGCAATACGAATGGTTATAGAAATGTAATGTAACGTAACCGGAACGTAAGAATCTGTAAAAAAAAGAATTTTCTTACATTTTTACGTGACATCTGTTTAGCAGTGTTAACAACACATGTCAATATAAAAAACCACCAAAACTGAAAATTGAAATTATAAACAGAATTTAAATTTTCTACTTATGTTATGTTTGTCTGTATGTGGTATTCACTTTAAATAAAACTTCACATATTTTAAAAACCCAAATTATAATTTATTTCATTATTAACTTTTATAATTTAAAATAAAAATAAACACTATTTTACTATTACATTATGTAGGTGGTGTTTATTTTTACTTTAAATTAGAAAAATATAGTTATCGATTTTTAACTAATTAAACTAATTATTTAATTTGCATTTAACTTTTATTAGAGAAGATAAAAATGTTTTAACATTCATACAAATTTGGTTTCCTAAATACCTGACCTGTTTCTGTAGGATAAACAATTTCACTTGCCCGTCTATTTATATGCAAAATATAAACAAAATCACTAAATCTTGTGTTTGTGTTTTCCTCAACAAACAAACAGAAACTAAATTGAGTGTGTTTGTGTGAAAGTGAAATTGAAATTGTTTGGCTTACAGAAACAGTACATAAAACTTTTAATAAGTACCTTTAAATAAATAAAAAATCGTTAAATTGAACCTAAAAGGTCTGTAGTGATAACACTGGTTAATAGCTGAATTAAAGCAAAACAAAAGGCGCCATATTGAAAGTGATAAAAGAGTGAAAACAAAGTTTTTAAAATCTGAAATTAATAATAAATTTGTATAAAAAACAATAATAAAATAAAAACTCAAACCCAAAAACATGACTTCTATATCCATATCTGAATTTATGTCTTTTAGTTTTTGTAATTTTTATTTCTTTATTTGTTTTTCTTTATTTCTTTTATGTTTTGTTTACATAAAAACATATGACACGTTTTTACGTTCTATAATTGCACTTACATTTTTACGTTCCGTACACGTTACATTACGTTACTGTTACATTCCGTTACGGTAGCATAACTAGGGCTTAAATGGGCTATTACATTTTTACGTGACATCTGTATAGCAGTGTTAACAACATGTCAATATAAAAAACCACCAAAACTGAAAATTGAAATTATAAACAGAATTTAAATTTTGTTATGTTTGTCTGTATGTGGTATTCACTTTAAATAAAACTTCACATATTTTAAAAAACCAAATTATAACTTATTTCATTATTAACTTTTATAATTTAAAATAAAAATAAACACTATTTTACTGTTACATTATGTAGGTGGTGTTTATTTTTATTTTAAATTGGAAAAATATAGTTATCGATTTTTAACTAATTAAACTAATTATTTAATTTGCATTTAACTTTTACTAGAGAAGATAAAAATGTTTTAACATTCGCACAAATTTGGTTTCCGAAATACCTGACCTGTTTCTGTAGTATAACCAATTTCACTTGCTCGTCTATTTATATGCAAAATAGAAACAAAATCACTAAATCTTGTGTTTGTGTCTGCACTTCCATTTTTACGTTCCGTACACGTTACATTACGTTACTGTTGCATTCCGTTACGGTAGCATAACTTTTAGGCTTTTTACACACATAGGACACGAACATCAACAATGTTCGTTAAAAAGAGCGTAAAATTGCATTCAGTTGCTTGTCTGCTTCTAAAGAAGAAGGTTCATGTTGCTTGTTTTCGGGTTCCAATAATACACCCAAAAAAATATTACATTAGGATTCACTATTTTTCAATGAGATTCACTAATAACAATGAGAAATGATCTGCATTTTTGGAAGAATATTTGTCAAGTTAAATACGCAGTCTTTAGGGATTTGTAAATTTTTTTATATTTTCCACTACATAAACATATTGTTACGTTTTTACCTTTATAAAAACGTTTAAATGTGAGTTCGTTAATTGCAAACAAATTAATAACAAATATGTGTTTAGTTTCAATTAAACTCTTTATTTTCCACACTATCTCATGTGCCACTGTTCTAACCTGATAATACAACAACAATTTATTTGTTCGCTATACTTCTTCACACTTCTGTTCTCGTAAGCACTGACAACTGTTCGGTAGATCATTTCAACGGCGATCTTCAAACCTCGACTGTTTACTTCACACAAGGCTGACTGAGTTCTTACTGCCTGTTGCCTGCTTTGTCTTGCCCTTTTACAGTCCTACCAAAAAAAATAAAGTATAAAGAATGTGCATTTTAACATATTTTGGAATATTTTGCAAAAATATTTCATGACGCGGGGGTAAAGATAGGAGGGAAGGAAACAGAAATGAAGAGCGTAACAATGCGTTGCTCTCATTCTTTGCTCTCATCGCGATGAGATCAAAGACTATAAATATATGAAGATGTTTCACTGCCATACATTGTACTGCCAGTGCCAAATTTGTCGATGGCAGTACGGCTACTGCCACTTATTGTACTCAGAGAACTTGTTCTACTCAGAGAACGTATTGTTCTCTTCTCTAAGCAATTTATTCTCATATGCGTGTATACGTGTGTGCTTGTACAATGTACATTGCCAAATAAAATAATAAACAAACTGAAAGATGTCTTGTTTTCACAAAATGTATGTGCAAATAGCCTGTGGAAAAGCAATATTACCGTTTGTTTTATTGAAGGGTAAGAATATGTGTTTTATTGTTGTAGAAATGAAACTATATCGATTCGCACCGAAATAAAAAATCCACATTTTGTGTTGACATTTGAAACTGAAAAATTGTTTTATAAAAAGTGTGAATTTAAAAATTGTAGTGCATGCTCAAACAAAACGTTTAATAAATATAATATATAATTAAAATCATAAATCATATTTTTAGAAAATATTGATAGGACTGGAAATATATCAGAAAGTATCCATACCCCTGATATAGATGTCGCAGATATATACGATGAAAATAAAGAATATTTTAATGAAGGCACCGATTGTTTTACGTCCAAAATTGTGCCAATTGAATTAACATCAAGTCGATATTTTGTTGGTTACATAGCTCAACGAATATCTTGCGTTAAATGTCGTGTGGATATAATCAAACCAGCGCAAATTTTGTCATATCCTTCAGAAATGTTCGTTCATGCAAAAAATTATACAAAAGATTCCGACTTTGGAAGTTTGTGCGCTCCATCTGATTTATTTTTTGAAGTCTGCAAAATTCATATGTCTTCGAAAAAATTTTTTTAGAAAATAAATCTATAAAAAACAAAAACATTTGTAGTTGACCAATGCGTAAGTTGCACCAAAAATACAATTTATTCCTTTTGGTTTGATGAAAATAACGAATGTTATAAACACAGAATAGAGATGCTTAATTTACTAATTGTTGTTTTACTACGCAAGCATTCCACATGGGAAACATACAAATTCAAATTATCCAGTATGGAAAAGTTAAAATTTTGAACCATTAAAATGATAAATAAATTTAATAAATACTAAACAAAAAAAGCATTCGTTTTATTACAACTTCATTCTATACAAAAATAGACACATATGGTAAATACATACATACATAATTGAATAGTAATATATAATTCGGTGCGAATCAATATAATTTCATTTCTACAACAATAAAACACATATTCTTACCCTACAATAAAACAAACGGTAATATTTGTTTTTCACAGGCTATTTGCACATACATTTTGTGAAAACAAAAAATTTTTCAGTTTGTTTATTATTTTATTTGGCAATGTAGATATGTATACATACATGCACACACGTATACACGCATATGAGAATAAATTGCTTAGAAAAGAGAGCAATACGTTCTCTAAGTATAATAAGTTCTCTGAGTACAATAAGTGTACTGAGTCTTGAGAGCGGGTCGTACTAGTACATCCCGCCATAAGAAATTTTACTTCTACATAATGCGCATTCTTTATATCCATATTCTTTGGTCCTACACAAACAGTCTAACGAACGTTCTTGAAATGAAATGTTCGTGTTCTCCCTTTCTCGAGAACTCTATCGCGACTACATTGTTGTTTGTGTATTGTGTACATATTGTTGTTTGTGTATTGTGTACACATTATTGTTTGTGTATTTGTGTCTTGCCTATCCCATTCTCTCTCACACTGTTGTTGGTAGTTTACTTGTAACAAGCTCGCCGCATTTGACTGTGTAGTTGTTGATGTTTTTTTTTCGTCTTGGGCCGGAGGTGGGAATCTTCGAAAGATACTTTTGTTCCAACAAAAGCATGCACGATTCACCATCACTGGTGCCTACGTACTAAACCCACCCCCTACATTCTTCAACCACTCTCCCACAGCGGGACTGCCGTAAGGTATTACTTCGCGGAGGTCTGGTTAGCTTTAAAGCTTTATCACGTTATCTCAAATTTCGCCTTCGTTCCTTCAACCTTCGGAGTTCCATCATTACTTCGGCCATTTTCTGGCTGTATTGGCTCCATAGAATCCTAGAATTCAACACCTCTTCCATAAGCCGATTTGGGCCTAAACTCGTTTCTCCGGGCCATCTAAATCTGGGGCAGCATGTTAGAATGTGCTCCGCATCTTGTAGTTATTGGTGTAGCTTTTGTTTAAAGTTAAACGATGGTAAACCGTTTCCATTTTCGTAACAATATTATTAGGTTACACTTGAAAATATTAGGTTACACTTGAAAATATTACTAACAATTATTCTCTGAGTTATACCAAAGAATATGGATATAAAGAATGCGCATTATCAGGCATGTCACAGATTCCGATCGGAATGGTTTTGATTCCGAATATGCAATTCCGATCGATTTTGTTTTATGTTCTTCAGATTCCGAACGATTTTGTTCATTCCCAAAAATTATAAAATTGCTGCTTTTAGAATAAAGTATGGCAACATAGTGCATGACAACAGAACCAAAACAAAAGAAGAAAAAGGCGCTGATACAAAAATTTTAATTGAAATCAAAAAAAAAAAATTAAAAATTTATATGAAAAATGCCCCTTTACCCCTTAAAAAATATAAGTTATTAATACAAAAAAATTTCAATAAATCTGTACTTACATTTTTATAAAACTGAATTAAATGCAACGTAAAAATATTTTTGTATTTCCTTTTGTAAATCGTTTGTGTTGCCACCGCTTAAATTTGTTCTATTTAATAAATTTTTGTTCTCAAAAATAAGTGGTTTGCTCCAAAAAAATAACGTGGCAATACTTCGATGAAAAAATATATCACTTTGTTTTGTTTTTTCAGCAAGTTTACAACATTTAATTTCTTAAGCAGAAATATTAACTAAATACTTAGAAAACCTATGTAATAATAAAATATACCATTTTGTCTTTCTGTTTGACTAAGTTTTATTAATATTTTTCTTTAATAAATCATCAAAAATATCAAAACCACTTTGAAAATTTGAAGTGGTTTCATTCCGAAGAAATTTCTCGTTTTCTAAAGACTCGACTTTTGGAATTCGATCGGAATTGCGTTCTGCGACATGGCTGTATGTAGAAGTAAAAATTTCATATGGCGGGATGTACCAGTACGACCCGCTCTCACCAAAATCTTTTTTAAAAATCATTTCTTGATGAGGGAGGGAAGACAGAAGAAAAATAAACACAAACAAAGAGCGTAACAATGTGTTGCTCTCATCGTACGTATGTGTATGTACGATTATGTATGTATGATCGTTTTTATTGTTTGACCAAAGACTATAAATATGTAAAGATGTTGCACACAGTGTATTTAAAATTGACAAAATTTTGTGCTTCTTTATGATGAGGGGGGTAGGTAACAGGGAAAGCTAAATCGTCGTTCTCACTCTCATGTTAACTGAGAGAAAGAAAACAAAAAAGACTCAGTACACTTATTGTACTCAGAGAACTTATTATACTTAGAGAACGTATTGCTCTCTTTTCTAAGCAATTTATTCTCATATGCGTGTATACGTGTGTGCATGTATGTATACATACATTGCCAAATAAAATAATAAACAAACTGAAAGATTTTTTGTTTTCACAAAATGTATGTGCAAATAGCCTGTGGAAAACAAATATTACCGTTTGTTTTATTGTAGGGTAAGAATGTGTTTTATTGTTGTAGAAATGAAATTATATTTTCATTTCATTTTCAAAAAGAAAGAAGAAGTATTTTAACAAATGAAACGATGGTGAGATGAATATGCCAACGTAGGGTACACTTCTCCCATCCCTTGATTATCTGAACACCAATGACAAGAAAATACAAAGGCTACTTATATGCACACATCTCGGTCAAGGTTATCCTTCCCCATTAAATAATTTAATATTTCATGTTCACAGAATATAAACAAACAATTTTATTAAAATAAAATAGGGGGAAAAAAAGGAAATTAAGATTAATCATATAAGATCTTTACTCGGCAAGAGTAAAAAGCAAACTAAAGTTACTAATTCTTAAATTGAAATTCATTATCGTCATCGGCACCAATGTCCCTCAGGGGAAGAACGTGTAAGATGTTAATCGGTTGGATTGAAAACAGTTGGTTGTTTTTCTATTCATTGATGCGGATGGAACGCACTCAATGACGTTTATTCAATCAATGATTTTTGAGGGAAAATGTCACTTCTTTTATACTAAATTTTGGCTGATTTAGCATTTCTAAATCAACCCCTTAATTCTAATACATTTCTTATGCTTTAACAATTGTTTGTATGAATATTCTATATTAAATAATATTTACATAATACTTTAACAATAGTTTGTTTGTATGTATATTCCATATTAAATAATATTTACTTAATTTGTATGTGTTTTTATTACGGGACAAGTGGGTGCAATTCGACACGCACCCATTGTCCCCATATAAAATCATAATTCCCACGGTAAAGTGTGAAGAGAGCCACACACGACCACAAGAAGTGCAATACAACAACAACATTCATTGTGCATACAATATGCATTGCATGTGCGCCCAACTATTGTGGTGTTATGCGCTGCAGCGACGATCAGCAATATTGAGTCAAGTGGCCGCTGCTCATATGCAATTGGATATTCTTTAGCCTTGAACATGAAATGTTGGGTTAGCATTGACGACTGTAAAATCATGCTACACACTAACATCAACAATGTTCGTTGAAAAGAGCGTAAAATTGCATTCAGTTGCTTGTCAGCTTCTAAAGAAGAATCATGCTACACACTAACATCAACAATGTTCGTTAAAAAGACCGTAAAATTGCATTCAGTTGCTTGTCAGCTTCTAAAGAAGAAAGTTCATGTCGCTTTTTTTTAGGTTTCAATTATACACCCAAAAAAATATTACAGTAGGATTCACAAATATTCAATGAAATTCACTAATAACAATGAGAAATTATCTCCATTTTTAGAAGAATATTTGTCAAGTTAAATACGCAGCATTTAGGGATTTTACGCTGTAATTATTTGTATATTTTCCACTACATATACATATTATTTGGTTGCACTTGAAAATATAAGGTTACACTTGAAAATATTACTAACAATTTTTCTCTGGGTTAACACATTTCTCTCACAAATACACTCATATTTTTATCATGTTCTCTTTGTGCCGACGTCAATAGGAAAACGTAAAATAAAATTTAAGAGCATACAACTAGCATCCGATTCGGATGAGTCCTATTGCTATTACATTGTAAAATGAAATACATATAAGAATTAAAGAACAAGACAAAATCGAACAAGATGTTGCCATCGTACTTGCATCTGAATTGGATGGCTAAATAATGTAGCATCATATTGTTAATATAGTTTTGTTGTTTGTTTTGGTTCAGCCGATGTCTCGTTATTTATATTTTGGTGTTTCCTTTTTCTTCTATTCTTTCAAAGTAAAATTTCATATTGTAAAGTGTTTTTGAATATACAAGTGGTTTAACCTTGATAGTGGTATTAAAAATAAATAATTAATTAAATAAAATAAGTAAGTATAAATTAAAAATAGTAATAGTGTTGTTGTGTGTTTTTTATATTAAAAGAAATGTTCGGCTTCAGTAAAAGAAATTTAAGACATATCTAGGTACCCTTTGAATCAGTATAATATTGAACCCATCCGACCTTCGCTTACAATGTCGGTGGAGTTGGACCCATCCGACCTTCGCTTACATTGCCGGTAGAGTTGGACCCATCCGACCTTCGCTTACATTGTCGGTAGAGTTGGACCTATCGTACGTCCTAGGCCATCGCTGTGTAAATGTAAGTGGAAACTGAATATAGACTTTGGATTAGTCGGATCTACATTGTCATTGGCCTCAGTTGGAAGATGTATGGGCAAAAAAATCCGCTGGGATGATTGAGAAATAAAGAACATAAGAAATAAAAAATTCGGACAGGGGAACAAAACTCAATCGGACCGACTGTATAATATTACTTAACGAAATAATAAAATTTAAAGAGAGAAATATGAATGAAATATTTATAATCATCACTTACAGATCATGGTGATCCACAGGAATTGAGATAATAAGCCCAGCAGTCAATGTGTGTTGTTGTTGTTATCTAAATTCTGTTTTAGTGATGATTAATAAAGTTTACTCATATATCTTGCAAATGCAAAGATTTAGCAAAATATACTTAAAAATTACACTTAAAGAAAAATGTTAGAAAAAAAGAAATTAATAAAAATTTATATTTAATGCAAATAATTACCAAAATAGGTTAGAAAATTCAATTCAAAGAAGTTTAAAATTAAAAATAATTCATTATACAGATATTTGATATTACATATTTAATTAATATTTTAGGTTATAATTTTCAAGTTTATAGTGAAAATTATTTTTGAACATAAATAAAAATAATTATACAAAAATAAAATTATAAAGCAATAATTTTAATTCAATCATTTTTAAGTTTTAATTTTAAATAGGTTATATTAGTTGGCTTATAAATTGAACATTTTAGTTTTAGGTTAAGTTTGAGACAATTGATAATGATTTTAATACAGTTTAATAAGGATTTACATTCTTTATAATAATTAAAGATTTAAATAAATTTTAGATTTAAATAAAATTTAGAATGTAAGAAATTCTTTTAAAACTGAGAAAACTTATTAGAATTCTTGATAAATATAATATGAAAATAAAAGATCACGTGATTATTTAGAAATCCATGTGCTTCTACAAACTTCTTTGGACGGTCAAGTTGAGTCCAGTTATGTTTGGCCCATGGTTTGTGGAAGATTTAAACTACAAAAATTTCCAAAGTTAGATGATTTGATGAATATTTCAGGACGATAATTAAATTATTCCCTGCGGTCTTCTAGTTTCTTTTTTTTCTCTTCTTTACTTTTTCAGTTTTTATAATTTTTAATATTTAAAAATTTTCTTTTAAAAGTACTTGACTTCTGTACTTTATAACTTTCATTTCGTAATTGATTCTTTCTGCTAGAAATTATAATCTAGCAAGCTTACACCAATTCCAATGAAAAATGTCATTTGAATGGAATATGCATTTAGATATTTAAGATAGAGAGGGATAGAAGATATATGTTTATTTGTAAGAATTATATATATATAGTAGATATATTGTATATAGGAATCACATGATAATCACTGATCTTGCTATAAATAACGGGACAAGACAAAAGTCTATTATGCTATAAAAAAAATATGTAATGATACAATGTAAAGATGAGAGTACGTAACAAAAGTTGTGTAATAAAAAAAAACAAGACGTTAATAGTACAGAGAGAAAAAATATTGTTTTCGTAAAATCGTAACACGATGTCTGTACTAACATTGTTATTGATTGATTACCTCAAGTTCAAATATTGAGCGCCAATCTCTTTTGTTGCAAGTTAGAGATATAGTGCGAGAATAGTCAAGTGTCATTTACATAATCCAAATCCTCGATTTGGGGTGAGGGACTTCACGTAATTATTATTATCTCTTTTTGCTGAAAAATCTTCCCTTTTCATATCATCCAACACAATGGTATCGGAAACTTTATTGTAATCTACGAATAGTAAGTATGTACTATTTGTTCTCGAGAATGTTCTGTTATAATGCGTTGAGTGTTGGCATGGCGTACGCAGCTTCTCACTGATATGATGTGAGGTCGTATATGTTCAGCTGTAGCTTTGATATTAGCCCGTATAATTTCTGTATAGTGGTATACCAGCTTCATCTACAGCCTTCTTGTTTCTTAATTTTCCGCTGGTTTCTCTTAATTAACTTTCTCCTTTTTTCGTATCCTCTTATCCTTATTTGTTAGTAGTGCATCACTACGTTCAGCAACTCCATGGATCCTGTTACACTTTAGACTGGTGGGACAACTTAACGTCTGGCGTAATTTTCTCATCATATTCTGCCTAGCTCTTTCATCTGCTGTCATTCCTAGAGGTTTTTGTAACATAATTTTTACTCTGTTTGCAGCATTCTTTACTTGTTTAGCCAGGTGGTGGTATTGTTGTCTTAAAGTGTGTACTGTTGTTGTTTAGCTTCAGCTTGAATTCCCTTCTTTGAGAAATTACATCCCAAGTAACGTTTGATATAGAAGTATTTCTGTATGAGTGCGCTTCATCCACTGTAAATAACTTCCCATAGTGATGGTAGTCTATTAGCAACTGTTTACGAATTACTGTACGTCTACGTTTTTTGTGAATGATTGTACTTTTTTACCGTTTTATTTTGACGTTGATTTCGACTGTGATGAGCTCATGATCACTACCACCGTCCACACCTTCTGTATCTGACGTTTCTATTTTCTTCGCATTCATATATCGCCGATCTGATTGCGTAATTGCGCTCAGGTGATATAAATGCATATTTATATTTCTCGAATCCATAAGAAATAAGCAATTTTAAAAGTAAATAATGTAATTTTAACAACTGCGTCTTCCGTTGGGGACCATGTACCACGGTAATACAATATCTTACTCCACCCTTGAAGCGGCCTATTGAAGGGAGTTTGTGATATTTTTTTGATATTAAAATTCTACCTGTATTTCACCACCATATGTAGTTTTTGCACTGTAAATTATAGTATTACCATTTTCTGTGCTAAGTTCACCATTATCATTCCACCTCATTTTATTTATGCCTAGGAATTCAATCTTATATGATGTTCTAGCTGTGTAAGCCTTGAATTCTAGCACTCTAAACACGTCCTTTTTCGTTTGCCAAACGCTATTGCTATGAGTTCCAATTCGCTGTTATTTTGCTTTGTATATTTCTTTTAATCTCTAATTGGTTAAGTAGGTGATTGGAGTTACAGTATTCCCTCGATTTACGTCGTAGAATGTTCCGGAAAAAGGCGACGTAAATCGAACTTCAATCGACGTAAATCGAACTAACAAGGAACTTAAAAAAGTTACAGTAATCTTTCGATTTACGTCACAGTTGGTTCCAAAAAAAGGCGACGTAAATCGAATGACAACTCAAATCGAAGTTGAAGGGAACAACATTTTTGACGACGTTAATCGAAACAATGTAAATCGAGACGACGTAAATCGAGGGAATACTGTAGTGTAATATATTTTGGTAGTAGTAGTTTAATATATTTAGTAGTAGTTTATTATAGTATATAGTTTGTTCCCTATAGGAGACACAGCTGACTGCACTTTCTATGACGTTATCTTTTTTTAATTTAATTTAAAAGCCATAAAGACAACATTTTATTTTCCACCGATATTGATTAATGCAGTCGCCGTAGTCTATTTATTTATTTATTTATTTTGCCTATGGAAATGCACCTTGCAGGCAATTAAGTAACATTACAATATTGAAATACTATAAAACTAAGAATTTAGATATTTAATTACATTATTTTTTATAACACTATTTGATAATGAAAAATCAATTATCATATACAATTTATTAAATTCATAACACATTCTCCTTATTGGATCAGTACCAGCATAGTTGGATCTAAAAAATTGAATTGATAATGGGGAAAAATGACGTGACGGACGTTGAGGAACATTAAATGAGATATTATGAATTAAAAAACTGGAGCCAATATCACCAGTAATTACATTGAATATGAACGAGATATTTAACATAGTTCTGCGGCTATTAAGTGTCGGAAGTTTGATTAATGCTAGTCTGGCAGAATAAGATGGTAAACTTGTGGGATTAAAATTCAGTCCCCGGAGACAAAACAACAGAAATTGCTTTTGTACAGATTCGATGACGTCGGAATATTTTTTATATAGAGGATCCCATATTATGGATCCATACTCGACTATAGGCCTTACAAGAGATGTGTAGAGCGACTTAGTAACATAAGGATCGTTAAATTCTTTTGCCCACCGTTTTATAAAACCAAGTACACTCCTAGCTTTATTTACTGTCATAGCTATGTGCGGAATAAAATTTAGTTTGGGATCGAGTAGAACTCCTAGATCTAGGAAGTTATCTACAAGCTCAAGCTCATATCCACCAAATGCATAGTTTGCAGGAATCGGATTCTTTCTTACAAATCTCATATATTTATATTTTTTGAGATTAAGCTGCATTAAATTTAAATTACACCATAAATGAAACGAATTTAGGTCTTTTTGAAGAAGTTTTTGATCGGAAATTTGGCGATAACTTAGGAAAATTTTTACGTCATCAGCGTACATTAGGATGTTGGAATAGTAAATAATATCAGGTAAGTCGTTAATAAACAATGAAAACAGAAGCGGTCCAAGATGACTACCCTGTGGTACACCAGAAAGGACTTCAATACTTCTGGAGCTGCAGTTTTTGAAAAGTACTGTTTGTTTTCTGTTGGTTAAATATGAGTAAATCCATTTTAAACTAAGATCAGTAAACCCATTAAATAAAGTTTCCTCCTCAAAAGTATATGATTGACTTTATCAAAAGTAGTAGGTGGTGTGTTGGCTTATTAGACGTAAAGCCAGGGTTTGAGCCCCAGGCCAGACATCAAAACAAAATACAAAAAGTATTTCTACGGCGATTTCCTATCAGCAGATTCCTGGCAAAAACTCTGAGAGTAAATAAAATTGCCATGAAAAGTTTCTCAAAAAAATCTGTCGTTCGGAGTCGACTTTAAACTGTAGGTCCCGCCACTTATGTATAAAATTAACACACACAACATAAGTGGTGTGAGAAACTAGGTCAATAATCCTGACTGAAGGGTGACCAATTATGTATGTATTGATTAATGATTGGGTTGGACCATGTAATCGAACTACTGCACCACGCCGCCTTTAAAAAAATAACTTTTTGAAAAATTTCGAGGAACGTTCATGGTTAACCTTGTGCATAAAATTATATTTCAAATTTATAAGCTTCGTATACAGACCTCTGACGTGGTTGAAGTTTGTGTCCTTATATTTACTACGAGCACTGTGTATGAGATTAATCAGCAGTTGAAAAACTTCCATATTTTTGTCTAGAGCCTCAATGACTGTACATATTGTGGAACAGTTTGATCGCCTTCAGTATTTTATGGAAGTATGTTGCTACAGAATATAAGTCATATACAAAATCAAATCAAAATTAGTACTTGTCAAGTCTACTGGTTGTTGTTTTCATTTCCTGATTTACAATAAAACCTGCACCTGCCATCCCGTTTAAGTTTTTCGGTCAATGGCAACTTCTCCCCAATCTGCATCGATGTAATATATGATCAGTAGCCCACTTTTACAATGCTGCAATTGCATCTGTGTAGTTTTGGACAGATATTTCAATACCCTCTTCAATGCAGTAAAAAGATAGTTTCTGAATATTATATAGGTTTTCGGGCCTGATATATACAACAATGTACATAAAAGATTCAACTCGTCTACATTTCCGTTTTCGCATGCAGATTGGAATTGCAAGACTATACCTTTATCCACTACCGCAATTCTCTCATTCTTTATGGAATTTATGTCGTGTTGTTCCTTAATGTTTTTTAAGGAAGTTACTAAAGAATTAAGTAATTTATAATTTTTAATTTAATTCGGACACTGTGAAAACGCAAATAGACCAAACCTTTTAAATTGAAAAGAACCGACTAAGTCAGACGTTATAATTCAACTCACTTTTTTATTATTTCATTTTTCACTTAATCCTAATATAATATGTATTTACTTAACAGTTTACTCCAATTCAGCAACTCCGTTGCTTATTCTAATTACTTATTACTATGTAGTCATTGAACTTATATCTACTTAATATTAGGGCGGTAATAATTATGATTTTAACAAATTTATTATAATATAATTCAATTCTTGTTATTATTATAATACGATATATTATCAAATTAATATAGGATTAGTTGATCTTATGATGTAGTGACGTTATGGCGCAACATTCCGGCCCCATTGAAGGACTGAGCTTCTTCAACCAATTGGAAGTGGAGCCAGTTTGTGGATTGGGAGCTTATAGACGCCGTTGCGCATTGCGACCTCCGCCACTCTGACCTTGCCGTGTTTGCCCAGCCAATATTGTGGCGGGCAATTGTCCTCGTCGTCTACGGATTCTAGTGGCAGCGACCGCAGACCCTCTCCTATCAGCAGATGCTCTGGGGTTAGCGCTTCTCCCTCGTTGGGGTCTGGGGACAGCGGTGCGATAGGCCGAGTGTTGAGCACCGCCTTTACTTCTGCGAGCATTGTTGTCATTTCCTCTTGAGTGAGCGCCAAGTTGCCTACGGCTCGCAGAAGTAGGAATTTCGCTTGCTTCAAAGCGGCTTCCCGCAGTCCTCCGAAGTACGGCGCCCGAGGTGGAATGAAGCTGAACCTCACCCCGGACGACGCTGCGTATAACTCGACGGCCTGTCGAACGCTTGTTGAAGCTTCATGAGGACTCTGCTAGCTCCGACGAAGTTCGTCGCGTTGTCGCAATACACCTCTCTGGGAAAACCTCTTCTTGCAGCAGACCTTTTAAACAATAAAAGAAAGGGATTAGTGGATAAATCAGACACTAATTCGAAATGTACCGCCTTATATATGAAACGCACGAAAGCATTTTGCTTCGGTAATAAAAGTGGGAATTTTGCATCGTATGGCACATTTACACTAAGCAATCTCCCACCTACCCTTAAAAGTGAAAATGTATGAAAGAACTGAGTTAGTCTCCGTATATTCGAAGGTAAGGTCAGAGATTTCTGCAATTTAGAAATCTCCTCAGAAAAACTAGATTTCTGGATAGCCAAAGAGAGAAATTGTCCCTTGGCAGGTTCGAACGAAAATCCTAATAATTTAGGATCAGACTTAAAAGGTAAAGAAACCCCAAATTTTCCCGACGCAAGACGTCGTACTATAGTCTCGAACTCGTTCTCACATTTTTTATGCTCCTCGTCTTCGATCGAAGTATTTATATGAAATACTTTAGTGTTACAAGAGTCCTTTGAATGATTGTATCTTCCAGTAACAATCCAACCAAGAGACGTTTTTTGAAGAACTGGAAGACACGGGCCCAATTTGATTTGGCCAGCACACATTAAGTCGAAGAAAGGACTTGCGCCAATTAACAAATCAATTCCTTGCGGCTCATAGAAGTAAGGGTCAGCTAATTCCACGTTTGAAGGGATATTCAAACTAGCTATGTTGACCCTACGATCAGGTTGAAAGTTTGTTATTGATTTTAATACCCAAAACTTAGAAGTGAATTGGGTAGAGTTAACACTCGAAGTAACAGTCAAATTGACGCGAATTTTGGATAATGAATTTGTTTCACCAACGCCATTTAACTTTAATCTGCCTCCTTCTTTTTTCAAATGTAGTAGTTTCGCTAGTTCCTCGGTTATCAGATTAGGTTGAGAACCGGAATCTAAAAGAGCTCTGGCTGGTATAAGTTGACCAGAACTACTTCTTACTCTTACCACGGCTGTCGCTAAAATTATGCGCTCATCTGACGCCGAGTAGTTCACAGAAGCGTGAGTAGTCGAAGGTCGTTCAGAGTAGTTTATCGGTGAATTATCAGAACTTGTAGTGTATCGGTGAAGTAATGTGTTATGTGAACCATTACATATCCGACACTTAGAAGATGAATATCTGGCGACTGAATGTCCTTTTTTCAGACAGTTTATACATGCTGGCACGGATTTTATGAAATCAAATCGTTTGGCTATAGGCTCAGCAATGAAAGAAGGGCAATTACTAATCATATGTTGCGTCGATTTGCAAAATAGGCAACTATCAGCAGATTGTTTCGATTTGGTACAATTTAATGATGTCCGAGTGATTCTAAAATTGAAGTGTTCATTCCTAGGTTTATTAACCCTCGGCCTTGAACTAGAATACTCGTCAGCAGAAATGTGCTGTTAACGCCTATTCAAGGCGGCTTCGCAATCTGACCACAATGGGAGCTTCTCGAAATCAAGCTATTCTTCCCATTTTGATTTGGTGATTGGATCCACTTTCGACATCACTAAATGTATTAGAATGGCATTCGTTATTTTCTTGTCATCACCAATTGATAACAACGAATCATATATGCCAGAAACAGTATCAATCATGCTTCGCAAAGCAACAGCTGAAGGCTTGATAATTTCGGGCAAATCGAAAAGTTTTGCAATATTGTCGAAAAATATCAAGCATTCGTTATCATAAACTTTCTTTAAGCTTGCCAATGCTTTGGGGTAATTCTTCTCGGAGATCTGAAAGGCCTTCACTGTACCTAAGGCCGATTCGGACAAGCATGAGATTAAATGGTTGAATTTTTCAATATCCGTTAACGTCGGATCATTGTGGACCAGGTTCTCAAATAAGCTCATGAAATTCTTATAATCAGAATATTTCCCACTGAATTTAGGGAGCTTCATATTTGGGAGTCTTGACTGGTGCGTTTGTACGCTGAATGAAGTTTCAGGCACGTTCGATGGCCTATGCTTGGCCAACAGACTCATAAACAAACCTTTCGTGGTCACACAGAGATCCTCAAGCTCGGCTCTGTCATCATTATCGGCATCCAAATTATCCACTTCTGACTGGAGCTTCATTGCTTGGTCAATGTATGTTTTCAAAATATCCAATCGACATTCGAGCTCCATAGGATTAAAAGAAATAGTCCTATCTACAATGGATTGTCGAATTCTGTCGATATTTTTAATGACCTTCGCTTTTTTAGCGAGTAATTTCTCCAAGTTTTCCACTCGGGAAGGAGAATCTTGGCGTTTAGAGCCCCTGGTAGTCATTGTGATTTTAATTTGTGTAAAATTCCTCAAAACAAGAATTTAAAATTGACCAAAGTAAATTATTGGTCGAATTATATTTGAATTTATTAATATTCATTTTTTTTTACAATAGAATTTATTTAATATTCTTCGGACACGCAATATCCAAAATTTCCGATTTCAATTTATACGTGGCGTTAATTGAGTCAAGAATAACTTACTTGATCTCAGAAAAAATATAACCGTTTTACACACAGCCTTCGGTATACAAATATTCAATTTACCGAGTAAAATCGTATAATAATCGATTTTTTATAGTAAAACAAAAATTAAATTTCAATATAAACACACTGTGTTATATAAATAACTATAATCGAAAATAATTCGAATTTTGAAATTTTGTGCGAACAATTGTATTGAAATTTTATGTCACTTGATTTTTGTTACTAGTGTGAACGGTCACACTGTACACAGCTGTAATATGTAAAGTATATACAAGTGGTATAGGAACGCGTGAAACGGAACACTGATCGAAACGAAAGTACGAAAAATAAATGAAAATAAAACAAACAAAAGCAACACAAATGGTATGCTGAATGTTTTCTCACTAACAAAGAGAACAAATTGTTAGTGTAAATACAAAATAAACATAAAATGATAACAGTCGCGAATATATTCACTAAATAAGGGCGGATTTTTTTCAAATTATAAATAACAATATTTACTGAAATATTATATATATATGAAATAATATATAAATGGGGAATTTCGTGTCAAGTGACCCAATTTTTAAAATCGATGTCTTCCAATTTGGATGAAATTTGCACCACGGTTAGTACTATTGGATAGTTGGCCAGACACAAATTTTGAGCTCTATCAGTCCAGAACTGCCGGAGTTAGAGGGGTCAAAGTTGGACATTTTGGGCATACAGGGTTTTTTTAAAATGTGTGTAACTTTCCACCTATTGGTCCTAGCAAAAATTTTCGAAAGGATATTAGATAGCTATTTCTAAATTGTGTCTGGCCAACTATCCAATAGTACTAACCTTGGTGCAAATTTCATCCAAATCGGAAGACATCGATTTTAAAAATTGGGTCACTTGACACGAAATTCGCCAAATATGTTTCGAAAAATTTAAAATGTAAAATATATTATTATTGTGTTCTGCTTTTAAAGGATTTAAAAGCGATTAGCAATTTTTTGTTTAATTTACAAAAAAATCTCTTAAATTTGAATAAATTACAAATTTAAGGAAAGAGAAACACAAATATGTTTTACACTTTTACCTCCTGTGAGTCTGAAATACTCTCCTTATTTTTATTCTGCCGGCGCAAAATACAGTTGCAATGGGGCATCTAAGCAGAATTCCTTTCCTGGGTCGTAGGATTCTTGAAGTCGTCCAACGTTGTGATGTTTTTTGTTTGTGTAGAGTGATGATTTGTTCGGTGTATTCTTAATGTTGTGATATTTATGGCACTTTTGTGTTTGTATTTCTTTTTACACTGTATGTATTTTTTCAATATTGTATGTTGCTTTTTTTTATTTCTTTATTTCTGTTCACAACACTAATGTTCCAAAAATATAGTCCGTGTATTGTTATTTTTGTTTTTATATATTTTTATTATTGGTTGTTATTCTTATTTTGTCACAACACTCAGAGATTTTGTTTTGTTGTTTGCTGTATGTTTGTATGTTCTCACAGCACTAATATGTATGTTATTTTTGTTATGTTTGTTTTATATATATATATATTTTATTTTTTTTTTTCGTATTATTTGTTTTGATCCTTGTTATTTCTGTTTACAATATTTTTCAACATAATTTCGTTTCACCACACACTTTGTTGTTTTTTTGAGATTTTATGTTAAAAGATTTTTTTTTTTGTATGTTTGGTTCAATTTTTTATGTTTTATATTGTATTTGTGTGTATCGTTCACTTTGGTTTTATGTACTCAATTTTTATTTGTGGTATTATATGTTAATTGTAAACCTTAATTATATTATAAGGTTTTTTATAAACTTTAGTACATTTTTTTATTTTTGTTTTTTAAATTTTAAAGTATGTATAAACCCTGCTCGGGCGCCAAAATGTTGTTCCTTAATGTTTTTTAAGGAAGTTACTAAAGAATTAAGTAATTTATAATTTTTAATTTAATTCGGACACTGTGAAAACGCAAATAGACCAAACCTTTTAAATTGAAAAGAACCGACTAAGTCAGACGTTATAATTCAACTCACTTTTTTATTATTTCATTTTTCACTTAATCCTAATATAATATGTATTTACTTAACAGTTTACTCCAATTCAGCAACTCCGTTGCTTATTCTAATTACTTATTACTATGTAGTCATTGAACTTATATCTACTTAATATTAGGGCGGTAATAATTATGATTTTAACAAATTTATCATATATCCAATCAATAAAATATTCTAGCTCGAGGTCAATTTCTTAAATATCAATTTTCTTTATTATATATCGATATTTCGATATCCATCGGATATCATCTTCAGGATTCACTATAAATAAAAATAACAATATAAACAGATAAAATATCTTGTCATACACTTTCTTTTATAAAAGGAATAACATTTCTCCCCTCACCAATATTACAAAAACAACTATTCAAAATAATAATAATCATATGTTACAACAAAAATTGTAATGTAAATATATGAAAAAGTAGTCAAATAAAAATGTACACCGAAAATAACATAAACACAAATTTAAGCAACAACAAAATCTGGCTTACAAAAAGAGAGTAGCAATATCTAAAATATAAACATTATCACTGCTCGCTATCACATACAATATTGCACTGATTCTTATTTATTAATTTTCTTATTTATTATATGTCTATAGCTTCGCGCGCAGTTTTCCGTGTCTGATTTGTAATTCATTCTCTCTTCTCTCGGTGTGTTCATTATATGAAGCATCTCCAAAATGAACCGTTTGTTATATCTGTTCTCCCTCTGCAATACTTTAACTTTTTCCAAATCTGGTGTATGACTCATCTCCGCACAGTGGGTCGTAAGTGCTGTTTTTGGTTAATTACGTTCTTTCTATTTTTAAAATCCGATCTATGTCCAGCTAATCTTGTCTTTAATTTATTCTTTGTCGTACCAACATACGACGTATTACATTTAGTGTTACCATCTCCCAAACAGTTTATTTTGTAAATTACATTATGTTTTTCCATTACTCCAAGTTTTGATTTTGTATCGGTAAATACTTGTCGAAGTGTATTATTCGAAGTTTGAGCAATCTGAATTTTATTTTTATCAAAAATATTCGATTCAACCATTCTCTCTGAAAAACCGGGAACATATATTACCGATTTATATGTTTTGGTAACATCTTGTTTTTCCTTCATTCCGTTACTATCATGTTCAAATTGTTTAATCAGCCTTTGGATGAGCCCCAATGGGAAGTTATTCTTTATCAAAATATCAGTAACTTTTTGGCTGTTCTCCAAATGGAACATGTCGTCACTGATAGAGAAAACTCTCCTTATAAAGTTCCTGGCCGTATTGATGGTAATATGTCTTGGATGGCTTGAATAAAATATATATATATATAATATATATATATATTTTAAATATAAAGAAAAATTTTACTTCCAGTGTAAAGGGTTACCAATGGGTTCTCCGGCGTCTCCTATTGTAGCTGACATTGTGATGGAAGAATTGCTTAAAAACTGCTTGGAAAATATGGAAGATAAACCTAGGTTTTTGACAAAATATGTAGACGACCTGTTTGGGATAGTCAAAAAATGTACAATAAATTCAATTCTGACTAAGCTCAATGGCTTTAACCAACATTTAAAATTTACCATCGAAGAGGAGAAAAATGGAAAATTACCCTACCTAGATGCTTTACTTATAAGGGAGAATGGTAAAATTAAAACGAACTGGTATCAAAGACCTACATCATCTGGTAGATTGATAAACTTTTATTCAAGCCATCCAAGACATATTACCATCAATACGGCCAGGAACTTTATAAGGAGAGTTTTCTCTATCAGTGACGACATGTTCCATTTGGAGAACAGCCAAAAAGTTACTGATATTTTGATAAAGAATAACTTCCCATTGGGGCTCATCCAAAGGCTGATTAAACAATTTGAACATGATAGTAACGGAATGAAGGAAAAACAAGATGTTACCAAAACATATAAATCGGTAATATATGTTCCCGGTTTTTCAGAGAGAATGGTTGAATCGAATATTTTTGATAAAAATAAAATTCAGATTGCTCAAACTTCGAATAATACACTTCGACAAGTATTTACCGATACAAAATCAAAACTTGGAGTAATGGAAAAACATAATGTAATTTACAAAATAAACTGTTTGGGAGATGGTAACACTAAATGTAATACGTCGTATGTTGGTACGACAAAGAATAAATTAAAGACAAGATTAGCTGGACATAGATCGGATTTTAAAAATAGAAAGAACGTAATTAACCAAAAAACAGCACTTACGACCCACTGTGCGGAGATGAGTCATACACCAGATTTGGAAAAAGTTAAAGTATTGCAGAGGGAGAACAGATATAACAAACGGTTCATTTTGGAGATG
The DNA here is from genome assembly GCA_927399465.1 of Sarcophaga caerulescens. Taxonomy (NCBI): domain Eukaryota; kingdom Metazoa; phylum Arthropoda; class Insecta; order Diptera; family Sarcophagidae; genus Sarcophaga; species Sarcophaga caerulescens. The sequence goes on along the minus strand of OV656872.1, from coordinate 82,264,088 downwards.
CTTCATATAATGAACACACCGAGAGAAGAGAGAATGAATTACAAATCAGACACGGAAAACTGCGCGCGAAGCTATAGACATATAATAAATAAGAAAATTAATAAATAAGAATCAGTGCAATATTGTATGTGATAGCGAGCAGTGATAATGTTTATATTTTAGATATTGCTACTCTCTTTTTGTAAGCCAGATTTTGTTGTTGCTTAAATTTGTGTTTATGTTATTTTCGGTGTACATTTTTATTTGACTACTTTTTCATATATTTACATTACAATTTTTGTTGTAACATATGATTATTATTATTTTGAATAGTTGTTTTTGTAATATTGGTGAGGGGAGAAATGTTATTCCTTTTATAAAAGAAAGTGTATGACAAGATATTTTATCTGTTTATATTGTTATTTTTATTTATAGTGAATCCTGAAGATGATATCCGATGGATATCGAAATATCGATATATAATAAAGAAAATTGATATTTAAGAAATTGACCTCGAGCTAGAATATTTTATTGATTGGATCATAAAGGGAACAGGTCAAAATAATATATATAATTTGAATTTATCATATATATTATTTCTAAAGCACTTTTTTTGTCGATTGCAAATATCTCCCATACCACCGCATCAAATTTAATGAATGATATCTCATTTTAAAGCTTATATCTAACACTAATGACAAAAAATAATTAGAAATTGAAAAATTAATATTTTCATTGATAAAAACTATATTTTATATAGAACTGCATGATAATATTGTTGTCATTATGATTATATGTTTTTGTTCAAGTGTGGTAATACAGGGTCGCTTAATAGTAATGCAGTTCTACATAATATAGTATGTATTAAAATCCATTCTGGCAATACCGCTATTTACTATAATGCCGTTTATTACTAAGTCAGTTATATATTATGCATATTATTAAGTTGTAAAAAGCTGTTTTGGCAATACCTTGCAGTAGTTGTTAGATCAAGTGCGATAAATAGGGTCGCTTAATTGTAATGCTATTCCACATAATATATAAAGTTGTAAAAGCCATTTTGGTAATGTCGTTATTGTCATGGCTTTGTTTGTTTTATGAAGTGTAGTAATACGGTGTCTTTTAATATATACATGTATATAGTGTCAGCTGATATTTAACAGTTAAAAAGGTTTTAAGAAAAACAAGGTCAAACCCTTCAAAAGGTAGGATTGTATTTACCAGAACCGGTCTTTTCACATGGGCAGTTATACGTGGCTTTTTCTCGAGTGCGTACGTTTAAAGATATTGTTACGTTTTTACCTTTTAAAAACGTTAAAAATATGAGTTCGTATATTGCAAATAAAATAAAAATAAATCTGTGTTTAATTTTAAGTCAATTCTTTATTTTCTGCACAACTTTCGTGCCACTGTTCGAACTTCTTTCACTTATACAACGATAACTTTCACAATATGTGCTTCTTTTCGTTATATTCCTCTGCTTATAACCTGTTTTATAAGCAACAACAACACTTGTTAGTTATTCTTCTTTGCTCACAACCTTTTTTGTAAGCACCACAAAACAAAAAACAACTGTGTTCTCAAACGCAACTTGTCTGCACACAAGTCTGACTGGATTATAACTCGATCTCGTATCTTCACACACCACTGGTTGAATTCTCGCTCAATTCAACGCGACATCGTCACACGACTAACTTCACTCCGAGAATAACGTGTCTTCATACACGGCTGACTGAATTCTAACTGAATCCTCGTTGCTCGCTTTATCTTGCCTTTTATATCACTCGATCAACAGTGTGATGAATGCCCTTGAAGGATGATGACGACCTTCGGGAACAATCCAAAAATGTAAACAACTTGTTTCCATTTTTGTTGTTCGTGTACCTTATTTACTTTCGTCCAGGCAGAGTTGTTGTTGTTTTTGTTTGTTTGTCTTTCTGCTATATTTTTTATACGCAGTCGTTGTTGCTATATTTGTTTATTCATCGATCTTGTAAACAAGCACTGTTGTTTTTGTTGCTATATGCTTACTCATTCGTTGATCACGTGAACAACTGCATTGTTTTTATGCGTGATCAACTCCATTGTGTTGTTTTTGGAGCTTTTGTTTATTATTTTAACAACACCATTTCCATTTTCGTAACAATATTTTTGTTTGTATTAAGGATTCGTACGCGCAAAAAGTTAACGATGATCATGTCATTACCTCTAACATTGAATTCAAAGAAGTATTATAAAAGCATTTAAACATATGTATGTATGTATGTATGTAAATATGTATGATATATTATTATTTCTAATATTTTTATACTTTTAATAAAATTTCTATTAATTATTTTCATTTTATGTTACAAAAATGACAACTAACGGTGCGAAATATTCGCACGGGTCATCTAGTTATAATATAATTCAATTCTTGTTATTATTATAATACGATATATTATCAAATTAATATAGGATTAGTTGATCTTATGATGTAGTGACGTTATGGCGCAACATATCGTTTATATCAGAATGAATTTCATGATATTGACAAATTTCTTTAGAAGTGGCCTGGAAAATAATAGGGAATCATCTACAATCTTACATTAAAGAAGCACCGAGCGTGCAGCGACCATTTTCCGAACAAATTGTTTCAAGAAATTCAGATGTCAACTGGCCATGTGACTTAACGCCGAGCGAGTTTTTTTGTAAGAAAACAAGAAACAGAAACAATTCCAAAGTCCGAGATTCCTCACGTCATCGGTGAGATACAGTCACATCTCTGTGAAAAAGTAATGGCAATTTCCATGAAAGGAGTAATGGCATATATTAAGAGCCGCGACGGTCATTTGACAAATATGTATTTTATTTCATACTTAATTGGAAGATCTGTTTTTTATAATCTAAAAAAGTAGGTGAATTTTAAGATGAGAGGCCCTTTTTATTAACCACAGTGAATGAAAGTGCAAATAATACTCATATTTTTATTAAATATTAAAAATAAGAAATTAAACTTTTTTATGAAACAAAACATTGATGAATCTCTCAAAAAATCAAATTTTAAGAAAAGAAAATAAAACTATATATGTATATATTTAACACTGAATTTAGGATGCACTGGTAGAGTCTAGTGGGCAGTGTCCTGCGTGAGGATCGTGAAGTCGAATCTCCAGCAGAAACTCTCATCTGTTATACTACACCAAACATAAGGTCTACGTTACTCAGCTCGTAATACTTATATTATAATTGTATTTCAATTAATAAATAAATAAATACTGCAGCAGAGACTCTGATCTGCTATACTTACGGTGACCATTGTTTCCATGAGAAAAAAGCGGACAAATATATAAAATTGTAAAACAAAAAAAAATCATTTATTATAATTAATATTTTATATAAAGATTTTTAAAATACAGACATAAATAGGTACAAATAACATACACAAACTTGAATCTATACATGTAGGTTTCCGAATCAAACACCGTATTTTCACATGGATATTCATTTATTTATTGTTGTAATATTAATTATAATGTTTTACAAAAAAAAGAAAATAGAATAAAGGAGAGCCACCACGAATAATTCAACTCTACGCTTGCGTGTCTGATTGAAAACTAAACTAACTAAGAAAAAATTCAAGTTCTGTACCTATCGAAATATGACGAATTCAGCGTGTGTGTTGTGTAGTGTGTGTGTCATAGTAGTGGTGTCCTGTTATGTCGCCGTATGTCAAGTACACATCCTACATTCGGCCGTCCTAATGCTGGCTTCGTCCCGAAGCTAAGTTCCACGGCTTCATGTATTCGGCGACAGTGGTGCTTTTTCTGGAACCTTCGCCTTCACCCACTTTTACGACTTTATATCTGTCGTGATTCAATTTGGACACAATTTTATATGGACCCAAGAATTTCGGACGTAACTTCATTCCTACTCCATATTGGGTTCGTTTAATAGCGACTAGGTCGCCCACTTTATAATCAGTAGCTGGTACTCTCTTATTGTCAAACGTCTTCTTGTTTTCAGCCTGTATTTTCGAAATATTTCTCTTTGCCTCATCTCTCATATCATCTCTTTCTCGCTGTAGTTCAGTTATCGATAACTCCTGTACTAACTGATTCAATTGTGGATCTTCTTTAGTCCGCATACTAATGCCTGTCATCAACTGGAAAGGGGTGTTCTGAGTACTTCTCGAGGGGGTGTTGTTTATCACTTGCTATACTCTTTCAACATACCTATACCAATTACTGGGTTTTTCGGCACACATTTTGGCTAACATGGGCACGATTATTCGGTTGATTCTTTCTACCTGTCCATTACCTCTCGGAACTCCCGTGGCGATTAGCAGATGCTGTATCCCTTCGCTCTTACAATAATCTTCAAATTCATTGGCTGTGAAGGCAGTACCTCTGTCGGTTATTATTCGTTGCGGATTACCAAAGATGGCGGACTGTTTTCTCATCTTCTCGACCACTTCTTTGCTGCCAGTACCTTTGGTCGGGTATAACCAAACAAATTTTGTAAACGCATCAACCACAACGAGGATATGATTGTACATCTTGTGAGTAGCCTCCATTGGTCCGACGTGGTCCAAATGGTAGGTCACGAAAGGTCTGTCCGATTTGTCGATCGGGTTAAGCCTCCCCTCTTTCCTCCCAGACTTTGCTTCAACTATAATGCATTCCGCACAGCTCTTTACCACTGCCTCCGTTTTCTCTTCCAATTTGGGGATATAAAACTGTTTCTCCACTAAATCTTTGGTCTTACGACTCGCAAAGTGTCCTTGGCGGTGAGCCATCTCGATAACTTCCTTTTCCATACTAACGGGTATGACGATTAGTTCTTTAGCTTGGTTCTTGTGTAAAATTCCATACTTCATGTAGTAATCATCATAAGAACTTTTTTCGAGTACTTTGCAAACTGCTTTTATCCAATCGTCGTTCTGCTGAGCCTCTTTAATACGATGTAGGAGTGCATCTTGAATCATAAGACATGAAACTCGACTTAGGGCATCAACGTGCTTCATTCGTGTCCCAGACCGGTGTTCGATGGTGTAGTCAAATTCTTGAAGGAATAAGGCCCATCTCGATACTCTAACCGGTACATCGTCTTTCCGCATGGTCATGGCAAACGCATTACAGTCGGTCACTATTTTGAATTTCAGTCCTAAAACGTACACTCTCCACTTCTTTAAGGCTTCGACTATGGCTAGCACTTCGAGCTCGTACGAATGGTATTTCTCTTCAGCAGGAGTTGTTTTTCTGCTCATATACTCTATAGGGTGGAGCGCGGAATCTTCTGAGTCTTTCTGGAGGAGTACAGCTCCATATCCATATTTACTCGCATCGGTATGGATCTCTGTTTCGGCTTTCGGATTATATAGTCTCAAAACCGAATTGCTCGACAAGGCTGTTTTTAGTTGTTGTACGGCTAGTAACTCTTCATCACCCATCTTGAAGTTCGCACCCTTTTTGAGCAAGTCAGACAATGGTTTGGCGATCATTGCATACTCCGGAATAAAGCGACGGAAAAAGGACGTCAAACCTAAGAATCGTTGTACAGCCTTCACGTTATTGGGTATCGGGAATTTCCTGATAGCTGCGATCTTCTCTTCCGAGGGTGATATGGACGAGTTTTCGATTATATAGCCTAAAAACTTGATCTTACGGCGCAGAAACTGGCACTTACTCCACTTAAAGTGAAGTCCATTTGACGATGCGACTTCTAAAACTCGGTGCAAGTTATGGATGCCTTCTTTCTCATCACGGGATAATATAACTATGTCGTCCATATACACGACAATCGTTCCGTCTTTAACCAGATCGCGGAAAACGGCTGATATGTAGCGGCAAAACACGGCAGGCGAATTACTAATACCGAAAGGAACAAATTGGAATTCGTACTGTCCACTTGGCGTAACGAAAGATGTGTATTTTCTCGAGTCTTTTTCTATTGGCACGTGCAAGAAACCGTTCTTTAGGTCGAGTGTAGTAAACACTTTAGCCTCCTGTAATCTTTGAATTACGTCATCGATCAGAGCCATGGGAAAGTTATCCCGAATGATCTTCTCGTTTAAACGCCTGTAGTCGCAACAAAGTCTTTTCGATCCGTCTTTCTTCGTTACTAAGACTACCGGTGAAGAGTACTCGGAATAGCTTGGCTTAATGACACCCTCTTTCAACCATTCACTTACTTGACTCTCTATGGTCTTCTGATCAGCATATGATGTTCTGCGGGGTCTACTGGTCACTGGAGTGTCGTCGGACAATATAATCTTCATTTTCACAGCATACGTTGCTGGTTTTTGTGGTCGGTAATGGTAGACAATTGATCGTATCTCTTCAGCATAATTCTCATTCAAGTGTTGCAGTTCTAACTCAACTTTATTGGTATCGAATGTCATAGACTGTACCATGGCTTCAAATTCTTTCCCCAATTCAGCAATTGGCTTAGCTTCCAATGCCGGTTTAGAGTTAGCATCGACTTCTTCTATGAAAAAAGATGATTCGTCAGACGACTCATTGTCTGCAACCTCGTTCACCGCTCTCTCAAATAAATTTACACCAGGGATTTTATTTCTGAATTTGGCACCCGTTGAGTCAATCACCAAGTCTACCCGGTCCAAAATTTCGTTACCTATAACCGCAGAATATACTATGTCACCTTCTCTAACTATGTGAAATACCATATCCAACTCATTTGCATCTAGTTTGGCACGAACTTTCAAACAACCCATCGTTCTAATCCTCCTTCCGCCTATACCGTTCAAAGTTTTCTCGACTGGTTCAAGCGCCATATCAGTCAATGATAGAAGCGTATCGTATCTCAAAATGCTGATATCACTGCCGGTGTCAACAATCGCCGTAATGGTTTTGCCTAAAACTGTTATTTCCTTAAAAATTCTTTTTGACGTTGACAGCGCTTCCTCGGTTAGGGTATGTACGCTTGGTTTAACATCCTTCAGCGCTTTGTCTGTCTTATTGGAAGTACACTCGTAAGATTTGTGCCCAACCATTTTGCATTTGAAGCATTTCATATTCGTGGACTTGCAGTTCCTAGGCATGTGCCCCTCTTCTCCACACTTATAGCATTTACGATTTTCACCACGTAAATCTGAAGTGGGCCTATCCCCTTTTGGCTTTCCGCTTTTCCAGTTTGACGACTTTTCTGCAGAGGCGATTTTCTCATAAACATCCAACTTCTCTTTTAACTCATCTAGAGTTTTTGCCTGATATAATATAGCTTTGCTGGTCAGGCTGCCTGGGATACCCTCTATAAAATATTCGATTATGCTCGAATGGTCTAAGCTGACGGGGCTACCAATCTCCATCAAAGAGTACAGATATTGACGTAGTGTTTCGTCAGTTCGCTTTTTCCTGGCCCTCATTTTCTTATGGATAGATACTGCCCACGGTTGTGCTCCAAATTCTCTACGCAGGATGGTTTTCAGGGCATCCCAATCCCTTACACCGGATTGACTTCTGATGAAGGTCTTGGCCGCTCCTGTCAACAATTGCTTGGCATAGATAAAGTTTTGTAGTGGACTCCATTTCAGAACATGGGCGCAGTCTTCCAATTCGTGAATCCAACATTCCACACCGTGAGAATCCTCGCCCGAAAATTTTGTCACCGAATCTTCGACCTCTCTCAGGGTGAACTGTGAATATACTCTGGGTTCTTCGTCCCGTCCCGAAGCCGCTTCGCTCAACACCGAGCCTCTCCCAGCATCAGTACGGCAACCAAAATGTCGAATGAGTCTCTCCTGTAAGTCAGTCTTTGTACCAGTAGCGTCCAGTCCTAGTTCAATTGCGTTCGTTCTCAATTCCTCTACCGTCAACACAAGTATATCCCTCAACTCCATTCTACCCGATCAGTGGGGACTCTCTTACAAAATTATCAAAATAAAATTATAAAATGTATTGATGATAAAGATGACAAAATGTATATAAATAAAATAGAAGTGTGTAATCTACTAACTAATAATACAAATTTCAAAAATACTTAAAATATTTCAATTGTTATTTAATTATTCAGTTATCAAATTCATCAAATTTTCTTTAAATTATTTACTTTAATTTATTTATTTTAAATTTAAAAATTCAAAAATTCAATATTAGCCTCCAATTTATTTTATATGACTTCGAATTAACGTTAACTATAGTTACACCCGTTCACTGTGCTTTTATTTACATAAAAAAAATGACTCAAAAATTTTCGTTAAGTATCGCCAACTGCTAACCTCTATATGGACTTTATTTGTCACTCACTCTTGACACCACTCATACTTATACTCATGCTCCTCTATCACCAAACGATTCTCTTCACTCAGCTCTCTGGTCATCAATCATTCAGCAACTCAAGTGTACTCTGGCTCAATTCTCTCTCTCTCTCTCTCTCTCTCTTGGCTTTTTTCTCTTCACACTCGCACTCTCAGATCGTTGTTTGTTTTTTTTTTTTTCCAGTTAATTTTCTTTACATACATAAAGAATTGTGAACTGTTTCTTCGTACATATGTATGTATGTTGATGCATACAGTTTTTTTATTTTTTCTTCTTCTTATTTCAAAACAGGTTTCTTTCTTCTTTTTTTTTCTTTCTTCACTTTGTCTTTTGTTCTTGCACTTTTCGTTTTTATGTTTTGACGAACAATTATAACGTTTCATTTACATACATACATGTGGACGTATGTATGTAGCCACAAACTCTTGTTTTTTTTTTTTTGGATATTCACTCTGCGTTCACAAAAAATTTTCTGTATACATAGTTTTTTTTTTGTAGAAGAAGGAAAAATGTTTCTACGTTCGTTTGGATCTTTTTTTTTTTTAATAGTTCGCGATTCACTTTTCAAAGTTTGTCCTTATCCCGGTTGAGCCCCCAAATTGTAGGTTTCCGAATCAAACACCGTATTTTCACATGGATATTCATTTATTTATTGTTGTAATATTAATTATAATGTTTTACAAAAAAAAAAGAAAATAGAATAAAGGAGAGCCACCACGAATAATTCAACTCTACGCTTGCGTGTCTGATTGAAAACTAAGCTAACTAAGAAAAAATTCAAGTTCTGTACCTATCGAAATATGACGAATTCAGCGTGTGTGTTGTGTAGTGTGTGTGTCATAGTAGTGGTGTCCTGTTATGTCGCCGTATGTCAAGTACACATCCTACATACATATCCATATGGATATACTTACGTGTATAAATTTACTTCTGATATTTCTCTACAAAATGTATTTTTTTAAGTATTGATCAAATGAGATTCTAAAGTTTCTAGTCCCATTTGGAATTTGTAGAAAAACCAAATATTGTTAGATATAACAAAAACTCTTTCTATTCGTGCGTTGGACGCTGGAAAAGCAAATGAAAAATCTATTAATTTCAGAATGTTTTTTATAAGGAATATTTTTCGTTTCGAAAAATTGAAAAATTCAATCTACTTTTTATCGGGATTTAATGCTGATTGTTTCCATATTTGTATTTGTTCAGCATTTGCATAATTTTTTACATAAGTGAATTCATCAAAAATTTCGTTATTATTTATATTTAAATCATTTCTGATTTCTGTTACCTTTATTAATGACTTTTCAATTGAAGACCAAGATGGAATTGCATCTACAACATGGACAATATATAGAGTTTCCAACTCAATTTCATATGTAATTCCAGCTAATATAAGCGTTTTTACCGAATTAGTGAAAAAAGTGGACAAAAGCGGACATTTTGGAAAATAAATACTTTTAGATGTTACGTGTGGTTAAATAGTGGACATTTAGCGGACGCGAAAAAATAGCGGACAGGAGGTTGAAATAGCGGACTGTCCGCTATAATAGTGGACGGATGGTCACCGTAGCTATACTACACGAAGCATAAGCTCTACGTTACTCAGCTCGTAATATTTATAATATAATTTATAATTATATTTTAATTAATATAAAAATAAATGCCAAATTTACCAGCATTTAATTCTAATTGCTCTTAACATCGTTTTAATTTTTATCTCTTTTCAGTCAGTTGCAACAATCACAGTATACCTTCTCGTATTAACACAATTCAAATTCTCGCTAGACAAAGGCCAATTTTAAATGAAGTTGTTTGCCAAATTTGTTATAACTTGCAAAATATTTTATTTGGAATGTATTGTAAACACATCTAAATATTTGTCAATAAAAATATGTATGTATGTAAATGAGTAATATTTAGTTTATCTTATTTTAGTGTGGTAGATACGTACGGATCATAGATCAGCAATGAATCGTTTTCTCGCGATTCATAATCGCTCATGAAATTTTACTTATAAGCAGCGTTACCAACTTAGCGCTTTTCAACTACCTTAAAGTCGCATTTTTCATCCTTAGCGCTTTTTTTTGAATGAAGTCGCCGCTTTTCAGTAACACAAAAAGAGATGGCTATGCCAGCAGCAACTCGATGGCTTTCTATAGAAAAAGCTGTAAAAACGGTTGTGGATATGTGGTTGGAGTTGAGAACACATTTTAATGTTGTAAATGACAAATCGTTCGAAACGTTGCAGCTAAGAAGTATGTATAGTGAGTGATCCCAAAAATTTAATTTATTTAACATATTTAGCGTCTGTGTTAATAAAAGTTTAAAAAGTTAATTTGCAATTGAATCCCAAAATCCTGATCATCTTAAACTTTTTAATGATCTGTATAGATTATTACGAATTTCAATAAATACAGTATTCCCCGGATATAAGCACCCCGGATATAAGAACTTCCCGCTTAATAGCACCAAAACTTATGCAAACTTGATTTTTGTTTAACGATATACTGAAAATATTTCCCGCTTATAAGCACTCCCCGCTTATAAACGCAAATAATTTTACCTCATATTTTAAATTTTCTCTAAAAAATTCGTTTATATGCACCCGGTCACTATTATTTTGAATGGCAATAAAATTATTCAGCGGCATTAAAATTTGTTATGGCAACACTTTCTTGAAAACATAATCGGTACATGTATGTATGTAATCGATCTCAGTTCCTTAGACTTAAGTATATCTACATATCGTCGTTGAAAACCCAAAAGTACGTACCATCAAAAAATCGTAATCGTGGCTTTTATTGATTCTGATTTGTTAGACAAAACTACATACCTCTAAAAAATTTTAGAACTCTTTGTAAAAAATTACGTTTTTATATCCATTATTCATAGTAACTTATCAATAATAATAATAATAACCTATCGTGTTTTTTTTTCTCCTATAAAGTTTTAAAAATTGATGTTATGTACTTTTGGATTTTCAACGACGATTTGTAAACATATGTAATGTTTTTTTGTCAACAGATTTTTTGTTTTGTTTTTTTTTATATTGTTTTATAAATGAGTTGTTTTTTGCTTTTGTTTAATAAAAAAAATAATAAAATGGAATTTTAACACAGATTTATATTAATGCATTTGATGTCCGCTATGCGAGATTTCGATATAAGAATCACCCGCTTATAAGCACCGTCTTGTAAGCATTTTTGAAAGTGCTTATATCCGGGGTACTTGGGGTATAAAGTTTGTCGAGATAATAATATTAAAATATTTGAAAAAGTATTAATGTAGAAAAATTAATAGGCCCCTTTGTTACCAAAATTCAAACTTGTATATTTCAACACTGCTCTTCAAACTGAATATCATGTATCTATAATTCATTTAATTCATTATTGCTATGATTAATATTTAAGAAATGTGTAAACTATATATAAATGACTATTTATATCATCGTTTACCATTTCATAGCACAATTGTGCTGAGAGAACTCACACGCATTCTTGTGTTTTTTGATTTAGTTGTCGATCAGACTGCGACAAGAACACATGTGCGGCGGATGCTTTACCATTTTTTTCAGAACGACACTCGAAAAATATTGTATGTTAAAAGATGCTTTTGATAATATTCAATGCCTTATATATTTTGTCGCATAGTATAATTTTTTTTAAATGCTTTAGAATGCTTGCTTTTTCTCTATTAATAAAAAATGGTTTATTATTTTTTTTATTTTTATTTATCTAAAAACATGGTCTAATTTTTAAGCCAAAGTTGGATACCTTTACGATCTTTTAATAAAAAATGGATTTTTTTATTTTATTTTTATTTATCTAAAATTATTAAGCCAAAGATAGATAGCTTTACATATGTAAGTTGATAAAATGAAAATCAAAATAACGTATATTACAAACACTTTTCTATGGCTGTAAATATATCAATTCTCTCAATTTATTTTCTCTCTCTTACTCACTAATACATAACCAAAAAATTTTTGGTAAACCCTGATTTATATACTATTTTTTTTTTTTATACAATTTCATATTCTCTTGCCTAAAATATTCCAAATTTTATATGTTACTCTCTTGGTAAATTCTTTGTCAATACATCAGGTACATTTTCTGCGCTATTAATATATTCTAAAACTAATATTTTGCTCTTAATTATATCTCTTATGTGAGAATACCGGATGGATGTCTATGTGATAGACATGGTCTTTTGCCAATTGTTGGGAACTTAAATTATCGGTTTTAAGAACAATGGATTTATTTTCGTTGAAAAACCAATTTCAGCCATCAAATTTCTTAAATATACTGCTTCTTTTGCTGTACTTGATGACGCCATATACTCTGCTTTAGTTGAACTAAGTGCTTTTTAGATTCTCATGATACGGCTTCTCCAGCTAGCATAAAAACGGAACCATCCGTAATTGACCTCCGATCAATTACGTTGCCACCCCAATCTGCATCTGAGTACCCATAAGCATAATTTTTATTTTTGCAAAACTTATAGCTACTACAACAATTTCACAGAGTGTTAGGTTCCTACGAATCTAACTATTTACTATTTAACAATGTTTAAAACAGTCATTTACATTAACTTATTTATACATACGAAAGTTATATTTAAAATGGGAGATCTTTAGTATGTGTAACCTTTTTAAGCGTCTTACTTCAAAAGTATCATCTAACAACGAAATCGCAAGTAAATTTTTGTGCTTGCTGCTCAATCTTTGTTGGTTTTCTGTACTGTAAATTTTGATCTCCTCTCTAATAAGGCGTATATTAAGATCACGGTGAAGAGCGTTGTTTCTCATAAACCGCGGTACGTTCGTTAATAGTCTAAGGGCGAGTTTTTGAATACAAGTTTAAACTCGAGATTAAGTTAATCTCCAGTTAAAGTTAATCTCTCGTTAACTCAATTTTCAGTTTTTGAATGGTAGTTTAATCTTCGTAGGGCTACCATACTTATAAGCAAAAATGGCAAAAATTTTTTCAAATGTCAAATTTGTTTTCACAATAATTAGCTTTTATATATCTGTATGTAAAAAAAAAATATTAAATTCGTTAAAAAAAGTGTTCGTTAACAAATTAAAAAATAACAATGGAAAATAAAAGAGCCGCAAATTTTACAGAAAATGAAATTAATTATTTAGTGAATTTAGTTAATAAAAAGAAAAATATAATAGAGTGCAAAAAGACAGACAAAACAACTGCGGTAGATAAAAATAGTTGCTGGATAGAAATCCAGGACGATTTTCACGCCCAGTTCACAACTTTCAGGTCGTACAAGACACTTAAAATGAAGTACGACAACATGAAGAAGTCGGCAAAAAAAAAATTATGCGCTGGATAAAAAAGAAACATACAAAACGGGTGGTGGTACTAAGCCACAAACAAAAACAACTTCAGTGGATGATGACATTATCCAAATGCTGCAGATGGAGCAAATTGAAGGGCTACCATCGATATACGATGATGACCGTAAGTATCGTAATAGAACTTTTCATAGGTTTTGAATTAAATTTGTTTCCAATTTGCAGAAATTGAAAATGTCCCACCCACCCACAATTGATTTGGATGAAGCAGATAATGATTGTCGTAGTAAGTTAATTTTCATATTGTATTTTTATGTTTGTTATATATATTTTAAAAACATTTCAGATGAAAAGCCTATGGAATCGTCTTTATGTGAAGACAATTCAAAATGGAACAAATATACTCCAAAGATGCTAAGAGCCCCCAAACATTGCGCACTTTCAGCACAAAAAAGAAAAGCGACGCGAGATGTTTGGGGAGATGTAGCTCGTCTGAAAATTAAAAAGTTGGAGTTAGAAATGAGGGTAATCGAGGAAGAGTCAAAACTGCGCAAAATAAAACTGTAGCTAGAAATAGAAGAACTCAAACATAGGGTTGGGAAATGTTCTGCTATTTCTACTCCAACGGGAAAGAAATATCCAAAAGAATTTTAAAAACATTTACATATTTTTAAGCAATAGGTTTAGTGATGAATTTTAAATTAGATTAGATTTAGCTTTGATACTTGTACTATGTTAATATTTAAAAAAATTATATATATATATATATAAATGAATTGTTTTATTTTTTTCAAAAACAAATATTACGTGAGGTTTTATTTTCAATCTATTATAATATTTTTTTGAAATAATCTTTTATTAAATTACGTCGGGCCAAGTTGTTGTTTTCCTGACTGTTTTGTCTGTTGTTTGGGACAGATGAAACAAAATTAACAGCTTCCTGCAAATTATCTGGCAAACTAGGTGATTCATTTTCATTATTTAGGCAGCAAATATTGTGAAGCACTGCTGTTGCTACAATAATACCCTGAACTTTTTTTATATTTAAACGAATACCTAATGAGAGTATTGGAAATCGTCTTTTCCAGACACCATAACTGCGTTAGACATATGACCGAGTTCTTATCTGTGACTCGTTGTACAAATTTTCTTCGGCAAGTTTTGGATTTAATAATGGGGTCATTATATATTTTTTGTTTGGATATCCGCTATCTGCCACTATTACTCCATTGGTAAATTCACCATTTTCAAATTTGGAGTAAATTTTTGAATGTCGAAGTATATTGGAATAATGTGTTGAATCAGGCCAACGAGCAACAATATTTGTTATTTTTAAGTTCGCATCGCAAGTTGTCTGAACGTTTATAGACATAAATCCTTTTCTATTTCTATAAATTTCAGCATTGTCACCGCCTGGAGATATAATTTTTATATGGGTGCAATCAATAGCAGCAATAACTTTAGGAAACTTCGCAATCCTGAAAAATTCTTTCTTTACATTATTAATTTCTTCATTCGATTGCGGAAATTTTATGAAGTGGTCCTTTAAAAGCGCTATAAAATGGGTAACATTTGCAACAGCTTTTGATACTGTAGATTTTGAAACTCCATATACATCTCCTATTGTCATCAACATGCCGCCAGTAGCATATACTCGCAAAGTTATTAAAAGCATTTGTTCTTCTGATAAAGCGTTATTCCTACAATGTGGTCAATTCTTACATTATTCACTCATATGTGTAATAATTATTTAAACTTACCGATTTGTAGAATTTTTTATATGTATGTGGACCAATTAGTTCCAAAACCCTGTACACTGATTTTTTAGACAAACGGAATCTTTGAATAAATTCCGTGTCGTTATACATATCAAAATGATTTGGACGTGTTCTTATAGTTCTCGGTTTCCTTTTAATTGTTTTATTTATATTTTCATAAATTTCATAATCACTTAAATCTTCATCACCACTTGAAAAACTCATTTTATTTTTTTATTTCTCTTACTTAAAAATGTTTGTTTCATTTATTTGGTTTATTTTGTTGTGTTTACTACTTTTGCAAAGTGTTTCACAACAATTTGATTTTGTATATAATAAAAACAAACAAACAAAAGCTGAATACTATGATATTTATGTAAGAAAATTATTTTATTAAAATAATTAATAAATTAAGGCTGTCTATTGTCAATTTGTGTTTTATATAATTCGTAGCCACTTAAATATTTGTCTTATTCGGCTTTCTCCCACTTAAAAGCTTTTTTTTAAATAAAATTTGTCAAATACTTTTGATAGTTAATCTTAAGTTTAAACCACCAACGTTGGTGTTGTTTAACCATAGGGTTAAACTTAAGATTAAGTAAATTCAAAAACTGAAAACGAAGGTTAACTGGATATTAACTTAATCTCGAGTTTAAACTTGTATTCAAAAACTCGCCCTAAGTGTTTTAGACTGATATTTTTGAATTATATCAATATTTGAGTAGGATGCAGTTCCACATAGCTGTATTCCGTAAGTCCATATTGGCTTTAGTACCGTTTTATAAAGCAAAAGTTTGGTGTTAAGACTTAATTCGGACCTAGGACCAAGAAGTCAATACATCTTTGGTCTTTCCAAGCCAGGCGTTTATCCATTATAAGTCCTAAATATTTTACGTGATCGGAATTCGGTATAACAGTTCCGTCAAGGTAAACGGGGGGACAGTCCCCTCTTTTCAGTGAGAATGTGACATGATTGGATTTTTCCCCATTCACTTTTATATTCCAATTTTTTAGCCAATCGCTAGTTACATTAAGCTGTGTATGTACTATATCAGCTGCTAAAGCGGTGGATTTGCTGGTAGCTAATATAGCAGTGTCATCGGCATACGTAGCAATCAAAACTTTTT
This sequence comes from Sarcophaga caerulescens, assembly GCA_927399465.1. Lineage (NCBI taxonomy): Eukaryota > Metazoa > Arthropoda > Insecta > Diptera > Sarcophagidae > Sarcophaga > Sarcophaga caerulescens. The sequence goes on along the minus strand of OV656872.1, from coordinate 82,247,659 downwards.
CTTTTGTCGTCTATCAGCGGTAAATAATGTATATAGTATTGGGCCTAATACGCTTCCCTGAGGCACACCTGCTTTTATTTTTCCGATTTCTGAGTTTTCCCCATTGATACTAACAAAAAAGCTGCGTTCATGTAAGTATGATTTGAGTAAAAGATAATCGGCCCTATTCCATTTGTCGTTGTCGTTTAAAAACGGAATAAAAACGACAGATTGGCATCACTGTTGGCATTTATTGAAAATATATTGGTATTCTTCATTTTGAAACGAAAAAAATAACGACTAAAGCGAAAATAAAAATAACGACCAATCAACAATTTGAAGTTTTAGTTTCAGAAATGGAAAAAATCTACCATTTGCTAGAGGTTTTTGGAAGGGAATAAAACTATTATATTTTAACTCATTTTGGAAGGAAATTGCAGAAAAAGTAAATCCGTTTAGACCGCGAGTTCGTGACGGAGATGGTTGGCACAAAGTAAGAGCATAAAGCAAAATTTTCATTTAATATGCAAAAAAATTTAAATAATAAATATATATCTGTATATAATTCAAACTAAAGGTGTGGAAAGACATGAAATTTAAAGTAAAAACAAAAACTTGTACACAACAAAGCTGAAGTAAGAGCAACGGGAGGAGGCGTTTATAAGCAAATGCCTTTGTCACCACTGGAGGAAGCGGTGGCAAATTTAATGCAATTTGAAAAACAGGTGAACCCAAAAGGACAAGTAGGAGGGTTCGGCGAAGAAGTTGAGGCACTGCTAAACGAGGAAGGGGAAACACCCAACTTTTCATCGGGAAGTGGTGAAAACGTTGAACTAGTGACTCCTGCCGCAATGAACATAAGTGACGATATACCAACCGTTTCAACTAGGGACACGTCATCAAAAAATAAATCCGCTGAAAAGGAAAGGATAGCGTTATTGAAGAAGCAAACCGAAATGCAGCCATTTGGAGTCCATAAAGGTTTGTCTGAAAGACATATATCGCTATCAGAGAAAGAGGTTCGAAATAGAAGAAGAACGCCTAAAAATACTTAAGAGAAAAACACGTAGAGAGGAGGAGTTAATGGATCTTGATGCCTCAATAAAGAGGAAAAAAACTTGAAATATTAGAAAAACAATTAAATTCTCATTAATTTTATTTAGTATTTTATTTAATGAACTATAATTTTTATTTTATTATTATTTAATGAATTATTCTTTTCATTTTTAAATAAAAATTTGAAACTTATAACAATACGGTATTTTTAATTCTATCTCTAATTATGGCAGCTTGTGGGCAATCTATGTCATAAATTTCGTTGCTTATGTTATAATTTAAAATTTCTCCAGAATACATTTCTAAATTTTCATCGAGAAAAGAAGCGTTATAGTGAATGCAAATATTGTGCAAAGCAGCGCAAGCATTAACGATTTGTAATGTTTTTTGGGGATCATAGTTTAGTTCACGTGCACCAAGAAGGCATCTAAATCGCGATTTGAGCACACTAATGACTCGCTCTATGATATTACGGGTTTTTGAGTGAATAATATTGTAACGGCTTTCTGCACTTTGTTCAGCAGCTGATCGGTACGGTGTCATTAGAAATGGTTCTAATGGATAACCAGCATCTCCTAAAAACTTAAATGTCAAACTCATTTTAATATATGTATTTAAAATTTCATACCAAGAATCCATGAATTACGTCCGCCAGCTTCATACTTTTCTCTTAGAAATCTTCTTACTCGGCTGGTATTCCAAATTAAAGAATTATGGGCGGAGCCTGGATGTCTAGCATCTACGTACCTTATACGCATCTTATGATCACAAATCTAATAAGAAAATAATCTTTAAAAAACAAATTTAGTGTTGCTAATTATATTCATTGATGGTACTTACATACAATCATTGCATTTAAGCTAAAGAAACCTTTCCTGTTAAAGTATAAATGTTGAGAACTTTTGCACGGTCCAATTATTTTTATATGGGTTCCGTCTACGCATCCTATGATTCCAGGAAAACCAGTTCGTTCATAAAAAAATCGTTTGCACTCTATTGATTCATTTTCCGAAGGAGCCAAGGACAAATTGAAGTCATTCCCAACGCTAAGTTGATACGACCCTTGCGCGAAAAACCGCAGGGCTGTTGACAGTTTTATTGTTGGAGTAATTGCAGACTTTCGAATGCTGTTTTTTAGTTTCGGACGGATTTGTTCCAGGGTGTATTGAAATGCATCTTTATTAAGCCTAAATGTGTTGAGAAATCTTAAGGAAAATACACACATGAACATATTTTTACAAATGATTTAATAAAAATTCAATTTCTTACATTGTATCGGGCATGGTAAAGATATCTATGTTCTGTCGTAAAATCTTCCGATGCATATTTATCTTTTTCGTTTCATCATCATCACTCGAACTAGAAAAATAGAACTCAGTAGGTACTCGCCATTCTTTAATTTTATCTTTAAAATAAAAAACTATTTAAAAAATGTAATACTATGTTCACACGGACAGTTGAATTACTTAATTCGGGCACTGAAATACAATAGCCAATTAACCCGTTTCACGACACGTTCATCCTTCAGTTTGAAAGTTACTTATTTCTTCTTCTTGTTTTTTTCTTGTTTACGTTTTGTTTTTTTGTTTATTTTATTTGTTTGGTGGGAATTTTAAATTTTTAATTTGGCAATGGAAAAAAAAGGTAAGTAAAAATATAAAATTGTAGCAATAATAAGCAAATATTAATTAATTATTATTTTCAATATTAGAAAAAAGAAAAAGTGCCAGCAAGTGAGACCAGGGCAGTGAGCGGGCGTTATTAGAGGTATGGGCTGAAAGGATGGTAGAGCTGCGTGGCGTCCGTAAAAACAGCCATATAATCTTAGAAATGGTGGCGAAACTTTAACGCCAGGGTTATAAATATACGGTACCAGAACTGAAGACGAAGATGCATAACATCACCGCACGGTATCGGTAAGTATTTATCCTGGGCAAACATTGGAAATGGAATCAATTTAGATCCCTAAAATAGTTTGTGTGGTGATAATATTATTATTTATATTTAGAATTTGAAATAAAATGTAAAACTAATTCTTTTTAAGAAAAGAAAAACAGAAAATAGGAACAACTGGTGGTTCACCCTCGGATTGGGACCTCTACAAAGAAGTAGAATCTTTGTTTGCCTCTTCGAAAACCTACAACCCCGAAGGACTTGTAGTTGATAGTGTAAACAGTAAGAAAAATACAAAGTATATAATGTTGCTAATGTTTAATGAAATTTATTTTTTTAAGATATAAATACTTCTATCTCATCACAAATATCACTAAAAGACGTGTCACCATTACCTACGCCTCCAACCACGTCACCTTCACCATTGCCATCTTCGCCATTGCCAACATCATCTCCGATGTCAACATCATCACCAACTGTAGCGCCACCACCACTATCTATTACTACGCCATCGTCGACCGCTGCTACAAGAAAAAAAAAAACAATTTTGAAAGATTCTTTAAAAACGTGGAAAAAAACATAGAAAAAATTGAGGAGGAAATCAAAAAAACATCGGAGAGAGTTATACAAATAGAAGAAGAAAAAAAAAATTATGTAGATAGGGAAGACGATGTGCAGAAGGCACTTATAGAATTTTTGAAAAGATCTTAAGTTTTTATTTTATTTTTATGTGAATTGATTTAATAGATTTATTTTTTAGTTATGTATTATTTACTTATTATATTTAATTTATGAACATTATTTTGTTAAAAAATAAACGTTTCTTTTTTTTTATCGATATTTACATATATATGTTAAGTGTTTGACTTTATATTTGCTTCAAGTTTAGAAACGACTAAGCGGTTGGATTTTCTTAAAGTATTTACAGCAGTTTTCTTTGTCTGGAGGAACTAAAGGCTACTTTTATTTTGAAACTTCAAGTGGACAAGTTGCCCAGCCCACGTAAGGTCGTACACATATATGGGAAACTTCAGTGGTTTCAATTAAAAATATACGCAACTATGAAATAAAGGCACAAAATTTTAAATATTCTTAATAAATACTTACACACATATCTTGAAATTGTTTGTCTTATTACTTCTTCACCATGAAACAAAGAAATATGTATAGATAAAGCATTGCGCATGTCCGTTAGTTTTGTTCGTTGATCAGCTGTTTTCGTGTGACGTCACTGTAGCTGAAAATTTTGTTGTGTAGAGACATTTTGTGTATTTCAATTAAAAGCATTTAAAATTTAAATCAAAAATTAATAAAAATGAAGTGCGCTGTTGCAAATTGCAATAAAAGCAATGACGGAAAAGATTCTGAATGCAGTTTTTTTCGTTTTCCAAAAAATTTAACGCTTCGAAAGAAGTAGATTAGCTTCTGCGGCCGGAGAAAGTTCAATCCAGACACTTCTTTTGTTTGTATGGACCATTTTAAAACAGAAGATTTTGCCAATAATCTTCAATATGAAATGGGTAAGTAATTAAGAATGAATAATATATTTATTTTAAATTGTCAATATATATTTATATAAAATTCTTGATGAAATGTCGGCATTAATGATGAACATGAGGGCTATAGGAAGACGAAGTTTGTTGCCATTCCAAAAAGGTAAAGGTTTTAGAATAGAGGTAACAGATTATCATAAAACGCATATATTTACAGGTATTTTACAATCAAATAACGCTTTTAAAGGTCAATATGCTGATTTAAAGGAGTCTCAAATATGTTCTTACATATCATCTTAATCAAGACGTATTAGAAAACTTTTTCGGAGTTATCCGCGCTAAAGGTAGTCTGCGTGACCATCCTGATCAGCAGGAATTTAATTATCGTTTAAGATCATAGTTACTTGAGCGAAATAATGGAGTATTATCAGACGTAGCAAATGCTGAGGTAGGCGATACCCCTGACCTTGAAGCATCTGGCAAATCTCTTACTGGTAATTAAAAATCAAGAACAAAATTGTTAAAATATTTTAAAAAAATAGTATTTTATATAGCAATATGCCAAAAAAAAGTACTTTTTCATTTTCAAGCTATGAATGCCGAATTATTTTTAATGTTTCGGAGGTAGAGTCAGCTACCGTAATTGCTAATTAGATTGTCCCTCACTTGCCCTAAAACGGAAATATTGGGTTGCCTTTCAAACTTGGGCTTTTTAACTTTTCGTGAATTTAACGCATTATTTATGTTAACAGCTATAAAATCAATATTTTTTTTATTGGATAGTTAGTTTGGCTATTGTTCTTCCATTTTCTGGTATTGTTGTAATAATACACTGAGAGAAAAAAAATTACAACAACAAAACGTGAAAGTAAGAAAATGCTACTGGTAACATTTAACGCGGCACAAATTGGGCTGAATATTATGTCTTGCCATTCAACACAGTTGTTAACGACTTCAAAATTTAAAATTTTGCGAAATTATTTGACGATCGCGCTTTTCGTTTACAAAAAAATGTGGAAAATGTTAAAAAAAATGCGAAAAAATTAAAAAAATGCCCTTTTTTCACCTTCATTCACATATAACTTTTGAAGTAGGAATGTAATCTCTAAGCAACTTCGCAGAATTTTACACATTATAGTCGTCAGCAACAATTTTATTAATTAATTTTAAAAATAGAGTGCATATTGTAAAAAACTGAAATTTATGCTACTGAAATGAATTATACGTCAGTAATTAAGACTATAGACACTGTTTTTACATTGGGAAACAAAACTCCTCTCCATGGGTTAAGTAAATAAACTTATATTTCATTTACTATCGCGATAAGACGGCACATAGTGCATTGATCCCTTAAAAAGAAGGGACAGAAATAGAAGGAATGAAAAATAGGGTTTTGAAATTTGGTGTGCTGTCGTGAACGCCCTTAATTAAGAAAAATTTGGATTTTTAAAAGAATCGGCTCAAGGACACGCCCACCTCCCATGTCCTTTAAACTAAAATCTTCATATTTTCCACAAAAATGTATGTAAAGTTATGAAAAGTTGCAGTTAAGATAATACTACAAATACGTGTGTAAATTTTTAATAAAATCAAAGCGAGGACTAAAATTCTTGCAAAACCTTTAAAAATTGTCCTTTCTATGGGCCAACGTACTGTACGGCTGTAGATATTCTAGCCGGCACCCTATGCTATGCTATGACTTTCAATTAATCAATAAAATATATAATATTCCAAAGTTGTCATTAACTGAAAGTCCACTAAAACGGTCTTGGTTTTTTATTTATTTCTTTTTTTCGTTTGCATTTTATTTTAAAAATCGTTGAATAATGTATCAAATATTCGAATGCCTAGAGTTTGAGGATATAAATAAAGCATCGTTCTTAAATTTAGTTCCCCACAAATTTCAGTTTGCTTTTAACAAAGACAAGCTCAATTTGCTTACTTCAAATTTGAAAAAAGATTTTAACATTTTCCAGACAGTTTTAGCTGCTGCAAAAGATTCAATGTTAAAAAGATATATCAATAGACCTATAGATAATGTATACTCATTTCACAGTAATGTCAATGTGGAGAGAGTTTTTGCGATGGCGAAGAGGAACGAGGATATGGCACCTCATAAGGAAATATACACCAGATGTCAGCAAGTAAAGGCCCCTCAAAACAAATGTATTCATTTCCTTTTAAATATTCAGCAGTTCCATCCAACGAAGCAAAATATGGAAAATGGTGTTAAAATAATGAAGAAGGTTTTTCAGGAAAATACAAAATGGAATGCTGAGGAACGAATAAAGAGATTGAAAGAGGTAGAGAGCAAACAAGAAACAAAAAAAAGACGTACGGAGAGTAAAGTTCAATTTCAAAATTTGATTGATATGGACGAGCCTATGGACTTATTTAATTTATTACATGAACTATCTTATGTCGATGTACAGATTAATCGGATTAAAATTCTTAAAAAGCAAATAAACATTTTAAGACGCTTAAATTATAAATATCACGGTGAAAAAGTTTGGCAAACAACAAATTTGGGTTTAGAGTCCCAACTCAAAGAAAAACTAAAGAATTTACACTCCTATGTAGACCTCTAAAAATGTAAATAATAAAAATAACTTGATGTTTCGAAAAGTATAAATAAAAAGTAGTCTGTTCAATAAAATTAAAATAAATGCAATCTTATTCGCGAAACTAAAAATGTAAGCAATTAAAAAACTTTAATGATGAATTTAAGTTACATATGTATTTATATATCTTTTCTATAAATTTGAAACTATTTTATTATTTTATAGCACTTTTCTTTCTCAATTAGTCATTTTTCAACCGATTTTCAAAATTTGTTTTTTGATCGAAAGGTATTCAAATTATGTTTAATTGCTGAATATAGGTATTACCAAAGAATATGGATATAAAGAATGCGCATCATGTAGAAGTAAAATTTCTTATGGCGGGATGTACCAGTAAAACCCGCTCTCACCAAAATCTCTTTTAAAAATCATTTCTTGATCAGGGAGGGAAGACAGAAGAAAAATAAACACAAACAAAGAGCGTAACAATGTGTTGCTCTCATCGTACGTATGTATATGTGTATGTACGATTATGTATGTATGATCGTTTTTATTGTGTGACCAAAGACTATAAATATGTAAAGATGTTGCACACAGTGTATTTAAAATTGACAAAATTTTGTGCTTCTTTATGATGAGGGGGTAGGTAACAGGGAAAGCTAAATTGTCGTTCTCACTCTCATGTTAACTGAGAGAAAGAAAACAAAAAAGACTCAGTACACTTATTGTACTCAGAGAACTTATTATACTTAGAGAACGTATTGTTTTTTTCTCTAAGCAATTTATTCTCATATGCGTGTATACGTGTGTGTATACATACATTGCCAAATAAAATAATAAACAAACTGAAAGAATTTTTGTTTTCACAAAATATATGTGAAAATAGCCTGTGGAAAAAATATTACCGTTTGTTTTATTGTAGGGTAAGAATATGTGTTTTATTGTTGTAGAAATGAAATTATATCGATTCGCACCGAATTATAATGTTATTTTTTAGACTATTCAATTATGTATGTACATATTTACCATATGTGTCTATTTTTGTATAGAATGAAGTTGTAATAAAACGAATGCTTTTTTTGTTTAGTATTTATTAAATTTATTTATCATTTTAATGGTTCAAAATTTTAACTTTTCCATACTGGATAATTTGAATTTGTATGTTTCCCATGTGGAATGCTTGCGTAGTAAAACAACAATTAGTAAATTAAGCATCTCTATTCTGTGTTTATAACATTCGTTATTTTCATCAAACCAAAAGGAATAAATTGTATTTTTGGTGCAACTTACGCATTGGTCAACTACAAATGTTTTTGTTTTTTATAGATTTATTTTCTAAAAAAATTTTTTCGAAGACTTATATGAATTTTGCAAACTTCAAAAAATAAATCAGATGGAGCGATGGATTTGCATGAACGAACATTTCTGAAGGATATGACAAAATTTGCGCTGGTTTATTATATCCACACGACATTTAACGCATGATATTCGTTGAGCTATGTAACCAACAAAATATCGACTTGATGTTAATTCAATTGGCACATTGTTGGACGTAAAACAATCGGTGCCTTCATTAAAATATTCTTTATTTTCATCGTATACATATATCTGCGACATCTATATCAGGGGTATGGGTACTTTCTGATATATTTCCAATCCTATCAATATCTTCTAAAAATATGATTTATGATTTTAATTATATATTATATTTATTAAACGTTTTGTTTGATCATGCACTACAATTTTTAATTCACACTTTTTATAAAACAATTTTTCAGTTTCAAATGTCAACACAAAATATTGATTTTTTATTTCGGTGCGAATCGATATAATTTCATTTCTACAACAATAAAACACATATTCTTACCCTACAATAAAACAAACGGTAATATTTCTTTTCCACAGGCTATTTGCACATACATTTTGTGAAAACAAGACATCTTTCAGTTTGTTTATTATTTTATTTGGCAATGTACAAGCACACACGTATACACGCATATGAGAATAAATTAGAGAAGGGAACAATACGTTCTCTGAGTATAATAAATTCTCTGAGTACAATAAGTGGCAGTAGCCGTACTGCCATCGACAAATTCTTCATATATTTATAGTCTTTGATCTCATCGCGATGAGAGCAACGCATTGTTACGCTCTTCGTTTCTGTTTACTTCCCTCCTATCTTTTCCCCCCCGCGTCATGAAATATTTTTGAAAAATATTCCAAAATATGTTGAGATGCACATTCTTTATACTTTATTTTCTTTGGTATTACACATGAAACAAAGAAATATAGATAATGCATTGCGCATGTCCGTTACTTTTGTTCGTTGATCAGCTGTTTTTGTGTGACGTCACTGTAGTAGAAAATTTTGTTGTGTAAAGAGACATTTTGTGTATTTTAATTAAAAGCATTTACAGCGTTATGTATAACCAAAGAAAATAAAGTATAAAGAATGTGCATCTTAACATATTTTGGAATATTTTTCAAAAATATTTCATGACGCGGGGGGAAAGATAGGAGGGAAGTAAACAGAAACGAAGAGCGTAACAATGCGTTGCTCTCATTCTTTGCTTTCATCGCGATGAGATCAAAGACTATAAATATATGAAGATGTTGCACTGCCAGTGCCAAATTTGTCGATGGCAGTACGGCTACTGCCACTTATTGTACTCAGAGAACTTATTATACTCAGAGAACGTATTGTTCTCTTCTCTAATTTATTCTCATATGCGTGTATACGTGTGTGCTTGTACATTGCCAAATAAAATAATAAACAAACTGAAAGATGTCTTGTTTTCACAAAATGTATGTGCAAATAGCCTGTGGAAAAAAATATTACCGTTTGTTTTATTGTAGGGTAAGAATATGTGTTTTATTGTTGCATAAATGAAACTATATCGATTCGCACCGAAATAAAAAATCCACATTTTGTGTGGACATTTGAAACTGAAAAATTGTTTTATAAAAAGTGTGAATTTAAAAATTGTAGTGCATGCTCAAACAAAACGTTTAATAAATATAATATATAATTAAAATCATAAATCATATTTTTAGAAGATATTGATAGGACTGGAAATATATCAGAAAGTACACATACCCCTGATATAGATGTCGCAGATATATACGATGAAAATAAAGAAAATTTTAATGAAGGCACCGATTGTTTTACGTCCAACAATGTGCCAATTGAATTAACATCAAGTCGATATTTTGTTGGTTACATAGCTCAACGAATATCTTGCGTTAAATGTCCTGTGGATATAATCAAACCAGCGCAAATTTTGTCATATCCTTCAGAAATGTTCGTTCATGCAAAAAATTATATAAAAGATTCCGACTTTGGAAGTTTGTGCTCTCCATCTGATTTATTTTTTGAAGTTTGCAAAATTCATATAAGTCTTCGAAAAAATTTTTTTAGAAAATAAATCTATAAAACACAAAAAAACATTTGTAGTTGGCCAAAAAATAAAAAAAATGCACAAAAAATACAATTTATTCCTTTTGGTTTGATGAAAATAACGAATGTTATAAACACAGAATGGAGATGCTTAATTTACTAATTGTTGTTTTACTACGGAAGCATTCCACATGGGAAACATACAAATTCAAATTATCCAGTATGGAAAAAGTTAAAATTTTGAACCATTAAAATGATAAATAAATTTAATAAATACTAAACAAAAAAAGCACTCGTTTTATTACAACTTCATTCTATACAAAAATAGACACATATGGTAAATACATAATTGAATAGTAATATATAATTCGGTGCGAATCGATATAATTTCATTTCTACAACAATAAAACACATATTCTTACCCTGCAATAAAACAAACGGTAATATTTGTTTTCCACAGGCTATTTGCACATACATTTTGTGAAAACAAAAATCTTTCAGTTTGTTTATTATTTTATTTGGCAATGTATGTATACATACATGCACACACGTATACACGCATATGAGAATGAATTGCTTAGAGAAAAGAACAATACGTTCTCTAAGTATAATAAGTTCTCTGAGTACAATAATGTGATGTTTTTGTAACACAGCCTATTTCACTTGCCTTTCTGTTTATAAGGGAAACACAAACAAAATTGAGTGTTTTTGTTTGTGTTTTCCATGCAAACATGCAGGCAAGTGAAATAGCCTGTGTTAGAGTTGGGTTCGTTAGCTCTTTTGAGTGTTCGCTCTTTCTAGTTTAGTTCTCTGTAATGAACTAGGTCGTTCTTTTAGTTCAATAGTTCAGTAGTTTTATACAACTCCGCTCTCTTTCTCATTTTCACTTATTTTTAAATTGATGTAAACAATGCATATATACATTTTAAGGAATTAATGTATTCCATGTAAATCTCTTAGTTCAGTTGTATGAATAGTTCAATCGAACTAATTCGTTCGTGAACTACACAACTCTAGTTCAATTGAACTAATTCGTTCGTAAACTACACAACTCTAGTTCAATTGAACTAATTCGTTCGTGAACTACACAACTCTAGTTCAATTGAACTAATTCGTTCGTGAACTAAACACATGAGAACGATAAACAAAATAAAATAACGAATAAGAATGAAATGAACGAATAAGAAACGAGAACAAGAGAGTCATGAACTACGGAGCTAAAAGAGCTCATTTTTATGAGCGGCTCTCTTAGTTCAGTTGTATGAATAGTTCAATTGAACTAGTTCGTTCGTGAACTACACAACTCTAGCCTGTGTTACAAAAACATCACATAAGTGTACTGAGTCTTTTTTGTTTTCTTTCTCTCAGTTAACATGAGAGTGAGAACGACGATTCAGCTTTCCCTGTTACCTATCCCGCTCATAAGAAAGAAGCACAAAATTTTGTCAATTTTAAATACACTGTGTGCAACATCTTTACATATTTATAGTCTTTGGTCAAACAATAAAAACGATCATACATACATAATCGTACATACGCATATACATACGTACGATGAGAGCAACACATTGTTACGCTCTTTGTTTGTGTTTATTTTTCTCCTGTCTTCCCTCCCTCATCAAGAAATGATTTTTAAAAGAGATTTTGGTGAGAGCGGGTTTTACTGGTACATCCCGCCATAAGAAATTTTACTTCTACATGATGCGCATTCTTTATATCCATATTCTTTGGTATAACCAAAAATTAGCAACTGTTTATAAACTGTAGTCAAATAGCTGCCAACTAGCAAATCGATTTGCCTTAGCAGCTTCTTGGCACAATGTTTATTCATAAACGATTTGTAACTGACTGCTAACTTTAAAAAAATCAACTCTGAAAATGAATGATGCCACTACTAAACTACTTTTTTCCTTATATCACCCCTGATTTTGACGTTTGAACATACATTTATTTTCCCTCCATGTTGAAATAAAATTTGCAAAAAGAAGTAGTTAAATTAAAAAGATTTTATTGTTTACTCGTAAAATGGAAGAAGTAGTACTAAAAGAAATAAAAGTGGAAAAAACAAAAAGATCAGTGAATTGGCAACAAGATGAAAAGGTAAGATATTCAGATTATAAATGACAATGTAAAATAAAAGCAAATTCTTTCCAGGATTTACTTTCACAAATCGCTCTGGACAAATTGGACATAATAGAAGATGCAAGAATAGACACAAACACGAACAAGAAAAAGAGGGATGCCTGGAATACTATACATGCCCTTTTCAACAAAGTATCGCCAAACAAGAGATCGTTGGAGCAAATTCAAAACCAGTGGCGTAAAACTAAATCTCTGGCAAAAACCAAAAACTCTGCCTTTATAAAACAGGCAAAGCAGACGGGTGGTGGTCCAGCACCTAAACCTTTGGACAGTATAGAGGAAGAATTAGTATCTCGGCTGCCTAAACATTTCGAAATTGATATGTATGACAGCAATTCCCAATTAAACGAAATATGTCCTGAAACAACCCAATTAGATGAGACAATAAAAACCGATAATGAAATGTTTAATATAGATGAAGAATAATATAGCTTTTAAAAGAAAGAAAAGCAAGAAAATAGAAATTGAAAATGAGAATTCTAAAAGAATTAAACTATTGGATTTGAGCATTAAACAAAAGGAAATGGAAATGAAATGTTTGGAGGAAAATCATTTAAACAAAAAAGAAGGAACGAAAGGTTAGACATGCAAGAAAAGGAAGAGCATAAATTAAAAATAGAAAAAATTAAGTTAGAAATTTTGAAGAAAAAAGGTTTCTTCGATTAGACTTTTTTACTTATAACTCCAAAAAAATTTTACATAGTAAAACATAAGTTGTTATTTTCGATAGGGACGAATTATTTGAGGCTACTATTCTAACTTAATTTAATTTTTTAGAATGAAATTATTATTTACTTTTGAATTTTTATTTAGTTTTTAGTTTTCTGCTGCATATATTATTAATTTAAAAGACTGAAAATGAATTATCTAATTTTATTTTTATTAAATAAATGTTAAAAAACCGAAACAAAAAAACTTTATTATTTGTTCTTACATTCAACTTGGATTCTATTAAATTTAAATTAGAAAAAACAAGTTAGAATATATTCGACTATGTTGAATCTTAATACCCATCACCCATTGTAATATGAGCATAATAAAATTATTACTGCTAATAATGCAGTTAAAAATCTTTGCAATATGAAATAATAGCATCAAAATGATAAAAACAAACTGAAAAAACTATAATATTTCTAATAAAAAATTTCAATCGCTTTTATCTCTGAAACAACTGGACAACAATGGACGATGGGTATAATTAAGCAAAGTTAAAAATTTTCATAAATATACATATTGCGTGAAATATTATTATCACTAATACTGTTTTCTAAGGTTTCAGCAAGCGACCCACGGCTTTGAATATCGTCTTCATCTAAAAAAACAAAAAAAAAAAAACATTTTTAATTTAATTAAATACATTTAAATTACCCTAATTTAAAAAAATAATCTTACCAAAATCTTCCTCATTATACATAACTGATAAATTGTGGAGTACGGCAAGAGCCACAATTAAAATTTTTCCATTGCTTCTAGAAATTCTCATTTTATCCAATAGGATCCGAAATCTGCTCTTCCAAACCCCGAAATGTCTTTCAACAACATTTCTTGTTGATATATGGGCTTTGTTGTAAAGTTCTTCTTGAATATTTTTAGGATTTTGCACAGGTGTAAATAAATAGTTCGTGCATCTGTAACCTCCATCTCCTAATAATCGACCCATAAATGAACCTTCCTCAAATCTTTCTTTTATTTTGCTTTCATTAAATATCCTGGAATCATGCGTGTTTCCTCTCCAGCAGGCAACAATATCTGTTATTTTTAACGAAGCGTCACAAACAACCTATTTAATTTGAAAGTTTTAAAAATATTCTCTGATACAGTTTTTGTATTAAATGTAAATATGTATGTACCTGTACATTTAGAGAAAAGTATCCCTTGCGATTGACATATAATTGTGCATCATCTCCACCAATGGCTTTCATACGAATATGGGTGCAATCAATAGCCCCTATAACATTTTTAAATCCAGCAATTTCTTTAAATTTCTCCATTGCGATAATTAGTTCCGCCACTAGTGTTGGCATTTTTATAAAATCCTTAGCCTTTTTAGCAAAAGCCTTAGCAACTTTTACGCATATTCGGCTCATTGCAGACTGGGAGAAACCATGAAATTCGGCACAGTCATCTTGGACATTATTGCGGCCCCAACATCTTAATGCCGCTAGGACTTGTATTTATGGAGGAATGCAACCGCCGTTTTTTGTACCTTTTCCTTTAACATCTGCTTGCACTAGGTTTATAACTTTTTGCAGTTTTCTTTTTAAAATCTATATTTGAGACGAAACTCTCCATCGCTGTACTCCACAAATGGGTTTCTTCTTCTTTTGTAAATTTTTTTAGAGCGATTCCGGGTTCCTAGATATTCTAAATTATCTAAAACGTCTAATATTTCCATTATAATAATTTCGTGCAAAATGTTATTTTATTTTAAGCTTAAATTTTTGATTTTCGCCCACAATTTTATTATTCTTTTCTTTATTCACAAAAAATTGACACTAAACAGCTGTTTCACAGCAGATGGCAAGTGTTTGACAACTCACTAACAAGCGTTTAGCAGTAAGTTGTTCGCAGATTGTTTGCTAGTTATAGTTAAACTCTATGCTAACTTCATGCAAATTTTTAGTTATGCATAACGCTGTTAAAGTTTAAATAAAAAATTAAGTGCGCTGTTGTAAATTACAATAAAAGCAATGAGGGAAAAGGTTGTCTATGCAGTTTTTCCGTTTTCCATCAAATGTAACGCCTCGAAAGAAGTGGATTAGCTTCTGCGGCCGGAGAAAGTTTAATCCAGGCACTTCTTTTGTTTGCATGGATCATTTTAAAACAGAAGATTTTGCCAATAATCTTCAATATGAAATGAGTAAGTAATTAAGAATGAATAATATATTTATTTTAAATTGTCAATATATATTTATATGATTTGCTTTAAAGAGGCTACTCATGGATGGTGTTGTTCCTAAAGGCTAAAGGTGGTCTGCATGACCATCCTGATCAACAGGAGTTTAAATATCGTTTAAGATCATATTTACTTGGGCGCAATAATGGAGTATTATTAAAAATGAAGAACAAAATTGTTTAATATATTTTAATGATTTTTAACTTTTTGCAGGCATTATATTAACCAACATTAAACTTAATGATGAAACGGCTCCATCAGATGAGCGAGAAATTGACGATCTACCTTACGATGGCCTGGAGAACTTCGCTGGCTATATATGCCACAAATTGAAAGACGCGGTTCCAGATATTGCTGGGCCTGGAAATACAGACTCCCCTTCTTTTACAGGGGTAGACCATCTTAGCGAAGGTGGATTATCTAAGCCAACGCCGGAAATGATGACATATATGAAAGGACTAGAATCAGTTTTCAATTCAATTAATAAAAACGATTTGTTAATAACAAATAATTTCTTAAAATTTCATCTGCAAAAAGCACAACACATAAAGTGCAGTGAAAAAATTAAAAAATTATTCTTCCGTGCCCGAATGTATTTTAAAATAAGAATTTTTAATCCTGAAATAACCAACAAATTATTAAATAGAAACTATTTTTTTAAGAAATTATACTTAAAACTACAATGTACCTACGATAAATATCTAAAAAAAATAGTATTTTATAAAATAAATATACAAGTTAACACAAAAAAATATTTAAATCGTTTCCCACCAAAATACGTTCACAACTTGTCTCCCACCAGAAATGCTGACAACATGTCTGGGTGTCATATTGGGTGCACATTCCAAAATTGTTTAGATTTTGTTTTATTTTTTTAAGCTGTCGGCGCATGTGCTGACAAAGCAAAATATGTTTTGAAGAAAAATGTAAAATTAAAATTATGTTTGTCTTTAAGTTTAAGTCACATTTTAACAATAAACAAGAAAAGACGTGTTGTTCTGACAACACGTACTTTAAAAAAAAAAACAAAAAATAAAATAAAAACTTAATTGGCGCCCGAGCAGGGACCGACAGGCTCGGAAAATTTATCCTGTTGAAAAAAGAACCTGAAAAGATCAAGTAAGGTTTTCACATGGAATTATCCTGTCGGTCTAACAAAGACAATAAAATTTATACAAAATTTTTTTTTTAAAATAAAGTGAAAGTGGAAAATAATTAAGATAAATAAATTAAATAAAAGTGTTCGTCGGATCAACTGGCAAAATTGTTTAAATTAAAAATTATAGAAACTAAAATTATTATTTAAAAAAAAAGGTGAACTAAACTTATTAAAGAAAATTACATGAGAGTAATAAAATAAAGAAAAATGTGAAAATCTTATGCGGTGACCTAATAAAAGTATGAAAACAACAATAAAAGTAAAGTAAACAAATTAATGAAGCCGGTAAAATATAAATAAAGTTTCTTAAGACAAAAAAAGGAAAATAAAAAAAATTGTAAAACTTAAAAAAAAATACCCAAAAACACCATAAAAACTAAAAAAAAAAAATTAATAAATAAGAAATAAAAAAATAATAAAAAATCCTTAAGAATTGTATTAAATGTGAAATTGTAAAAACAAAAAAAAGTTAAATTTAAAATCTAAAAACTTTAAATAAAACAAAGTAATTTTTAAATTAAAAATAAAATTAAAAAGACAACAACAGTAACAGTAATATTGTAAAGTAAAATTAAATACAAAAAAGAAAAAATAAACAAAAAAAGAAAATATTTATTAAAACACGGTTCAAAGTGGTTAAAAAAAAAGTAAGCAGAAAAAAGACGACATCTCGGAAAAAGGAAAACAGTAGCTATTACTCGTGCCCCAGTACATAAGGAAAAGGAGAAAAACGAGAGGCCCAACATTTCTATAAGGATGTCATCGATAATTTTGCTAAAAATAACCTCAACGTTGGAGATGATTTTAATGTTAAATTTTTTGTAAGTAATGTTAAGAATTTTTTATTTTTGAAAAAAAAAGAGTGAAGAAATACAGGAAAATAGAAATATTAAAGAATTCGTTTATAGTAAAAGAAAAATTCATTCATTGTAAAAGAATATTAAATTTAAAGATTTTTTATATTTGGAAAAATTAAGACATATTCAAAAGAAAAATTAAGAAATATTTAAGATAGATTTTAAGAAAACAAGTTAAAATATAATTAAAGAAACAAAGATAAAATTTGTAATCTAAAATTCCTGAAAACAAAAAGAAATTTAAAATTTTAACTGAAATTTTTCAACGAAAATTTAACTTAATATATAAATTGTGAAATTTTAAGTAAAAACAATCCTAAATTATATTTAAAATTTAGAAGGATAACGTAAAGAAAATAAATTCAAATAAAAAAGGAAAGAAAGTAGAATTTTATAAAAGAGAAATTCAAAAGTTGATATAATTAGTATAATCGAAGAGAATTTATAATAAAAGAAAGATAATAAATATCTTGAAGTTATAGAATATTAAAGATTTTTGAGAATGGTTGCGGACTATACTTTCAAATTGTTAATTCGTTAAAAAGTAATTAAAGTAAAAGTAGCGACGTTGACCTTTTGTACACTACCAAAAAAGAAAAATGACGACAAATACGCCAGCCGATCTGGCTAATCAATTGGGCAACCTGTCTTTGTCAGGAAGCTCCACATCCTCCCGAATATCGAATTTAGTACTGACACCGACCTTGAGGGAACAGATTCCAAACTTAGTACAGGAGACAATTACGAACCTCAACTCGACCACAAACGAAAACGAAACATCGGACGTATCATTTACTGTGACTTCCGCTTCTCAGATTAGTAACGCCGATAAAGTTCCGGACATGGTGAAGTGTCTAAGAGAATTTACTGGGAAACCAGGTGAATTTAATTCATGGCGGAAAACCGTCGATAGAATTCTTGGAGTTTACGAAAGCATCAAAGGATCTCCAAAATACTATGCTATACTGCATGTAATCAGACATAAGATTACCGGGGATGCAGACACTGCTCTAGAATCCTATAGGACTCCATTTGACTGGAGTAGGATAAAAAAGTGTTTAATGATGCACTACTCTGATAAGCGTGATTTGGGAACTTTGGAGTATCAATTAAGTTCACTTTCGCAGGGAAATAATACCATAACAGAATATTATCAAAAAGTATATTCGCTTTTATCGCTCATACTGGACAAGGTAGCTTGTCTTGAATTGTCGAATAACGCATTAAACGCTATGACGCATTCGTATAGAGGCAAGGCACTAGATACTTTCGTGTGCGGTTTAAATGGGGATCTACCCAGATTGCTGAGCGTCAGTGAACCTAAAAGTCTGCCAGAAGCACTCCAGATGTGCTTAAAGTTAGATAATATGCATTTCAGAAGACAGTTTGAATCATGGCAGGCAAAAACCTCCTCCATTACCCTTTAGACCCCAACCAAAAATATTTTATCCAGAATTGGCCCATTTGCCAAGAAACAACTATAATAATTTCAGGCCAGACTATCAGTCACAGCGGCAACAAGGAACGTTTTCCCGATTCCCTCAACCTGAGCCACGTCAGTTTCCAAGTAATCCCCAGCGAGGATTCAACAATAGACCAAATTTCTATCCAAAACCTCCTCAGCCAATGGAAGTGGATAGGTCAATCCATTCTAAACAGGTGAATTATCAAAATGTCCCAAGGAATAACTACCAATTTCCGAAAAAAAGATTTAATTCAGATATAGCAAATGTCCCGAATAAGTTACAAAGGAATTTTTTTACTGAAGCTAATCAATGTCCAATCAAACCTTATGAAGGAGAACATTCACGCGAGGATATTGGTGTCAATTTTGATCCTGACGGCTTGTACGACGCATCCGTAAATGCGCAACAGGAGTGTGAGACGCATAATGCATCGTCACAGTCAACTGTTGACAGTGTTTATTTTTTAGATTAGTGCCGTCTTCACTACCTTATATGGAACTAAACAAGGGTGGAGACATTCTTGAATTTTTAATTGATACCAGTTCAAATAAAAATTATATACAATCTACTAGAATAAGAAATCCAATTCCTAATGAAAAACCTTTTTATATAAATTCAGTCGCGGGAAACCTCGAAATAACTCACCATACGTTTGTTAATATTTTCGGACCGAACACAGAAAAAATAAAATTTTATATTTTACCAACTCTTCAAACGTTCCATGGTATCATAGGTAATGATACTCTGAGACAAATTAAAGCTGTCATACACACAGACAAGAGCTTCATGAATATTTCACCTAACATCGTAATACCCTTGAAACAAAAAGGATCCCAATCCGTTAATAGTATTAACCTACGACTCTCCCATCTTTCTAATGAACAATATAATAAATTACTAAATATCATCCGTGATTATCCTCAATTGTTCTCTGATCCAAATGAGAAACTTACCTATATCACGTCAGTAGAGGTGGAAATTAAAACCACCACAGATGACGCAGTGTATTGTAAACCGTATCCATATCCGATGGCCCTGAAGGAAGAAATTGAACAACAGATAGATGAACTCTTAGAGAATGGAATAATACGACCATCAAAATCACCATACAACGCTCCGGTCTGGATCGTGGACAAAAAGATGGACGCTTCAGGAAAGAAGAAGTATCGAATGGTTATCGACTATCGAAAATTAAATCAAATTACGATACCTAACCGCTATCCTATACCTGAGATTAACGAAGTACTCGCAAATCTCGGAAGGAATACCTTTTTCAGTGTCTTGGATCTGAAGTCAGGATTTCATCAAATTTCTTTGAGAAAGGACGATATACCTAAAACAGCATTTTCGGTTAACAACGGAAAATATGAATTTCTGCGTCTACCTTTTGGACTTAAGAACGCACCGGCTACTTTCCAAAGAGCCCTAGACGATATTCTTCGGCCACATATTGGCAAGAGATGTTACGTCTACATAGACGACATCATTATCTTTGGAAGGACCGAAAAAGAGCATCTCGAAAACCTTAGGATTATCTTTGAAACCTTAGAAAGAGCACATATGAAAATCCAGCTCGATAAGTGCGAATTTTTACAGGAAGAAGTGGAATTCCTGGGTTTTGTTGTTGGTATAAATGGGATTAGGACCAATCCAAAAAAACTGGAAGCAATTGTTAAAATACCCTTTCCAAAAACCTTGAGGGAGCTACGATCTTTCCTTGGTATGGCAGGGTACTATACACGATTCATAAGGAACTACGCCCAGATAGCAAAACCACTGACCAGCTTACTACGTGGACTGGAGGGACATACCTCAAAGCATGCTTCAAAGAAGCAACCAATAGAGACTAATCCGGAGGCTCAGCAAGCGTTCGAGCAAATTAAGAATTCCTTGATCTCAGAAGAAGTGGTGCTTTCACACCCTGATTTCGGAAAAGAGTTCGAGTTGACGACAGATGCCTCGGACTACGCATTGGGTGCAGTTCTATCGCAGAACAATAAACCCATTACATTCATATCTAGGTCGTTAAATAAAAGTGAAGAACATCTTGCTGCCAATGAAAAAGAGATGTTGGCCATTATATGGGCACTCGGAAAGTGCAGAAATTACTTATATGGATCGAAAAAGGTTAAAATTGTAACAGACCATCAACCATTGACTTATGCGTTGAGCAATAGGAACACCAACAATAAAATGAAGAGGTGGAAAGCAATTCTGGAAGAATATAACTACGAATTGCAGTATAAGCCTGGAAAAACAAATGTGGTTGCGGATTCCCTTTCAAGAATTCCAAATCAGGTGAACACTCTTACGGATGCAACACACAGTGACGACAGTTCTGGAGAAGATTTGATACCTTGTGTCGAAGCACCGATTAATGTTTTCAAAAATCAAATATTCTTTAGAATCGGCGAAACTGCATCATATCAATTTCAAATCATTTTCCCATCAATACATAGACATACAATAATAGAACCACAGTTTACAGAAGAGAATTTACTTTTGCATTTGAAAAGAAGACTTAATCCGTCTGTTATTAATGGTGCTTGTACTGAGAAAAGGATAATGGGAACTATACAAAAAAATTTTCCTCTTCATTTGCGCAATTACAAAGTCAGGTATACGCAAACAATTGTCGAGGATGTGACAAACGAACAGGACCAGGAAAATATCATCATCGAGATTCACAATCGAGCACACCGAAATGCAATAGAAAACAAGGCTCAGATATTAGAAAAATACTATTTTCCAGGAATGACGCAAAAGATTAAACGGATTACAAAAATATGTTTGACGTGTAAGAAAAATAAGTATGAAAGGCATCCTAATCGACCAAAACTAGGTGAAAACCCACTACCAACCTTCCCTGGTCATACAGTTCATATAGACATTTTTCTAACAGAGGGAAAAACTGTTCTAACAGCCCTCGATAAATTCACAAAATATGCTCAAACTAAAATACTGAAAGACAGATTAATTGAAGATGTCAGGAAACCGCTTAGGGAAGTGATATTCGCATTTGGCATACCTAAATTCATAATTGTGGACAATGAACCATCCATGAACTCGGCTTCAATCAGGTTTATGTTGGAAGACGAATTGGGAATAGAATTGTTCACAACACCTCCATATAATAGCCAGGCCAACGGTCAGGTGGAGAGATTCCACTCAACATTAGTAGAAATAATGAGATGTATTAGGGAAAACGGAGGACATAGGGACTTCGAAGAATTGTTAGAAAGAGCGGTATCTGAATATAATCATAGTATTCATTCTGTTACGCGAAAGATACCAGTAGATTTATTTTTCGGACGAAATGTTAATTTTACCCCCGATGACATTGAGAAAACTAGACATAACAACTTAGAAAAATTAGCAAAAACACAACAGAAAGACATTCAATATCATAATAAAAATAGACATGAACTAAAATCATACTTACCAGGACAGATAATATTTGTAAAAAGAAACAAACGACTGGGAACTAAACTTTCTAAGCCTTATACAAAAGAAATTGTAAAAGAAGACAGAAATAGTACAGTTTTAACAGAAAATGGACAAGTAATACACAAAAGTAGAATACGCAATTAAGACAAAACACTTTTTGTTACAGACTACTCGTGACGCTTAGCAATGCGGACATACAAATTCTGGATTATTCTAATGCTCAATTGATCACAGTTGAAAAAGGAGTTGCCAGAATACAGACAGGAAGTTTCAAAATTATTCACGAAATGGACCTCGAAAAATACACCGACATAGTAGACAGCATAGAACGCTTGGCGAAAATATCAGAAATCCAAAATAGTCCTCATTACCCATTCATTACCTTATTGATATTTCAGATTAAAGGCCACTTAAGCAATTTGCGGGTTTATAAAAGGAAAAGATCTTTGGATTTCCTAGGAAGTGCGTGGAAATGGTTGGCGGGCAGCCCCGATCGCCATGACCATGAAATAGTTTTAAGTAAATTGAACAATGTTTTAGAAAATAATAATAACCAAATGTTAGTTAACAAACTAACAATTGAAAAAATTAATGAAATTACAAATATAACCAATAAAATTGTAAAAGTTATGGAAAGCGATGAACATACCAGAAATGACTTAATTTTAAAATTGAAGTTTAAACTAGAAATAATTAAAGATGAAATTGTAAACATAGCATATGCCATACATTGGGCGAAAGCTAATATAATAAATTCCTATATTTTATCTACTGAAGAAATTGAGATAGCCAAAAACATTGTAAACAGAGAAAATTTACCATTCATTAATTTAGACGAAGCTTTCGAATTTTCCGAAATAAAAATTGCATCTAACGGAAAATCAATTATCTATATTATAAGCTTACCAACTGTTAAAAATGATGTTTGTGAAGTAATTGAGATACGAGCTGTCAAACAAAAAGATAGAATTAATAAAATAAATTTTAAGGAAATATTAAATTGTAAGAATGAAATATATGGAATCAAAAACAAATGTAAAAATTATAACAATTTAGAAATATGCTTAAGTAATAATATAATAGAATTAAACAATGATACTTGCATTAACAATCTACTTAAGGGTCGCTTACCAAACTGCACCGTGATAAATAATCAACACATTCCAACAATAGAGGAGATTACACCCGGCATACTATTCCTGAATAGATTCAATGGAGATATTGCAATTAGAAATGAAACATCTCTCCTAAATGGAACATTTTTGGTACATTTTAGGAACACTGCGATTGAAATCCAAGGTAAAAGCTATTACAATGAAGAAAAAATAACGAGCAAACCATTACCGGCGATACTTCAGCCACTATCCAAATCTAACACCGTTGAAGAGATACTATCGTTACAAATGCTACACCAATTAAATACTAATAACACTAAATACATCAATAGGGTGGTAAAAGAAGATAAAATAAAATATGGTATTAGCTTTTCCTTTACCATATTAGCGATAATTGTTGTGATAGCTGTTGGAAAATTTGTTTTCGTCAGAAGAAAGAAGAAATTACTCCAGTTAACACCCACAGCAATAGAGGGGCTCAACCAGTTGTTCAACAAACCGAACGAGGACGTTCGAAATCCAGGAGGGGAGGAGTTAACACAAAAAAATATTTAAATCGTTTCCCACCAAAATACGTTCACAACTTGTCTCCCACCAGAAATGCTGACGACATGTCTGGGTGTCATATTCGGTGCACATTCCAAAATTGTTTAGATTTTGTTTTATTTTTTTAAGCTGTCGGCGCATGTGCTGACAAAGCAAAATATGTTTTGAAGAAAAATGTAAAATTAAAATTATGTTTGTCTTTAAGTTTAAGTCACATTTTAACAATAAACAAGAAAAGACGTGTTGTTCGGACAACACGTACTTTTTTAAAAAAACAAAAAATAAAATAAAAACTTAATTTACATATTAACATTTGAGTTTGTATTTCATTATAATTATTGAAACTTAAATCAATGGGGTAAAAAAGTTGTTAACAAACTGCTTAAAAATTATATAAATGCAAATATATTAAAGTAAAGTTGTTAAAAAATCTAACAAATTTAGTAAAAAGGGTTTAATAATAAATAATAAACAATTTTGTATTAGTTATAATACAAAAATAACAACATTTTCATTAAAATATAAATGTAAACAAAATTTCCCCATATTAAAGACATGTGTTCATGTGATTGCAGTGTTTGTTTTTGCTTCACTGTGTTTCTGTAACCTCCATCTCCTAATAATCGACCCATAAATGAACCTTCCTCAAATCTTTCTTTTATTTTGCTTTCATTAAATATCCTGGAATCATGCGTGTTTCCTCTCCAGCAGGCAACAATATCTGTTATTTTTAACGAAGCGTCACAAACAACCTATTTAATTTAAAAGTTTTAAAAATATTCTGATACAGTTTTTGTATTAAATGTAAATATGTATGTACCTATACATTTAGAGAAAAGTATCCCTTGCGATTGACATATAATTGTGCATCATCTCCACCAATGGCTTTCATACGAATATGGGTGCAATCAATAGCCCCTATAACATTTTTAAATCCAGCAATTTCTTTAAATTTCTCCATTGCGATAATTAGTTCCGCCACTAGTGTTGGCATTTTTATAAAATCCTTAGCCTTTTTAGCAAAAGCCTTAGCAACTTTTACGCATATTCGGCTCATTGCAGACTGGGAGAAATCATGAAATTCGGCACAGTCATCTTGGACATTATTGCGGCCCCAACATCTTAATGCCGCTAGGACTTGTATGTAAATATCTTAAGCAGTGCTTGCAAAGTAAAAGAGCGCAGCACAAAGCACAAGAGAAACCACAAATGCTGAAATGCTGTAAGCAGTAGGGATCGCTGTGAAATTAATCGCTGTGCTTGACTGCGTTAGCAGAAAACTTTTCACTGTACCACTACAGCTAATGAGTTTATTTTTGTTTATCTGCTTTGCTGTTTGCTTTTGCTTTGGGTACAATTGCTGAAACACTTTAAGGATAGCAGAAATTTAGGTGCTTTTGCTAATTTCAAGCAAGTAATACAAACCCTGTGTGATTGTGTTTTTGTTTATTTACTACTGTGACGTACATGCGCAGAACAATAAAATTTTGACAACGTGAATGCGCTATCTTGTATTCTTTGTTTCATGCTCAAACTATGTTATAAGCGATCAATTGTTGATTTTGGTTGGGTTTTATGCCAATATTGTTTTCTTTTTTTAATTTTATTGAATTTAAGTGCTCAAATATGAAAAATTATTATTGTATTAAAAATTCTTTGAGATTATTTCGAATATCAAACGGAAAATAATTTTTATTTTTCAAATTTTTCCTTCATTATTTTGTCTGTAACGATGCTTAGTTTAAACTGAAGTAAAACTATGAGATAAATTGTAATAGTTGATATCGTCTGAAATAAGAGAAACATTTATTAAAAATTTAAAACAATATTTCGCATTTTTACCGAAGTGACTAGTTCTCGATTTATAGTGCCGTAACCTTCCATGTTTACCACAGGTGGGTTTAATTCTATAGCTGATATAAATAAGTCTATTTCTCTTTGAGATTGGAGATCCATTTTAAGGAGATTGGCAGAGAGTAAGGATTGTTGCACACTTTCTGATATAAATGCAGTGGCTTTATGAGCACAATTACATACAATAAAAAGTAATGAAGCGCAATAAATCGTTAGTACTATTAAGCCTAGTACTTTATATGAGAATCCAGAATCGAAAATTTCAGAGAGAGCTCCATAAGATCCGATGGCTATATTAATAGACCTAGTAGTAAATATCTATTTAGTATATATATATTTTATAAAAATACATTCTTACATAAACAAACAGTATGTAGAATACGTTCTAGCATAAGTGTTTCCTAGTGTTTGTAAGATGTCGCTTAGACTTAACCACAGAATCCGATATTGGGAAATTACTGACGAATTCCCATCAGTTTTCATGTCCTGAAATAAAAATATTTCCATAAATAAACCTTTTGTAGCACATTATTTTTAAATGAATAAGTTCTTGATTATTATTGTCTCATATACATAGAATAATAATAATGGTCATCTTCAATTGGTTTCGTCTTATCCTATAATATAAAACGGAAAAAATAATGTAAAACTAACAAAAAATTTTTTTTTTTAATTTCTTTATTTACAATCTGTTTATACAACAATAAGCAAATTATATATGGGGTATTCACACGGTCGTCATATATCATAAAATAATAACACGAAAAAATATGACTGCTGTGAGCAACCCTCATAAGTTAGTGTGCTGTTTCAAATTTGAATTAGCTGATAAAAGAAAAATACAATTATAAAAATTAAAAATATTTTTAATTAAAAATGCCAAAAACAAGTCAAAAAACTGAAATAATAGCCGGTTTGTGCGAAAAATACATATTGGACAATATTATTGCTGATTCAAGTAAATAATGGTGTTTTCTTTTCTACAAAGAAAATGTCACCCTCTTACAAGGTGCATTAAAAAAATTGTTGACCAACCCTGTTATAATGTAATTTTTTATTTGAGAAGAACATAACACAAATATTAAAAAAGGGAATGCCCTGTGTTTACCACTTATTAAGAAAATGAATGAGGAAATGGCAATTTGTTCAAAAGCAGTTCAATGTAAATAATAATATTTAAAATTAATTTAAAAAAAGTGTTTTGTACGTATTAAATGTTTTATATTTATTAACGTTAAGGTTTTAGATTTAAAAATATGTTGTATTTTTTGATTTGTTTTCAATAAAATATGTAAATATGAAAAAAGGTGTTGCCAGATAGCTAAATTTTCGACTTCATTTTTTGACCGCTGTTTTTTATAACCAAAAATAATTTTTTAACACTGTTCTAACACTGAATGCATTTTTTTTAAATTACTGACCATGTATCTTTAATAATGTAATTTTTCCTTAAGGTTACTCCACAAAACAATGAAAAAATTAACTTCAAAATTGGATAAAGATACCATACGGCTTTTTTTAAATTTCATCTGGTAGCCCTATAAATAAAGAAAAGTCATCTGCTTTACAGGGCATTATCAGCACTCTCGATTTGTACAGGGCATAAAATGCAATGCCCTCTACCATTGGCAAGTGCGAATTATTTAGAATAAAACATACCACCCTTTTTGAGGGCGAAACATTTTTAAGAAACAAACACAAAATTGCATTTTGCACATGCACAATGCACATTTTTTGGTAGAAAAGAAAACACCATAAGAAAAAAATTATTAAATGTTTACATTTAAATAAATCTTTTTCAAGGTGATGAAGACGATGAAGAACAAATAAATGAAATGTTCTTAACAAACGTCCATAGTTTGCTCACTAATCGCAGAAGCATCCACCTTGGGGTTCCAAAATCAAATAAGTGGAACCAAAACGTGTTAAAAATGTTTGACGACAGCCGGTTTAATCAAATGATTAGGGTTCTGCCAGAGGAATTTGAGAACTTGATTAAAGACGATGATGTGTTTAACAGAAGTCCAAAAACAGCACAGCCTTCAATTGATGTGGAATTAAAAATCGTACTTTATCTGTTGGGATCCTCTGGCGATAGACTTTCAACACTAAAAGTAGCTACCCTCTTTGGAGTGGGTGACGGAGGCACAATACAAAAGGTCACAAAACGTGTTTTTAAAGCAATTTTAAATTTGAAAGAAAAATTCTTAAGGTGGCCTAATGCAGAAGAACGACAACAAATTTTGTTCGCAACTAAAGACGAAATGCATGGCTGCGTAGGGTATATAGACGGCTCTGAAATAAAATTATCTGAAGCACCTGTCAAAGACCACGAGTTACGCCACGAAAACGTCAATATGCCGTTAAAGTTCAAGCAGGTTGTGACTACAAATTACGAATAAGACAACTAACAATAGGTTATCCAGGTAGCGTACATGACGCAAAAATTTTTTTAAACTCTCCACTAGCAAAACACCCTGAACGATTTTTGCCGCTAACGCAATGGATTGCTGGTGATAGCGGTTATCTCCTAAAGCCATTTTTGTTGACGTCTTTTAGAGGAAACAGCATCGAACATTCCAAAGCTGAAAGGGATTTCTACAACAAACACTTTTCTAAATATCGAGTTCGCATTGAGAATTGCTTTGGTATTTTAAAGGAGAAATTTAATAGTTTAAAAGAACTTAAATTGCGAATGAACTCAAATGAGAATAAAATAAAATGCTACAACAGGATCATGGTTTGTTGCATTTTGCATAACGTCTTGATCAAATTTAATGACGAAAATGAAAATAATAGCGTAATACTTAGAGCACTAATAAACTTACCTCCAATAAATAATACTCGAACCAGTTTGCTTCATTTTATACAAACCAATATATTTAATTTTTTCATTATGACAAAACAATAAACACATTACAAAAGGTGCTATTATTTAAGGACTTTTTTCTTTGAAGCACAACAACAATTTTTTTGTGGATTGCTATGGTTACTCAGTCTTTCAACGTATCTAGAACTAAATTTAACTAAACAGATATTGTATTCCATAAGTCCACACGAGCTTGAGAATAGCTTGGTATAAAATAATCTTGTTATTTAAACTTAGTACTGATTTCGGGCCCAATAGCCAACACATCTTTTTTGTTTGGATGTTTAGAAATTTGCGTTTAGTTTTGATATGTTCCTTCCAAGTAAGACGCTTATCCAAATATAAACATAAGTATTTTACACTTTGTACAACTGGAATTAGCATTCCATTATGTGCAACCGGTGGGCAACATCCTCTTCTAAGGGAAAAAGTTAAGTGAGAAGACTTCGTTGTGTTTATTTTCATTCTCCACTTTTGTAACCATTGATGGAGTATATTTAATTGTCTTTGTAACAAAGTAGAAGATGCTATAGGACAATTCGCCGACACCATAAACGCGGTATCGTCTGCATAAGTCGCAACTGTAATATTTGGTAAATGTGGCATATCACACGTAAAGGGCTATCCATTTCGTGGTTTCAAAAGCATAGGACTGGAATTCGACATCTGTCAAACTAAGTTGTGAAACCAATTTTTTTCTTTTCAGTTGAAAGTCTAACATTGACGAAAATGGATCGCTTAACTATCACACAACGCATAAAAATTATGAAAACCTACTACAAAAATGGTGATTCTGCCACAGCCACGTATCGAACAAAATTTTCTACAGCGATGAAGCACATTTCACACTCGGTGGGTATGTTAATAAACAAAATTGTCGTATTTGGGGTTCTGAGAATCCTCAAGTAATTGAAGAGAGGCCATTACATCCAGAAAAAGTCACTGTTTGGTGCGCTCTTTGTTCCGAAGGTGTGATTGGACCTTACTTCTTCGAAAACGACGATGGAACGACTGTCACCGTCAATTCGGAGCGTTATGGACATATGATAACCGACTTTTTTTGCCTGCTATTGACGAATACGACTTCGAGAATATGTGGTTTCAACAAGACGGTGCCACACGCCACACAACTCAAGCGAATATGGCTTTATTGCAAGAGACATTTCCTGGCCGCGTAATTTCTCGTCGTGGCGATATCAAGTGGCCACCAAGATCATGCGATTTGACACCATTAGACTGTTTTTTGTGGGGCTACGCGAAAGACCGTGTTTATACAGATAAACCTTCAACTCTTGAGCACTTAAAAAGCAACATTCGTCAAGTTATGGCTGAGATACCGCCCAATATGTGTCAAAAAGTGGTCGAAAATTACCTCAAAAGAATCAATGCTTGCAACACTTCGCGTGGAGGTCATTTAAGTGATGTTGTGTTTCACACATAATGTCAACGTTCAAACTTTACAATAAAAAAGAAATATGATGAAAAAAATATTTTGAAGCCACGAAATGGATAACCCGGTATCTTGTGTGCTCAATATGTAATGAGAAAGTACGAAGTTGATAAAGAATATGAATGGAAATTTTGCAGACAGACTTGATTAAATCAGGGATGACCTCCTTTTGCTTGTTTTTATACTTCACTAATCGTGTAAATGCAAAAAACTGTTTTAAATTTTTTACTTTGATTTTTAAAATATGGATGCAATTCTGTAATATTTGTCTGTAATAGTGCTGTAACATTCTACTACTTTTCACTACTCGATACTACTCAATACTTTTCATTTGGGTACTCAATACTACTCGATACTTTTAACGGCTTATTAAATTTAAAAACGTGGTATTTTTCTGTTTATTTGCTTTTTATTATAAAAAATAAATAAATTAGAAAAGTTAACTTTTATTTCAACGTTAACGAATTAAAAAAATTAAATTAATTAAAAAATTTGTACTTTGAGGGTGTGCCAAACGGTAGCAATTTACTCCAAAAGGTAAATTTTTGACACTTATAAGTTAATACAATTTCACCAGCTCATTGGGCGACATACATTTTTGACAAATGAAATGAAAATTTTGAAAACTAAAAAATAAAATTAAGTTACAAATTCAAAATTTGTTTTAGAATTATATGTAAAAAATCAATATAGCGTACACAAAGTATTTCTTTTGTTAAAAATGCAGAAGTTCTTGAATGATTAGTGGTATATGTATGTCAAAATTTATTACAGGTAAGAAGGATTTCATTTGGCAAAGAAGAATTGAAAATTTTAATCACCATAAGATAAATTTGATTGAAAAAGCTTTGTGTTTGTTAGAAATTATTGAAATGAAAAACAATAATTTTTCAACATTTTCACTTTTTAGTGAATTGCGCCTTTCTGTCAGGATCTGACCCGCTTTTGAAAACACTCTTTCACTAGGGACTGACGTTGCCACAATAGCCAAATATTTGTTAGCAAGTTTAGCTAAAAAGGGATATTTATTTTCATTCATTTTCCACCATTCTAATGGGCACTTCTTTCTTTCAAGTGTGCGCTCATTTATATATTGTTTCAATTCAGCAAATGATTTTTTGATTTTATTCTTATTTGCATTTGTTTCTTTGTCAAAGTCATCCCAAATAGATTTTTCACTTAAAACCTCCTCCAATAAATTGTCTAATTCAATTTCTTCATTTGTGTCCATCTCTTCCAAAAGGATAGTAATTTTAGATTTACAAATATTTAAAGCATTTTCATCACTAAATGATTTTAATTTGAATCGAGGATCTAGAAAGCTTGAAATTGAATATATTTCATTAGTTTCACACATATGAAAACGTCTGTTTATATTTGCGGAAAGCTTTTCTATCAACACTTTACATTTCTCATTTGATTCGCCGCTTTTTGTTTTTAATAAAAAAGACTGCAATCCTTGTATCAAAACCAGAACTTTAGAAATTGTTGTGTATGTTTCACCACTCATTTCGATTGTAATTTCATTAAACGGTTGTAGAATAACTATTATTCTTTTAATAATACCCCACTCTTCTAAAGAAAGTAGTATAATAGGGTTATGTAAAATTGCTACAGCAGCTTCTAACGGTTCTTGGTTTTTCACAAATCTTTCTAGCATGTGCAATGTGGAGTTCCATCTTCTTTCAACTTATTGCTGGCTTTCGTACTTCGATTAAAGTATTCCACAGCGGCTTTACACTTCACTATAATTTCATTTATTTCACTAATTTTTAATGCATCTGTCACCACTAAATGCAGGTTGTGTGCCAGGCACGATAAATGAGTCCAACCAGTCTTTTTAATAGCAGCTACTATATTGGCAGCATTATCCGATAGAACACATGTAATTTTTGAATCCATACCCCATTCTTCTAATACTTGGCAAATTTCATCTTTAAGATTTTGAGCCGTATGATCTTTAATTGTTTTAAAACAACTTATAAAGCTCGTTTTTTGTTTCCAGACAGGAGAAATGAAATGGGCAGTAATTGAAATGTAGGATTCATTTGATATAGATGTCCACCCATCGGTTGTTATACATATGTTATCAATGTCTTTTAACATATGTTTAACTTCCAATAAACGCTTATCATACACTTTTGGCAATAAAGACTTTGTAAGAGTGATTCGGTTGGGCAATTTGTAATTTGGATTTAAAGCTTTTGTAAATTCTCGAAATCCTTTATTTTCAACAATTGATAAAGGCCGGAGATCAATGGTAATCATCTGCAAGAGTGAGTTATGTATTTTATTTTCCATTTCTTTGGACATACGGATTCTTATATTGTAATCATCAAGCTTCATTTGTTTGTGGCTAGTAGATGGTATTTCTAAAAAATATTTCATATGAACTCAGATTCCAAAAAATGGTTTAGCCAAATCTTACCGTCATCAGAATCTTCATGAGAATTTCTAACTTTTTTTAGTGAAACAGTTGGATGTTGCGAATATAAGTGCTTCCGCAAATTTGAGGATCCTCCGCCTAAAAATTAATCAAAATAATGAATGCTTTTTTGATAGACACAACATTACCTTTATAGGAGATAACTTTTTTACAAATGTTGCACTTAGCACTTTTTGCATTTATTTCGGTAAAATGAGACCAGACATCGCTCCTCTTTTGCGACATTTTAATTTTATAATATTGTATAAATTGTTTCTATTTTTTAAGTTTTTTCAAGTTCTTTCATGAAATTTTATTTTGATTTACCACTTGTTTTGTTAAGAGTTGCATTTTTCATCTTCAGCTGAGTTGTATATTTAGCTGAGTTGCATTTTTTATACTATAGCCGTTAAATTTAAACAAATTATGTTGTGCTTATTTAACTCAAAAGTATTGAGTACTTACTTTTTAGTACTGAGTATCCAAAAAATTTGGTAAATACTCGATACTCAATACTTTAACAGCACTAGTCTGAAAGTTCTTATCGCGGCTGTAAAAATTCCTTTGTACATACTTTAAAGGTTCAGTTATTCCTGCAAATTTAAACAGCGAAAGTTAGCATTCTACAAA
This sequence comes from Sarcophaga caerulescens, assembly GCA_927399465.1. Lineage (NCBI taxonomy): Eukaryota > Metazoa > Arthropoda > Insecta > Diptera > Sarcophagidae > Sarcophaga > Sarcophaga caerulescens. The sequence continues at coordinate 82,214,424 of OV656872.1, read as the reverse complement.
ATTTTGTTATCAGAAAGATAAAAAAAATGCTACGTATTGCTCATTTTGGATTGAGCAAAAAATACGGCCAGAAACTACTTCCTATTCAATAATCCGAATATATATTATAAATCTTTCTGTAAGTCTGTTTTTTTGTTTGTTTGTTAGCCAATCACGCCTGGACCGATTTTCTTGAAATTTGGGATATAGATCGAGCTTTTGTCGGTGCATGTTATAAATCTTTTCAAAATTTTGACCAAAAGGGGAAAAAAATGGGACAAAGGGAGAAAAAATGGGCAAAAATTAGTACTTTTATGCATAAATGCTGTATTTTATCTGTTTTATATGTAATTTTTTACGATATTGGAGGTGTTCCGTTTATAAAGTTGAACCAAAAGGGGGAAAGGAGCGAAAATCGGGCAAGTTGAGTGCATTTATATTTAGGACTTAGAGTATTCAAAAAACTGGGTTGTTTGTTAAACCGGTTTCCGAATAATTTGAAAAATTTGATTTTTTAAGAAACCGGTTTCGAAACCGGTTTTTTATTTATTGTTATTTTTAATGCAAAAATTACCCAATAATAATTTTTTTTAATTTTTTAAACTAATCCAAACTACATAACCCGCGCAACGCCGGGTACAATCTGCTAGTAATTATATATCGAATACATTGGTTAAAATGAAATACGTAAAATTACAATTGTAAAAAGAAGGATAACAGGCAAAGGGAATCAATTGGATTTTTCGATATTATTTTAAAGAACCTCACGTTCGATTGCGGACACATAAAAAATCTCTAGTTATATGAAAATTGTAAGTTTGGAAATAAAACAGTAACTAATAGTCCTTGTTCATGAGTAGAAGATTGATCTAATACCTTAACCGAGTTCAATATGAGTTTCGAGTAAATTTTTTTTATTAATATAATAAGTTTACGATGTAAAAATATGAAATTAAAAGTAAGCCTGAAAATAGTTCGAATCCACCAATTCTGGCGGAGAATTTTATATTAGAATTCATGCATCTGCAGAAACATTGTTGTTTAAAATGCAACGCAAAAAGATAGACGTAGAAGAAGAAACCAGAGGGAACAGCTACGGTGACCAAATACTGAAAGTATCATTACCAAGTAAAGCAGTAAAGTCCTTGAGGCAAGAGATTGTTCTTAAAATCAAGGATTTTGATGAAGTCACTATAAAAGAAGAAGTACACGAAACGCTGAAAAATTTCAATGGAGAATTTAAAATACTACAACTGCTTTGAGTAAAGTTTCTCAGGAAAGTCTGCGAAAGCACGCAAATCGCAACAATAGTAGTAAGTGCACCACTGGTAAAAGTGTTTATGGAAGCTAAAAAAATTAAAATAGATAAGTGGTGTACCGTATAAGACAGATTTAACAGAACATATGTAGATTTGGGTATAAATATAGAGTTGATCAAACCATTGGGCAATTCACACAAGCCGTTGTATCATTGTATTGAGTGTATTGTTGGACGATTATACAACAGTCTATGATTGTTGTTGATAATTTTCATGTAAAAATTCTATACACTTATACACATTTCTTTCATATGTTTTTCAAAAGTTGTGTTGGTTTCGTGCTATCAAATTGTTTGAATGCCAAAAACATACATTTGGAATACGAAATACGTAATACAGCATAGCATTGAGCGATCACAAACATCCAAGTGTATTCAATACAACATATACGATACAAAGTCGTGTGAATTGCCCACATATAGAGTTGATCAGACCATATAAAAGGGAAGAATCACCGCACTGGATAACCGAATCTACCTATGCTATATAGGCAGCCAAAGGATCTCTGTTGCAACACACAAATTTGAGCAGTTGCACGTGCAACTTTAGGCAGTAATACTTTTCGATAGACGAATTTGAATCAATATTAGTTTTTGATGCGCTATCATCTGGAACTTTTAACGCCTGTGCAAAAGAGGGAGGGAGAGATATTGAAAGGCAATTGCTAGAGGAAATATTCCACTAGAACCATTTGCTGCGTTAGATGTCTATTTACTTAATGTTGGAAATAGTCCAATGTTTTTGGGACATGGAGGAAATTCAATAATTGCTAGTTTCAATCTGAGCAGTTGGATAGCATGTGAACTGATTGACATTTATACGCATTGTAACCATTTTGCTATTGTTATATTAGATAATCGTGTAACGACGACGGAATAAAGTAGTGGGTTAGGTGACGAATGTTTTTGATAAGGAGAAGTTTACTTTATGCATGGTAGATTTAGAACTCGCGTGAAGTGCGGATCAAATGTTAAGTCAATTTACTGACTCCGTCACAAACGAGACCAATGCTCCAACGAAGACTGTTGGTGAAATGAACATATTGCTCTCATTAGAAGGGAGCACATTCGTGCAAGACGGAAGTATGTTTGAATCCGTGGAAAGCCGGAGACCAACTATTTGAATAAATGTTTTCTTCTTTTCTGAAGACCTTGCTAATAATCTCTTTAGATTGTCTTACAGAATAGTGATTAAAAACTTGAAAACAGTTAAATTATCTTCCCTGACGAACTCCATAGCATTATTTAAATAGTTTCCCATCTCTTTCCTCAACGGGTTAGCCAGCATGGATTAATGACACTGCAACGTTGGAAAAATCATTCGTAACGGCAAACAAGATTCCCACTGACAATTTGGCCAAGGAATCTTTTGGACGACATTTTAAAACACCAATCATGAGGCAATAGTCAGAAATATTTAACTTTCACAACTAACAAAACTAATTATACATGAATACTCAAAATAACCAACAACCCTTGCGATGGACTTATTGATGAAATGGATATACTTACAATTTTGGTTTCCATTAGTTCTCTGTATAATTGACTTTTTTTATTCTCTATTTAACACACATACACACATATGTATGTTATCAAGCTTTTAATAAATACCCTGAAGGAAACATGTCTACAAGTGTCTCCAAGTCACCAGATTTGTCGACTATATTGGTGACGTTGTGATCGAAGCGTCAACAATTATTTAATTTGCCTTTGATGAAAAAAAAAATTGTCAATTGTCAAGAAATTATAAACGTTTAATAAAAAAAACAATCAATGTTATATAAAAATAGAAGTAGTGAAAATGAGACAATTATAAGTCCAAGTGTGAATTGTGAAAATTTTGTGGAGCCTGAATGTTCTGTGTCGTCTCAAATAGATTTTCCAAAATATGGTTTAAAAAAGATAAAAGGAGATAAAAAATTGGTATATTGGACGCAATTGTTAAACAAAATGAAATTGCTTCAAATCTTATGGAATTTTTCCCTATCGACTCTGAAGAAAAACTGAGAGAATTTGATACTATTTTGAAAACTCATTCAGACCCATACGCAAGTATTTACTTTTATTGTGGAAATACTTCAACGAATAAAATTGCATTTTATGTTTATATTCAATAGACAAAATGACAAATGAAATCACTCCTTGCGGGTAATGCAGAACGAAACCTTCATGAAATATTTGGCCAAAATATTATCATGAGTTTTAATGTTGATGGCTCTTTTGGCAAAAAGAGGTTGCGCGAATACTCAAATGTTTTTAAAGCCATAATAGGTAATAAATGCTTGTTTGTGTTCTCATAAATATATGTAATATTTTAACAATTTGTTTCGTTTTTTTAATATCCAGATGTAATATCAATTTTGAGTGAAAATGCGGACAAAACACTTAGAGCAGCATTTCAGCGCCATAAGAAAAAATATTTCAAACAAATGGGTCGCAGCAAAACCAAAAATAATGAAAATCGTGAAGAAGACGACTCTCCCAAAGAAGATTAATAATTTTACTTAATTTTAATAAAACAAAAACGTTATTTTGATGTTTCTATATAAATAAGAGAGACTGAATTAATAGTACCTTTTTAGTTTTTATATTTAAATTTAAAAAAGGCTGTAACAATGAAATCGTACCTTTTTATTTTTTTTAATAAAATATCAAATATTTACAAAAATTTAAATTTTATTGTCGACTTTTACTACAGAAAAGTACCAAAAGTGTAGACCAGAACTGCTAAATTGTACTATTGATTCAATGTCTACATATGGTCCCAAAAGAAGTACCTAGTCAATAGTACTAACGTCAGTAGTAGATTTTCAATGACACGCACATGTTAAATGTCTATAGTAAAAAGATTGCTTGTCATGTAATAAGTCAGTAGTACTGGTGACTGTGTCAATAGTAAGTCAGTACAGTTTCACTATTGACATTTCCTTCAGGGTACATTCAGCAAGAGTTTGTTGTTTTACTCCGATATATACATATATATATATATATATATATATATATATATATATACAGTACAATACTGTAAGATAGAATGGCAGACTTTAATTAGGATCCACAAATCTAATTTTTGTAATAATTATCCACAATTTTTTTGATGCATGTTCATGTCTTGTTGAAGTGTAAGAGTTAATTTATAGCAAAATCTAATTATTCTTACCTTTTCGAAGCATTTGGACAAATTATTCGATGCCGTTATAGTTGCTTTTGAATTGATGTAAAATAATGCAGCATTCATATTAATCATTGTAATTATATGAAAATATGCCATTGTGTGCCACAGTAAAAATCCTAAAAAAAAACTTGTTTCGTTATTTATAAAAAAAAATATATATATAAAAGATACAATTGTCCCGATATTTTATGTGTTATGACATGTTGGAACTAAAAACTAAACTGCCCTCGTAAGATTGTTTCTAATTAAAACTATAATTACTAATTCCATTTTTTGCCGGAAGGTCAATGACGACTTCCAAGGAGTTTACTGTTCCATTTAAGTGCATAATAAGAATTTTTTGGATTTTTTGACGGCGGACTTTATGGAAAGTATAATTCTATTAGTAATTATAAAAAAAAAAATAATAGTATGTAAATATTTCGAAGCAGTGATTACGCTTTCCAAAACATACTTTTTAGTTTTTTTTACCCAATGCTAATTGCCCACCAGCTCTGTAGTGACCAATTTATTTCTTGGTTTTTTATTAAATCGTTAAATTGTTTTTTATCTAACAATAACGGATAAAATCTATAATATAAAAATATGAAGAGTAACGCAAACACACGATTTATTGTACTACAATCAAACTATGTAGGATATATCTGTATAACGGCTCCCTCATCTTGTTATCCTGAAAAACTTTTGAACGCTGTTCGGCGTCAGCAAGGATGAATTAACGCTGAACATGCTCCAAGTTTTTTGAGCATACAATGCACGGTCAGACGTCTTGATAGTCTCCTCAGGCTACTTCTGCATCATCTGATGAATAACTCAAATCCTTCATGATTATAATAAAAACTCGAATTTAGATTGTTTTAAAACCGTTCGACTTGAGAAGAGTGCTCTAGCTGCGCCAGCGTTTTTGAAACTACCAGCGTTGTCAGAGTTATGATTCAATCATATTTTTGATGATTTTTTTTACCAAAACAATTTAATAATATTTTTTTTCTCATATCGTTAGTCTCATTACCAAAGGTGTTAAGTCCCTTTATTCAAATTTTACACAAAAAACATTGTAGCTTTTACAGTTTTTAAAATTTGTAAACTTGTTAAACGCAATTATTTTTACAAAATAATAATAATATTAATAACTAATAGTGTTAATTATTATTATTATTACTAATTAATTAATAATATTAATATTAATATTTTTCGTGATTTTCTGGACTTAGCACTTTTGCAAACCACAAAATTACAACAACTTTGAACTATATAATGACATGTTTTTTTTTGTTGTAAAATATGTATTATGTATAATGTTACCGTTTTGCATTAAAATCTCAATTTTGGAAAAAAGTGGACTTAACACCTTTGCGAATGAGACTAACGATATGTTGATTTTATATTTTTGAAAATTATGGTTTTTATTTTAAGTATGTTGGTACAAGTACAGACAAACTTCGATATAACGACATTGAAGGGGATCACAAAATAGTTCGTTATAGCTACTTTTTCGTTATAAATATGTATCAGTAAAACCTTGGTGTTTATGTCTGCTACTCCAAACTTCCCATCCTTGGCGACATAAACAGCATTGTTTAAATGATGGCAAATTGACAACAGGGGTCGCTGCAGTATACACTAAAGCTTTTTATATTTTTTTGACATTTGTTTTGTAAATTTTTTTTTATCTTTCGTCTTGTAACATCCAAAGGGATGTAACTATTTTGCTTAATGATTTTGTGCAATAATTTTCTTAACTCTTGTTTTTTAAAAAATGTTTAATAATTGTAAAATTAAGTTAAAATTATAAAATTTTGTGATGATTGTTTGGATGCTATATTTATGATGTATGTGATTCGAAATGTGTTAAATTGAAAATATTATAAAGAAAATCTATATGAAATTAAAATAAGGAAATAAAATACATATATACCAAAAAAAATATATAACTGTGTTTGTGTTTATCGACAATTGTAACCGTAAGTGAGTGGATAAAAGAAGGAATAATTCTAACTAATAGAAACAGGGAAGTGTTGTTTTTTCCCTATATTTTGAAAGAATATTTTCTGATCTTTCATATTTTTATTGCCAGAAAATTGAGATGCAGTTTGGTCACCAGAAGCCGCCATAACCATCAATCCCAACAACATCCAGCCTATCAGGTTATTCCTTTGATCCTTTTTTTATGTGTTCTTCTCCCCCCATACAGTCCACAGAATAAACATTTGGTAATTCGAGCCGGATCTTGGAACTGGGTTCGTTTCTTTTTCGTTGTGCGACAACTCAACCACCGAAGTATAAGGTAACATCCAGAATACCCGGATTTTGGAACCGTATTTTTTGTATTCTTTCGCCGTGAGACCTTCATCCCATTAATTTTAAAAGTGACCTTCAATTCAAATTATAAGGTAAAGTTGTTTTTGTTTTTTTTTACTTTTCTATTTTTTTGAGTTTTGGTGGTAATTTTATATACATGTAAAGTTCTGTTAGACTAGACAACAAAACTTTGCAAGTATATAAAATTTATAACAATGCATATATTTACAAAGTGATGTGTAATAATTTCGATAGCAATGGCACACTTTGTAAATTTATCGAATATAAGAACCAAAGTGTCCTTTTTATGCACTGTTATACCAACGTGTCTTGGCTTATAACAAAGTCAAAAGTGACTGAGATATCTAATTGTGGTGTGAAGATTACAATCGGTAATCAAGTTCAACCACCCAATTTGATATCGGTAATAAGTTGATAGTTGTGTTATAATTGGTAATGGTGGTTAAACAGCGAAGCTCATTACCTTTTATAACAATTCGTCAAATCCACCGGATACATGAAGGACAAATCTGGAATTTTCAACAGATTTTAAAGTGAATGAGATGTTTGATTTATAATAAAGTAAAGTGGGATGACACAATATAATTTATTTATGGGGTTTCGTACAATTTTTTATTCTTTTATTTATTTTTGGAATAATTTTTATTTGTTGATAAAAAATTGTTGAAAATTTATAAATTTGTTATTTTTTATTTAATTTTAAATTTAAAATATTTTAATATATAATATAATTTGACAATTTTTGTATACTGTATACATATATTTACGTATATATTTGAAATACAAAATGAAGTAGTTGTTCGGAACTGCTTTTTCGTCTTTGTATTTTCTTATTGTTCCCTTTCGATCTTAAAGGAAAAGATAATAAGTATCGGGTTATGCGCCATGGGAATTCATTCTGTTGGTTTAGTTTCGCGAAGTACGTAACATCTTTTATTTGACGTAAATTCCTTTTTTTCATATTTTCGGTAAGGCGCTAAGGTGGTCACGGTGACCTTTTGCTTAAATTTTGAAATACTTTCGTTTCTTAATTGCGTGCTGAAATTGTTGGTAGTTAGCTGGGAATCTTCCAGAATTGAGCCTGTCGGTGCCTAGGTATAATTTTCGTTTATACAAGCACAGCTTATTATTCAGGTTGATTCGTAGGACTGTTTTTGACAATCTTTGTAGCCCTTGAAACCATACTACAGTTTGAGTAGTTATTTACAGCTGATTTGGAGCTGCAAGTTTGAGCGTTCGTTTCGAGAGCGTTTGAACCTTGGGCAAAGATTTTTGGTAGTAGAACAGAACAACCCGTGTATTGACTGTTTCGATGTTGGTCACAGGTTGAATGAATGTAGGCGGAATTTCGATTGTTCGATCTGTGATTTGCGACATCACACTTTGCTGCACCGGGAGGTGTTTCGATCCTCTTGGGAACTTGGAGTGTTGGATGCGACAAGTTCCAGTAGTGTAGCAAAGCTTGGTAGTGATGTGCAAATATTGCCGCCACATATGGGCCGTTTCTCTTAGGATATTTGTCATCGAGGGCAAATATTAAGAGCAAGGGCTCTGAGAGACGGCTGTTCGGAAGCAACTTTTATTTCGAAAAGTTGCAGAAGAAAGTTAGGATTGCCAACAGCAGCAATTAAGGAAGGTATAGGGCCTACTACTGAATGGCGCTTAGGTCGCATTGGTAATTTACGTTTGAATGATAATTATTCCAACGGACTAAATATTTTGAAGAACAACTTAGCTCATAGTGTCATGGTACCCCGAGGAAATCCAGGAGAGGCGAAGATGTCGAGGACGATTAATAGAAGGGTTAATTGAGCCACGACCATATCTGGAGGACGCTGAAGTTAAACCTTCCATTTGCCGGGCAATAGACCTAGTCCGTCTGTCCCTGAGAAGGTTAAATTGGAAAACTGACGCATCGAGGAGGACAACCCGTCCACTAGCCCAGGAAAATAACGGACCTCGTTCGTCCTAATAAACCACCAGTGGACCTAGTTCGTCCCATGGTCGTGAGAGCTGAAGACCTAGTTCGTCGGAAGCTCTAGTTCTGATTTAGTGGAGGGACAATAAGACTCAAGATTCGATACCCAATCTTAGACCATGACACTTATTCCTGAATGATTTTTATTCAATCTGAACTTTTTCTTTCAGACGGGTCAGAGTTGGAATTGTTGCAACCTGTCAAGTTCGATTGTTTTTTGATATATGAAACTAATATTAAAGTTTTTTCTTTTGATTCTTTCTCCTTTCTTTAGTCATTAGAAGGAGGACATCCTTTTTGGTTGCAGTACTGCAAGGGCGCCGGTATGTTTATGTCTGCTACTCCAAACTTCCCATCCTTGGCGACATAAACAGGATTGTTTAAATGATGGCAAATTGACAACAGGGGGCGCTGCAGTATACACTAAAGCTTTTTATATTTTTTGACTTTTGTTTTGTAATATTTTTTTTTATCTTTCGTCTTGTAACATCCGAAGGGATGTAACTATTTTGCTTAATGATTTTGTGCAATAATTTTCTTAACTCTTTTGTTTTTTAAAAAATGTTTAATAATTGTAAAATTAAGTTAAAATTATAAAATTTTGTGATAATTGTTTGGATGCTATATTTATGATGTATGTGATTCGAAATGTGTTAAATTGAAAATATTATAAAAAAAATCTATATAAAATTAAAATAAGGAAATAAAATACATATATACCAAAAAAAATATATAACTGTGTTTGTGTTTATCGACAATTGTAACCTTAAGTGAGTGGATAAAAGAAGGAAGAATTCTAACTAATAGAAACAGGGAAGTGTTGTTTTTTTTTCCCTATATTTTGAAAGAATATTTTCTGATCTTTCATATTTTTATTGCCAGAAAATTGAGATGCAGTTTGGTCACCAGAAGCCGCCATAACCATCAATCCCAACAACATCCAGCCCATCAGGTTATTCCTTTGATCCTTTTTTTATGTGTTCTTCTCCCCCCATACAGTCCACAGAATAAACACTTGGTATAACGAAATTAGAAGATATACGAATAAAATTCGTTATAGCTATAGTTTTTTCGTTATATAAAGGCTTTTGAATCAGTATTTCGCTATATAGAGGCTTTGCAATGGCACTTGCAAACGCATTTAGACTTTGTTGTTTTTGAAACGGGACTAACATTACTCAAAATTTAATTTTTTTTATTCTCACTTCGTTATATAGAGGCTTTTGAAAGAATAATTCGCTATATAGAGGCTTTGCATAGCCGGGACCGATTTAGCTTTATTATTAATTCGTTGTATAAAGGCTTTGGTACGAATTATTCGCTATATAGAGGTTTTATGGCTCAGTATTTCTACGTTATAGCTATAGTGCATTTTTTTAAGAAAAACTTTGCAGTAAAGAGGTTTTTTCATGGGACTCAGAAAATAATTCGTTATATTAAGTTTTTCGTTATAACAAGGTTCGTTATATCGAAGTTTTACTGTATATAATTTTAGTACGTTTCATATTGTGTCAGCTTCAAAACTTTTTCAAACTTTTGTAGCAGAATCATTCTGTATCCGGATTATTTATAAATGATATTTGAAATTGGCTGTTGTTAAATGGATAGTGAATCACAAACCAAAAAATCTGTATTAAATTTAAAAGTTTACGGGCCATTATTACAACTTGCCGTTAAACTTGGATTTAGTTAAAGGTAACTTTAGCTGAAGGGAACTGTAAAGTTACCTTTAACTTATTTTCGTTATGACAATTTACAGATAAAATAAAGTTAACTTTTTCCAAAATTATGGCAGTGCCGGAGCAATGTCGATAACACTGCTCAATTAAACAAGTAGTTTTTAAACGCAGTGACAATGAAAATAATAATAATAATATTGAAAATAAGATATAATAAGGCAAGTTCAAACATAAACTTAACTTTAAAAATTACCGGATTAGAAAGGATGATCCTCCCTTTAGCTTAACGCCCACTTCTACCACATTGTCCACTTATAATACTGAAAACAATTAATCTGCCCGTTAAAATCCTTCCTTTAGTTAACGGCAAGTTATAATAATTGCCCTAAGTCTCAGTAAATTTGCCAAATTTACTTAAACAATAAGCAAACAAAAAATTTAAATTTATTTCGGTGCTTAAAAAAATAAAAATAATTTAAAAAAGTAATAATCTCAGGTCACATTGAAAATGGTCCATTGAAACTCTGTAATATATGTTTTCTTATAAAAAAAAATGATTATAAGTTTTTCAGTATTATCTTAGTTCCGCAGTCGCTATTCGACGAGCATTAAAATGCCCTTTTGAGATTGAGAATTAAAACACAGAAGTTTATTTTGGCTTCTTGATTAATTCTGAATTTTATTTAAATAAAAGCACTGCTTATATACTAAATTAACTCTAAATCAGCATTTTGCTTAATTATCAATAAACAATAAAAGGTATCAATACAAAAAAAAAATAAAATAAGTGTCAGTAAACTTTGAGTTTATGCTGACGATTAATATAAAGCATTAGGTAGTGTGTTGGCGTATTAGACGTAAAGCCCGGGTTCGTATCCCAGGTCAGGCATCAAAACGAAATATGAAAAAAAAATATTTCTTCGGCTACTGCCTGTCAGCAGATTTCTGGCCAAAACTCTGAGAGTAAATAAAATTGCCACGAAGAGTTTCTCAAAAAATCTGTCGTTCGGAGTCGACTTTAAACTGTAGGTCCCGCCACTCATGTATAAAAATTAACGCACACAACATAAGTGGTGTGAGAAGTTAGGTCGAAATCCTGACTAAAGGGTTGTAATGACTAATTATGTATGTATGTATTAATGCACAATATGTGTCAGTGAACTATATGTTTATGCTGACAAAGTATTAATTCATAAAAAAATGTTTATAATATAATGCCCAAATAAAGTGCGGGTAAGAAGTATGCACACACTACACCCTCACCCTTTTAGTTTTGGGTATTATTAAAAATAAAATATATTCATAACACAAAAAAAATATTAAAATTTTTGGGTTAACAGAACTTATAATAGAGTGTTCTTATTACGCAAATTAAAAGAAATATTTTAGCTCTTATGGTTAATAAACTTAGAATAACGGGTTTCTTATTATACCAATTAAATTTAAAGCCTTAATTTAAAGCGATTTAAGCCTTTGTGTTGATTCACACCACACTTTTCCGATTTTTGCAATTTTTTAGTTCATATTTTGACTCGTCTCAATGGAGAAATCTTTTGTGTGGAATTATTTTTCAAAAGGAACGAATTCCGATGCTCAGTGCAACTTATGTCCGAAGATACTGTCATATAAAGGTTCATCCACAAGTGGATTAGTAAAGCATCTTGCAAAGATTCACCATTTAGATCAAAAGTCCAACAACAAAAACATCGATGCTGAAGATTCGCCTCCCACTAAAAGACAAAGGAATGTTGATGAGTATGTTAAAAGTGATGACCTGAATGTAACCTTGGCGAAATTAGCTGCTTTTGATGGAATTTCAATAAGAACTATAACACGAAGTTCATTCATCCGAGAATCATTAGCAAGAAAAGGGTATACAGTTCCCAAATGTGAGACCACAATAATGAAATACATTTTGAATTATTTCGAACAAATAAATAAGGATATGATCGCAAGTATTAATAATATTGTAAAAAACAGTGGTCGGTTTAGTTTAGTTTTGGATGAATGGACCAGCTTGAAAAATAGACGTTATCTAAATATAAATTTATATGGACCAAATAAAAAGCTATTCAACTTCGGAATGATTAACATTGAAGGAAAATGCGGCGCATTGGCATTAATAAAAATGGTCGAAACAAAACTTGATGAATACAATTTAAGCCTAAAAGAACATATTGTTTCTACAATTTCAGATGGGCCAAACGTAATGAAAAAGTTTATTAGTGAAAGTCCAGCATGTGGAATACTTTGTCTCAATCACTGTATCCATTTAGCTATTTTGGACGTTCTTTACCAAAAAAAAACACTAAAGCTGAATGTTCTAGTTCCAGTAATGAAAGCGACACTGACAATTTCGACGAAAGTGAAGAAAATAACTCATATAATTTAATAGAAACATACTCCATTGTTTTAAACAATATGAGAAAAATTATCAAATGTATTAAACGAAGTCCATTAAAAAACGGAACGTTGCAAACGTATGTTAAAGCGAAATATGGTAAAGAATTACAACTCACTTTAGCAATGATGGATTCTTTTCTAAAAATTAAAAATTGTATTAAAAAGACGTTGATAGATTATAATTTAGCTAATATGTGGGATGATAACTTCGACAATTTAGAATCATTGTACAACGTTTTATACCCAATTAAAATATCCATAGATGCTTTAAGTCGTCGTGATGTGAATATTTTAAAAGCAGATGCGATAATAGAGCAGCTTTTTAAAAAATTAATTGCAGAAGATAATCTTATATCAAAAAAATAATTGATGCTCTTACGAAGCGAATTTCGGAACGTAGGAACGTGGAAATCATAACGCTATTAAAATATTTAAAAAATTCCGAGTTATTTAAAAGCATCCAACACGAAAATATAATTTTTAAAAACTCGTCGAAAGCAACTACATTAGCTTTTGGAGAAAATTTGTATAATAGATTAATCCAAAATAATTTAGTACCAAATTCAGAATCAGACTCTGAAATAGAATTTGATGATAAAATGGAACCATTACAAGATAAGCTTAATCGAGCTATCGAATATGTAATGTGTGATGGTAAAAGGCCAAAGTCATCATATAATCAACTCTTAAAAAAAGAATTTTTAATGTTCGAAGTAACTGGCACTAGAACTGAAAATTTAGATAATTTATTTAATGCTTTATTGACAATAAGACCTACTTCCATAGAGAGTGAACGTGTTTTTTCTGTTTCTGGAAATATTGTTAACAAAATTAGAAATCGTTTGTCTGATAAATCTATTAACGCATTGGTGATTTTAAAATATTATTTTATTGAAAATAATAAAAATTAATATGCAAAATTTTTTTAACTATCAATCTCACTCAAGAGTACAAACAAATTTATTTATTAATTTAATTTAAATATTATTTTAAAAATAACATCTATGAATTTCCTGATTTTATTTAATTTATTTTATATTAATTATAATACTTCGGAGTTACCTGATGTTATAATTTACTGTTTATTTTATTTTTATTAAAAAATTCAGTAAAATTAAAAAAAAAATTACGTTGAAATCGTTTATTTCTCGGGAATTCCCGGGTTCCCGGGAATACGATTTTTTTATTCCCGATTCCCGGGAATCAAAAAAGGTCGGGAATTTGGAAACTCTACTTCTAAGACATAATTAAAAGCATTCTTATTTATTCTAAAATAGCTTTCAAACCTTTCAAAGAAATAAATTATACGTTAATACAATCATTAAAGTAATACACTTAAATTGTTTTTTACTTACTGTCCGGTAGGTTTTTCTGTTTCAGAAGCTTGCGTTCAAATATAAGATTTTGTTTTTTCGTCACCACTTGAGTTGAATTTATTTCACAAACATTTCTAATTTTTAATAATTTTTTTTAATAACAATCAAACCACACAGCTGATTAAAATATTTAGAGATGTGTATTTGATTTGTTGACATAAACGATAAATAGTCAAGGTCGTCGTCATTTTCTTATAGAATGATAAATTGCTATCGGCGTTGAAACGAAGTGACATTGTCTCAAAAATGACGGGGACATTAACGTCGACAACTGAAATAAGGGTGATTATATTCTTCTTTCAATTTCTCTACTGGTATATAGTTAAAAAAATTTCATCGTTATCATTAGCACGTACTTTTTAGCCTTCAATTTCTTTATTTTCAATAAAAGTTTCTCCATAAATGTTTCTGAAAACATAGGATTTTCGCTTCTACTGCATATCACGCGTGTAATTTCATTATAATATTTATTCTGCAGATTATTATTACTTCCAATTTCATCTTTTTTATTTTTTATATTTTTATTAAACATGCTAGGAGCTATTGTTCTTCTTTCCCTTTCATCAATACAGAACGAAATCATTTCTTTCAATATTTTTGAATTAAGTTCAATACGAGACAGCGCATCTGCGTTAGTGTTATTCGCTCCCCTTCTATATATGTACATATATAATGTCAATGTCATAGTCCGAAAACTCTAGTCGGATCCTGGTCATTTTTGAGGATGGATTCTTATGGGAAAATAGAATGATGAGGGGTATATTGTCGTTTATCACAGTGAATTTTCTTCCATATGGATATGGTCTAAAGAATTGAATGCCCCAATAAATTCCCAATAATTCTTTCTCAATAACCGACTTATTCCTTTCGTGTTTATTTAAAGATTTGCTTGCATATGATATAGGCAAATCGTTACCAATCTTGCCTTGCGAAAGCACTGCTCCCAAAGCTACGTTCGAGGCGTCTGTAGTCAACACAAATGGTTTCTCAAAATCAGGGTATTGTAATATAGTTGGGTTATTCAGTCTGTCTCTTAATGTGTCCAATCCTCTTTGGCAATCTCTTGTCCATTCGAATTTGACCTTCTTTTTCAATAAATTATTTAGACAATTTGCTGTTTTTGCAAAATCCGGAATGAATCTTCTGTAGTAATTACAGAAGGCTATGAATCTTCTAACTTCATCCGAATTTTTAGGAACAGGATACTGTTCAATAACTTCATATTTTGTTGGATCGGTTTTAACACCGTCTTTTGAAATAAGATGTCTTAAATCAAGTAAATCTGATTAATTTTTATAAACCTCGACCGCCATATTGGATCCGCCATTTTGAATTTTTTAAATCTGAAAGAAGACCCCAAAAACCCCTGAGTAAAAATTTTCAAGTAAATCTGATTAATTTTTAAGGACCTCCGTAATGTGTTTCTTTTTCTTTTGCACCCCTTGACATAAACCCACCCCCTACTTTAAGGGTGCATGCAAACAATTTGGCTTTGGGCTTTTTTTAAAGAGCAAAGATCAATTTCTGACAAAAGCTATGGTTCTAGCACGTCAGTGTTTAGCTCTACAATTCTTCAAAAATAGCCAAAAACGCTATTTTTAGGGGTTTCAGCCCCCTTTTTCTCGAAAACGTGACGTGATGGAAAGTTTTTGAAACCAGATTCGTGATCAGCGGGCAAAATGCCTTCGGAAACACCTGGAGCCATCTTATTTGCAAAACCCATGCAGGGCTGTGTTATCAATAAACAATAAAAAGTATCAATACAAAAAAATAAATAAAATAAGTGTCAGTAAACTTTGAGTTTATGCTGACGATTAATAATAAAGAAGGGGTGCCCAAAAGTTCCTTATGGAAGTGCAAACACCAATACATTTAAAGGAAAACAAATTTTTATTTAATATTTTTTGTTGTGAAAACTAATACATACAAAGAAAAAACAAAACACACTTTTTTAAATGATGTACGAAAAACAAAAACAAAATCTACATTGATGCTCGCTGTTGTCAATGTTTACCAGCAAAGTATACGAAAGAGTTGTTGCTTTGTATACTCTTCATTGTATAAATTAACTTTTTTATAATTTGTTTTTTATAAAAAAAAAAACATTTATTTAATTTCTTTTCACTTAAACTAAAACGTTTTACACTTGCTAATGAATTACAACTGTTGTTACTTGATAATAAATTGTAACTGAACTTAAAAATAAAAATTATAATTTATGTTAACTAAAATCAAAAATAAAATATGCTTATGAAGCAGTTTATACCATATGCAATTTTTGGGTTAAAGTTCTGTCTGGAATTATGTCAGCAATTTTAATAATCAGCAAGAAGTTCAATAAAATGAAACAAGGCCACTAAATTAAGCAAGAAGTGCATTTAAATGTTTTTTGCCTTAACACCTCCCCGCTTAAAACCGATCGCCCTCGTTCGGTCAGAAATAAGGAATTTGGGTGACCCTTGTGATTCCATTGGTTTCCTTTAATTTAGGTTCCGATAATTCAGGCATGGATACATGAACTTGTGGGTGGTCGTCGATGACTGATGATACGATAAACGATTTCCTCTTTTTCTTAAATTTTTTTTTTTTTTTTTTTGGTGAAACCAGCGCTCAGGGGATGGCCCCTACTCATGCAGCGCATTGTTTTTGGGAAAATGGGTTATAGGAAGGTGGAAGAGAGGGAGTAGTGTTTGTGGACATCTCAAGATGCGAACGGCAAGGAAACGAGTTGCTGCTAGGTGACTATAAAATGGCCAGTGCTATACCTTCGCCATTAGACAGTCTACAGCAATCGTCCCTAAGAAGCCCGCACCCTTCAGTCCTAGCTTCTCACTCTACTCATGTTGTGCGTGTTAATTTTATACATGAGTGGCGGGACCTACAGTTTAAAGTCGACTCCGAACGACAAATTTTATTGAGAAGCTTTTAGCTGATTTGACAGCAAGAATGGTTGTTGGCAATAATACTATTATGAATAGTCCTAGATTTATTCCCAAATTCAATTTGTGTTTATAATTGATGGTATCTATGGCTTCTGTATTGTTGAGCTGCATTTCTTTTACCATTTCTAATGACAGTTCTTCTTCTATGTTTAACCTGGAATTCCTGGGTTGCAGAATAGCGAGTAATGGCTTTATAGCTGTTGTCTCAAAAGCATTATAGACTTGATCTGATATCGAGATAGATTCATTTTGGAATTGCACCAGAAATGTACCGGTTAGATTTTGTGGTTCTCCGTTAACAAATATTGTTCATTAAATTTATTTAAAACAATTGTTCCAGGTGAAATTTCATCTACTGTTGGTGTATTCCGCATTTTGCTGACTTGCTTCTAATTAAATTTGCTATACAAGTGTCATTGTCCAAGTTTGCTAAATTTTCCCTATTGCATATAGTAATATTATTATAACTTTTACATGTATTTTTTACTCCAAATATTACATTATCGCATGTTAAAATTTTATCATAAATAATTTTAGGTATATATCTCTCATATTTAATGGGTTTTATTAAGAGTTCATTACAAGAATTAACATTTGTCATTGGTATACTAATAATATAAACTATAGAATCATTGTTAGATGCAATTTTTACTTCTGCAAATTCAAATGCCTGTTCTAGGTTTATAAAGTGTATTGCATCCTTATTTATTATATTTTTAACTATATCTATTTCTGTAGAGGATAGTATAAATGAGTTTATTACTCCAATTTTTGCCCAGTGAATGGCATACTGAATATTAACAATTTCTTCTGTTATTATATCTAATTTATATTTTAGTGCTGTTATCTCATGTTCTCTTGAGGAGTTATTGTTATTATTTTTCATGATTTTTAGTATCTCATTTGTTACTCTAGTTACTTCTTTAATCTTTTCGATTGATAGTCTATTTATAACAACTTGTCTATTATTATTTCTCAACATTTTATTTGTCTTTTTCTCCAAAATTTCAAAGTCGTCGTGGTCTGGGCTTCCAGCGAGCCATTTCCAGGCTGTACCCAAAAAATTTAAAGACCTCTTGGTTCTAGTTTTTAGTCTGTATAAGTAGTCCTGTAACTCTGTTAATTGATGGTTCAAAAAGGAATAAAGAAAATGTGATTTATCGACATTTTGTATTAATGTTTCCTGCAATGTGTCACTTAATTCTTGATATTCATTAATGTCAATGATATGAATAAGTTTAAAAGTCCCAGTTTGTAATTTTGCTAGTCCTGTTGTCATAGTCATAACTTGCGAGTTCGTATAGTCCATTATTTTGATGTCAGCCGAAACGACGGTGAAAAGTAATCTGAAATTGGAATTGTTTAGTTTCTTATATTATTCTTGTTTAGAAATCTTTAGATTTAAGTTTCACTTAGAAATAAAATTATTTTTTTTTGTTGTTTTTTGTGTAAAGTCAAAAATTTAGTGTTTACATTAATTTAGTTTGCATTTTTATTTTTTTTTTTGTTCATTTTGAAATTTAACGCCCGTTTATTAACTTTTTTGCATTTATGAAAATAATGTATTACTTGCACTTTAATAATTGTCTTTTTTTTTTATTTTGCACAATTGCTTTAATTTTGTTTGTTTTAATTTTGTGGTCATGGCCAAACGGCTAATGAACTTTAAATTTGCTTAATAAGTAGTTCAAATAACTATAATTTAATTACATAAGAAATATATTGGAAGTAAGTAGTCATCAATAATTTTGTATTTAAATGAAGAAAATTATAATAAAGTTCCCTTTTTTCTTTTGCATTTTAAAAACTAAAGAGCCAGAATTTTTATTTTGCGGGAACAACTCAGTTTAAGTGCTGTTTGTTGTTCAGTAAAAAACACATTGTCAATCCAGTTTATGTGCTGTGATTGGATCCTTTAAAAATATATATCGAAACATTTAATCCAGTTCAAGTGCTGGTATTAAATATAGAGCTAATTGACAAACGAGTCAATTAACATTTTGGTGACCCCGACGTGATCTAACACAGGATCACGAACATTGCAACCTTATTCAAAGAGTCAAACTAGTTTAAAGAAGTAATCTAATTCAAAAGTCATAACCATGGCATCATTTGAAGAATTGGTGGAAATACAAAGAGGTGTCGGAGATAGGATTGAAACCATCGTTCGCAACTTTAAAAAGGACCCATCATCAAGAAAGTCTACAGTCAGCTATTTCCAGGAACGTCTAAAAAAATTAGATGACGAGTGGACAGCTTTTGAGACTAATAACAACGAAATTCGTATACTGAAGAATCTCCCTTTAGAGCATGATTATTTCGTCAAAGGATATTATGAAGCTATCAGAGACATTGTTGAACAATACAAGAGCGTATTTGAGAAGGCCATGTTGAAAATTGTTCAAACCTCCGACCAGACAAAAGGGGATCAATCTCATACATCAGGTGCAAAAGCAGCACCAACAGAAGCTATTGATATCACAAAATTAGTCCGCAGGCAAGGGGCGATGATAGCGTCTCTTGAGCGTTTGTTACACGAGAACCTTACAGCGGACGATGTTCCAACGGCAACAACATTGTGGCGACAGATTGAGGACATTCATTTGGAAATTTGCGAGAGGTGTGAAGAGCCGACAGACCAAGGTTACAATTTGGACCGATTTATTAGTCTTGAGACTAATCTAAGGTCCATAGTGAAAAGATTCCACGGAAAACCACTAGCACAACATCCACCTGAAGGTGTTAAATATCCAACAGACACTATTCCACTGCCAAAGGTTACAATGCCCAAATTTGATGGTAACTATCTAAAGTGGCAGGAATTTCATGATCTGTTTGTATCACTGGTCATCAATCAGCCAATGACGAAGGTCCAAAAAATTTGGTATCTGAAGA
Organism: Sarcophaga caerulescens; assembly: GCA_927399465.1. NCBI lineage: Eukaryota > Metazoa > Arthropoda > Insecta > Diptera > Sarcophagidae > Sarcophaga > Sarcophaga caerulescens. The sequence goes on along the minus strand of OV656872.1, from coordinate 82,194,357 downwards.
CACACTTGATTGGAGAGGCAGCCAACTTGATTAAACATTTTGCTGCAACCGAGGAAAACTTTGATGCCGCGTGGGCAATCGTAGTCGACCGTTACAACAACAAGCGGTTATTAGTAAGCAGATTAATTCAGGAATTGGTTGATACCCCTAACAATAAAACCGGTGATAATTTTAAAAGCCTGCACGATAAAACTCAAGAGTGTCTGTTAGCACTACAGAATCTTAAAATAGATACATCATCGTGGGACCCTATTTTACTTCATCTACTACTCAAGGGAATTGATCAATCCACACGGTTACGCTTCGAACAATCTCTGGCTCAACCAAAAGAAGTTCCAACGATTAAAGAATTTCTTGAATTTTTAGAAAGAAACTTTCAATCGCTGGAGGCAATAGGAACCAAGGAGAAACGGTTAGGCACTAAGGTGTATACATCCATGGTAGCGGAGGACCAAGCCTGTGCAATGTGCAAAAATGGAAGACATCCGTTGTTTGCCTGTAAAAAGTTTTTGCAGTCATCACCGCTAGCACGGCTAGAATTCGTTCGAAGGCAAAGGTTATGCTTTAATTGCTTAAAACCTGGTCATAACTTAAAAAATTGCATTTCTAGAAGCTGTATGAAATGTAACAAGAAACACAATACGCTTCTTCATCTAGAACAGCCAAGCCAAAATAAAAAAAACTCATCAATGATGAACACGGTATCTAATCACACAACAGAAGGAAGCCATTTACCAACAACACTAGATAGTCAAAAGGCCGCATCTTTAACCGCAGCAAAACATTCCACCTTAAGCAGCTACATCCTTCTCAGCACAGCAATGGTTATCGTAAAGGCAAATGGAAAAGAAGTATCGTGCAGAGCACTTCTGGATTCGGGTTCACAACTCAATTTCGTAAGCGAGAGATTAGTCAAACGCTTGGGCATTTCACCTAAGCCAGCTACAATTTGCATTAGTGGAATTGGATCGAGCAACGCCAAGGTTCGTCATAGAATTAATGTCACTTTGCAGTCTCAAATTAACAATTTTACAACACGACTCGAAGCAGCTGTTCTTCCTCACATAGTGACGTCGCAGCCATCACAAGGAATTAACATTGAAAATTGGCCAATTCCAAAAAATATCAAATTAGCAGACCCACATTTCAACCGTCCTGACAAAATAGATGTCCTATTAGGTGCTGAATTTTATCATCAACTATTAGCAATCGGGCAAATAAAATTAGCCAATGATTTGCCAACATTACAAAATACAGTATTGGGATGGGTTATCGCAGGCAAGATAGGTAAAACACACTTATCATTAGCAACTTGTGGGATGTGCACTGAAAATGACTTCAACCTTGAAGAAGCCATTTCCCAATTGTGGGAATTGGAAAAAATCACAACAGATAGCAAAGCACTATCAGTGTCAGAAAAATTATGTGAAAATCATTTTGCAAGTAATTACACAATCGATCAAAATGGAAGATTTGTTGTTCGATTCCCATTTTGCAATAACCCCGAAGAGTTAGGCGAATCACATGGAATAGCGTATAATCGATTCCTTGCACTAGAGCGCCGATTAGCAAGCACACCCGAAATTAAAATGCAATACATAAGTTTCATGCAAGAATACGAGACATTGGGTCATATGACCAGGATAGACATCAATTCATTACGTAAACCAAATTATTTTATACCTCATCATTGCATTCTAAAGCCTGAAAGTTTGACAACAAAATTAAGAGTAGTATTTGATGCATCCGCTAAGAGTTCTTCTGGTTTGTCATTGAATGACGTAATGTACACGGGACCAACTGTTCAAAGTGAACTCTTTTCTATAATACTACGTTTTCGATTGCCACGTTTTGTTTTTACCACGGATATTGAAAAAATGTATCGGCAAATACTCATGCATCCTGAAGATAGAAGACTGCAAATCATTATCTGGAGGGAAAATCCCATTGAAGCAATAAGGTATTACCAATTAAACACAGTAACTTATGGAACTCGAGCTGCACCGTACTTAGCAACAAAATGTTTGGAAAAAGTTGCAAAAGAAAATATGGCGAGGTATCCTCTGGGAGCACACTTTCTGCTCAATAATTTCTATGTCGATGATGGACTTGGTGGAGCAGATAGTTTGAAGACAGCGCTCGCAATTCAACAAGAACTAAGACACATATTGATACAGCATGGTTTTATTCTACAAAAGTGGTGTGCAAATCATCCTCAACTAATTCAAAATGTTTCAACAAAGGAAGAGGTCAATATTGATTTCAGCGAAAGTAGCCAAACAGTAAAGACCTTAGGTTTAACATGGATCCCAAAAATTGATAAATTTTGTGTGAAGGTATGCTTGGGCGATACCAAACGTGTAACTAAGCGAACAGTAAGCTCCGATTTGGCTAGGTTATTCGACCCACTGGGAATAGTAGCACCAGTCGTTGTTACTGCAAAAATATTTATACAGGAGCTGTGGAAATTAAAACTCACATGGGATGAAGCTCTTCCAGCAGAACTCCATACAAAATGGAAAACATTCCGAGATGAATTAAAACACATAGATAACATGAAATTTTCAAGGCATGTCTTAAATGGACATATCATAACAAGAATACAAATTCATACATTTGTGGACGCCTCTGAGAAAGCATATGGTGCCGCAGTTTACATAAGATCAGTTCAGAAAAATGGTCAAATTATAGTACGCCTACTATGTTCAAAATCAAGAGTAGCCCCCTTAAAAAAACAAAGCCTCCCTCGTCTTGAACTCTGCGCGGCAGTTTTAGGTGCCCAGCTAACAGCCAAAGTAAAAGGGGACTTGAAATTTGAGGATGTATCTACTTTCTTATGGACGGATTCACAAATTGTTTTGGCTTGGATCAACTCGCAGTCATCATCATATCAAACATTTGTGGCCAATCGAATAGCAGCAATACAGGAGTTGTCTTTAGCTGAACAATGGCGTCATGTGAGCTCGAAGGACAATCCAGCGGACATCATATCCCGAGGGCTTTCACCAAAAAGTTTACCATCATGCAACTTGTGGTTCTATGGACCCACTTTCTTACATGGCCAAGAAACTGTTTGGCCACAAAAGCACTCAAAGACTTTAGAGATATTTGACAATAATCTGGAGCGAAAGAAAGTAGCAGCCATTGCAACATCCGAAGATCCAATAATAAATATAGTCTACAATATAAATCACAAGGGATCATTTCGAAAGTTGCAACGAATTGTGGCCTACATATTACGATTTATCAATAGCACAAGGAAGTTAAAAACATTTTCGGATATTACCTTAACAGTAAAGGAACTAGAACAAGCACTCGTAATCATTGTACGGGCAATGCAGTCTGAGTTTATAGATGACCTAAAGCAATTAAACAAGAAAAATGAAGTAAGTAAAGGAAGTCCGCTCAGTAATCTCTCACCATTTTTGGATTCAAATGGTATCATCAGAGTAGGAGGTCGATTAAACTCATCGTTACTTTCATATGACGCTAAACATCCAATGCTACTTCCTTACAATGATCCAATTGCAAAGTTGCTTATGCAAATGGTGCATGAACAAAATAAGCACTGTGGATCTCAAGCACTTTTGTCACATATAAGACAAAGATATTGGCCAGTCAAGGGAAAATCTGCAGCTCGATCAGTTGTACAACATTGTGTACGATGCACTAAGGCCAAACCCAAGCTACTTAATCAGATCATGGGCAATTTACCAGCTGCACGTGTTACACCAGCTCGGCCATTCATTAATGCTGGAGTGGACTTTTGCGGACCATTTTGGGTTCACTACAAGGTGAGAGGAAAGAAGCCTCAAAAGGCCTACATTGCAGTCTTCTGCTGCTTTGCCACAAAGGCAGTACATTTGGAATTGGTCAGTGATTTGACTACTGAATCCTTCTTAGGATCATTAAAAAGATTTATAAGTAGACGCGGTCATTGTCAAAATCTGTATTGTGACAATGCTACCAACTTTGCAGGGGCAAAAAATCAACTAACAGAATTATCGGAAACTATCCATTCAGACTCAGCCCTAGACATAATCCATAAAGAATGCACATCCAGAGGGATAACATTCCATTTCATACCACCGAGAGCGCCACATTTCGGTGGTCTATGGGAAGCTGCAGTAAAATCAGCTAAGCATCTTCTCATCAGAAGTGTGTCAACAGCGTCATTAACGTATGAAGAACTTGAAACCGTTGTTATTGAAATTGAAGGGATTCTCAATTCACGGCCAATAAGCCCAATGTCAGAAAACCCAAATGATTTAGCCGCATTAACCCCAGGACATTTTCTTATTGGAGAACCACTTACAGCTCAAGTTGACATATATTCTACACCGAATAAAACAAACTTGCTGACTAGATGGAAACTAGTAACGCATATAAAAAATGAGTTTTGGAAGCGATGGTCACGGGAATATCTAAATGAACTACAATATCGTCACAAATGGAAAACTGAAGCAATCAATATTAAACCCGGAGATATGGTCGTCGTTAAAGAAGATAACACAGCTCCTTTACAGTGGCCTTTGGGAAGAATTGAAAAAATATATCATGGTGATGACGGTTTTGTTAGAGTAGTTGACGTTAAAACAGCAAAGGGCATTTATAGAAGGCCAATTACTCGACTGGCACCTTTACCGATAAGTACTGAACACTCCGACGAAACATTGGAGCAATGTCAACCAACTAATTCCAACACCAATCGGAATAATGATGGATCTGAAATTCCTATGAAAAGAATGCGCACTTCTATCAACATTCTTACGGTAGTTATGTGTATCATGCTTTTACCAGTTGTTCTTGCAACAAGCGTTCGCAATAAACAATTTCGAGCACAACTGGGTATTTACTACGAAGGAATCGGCACAGCATTTATCGCACCTACAGAATGGCAACTTTTAATTTATTATGATTTAGAAGGATTTTGGTCGGAATTAGAATTATTTTCAAATGGAACCAAGGCGCTTGATCATCTATGTCAAGAAATGCAGCAAAAGGCAACATGCGCAAATCTAGTAAATTACTTTAAACATACTGAGTCTCGGTTAATAATGGACAGCACATTACTATCTGGGAAAAGACAAAAAAGAGCAGCAATGGATATTGTGGGGAATATTGCCCATTCACTATTTGGAGTACTAGACTCAGAATATGCTGACAATATGGCGCATACAATAACACAAGTTAAACAAAATGAAGCCCACCTGCTCAAACTCTTGAAGAATCAAACGTCAATTATTGATTCCACAATCAACATTATTAAGTTGGATCAAAAAACAGCTAAGAAAAAGTTTGAACAAATTGATTTCCAAATATCACAGATTTATAACCGCATACGTAACAGTAGTGAAGAAGAAAGAACCTCTCATATTTTCTTGTCGTTGTGTGTTCAATTAACTATAATGGCAGCAAACTTAGACCAAACTCAATCTTTACTTCTAGATATTTTAACAAACACTCATCATGGCATAATAAGTCCATTATTACTCACCCCAATCCAACTACAACATGAAGTAGATAACATATTATTTCACCTGCCTGAGTCACTTCAATTACCTGTAAACCGAGAAGACGCATTACAACTATACAAACTCATGAAAGTAACAGGAGGACTTACAAATACCACAGCAACCTTCAGTGTAACTTTACCATTAATTGAAAAAGGCCAGTACGATTTATTTAATCTCATTCCAATTCCAAGGTGGATTAACAACACGTTTGTATCAATGGAAGTATGCTCTTCTTTACTGGCAATCAATACAGTGCAAAAAAGATATTTCCTTATAGATAATTACGGACTCGGCTCGTGCACAGCCATGAAAGAAGAATTGTATATATGCTTAAATAGCCAAATTCAATACGAACTGAAAGCTGGGGCATGTGCCTGCGAAATAAATTTGTTTCTCAACAAAACGCATTCAGACTGTAATGTGCAAAGATTGACGACAAAGTCTGCTTGGATCTCCCTGCGGCATTCAAACCAATGGATATACGCACTGCCATCTCCTTCTCCTGCAACAGCAGTTTGTAAAAAAGACATCACCCAATTAATCTTAGATGGATCCGGCTTACTAAGTTTAGGACCAGAATGCGTGTTGCAACACAACTCTACAATCATACAAGCGCATCAGAAAATATCAACCTCGATAAAAACGTCTTACTCTAAACTTTGGAATACTACTGAAGAAATTCACAGAAGAACCGTTGAACCCTTGCTAATTGAAATACACAAAGACGAGTATGTTTCACAAATACAAAACTTGACTGCATTACAAAACTCACTAAATGAGCAAGGGATACTTCAGCTTCCAAACCAGATTGATGCACAGAACTACCACCATATAACCGTCGGCTACTCAACATTAATTATTACTGTCGGCATAGTGGTGTATCTTGTCACTAAACGAAAATTCAAATTCACACCAACTCCAGCACCTCGCAATTTACAAACATCTTCAGATTTCACAGTACATGTATAAAAAAAAAAACCCTGTCACTCAACTAAAAGAAGAATTAAAATCGCCAGCCCAGCATATTCAGCATACCATGGACCATCATAATATTTGAGCTGCACTCAACGGGGGGAGCATGTTTAGAAATCTTTAGATTTAAGTTTCACTTAGAAATAAAATTATTTTTTTTTGTTGTTTTTTGTGTAAAGTCAAAAATTTAGTGTTTACATTAATTTAGTTTGCATTTTTATTTTTTTTTTTGTTCATTTTGAAATTTAACGCCCGTTTATTAACTTTTTTGCATTTATGAAAATAATGTATTACTTGCACTTTAATAATTGTCTTTTTTTTTTATTTTGCACAATTGCTTTAATTTTGTTTGTTTTAATTTTGTGGTCATGGCCAAACGGCTAATGAACTTTAAATTTGCTTAATAAGTAGTTCAAATAACTATAATTTAATTACATAAGAAATATATTGGAAGTAAGTAGTCATCAATAATTTTGTATTTAAATGAAGAAAATTATAATAAAGTTCCCTTTTTTCTTTTGCATTTTAAAAACTAAAGAGCCAGAATTTTTATTTTGCGGGAACAACTCAGTTTAAGTGCTGTTTGTTGTTCAGTAAAAAACACATTGTCAATCCAGTTTATGTGCTGTGATTGGATCCTTTAAAAATATATATCGAAACATTTAATCCAGTTCAAGTGCTGGTATTAAATATAGAGCTAATTGACAAACGAGTCAATTAACAATTCTTATGGATTGTTTTTCCTGATTCTGTAATTACTGTAGTATTTTTATTTTCCTTAACTATTTCCTTTCTGTAATTCTTACTAATCTTCTATTTTTCTATTTTCCTAATCTTCTATTTTCCTTAACGTCGATAATTTGTCCTGGTTCGTATGTCTTAGGTACGGTCCTCTTCCTATTGTGAAAATCAATGTCCTCTAGCTGTTTTTCCTGAAGTATCTTAATAATTTCTAACTTAAATTTTTCTATTTCCTGAGGATTAGTACTCGCTCTTCCTAAGAAAAATGATTCTATTGGTTTCTTTTTTGTAGTCGAATGTATCGAGTTATTATATTCATAGATTGCCTTATGCAATAGTTCTGAAAATGTGTTTTGAGAGTTTTCGGCCTTCAAACGGCGAATAACTTCCGCCAGCGTCGAATGAAACCTTTCTATCTGTCCGTCAGTGCCACTGCTATACGGTGGAATTTTAAAAACTTTTATATTATACTGGTCTTCTAACATGAAGACTATAGATGTAGAATTAAACGACTTCTCGTTATCCATAACGATTGTTTCTGGCATGTCGAAGGAAAGTAAGAGCTTGCTTTAGAGGTTCCTTAACGTCTTCGACAGATCGAGACTTCAATATTCTTGCTTGCGCAAATTTGGAAAACTAATCTTTTGCGGTTAAAATTGCTTTTTTTCTGTCATAAACAACGGGAAACAACGGTATTGGCGTTTCCTGAAGCGTGATTCTGTTAGGGTGTCTATCGTACTTATTCTCACTACATACTTTGCAGAGGCTAGTGATTTTTTTATATCTGAGAATGCATATGAGGAAAATAGAATTTTGTTAGTAATTGTGTTTTGTTTTCCTTGCTATTTCTATGCGCTCTACTGTGCTCATTAATAATTTCCGTTTCCTGTTCCTCTTCACCTTTCAAATCTATTACCATGGTTTGAGTATACTTTGCTCTGTATTGTGTAAAACTATCTTTATAGATCTCCTGCAATTTTCCTAAAATCTCATCAGATGTTTTTATACAATTTGTCACGGAAGGATTTAAGTATTTCCTTAAAAGTTGAGTAAGGACTTCATCTGTAATATTGGGTTCATTTATGGTATGTCTATGATAGGTCGGGAATACAATTTCAAAAACATGTGTTGGTTGTTCCTCCCCGTTGGATGTTATTATTATTTGATTCTTAAAAGCGTTCATCGGTGCGTCTGTGAATTGTATGAGATGTTGAGATGAGCTCCCGTCGCTATGTTGAGTTGTAGTCAAGGTATTTATTTGAGGATTTTTCTGAGAAGGTCTTGACAAAGCGTCAGCGACAACATGGATACTACCTGGTTTGTATTGTAGTTCGTAATTAAAATCTTCGAGAAATGCCTTCCATCGTTTAAGCTTGAAATTGGAGTTTTTATTATTCAAAGCGTAGGTTAAAGGGAGATGGTCCTTAAAAATCTACAGTTTTACAGAACCATAGAGGTAATTTCTAAGCGACTTTAATGCCCATACAATGGCGAGTAACTCCTTTTCGTTCGTCGCGTAATGCTCCTCTGCTTTACTAAGAGTTCTTGACAGAAATACAATAGGTCTATTGTCTTGAGATAGCACTGCACCTAGTGCGTAGTTCGAAGCGTCTGTTGTGAGGGTAAATTCTTTATCAAAATCAGGGTATGACAACATCACGTCGTCAGAAGTCAATGTGGTTTTAAGTTTTATAAATGCATCTATTGCTTCCTGATTCAAATCAATTTTAACCTTTTTTGAAATATATTTTGACGAACGTCCTGCCTCCCCTCTTAAAAGCATTATCAGGGGCTTCGCAATTTTGGCATAGTCCCTGATAAAGCGCCTATAGTAATTGGACAATCCCAAAAACGATCTTAGGTCTTTTAAAGTTTTTGGCATTGGGAAATTAAGAATCGCTTCGACCTTTTTGGGATTGGTTTTTATGCCTTTATCGGAAATGATAAATCCCAAAAATTCAACCTCTTTTTTCAAGAACGCGCACTTATCTAACTGAACTTTTATATTTGAAAGTCTAAGAGTTTTAAAAATGGTATCTAGGTTTTTGAAGTATTCTTCTTGGAGAATATAATAATATCGTCCATATAGACGAAACAAATTTTTCCTATCCATTTTCTGAGTATGTCGTCTAACGTCCGCTGAACTATGGAAGGCGCATTCCTCAATCCGAACGGTAATCTGGTAAACTCATATTTACCATTATTGACCGAGAATGCCGTCTTTTGTCTGCCAGCTTCTCTAAGCGTTATTTGATGGAACCCGCTTTTTAAATCCAATACTGAGAAAAATTTGTTTTGTCCCAGTTGTGGGAGAACATCATTGATCTCTGGGATTGGATATCTGTCCGGTAAAGTTTGTTCATTTAACTTTCTATAGTCAATTACTATTCTGTACTTTTTCTTGCCGGATGCATCAGCTTTTTTAGGAACAACCCAAATGGGTGAATTATATGGCGACCGCGAAGGTCAAATGATACCTTGCTTCAAAAGGTCTTGTATTTGGTTTTCGACTTCGTCTTTTAATTGTACAGGATAGGGATAATATCTGGAGTAAATGGGATCGTCAGTTTTAGTCTGGATTTCTGCAACTACAGCTGTGGTGTAAGTAAGGTTCTCGTCTGGTTTACTAAATAAGGTCTTGTGTCGTTCGACAGTTTCTTTCAACCTGTTTTTTTGTTCTACTGTCATGTGGTCAGTCCTGATACTAATATTATTAACCGATTGTGAGATTTTCTGCTTTATTTTGACTTTAAGTTTTTTATTGACAAGCATATAATCATCTGCCAGGTAAATAATTGCTGATAGTTCTTTTAAACTATCGTTTCCTAAGATGCCATGGAAGGATCTTAAAGATGGTAATAGAAAAAATTTGATTTTATCGGCGTGTTTGCCGAAAAGATTTACGAAAGTGTGGTTGGTAATTTCATTTTTTCCACCTACTGAGCTTGCATAGAAATTATTCTGGTTACGTAAGGGATTTCTCACAAGGCTAGGCTGGATGTAATTTTTTTTGAACCTGTGTCAATGAGAAAGTTTAGTATCTGTCCGGTATTCGTCCTGCACACAAAATAGGGTAGGCACGAATTCGTTAGTCTAAAAAATGCATGTCTACGAATTCTTGCGTTTCAAATTGATCATCGTTTTCTTGTCTGTCCGTTTGGTTTTCGAGGTACTCATCAAGTGATGGTAATTTTTCCTCGCCCTCGTAGTTTGACATTTGTTCCTCATAATTACTTTGTTCTGTTTGCAAATGGAAATTCCTTTGCATTTTTGGTGGTCCTCGGAATTGTTCCGATTGGACGGGTGGTATTTTACCAAAAAATTGATTATTTTGGCTTGGCCTATTCATGTAGTTCACAGCCTTTGTTTTTGATGAAGAGTCTACGTCCATAGGTTCAGCACGTGGTTGTGGTTTTGGTGCGCTTGGCCTAGGTGGCATGAAGTTTGGGTTTGAATATGCTTGTGCCATTGACATTTGATTAGGGTATTGGTTTAAATTGATAAAAATCATGAGAAGTTTGTGGCATGTGAGCCAATCCTAATATATATTATAAATCTTTCTGTAAGTCTGTTTTTTTGTTTGTTTGTATGTTTGTTGGTTTGTTTGTTAGTCTATCACGTCTAAACGCCTGGACCGATTTTCTTGAAATTTGGGATATAGATCGAGCTTTTGTCGGTGCAGGTTATAGGCTATAAATCTTTTCAAATTTTTGACCAAAAGGGGACAAAAAATGGGTCAAAGGGGGAAAAAATGGGCAAAAATTAGTACTTTTATGCATAAATGCTTTATTTTATCTGTTTTATAGGTAATTTTTTACGATTTAGCTTGGTAAGTTTCCCAAATAGCTATTGGAGGTGTTCCGTTTCTAAAGTTGAACCAAAAGGGGTCCAAAAAGGGGGAAAGGGGCCAAAAACGGGCAAAGTGAGTGCATAGCCAATCACGCCTGAACGCCTGGACCGATTTTCTTGAAATTTGGGATATAGATCGAGCTTTTGTCGGTGCAGGTTATCTGCCGGGGAAGGTTTCTAAGTTGGTATGACCAATTTCGGACAGGTGGCGCCACTGAAAATTACTAAAAATGATTTAAATCGTAAACTATGCATTTGATCATGTTATGATATTTAGCAATGTTGTTGTGCATGAGCCGGCGAAGGTTTCTAAGTTGGTATGACCAATATCCGACAGGTGGCGCCACTGAAAATTACTAAAAATGAATTAAATCGTAAACTATGCATTTGATCATGTTATGATTTTTAGCAAAGTTGTTGCGCATGAGCCGACGAAGGTTTCTAAGTTGGTATGACCAATATCCAACAGGTGGCGCCACTGAAAATTACAAAATATGAATTAAATCGTAAACTGTGTATTTTATCATGATATGATCTTTAGCAAAGTTGTTGCGGATGAGTCGACGGAATTTCTAAGTTGGTGCGATTAATTTCCGATAGATGGCGCCACTGAAAATTATTCAAAATGAATGACAAGTAATTGGTCGACCTACACCTCAAGCACGGAAGAAAAGAGCATTACGAGCCTCAGAATCACACTAGCAACGAGCATTGAGACTGGAAAATCTTCGAGTACATGCCGCTGAGACCCGTTCGAGAGAAGTGAGATTAGAAAATGAACGAATGCGTATTACTCAGGCCCGTTCGTCTGAATCATCTGGACAACGGGAAACAAATTCAATAAAATGATTCAAAATTAATTGGATATTTGTGTAATGTCTTTCCTTCAAATTTATTTTAGTTGGTGGAGCAGCAACGCGCGCATGGTACAGCTAGTTGTGTATAAAAATTATTCTGATGTTTGTTCTGGTATTGCATTCTATTTGATGGTAGAGATATTGTTTTGTTGGTATTAGTCTTTAGAGAGCTCACAAATTGTGACCTCACGAATTGATTTTCCATTTTAAGGCACAAATGGAGTTCCTGAGGGAAATCTTTTGGTTCTTTCATACCAAGATGCATTGACATATTGCCTCTTAGACCTCTAATGAAGACATCTAAGGCCTTATCTCTATAAGTCTGTGCCAGAAGATCGAGCGCTTCTTTACCAATATCCATGCAAGATAATTTATTAATAATTAGAGAGAGATAGGAGTAAACCTCCTGATAGAAGTCCTGAATTTTGCTGTTACCCTGTGTTAATGTGCTCATCTGGTATTCTAAAGTAGTCAAATCCCTTTTGTCTGCATAGTGTAATGCCAGACATTTCATAATACATTTCCAGTTTAAAGGAGTATCATATGACTCCAAGGCTGCATCTGGGCGGCCAATAATTTTGTTTCGAATTGTATTGATTATTACAAAGTATTTAGGAGTCCCTTTCATAGAGTCATACAAGAGACTAAAACTAAGAGAAGTTTGTGGCATGTGAGCCAATCCTAATATATATTATGAATCTTTCTGTAAGTCTGTTTTTTTGTTTGTTTGTATGTTTGTTGGTTTGTTTGTTAGTCTATCACGTCTAAACGCCTGGACCGATTTTCTTGAAATTTGGGATATAGATCGAGCTTTTGTCGGTGCAGGTTATAGGCTATAAATCTTTTCAAATTTTTACCAAAAGGGGACAAAAAATGGGTCAAAGGGGGAAAAAATGGGCAAAAATTAGTACTTTTATGCATAAATGCTTTATTTTATCTGTTTTATAGGTAATTTTTTACGATTTAGCTTGGTTAAGTTTCCCAAATAGCTATTGGAGGTGTTCCGTTTCTAAAGTTGAACCAAAAGGGGTCCAAAAAGGGGGAAAGGGGCCAAAAACGGGCAAATTGAGTGCATAGCCAATCACGCCTGAACGCCTGGACCGATTTTCTTGAAATTTGGGATATAGATCAAGCTTTTGTCGGTGCAGGTTATCTGCCGGGGAAGGTTTCTAAGTTGGTATGACCAATTTCGGACAGGTGGCGCCACTGAAAATTACTAAAAATGATTTAAATCGTAAACTATGCATTTGATCATGTTATGATATTTAGCAATGTTGTTGTGCATGAGCCGGCGAAGGTTTCTAAGTTGGTATGACCAATATCCGACAGGTGGCGCCACTGAAAATTACAAAATATGAATTAAATCGTAAACTGTGTATTTGATCATGATATGATCTTTAGCAAAGTTGTTGCGGATGAGTCGACGGGATTTCTAAGTTGGTGCGATTAATTTCCGATAGATGGCGCCACTGAAAATTATTCAAAATGAATGACAAGTAATTGGTCGACCTACACCTCAAGCACGGAAGAAAAGAGCATTACGAGCCTCAGAATCACACTAGCAACGAGCATTGAGACTGGAAAATCTTCGAGTACATGCCGCTGAGACCCGTTCGAGAGAAGTGAGATTAGAAAATGAACGAATGCGTATTACCAAAGAATATGGATATAAAGAATGCGCATCATGTAGAAGTAAAATTTCTTATGGCGGGATGTACCAGTAACACCCGCTCTCACCAAAATCTCTTTTAAAAATCATTTCTTGATGAGGGAGGGAAGACAGGAGAAAAATAAACACAAACAAAGAGCGTAACAATGTGTTGCTCTCATCGTACGTATGTATATGCGTATGTACGATTATGTATGTATGATCGTGTATTTAAAATTGACAAAATATTGTGCTTCTTTATGATGAGGGGGTAGGTAACAGGGAAAGCTAAATTGTCGTTCTCACTCTCATGTTAACTGAGAGAAAGAAAACAAAAAAGACTCAGTACACTTATTGTACTCAGAGAACTTATTATACTTAGAGAACGTATTGTTTTTTTCTCTAAGCAATTTATTCTCATATGCGTGTATACGTGTGTGTATACATACATTGCCAAATAAAATAATAAACAAACTGAAAGAATTTTTGTTTTCACAAAATATATGTGAAAATAGCCAAATAAAATAATAAACAAACTGAAAGAATTTTTGTTTTCACAAAATATATGTGAAAATAGCCTGTGGAAAAAATAGTACCGTTTGTTTTATTGTAGGGTAAGTATATGTGTTTTATTGTTGTAGAAATGAAATTATATCGATTCGCACCGAATTATAATGTTATTTTTTAGACTATTCAATTATGTATGTACATATTTACCATATGTGTCTATTTTTGTATAGAATGAAGTTGTAATAAAACGAATGCTTTTTTTGTTTAGTATTTATTAAATTTATTTATCATTTTAATGGTTCAAAATTTTAAATTTTTCCATACTGGATAATTTGAATTTGTATGTTTCCCATGTGGAATGCTTCCGTAGTAAAACAACAATTAGTAAATTAAGCATCTCCATTCTGTGTTTATAACATTCGTTATTTTCATCAAACCAAAAGGAATAAATTGTATTTTTTGTGCAACTTACGCATTGGCCAACTACAAATGTTTTTATGTTTTTTATAGATTTATTTTCTAAAAAATTTTTTTCGAAGATTTATATAAATTTTGCAAACTTCAAAAAATAAATCAGATGGAGCGATGGATTTGCATGAACGAACATTTCTGAAGGATATGACAAAATTTGCGCTGGTTTGATTATATCCACACGACATTTAACGCAAGATATTCGTTGAGCTATGTAACCAACAAAATATCGACTTGATGTTAATTCAATTGGCACATTGTTGGACGTAAAACAATCGGTGCCTTCATTAAATTATTCTTTATTTTAATCGTATACTATATCTGCGACATCTATATCAGGGGTGTACTTTCTGATATATTTCCAGTCCTATCAATATCTTCTAAAAATATGATTTATGATTTTAATTATATATTATATTTATTAAACGTTTTGTTTGAACATGCACTACAATTTTTAAATTCACACTTTTTATAAAACAATTTTTCAGTTTTTCAGTTTCAAATGTCCACACAAAATGTGGATTTTTTATTTCGGTGCGAATCGACATAGTTTCATTTCTACAACAATAAAACACATATTCTTACCCTACAATAAAACAAACGGTAATATTTCTTTTCCACAGGCTATTTGCACATATATTTTGTGAAAACAAGACATCTTTCAGTTTGTTTATTATTTTATTTGGCAATGTACAAGCACACACGTATACACGCATATGAGAATAAATTAGAGAAGAGAACAATACGTTCTCTGAGTATAATAAATTCTCTCTGTACAATAAGTGGCAGTAGCCGTACTGCCATCGACAAATTTGGCACATCTTCATATATTTATAGTCTTTGATCTCATCGCGATGAGAGCAAAGAATGAGAGCAACGCATTGTTACGCTCTTCGTTTCTGTTTACTTCCCTCCAATCTTTTTCCCCCCGCGTCATGAAATATTTTTGAAAAATATTTCAAAATATGTTAAGATGCACATTCTTTATACTTTATTTTCTTTGGTATTACTCAGGCCCGTTCGTCTGAATCATCTGGACAACGGGAAACAAATTCAATAAAATGATTCAAAATTAATTGGATATTTGTGTAATGTCTTTCCTTCAAATTTATTTTAGTTGGTGGAGCAGCAACGCGCGCAGGGTACAGCTAGTTGTGTATAAAAATTATTCTGATGTTTGTTCTGGTATTGCATTCTATTTGATGGTAGAGATATTGTTTTGTTGGTATTAGTCTTTAGAGAGCTCACAAATTGTGACCTCACGAATTGATTTTCCATTTTAAGGCACAAATGGAGTTCCTGAGGGAAATCTTTTGGTTCTTTCATACCAAGATGCATTGACATATTGCCTCTTAGACCTCTAATGAAGACATCTAAGGCCTTATCTCTATAAGTCTGTGCCAGAAGATCGAGCGCTTCTTTACCAATATCCATGCAAGATAATTTATTAATAATTAGAGAGAGATAGGAGTAAACCTCCTGATAGAAGTCCTGATTTTTGCTGTTACCCTGTGTTAATGTGCTCATCTGGTATTCTAAAGTAGTCAAATCCCATTTGTCTGCATAGTGTAATGCCAGACATTTCATAATACATTTCCAGTTTAAAGGAGTATCATATGACTTCAAGGCTGCATCTGGGCGGCCAATAATTTTGTTTCGAATTGTATTGATTATTACAAAGTATTTAGGAGTCCCTTTCATAGAGTCATACAGTCCAAGTATTCTATCTACCCTCTTTTTCCAAGAGCTAAACTCTGAAGGATTGCCGGAGAATTCCCTCAAGTTCTTTACAACGTCGGGAACCTTATCTAAATCTGCTAGGTTATTCCTGTACCTGTCCTCTATAACTTGATCTACACCTCCCATGTTTGCGTCAGAATTTGTCTAATTGCTATTTGGCACTGTTGTGCGCAAATTCTAGCTATCCTTTCGTCTTCACTTTCCCTATTTCCTTCAACTACGGGTGCCGGATTCGGAATGTTTGCGTTATTTAAGACCGCAGGCATAATCAAGTTGTTCGGATTCGACACAATTAGTAACACTGAAAAGTAATAAAGTTATGACTCGACTAAAAACGCTGTATCCTATCACTAAAATATTATCTTCTTTTAAACTTCCGGTTATTTTTATCGCTAGTACGTTTTACTCGGGGTTTTTGTTCTATTATTTAAAAGAATTATTTTAACATATGTACTTCTTAATATCCACTTTAATATAGTATTGTTTTTCATAAATTTCTTAGTATTCTTTATGTAATTTAAATTTCACTGATAAAGAGATTAAATTTTAATTCCTTTTTTTCTCCTTAATTTAAATTTTTTCTAATTACTTCGTAAAAATGTATTTACTTAGATAATTTTTGTATTCTTTTAAGTTTTGCACTTTTCTCTTCTTTTTTTTTTTTTGACTTTTGATTTTTAGCACTTTTTTTTTAAATAATAAATATTCTTCTTAAAAATTTAGTCTTAAACCTATGCTTACATAAAGATCATCCTCATGGAGCTGGTAGGGGGGTATTGTTCCTTTTCCACCTTGTTACTAGGGTCCCCGCGTCTCACACTGAGTTCTCCACTTAAAACGTCCTTTTTTTACAGATGATCGCCTATTGCAGCTTATGAGGTGCCTTTTACTTAAGTCCGCAGCCTATGGGGTGCTTTGTCTTATGGGTCTCCTTGTATTTGCAGCCTATGGGGTGCTTTTGATAGGAACCCTTTAACGTTGGGCGCAAATTAACTTTTTTATAATTTGTTTTTTATAAAAAAAACATTTATTTAATTTCTTTTCACTTAAACTAAAACGTTTTACACTTGCTAATGAATTACAACTGTTGTTACTTGATAATAAATTGTAACTGAACTTAAAAATAAAAATTATAATTTATGTTAACTAAAATCAAAAATAAAATATGCTTATGAAGCAGTTTATACCATACGCAATTTTTGGGTTAAAATTCTGTCTGGAATTATGTCAGCAATTTTAATAATCAGCAAGAAGTTTAATAACCTGAAACAAGGCCATTAAATTAAGCAAGAAGTGCATTTAAATGTTTTTTGCCTTAACATATACGAACGAAACGAAACGACGAAAAAAGCAAAGTTGTTTGTGTATTTTGGGTTACTAATGCTGAGTGTGCTCTATGCGTATATAAAATACACAGCCTATTGCTAAGCGCTTTTACAAAAACAAATGTGCATGAAGTGCATAGGGCTTGGGCACTACTGATATAAAGCATTAACGCACAGTCGCCGTAGTCTAGTAGGTAGTGTGTTGGCGTAAAGCCCGGGTTCGTATCCCAGGTCAGGCATCAAAACGAAATATGAAAAAAAATATTTCTTCGGTGACTGCCTCTCAGCAGTTTTCTGGCCAAAACTCTGAGAGTAAATAAAATTGCCACGAAGAGCTTCTCAAAAAATCTGTCGTTCGGAGTCGACTTTAAACTGTAGGTCCCGCCACTCATGTATTAAAAATAATGCACACAACATATGCGGTGTGAGAAGCTAGATCGAAATCCTGACTAAAGGGTTGTAATGAATAATTATGTATTTAATTATGTATGTATTAATGCACAATATGTGTCAGTGAACTATATGTTTTTGCTGACAAAGTATTAATTCATAAAAAAAATGTTTATAATATAATGCCCAAATAAAGTGCGGGTAAGAAGTATGCACACACTTATACGTATACGTTCAATAAATCATAATAAAAATTAAAACCTTTTCAATTTTAAGTTGAATAGCCTGCTTGGTGAATGACATTTTCAAGTGTTTAATTTACACCCATTTCCCAAAAGGGCCTTTTTTAGTTCTGATTCGATAGAAATAGTTTGTTTTCTTATTTCAATTTCCATTTTTTGTCACAAATTTTAGATGGTGATAATATCTTGTTATTGGAGTTAAATTTTGATAACTCGAGGCAATTGTTCAACACCAATTTTCTAAGAACTTTATCGGTGTGCTTAGGATCATTGCCGCAAGCATTTTGTATTAGCATTTTTAATACTGCCTTTTGACCATATTTCCTTCAACAAAATGTAATTTACCGAAACCTGCAGTTAAATAAGTACCCCATACCATTGCGTGCCCTTCCCAATGTTTGACCGTAGGATGCAAGTACCTCGAATTCATCTCCTGATTGTGTTTTTTTCAAATATTCTCAACCAGAAATAGTATAGTTTCTTTCGTATGTAAACAATACAACCTGTTACAGAATTTTAAGTAAAAAGAAAGAAGTCAATTTTGTAATTTTAAAATAAGACAAATTCTATTAATTTTATTTGCTTTTAACCGCTTACTTCGAATACTCAAGAACAACTAAAATTCAATTCACTTGAAAAAACATTATTTATCCAAAATACATAAATTATGTGTAACAGGATCATAAATATGTAAAAGATTGATTCCTATTATTTACTCTCGTTTATATATTAAACTAGCAGATTGTACCCGGCGTTGAGCGGGTTATGTAGTTTGGATTAGTTTAAAAAATTAAAAAAAATTATTGGGTAATTTTTGCATTAAATATAACAATAAATAAAAAACCGGTTTATCGGTTTCGAAACCGGTTTCTTAAAAAATGCATTTTTTCAAATTATTCGGAAACCGGTTTAACAAACAACCCAGTTTTTTGAATACTCTAAGTCCTAAATATAAATGCACTCAATTTGCCCGTTTTTCGCAACTTTCCCCATTTTTGGACCCCTTTTGGTTCAACTTTTGAAACGGAACACCTCCAATAGCTATTTGGGAAACTTAACCAAGCTAAATCGTAAAAAAATACCTTTAAAACAGATAAAATACAGCATTTATGCATAAAGTACTAATTTTTGCCCATTTTTTTCCCCTTTGACCCATTTTTTCCCCCTTTGGTCAAAATTTTGAAAAGATTTATAGCCTATAACCTGCACCGACAAAAGTTCGATCAATATCCCAAATTTCAAGAAAATCGGTCCAGGCGTTCAGGCGTGATTGGCTATACACTCTATTTGCCCGTTTTTGGCCCCTTTCCCCCTTTTTGGACCCCTTTTGGTACAACTTTTGAAACGGAACACTTCCAATAGCTATTTGGGAAACTTAACCAAGCTAAATCGTAAAAAATTACGTATAAAAAAGATAAAATACAGATTTTTGAAAAGATTTATAGCCTATAACCTGCACCGGCAATGGCTCGATCTATATCCCAAATTTCAAGAAAATCGGTCCAGGCGTTCAGGCGTGATTGGCTAACAAACAAACCAACAAACAAAAAAACAGACTTACAGAAAGATTTATAATATATATTAGGATAATAAATGTAGGTCAACTCTCAATGTATATTAGAGCAAAACAATAATCTCTTATACTAAGTTTAATATTGTAATTAGTAAATGAGAAAGAATAAATTAACGGAATATAAGGAATGACCAATTAGCTCAAATAAAAGTTATTAATTACAGTGTGTTATAAAAATAAATGGACAATAAATATTTTAACATATTTAATATAATATTTATTTTAACAATTTAATATTCTGTTGAATAGTTGTTGATTCTCGCAACATACTCCGCCCCAAGAACCACTGTTCTTAACGTTGCATAATATAGGCTTATCGTTGGAAGTGTTTTAGTCGAGTCCGACTGGCTACGCTATGCTTCGACTCACAGCGAGATGTATAAACCTATATTATATGGCAATTGGTTAATTTTCTATGAGCTTCTTCTCCTTGGGGTTTGAAAAAATGTCATCTGCAGGGAGTAAGCATAATTTAGTTATAGGTCGTTTAAATATTTTTTGTTTGGACAAAATTGTTGCCACTCTTACGCGTCCATCCGTACCAGGATGGATCTCTTGAACTCTTCCAAGACACCATTGTCCTGGGGCAAATCTGTCGTCCTTAATGAGAACAAGGTCTAAACCATTTTGGGCGAGACTGCAAACGGTTTAAATATTCAGAATACCAAAATGATTGCTTCATTCTTTCAATGGCTTTCCATCTTGGTAAATGTTGAGGATTTGTGTCCAGTAAACTTTCTTCTTGTACACAAACGGTAGGCTCGCCAATGAGAAAGTGGGCAGGCGTCAGTGCATCGTTATTGGTTGGATCAATAGAAAGAGGGCAGAGTGGGCGTGAATTAAGGCATCCTTCAATCTGACATAGCAAAGTGGAAAGCTCTTCATAACTCAAAACACGATCAGTCATTACACGTTTTAAATGATATTTGACCGATTTAACACCGGCTTCCCACAATCCTCCAAAATGAGGAGAGGCTGGTGGGATGAAATGCCAATTGGTTCCGCTAACTGATAGAGTTTATCGAAGTTCCTCTGGTAATGAAGATTGGCTCCGATGATGAAGTACTTGCAGTTCTTTCGAAGCCCCTACAAAATTAGTACATATCCGTATAAGCTCCTCTCCGAAACACAAATCGTCGAAATGCGGACAAAATTCCATTAGTACTTAAATCCGATACGGTTTCTGAATGTATGGCCTTTGTAACCATACATATGAATACACAAATATAGCCTTTGGATAACACTGCAGATCGTATTGATGAATTCTTTAGAGTAATGGGTCCAGCAAAATCTACACAGAAATGTTTAAATGGTCTTGTCATGTTAATACGAACCGAGGGTATGTTTCCCATAATTTGTTGGGAGGTTTTTGCGTTATATCTAAAACAGCGAACGCGATTATTAATGATCTTTTTAGCTATTTGGTTACCGATTATAATCCAAAATTTCCGTTTAACGTAAGACATAGTTAGAGTCAGACCTCCATGTAACGTTCTTTGGTGAGAGTCCAGTATAACCAAAGTAGACAATGGATTGTTTTTGCCTAGTAAAATGGGTTGTTTTGTAGAGTATGGCAAATCTGCATTTTCCAGTCTACCACCAACTCTTAGAATGCCTCTGTCATCCATAAAAGGCATTAATTTTAAGATATGTTTATTTTTAACAGTGACGTTAGAATTTAAATTTTTAATTTCGGTATGAAAATCAATTGACTGGCTGACTTTAACAAGTCTTTCTAATCAAATTTTAATTTCTGAAGTTGTGAGGGGTCCAAATAGCTTGGAGTTATTCCCTTTACAGTTATTGTAAAATCGTAAGCAAAGCGCACAAATTCTGACTAATTTATTTAATGATGAAAACTTTTGAAAAATATAAGGGAATGTTGATGCATTAAAAACATTGGTTACAATCTTTGACTTACGTTCTTCCAATGTTGTTTCCATGTTACAAATATTTTTTGGCCAACATGAGGGCGGTCCCTTCAAGAACATATCTCCATTGCTGGATATTTGAATGTCGCTGTATCTCTACCACTCGATTTCAAACATATACATTCTACCGAGAGGGATGTTTTCTAATCCAGCTGAGCACCGTAGTACTATCGCTCCAGTATGTTATATTTTCAACACAAATCTCTGACAGAGATTCTTTCACCTTGTTAGTCAATTTTACCAATAGTGAGGCAGCGCAAAGTTCCAACCGTGGTATAGTTACGGTCTTTACCGGTGTAACCTTAGTTTTTGCTTGTGAACAAAAATATTTTTTAAAGAATATACCCGTATGTATACTGTAATGTATGTATGTAACTGCAGCATATGCATCATTGGATGCATCACAAAAGCAATGCAGTTCTACTGTAGCAGAGGGACTATAATTTAACCATCTTTGAATTTTTATCCAATCAAAACTTTTCAAAGTATCTTTATATTTTAGCCAAGTATTTCTTATATGTTGTGGAACTTCTGAATCCCAATCTAATCCCTCCAACCACAATTTTTGGAAAAGGATTTTAGCCATGATAGTGGATGGGGCAAGCCATCCTAATGGATCAAAAAGTTTAGCGGATTCAGAAAGGATAATACGTTTTGTAACTTTTTCGGTTAATGGTGCATTTACTTTAAAAGAAAAGGTATCAGAATTAGGTATCCATTGGATTCCTAATGTTTTTACCACATTATCATGGTCAAAATTCAACGATACTAATTTTTCCCTGAATTCTTCAGATATGTTATGCAAGAGCTCAGTAGAATTACTAATCCATTTCCTAAGATTAAAGCCTCCACTTTTAAGCAAAGTACATAAATTTTTCTGCATAGAAATCGCATCGTCCAATGAATCAGAACCAGATATTATATCATCCACATAAGAATCGTGAGTAAGAATTTTTGACTCAATTGGAAACAAAGTAGAGTAGTCCTCAGATAATTTTCGAAGAACTCTTATGGATAAATAGGATGCTGGAGTAGTCCCATACGTTACGGTGTTTAATTCGTAAACCGAAATTTTATCAGCAGGGCTATAACGCCATAAAATTTGCTGAAAACGTCGATGTTCTTGAAAAACTTCAATTTGTCTGAACATTTTGTCAATGTCAGCGCAAAATCCTATCCTATGACGTCTCCACCTGTTGATTATTTGTGGCAGGTCATTTTGCAGTGCTGGTCCGGAACATAGTTCTTCATTAAGGGAAGCTTGACCAGGTAAATGACTACTGCCGTCGAACACAACACGTAATTTAGTTGTGGAACTATTCTCTTTTAAAACTCCATGATGGGGTAAAATGTAAGAATTTCCATGCACATTTGCCGGATAACTCCCTATCCTTCTCATGTGCCCTAATGACTCGTATTCCCGCATAAAATCTTTTTATCTTTCACAAAATAATGGCTGATTAGCAAAACGATTCTCCAATTGTATCAATCTTCTGTACGCGTTGATATGATTATTATTCAAATTAATAGATGACTTACCATTAACAAACGATTTAAATGGTAAATTTACGATATAACGACAGTTTTTATCACGTGTCGTTGTGTTTACGAAATATAGCTCACATAATGACTCTTCTTCGGTCATTTGTCTTTTCACTTCAACCTCCTCATATTCCCAAAATAATCTGAGTGCATTGTCCAAGTTGACTGTATGAACAGTTATATTAGGAAACGAATGGTTATGAGTAGGGCGAGAGAAAACCCAACCGAACAAGCTTTCTTGGAAAAATAAGTTGTTATCGTAAACTTGAACGAACTACCTGGTATTATTGACCTCAAAATATCCGAACCAAGAATGATATCAATTGGATCAGAATGATCAAATTGTGGATTAGCTAACGACTTTTCTATACCCTGAGGTATTGTAAGGTTCGTAAGATTAGTATTAGGTGTGTAGTTCGTTAGTTTGGAAAGAACCAAAGCTGCACAAGAAATGACAGGGGTATAATCAGTTGAGCATAATTTAAGAACTACCCATGATTTACAATGATCAATTTTAGTTTCGCCTACACCCTGTACAACAGAATTAGATTTGTGTCTTTTAAGAGGTAAAAGTTGTGCTGCCCTTTCTGTCACCAAAGTCCCTTGAGACCCTGGATCCAAAAGTGCCCTAAATGGAAATTTACCCTTTTCGCAATCCACTATTAAACGAATTGTTGAAAGAATGACGTTACTAAACAAGTGAACGTTATTAGAGGAAACTTGTACATTCGTAGAAGCTGAGCCGTTATCATTTGTAGGAGTTAAATTTGGGGAATGTGATGTCTCAGAATTATCAGGGTTGTTCTGATGCAAGATGGTGTGATGTGCCTGTTTACATATATTGCAACGATATGTGGACGTGCAATTATTGTGTTGATGACCATATGAAAGGCAGTTACGACAAATATTGTTGCTCGAAATGAAGTCCAGTTTCGATTTAGCTGGAAAAGCAAGAAATTTAAAACATTTCGATAGCATGTGGGGTTTTTTACATAGAAAACACAAAAAATGTTGTCTTGGTGTAACTTGATTGGTATGAAAAGAACCTTTTCTTGGCTTTGACTGATTAGCCCTTTGAAAGCGATTAATTTTATTCGAAGTTGGTATATCTTCATGTAAAGATTCGAGAGTTCTAAATATTCCCTCCAAAAATTCGAACATCTCGGTAAGAGTAGGGATTTTTGTCGATGATTTAAGAGATTGTTCCCAATCTCTACGTGTGGTTAAGTCCAACTTCTGTCCAATGAGTGGAATCAGAAATGGATCCCACGTAGATGTATCAAAGCCTAAAAGTTTTTAGCGAACTAATACATTCTTGAGTGGTATCAAGAAGAATTTTTATGGATTGAAAAGAGCCATCCGATTTTTGTATGTTCAAAAATCTTTTAACTAAAACATCAACAATAACACGCTCATTGTGGTATCTGTATTTTAGCGTCGTCCAGGCTAAATCATAATTAGCCTCTGTGACAGATATAGTTTTAATTAGACTGGCGGCTTCACCCGACAGAGTGCCTTTTAGATAATAAAACTTTTGGACTTTTGAAAGGCACGTGTTATTATGAACAAGAGTGACATAAATATCCGAAAATGAAATCCATTCCATATAGTCGCCAGAGAATTTCGGTAAAGAAATCTTCGGCAATTTCGCATCTACGCTAGCAGACGTGTCCGCATGACAAGAAGGTAGAGCGAAAGTGCTCGAATATTGAGGAGAAGAAGTAGCCTGGTCCTAACCTAACGCATCAAGAACCTGGCCTCTAAAAAGCAAAAATAAATCGAGAAAAGCGTAAAAACATTCTTCCTGAATGTAGGGAACGTCCATAGTATTCAAAGAAGTTTCGCTGATAATAGTTCCAATTTCCTCATGATTTTCCTTAAAATGAAGATTCAATCCATCTATTTCACCAAGAAGACTAGTAAGGTAACCCTTCGGTTTGTCGGCCTTTACCATGAATCGCGAATGCAACTTCGTTAGCTGCTCTAAATAACCACGTTGTCTATCAATAATTCTGTCCAAATCAGTCATCGTACCGGTACACACAGAAAAAAACCCAATGTAAAATTAACATGGAAAAATGTTGATTTCAAATCATAGTAAATTTTCGAAAAAATTTTTAATAAATGTATTTTTAACTTTATTTCACATTGAATCAAAATTAAAAATGTTAATTTAATCTCAGAAATAGCTGATTTGACATTTTACAGTTTAAAATAAAATTGTACACATAAGGTATAACATTTTATAATGTTAAAATAACATTTTTCAATGTTGATTTAATATAATGTATTTTTATAGTAAAAACAAAAGTTTTTAACGTAAAATCAATATTGCGTTTAGTTAATATAACATGTGCCATTGTTAATTCAACGTTATATTTACATGTTTCGATGTTGAGAAACATGTTGAAACAACATGTGACAATTTTAATTGATTAACGAATAGCGAATAAAGTTGTTTAACGTTAAATCAACAACGCTGTTCAGGTTAAATCAATATTGGTTCATGTTAAAACAACATTTACAAATAATAGTTTTTATATAAATTATAAATAACATCGGTTCAAGTTAAACCAACTTTTGTTATGTTAAATCAACATCATTTAATTTAAAATTGACATTGATTCATGTTGAATCTACATTGTATTCTGTTAAATCAAACTTATACCATGATGGAAACATTTCGAACAAGATTGAAACAAAGTTGTTGAATTTTCAATTAACATGAAAAAAAGTTGAAATGAAATCATGTTGAATTCTGCAAAAAGTACCACTATTTAGGAACATTAGAAAATTTTCATTCATATATTAGTAAAGCTTGAATAAGTATTGTGGTGTATTATAAAATTATATATTATACTATAGCCGAAAAAGTAGTTTCGTGGCTACAAAATAAATCTAATATTGGCTCAACATCAACTCCAATATCATCTTTTTCATCATCAGTTGGAAGTTCTAAGCTATCTAAGGTAAAGTTTGAAATTATTTTTTTCGTTTTTATTGTTAATAATTGTTTTACGTTTAATTTTAGAGTCTAAAGCAAATTTTAGAAGAAAGCCTTAAGGGGAAATCTGTAACTACTTCTTATAAACAAAATGATAATTTGACCGATTCATTTCGTGCTGAACTAATCAATATAATTTTGGAGGATGTATTTGATCACGAAGTTAAATTATCACCAAAAGATATGCCAATAATAGTAGACGAAATTGTCAATAACTTCCCCAGTGAAATAAGAGTAAGTTTTAATTAAAAAAATAGAACAAAAAATTTTGTTTTGTTTCGTTAAATAGGAGTACTATTTTATACCACGAGGTAGAAAAGGGAATCCAGGAGGTAAATTTTGGGAAAAATATGTTAACCAAAAGGCAAAGCGTGCACGTTCATCAGTTAAAATTGAAGAAAATACAGATGCTTCAAATTCCAACTCGCTGATAGTTAATTCTGAATTAATAAACGTTATATTTTATTTAAAGATATGTATATTTAAAAACAAAAATAACTTCTTTTTATTGGGCGGGCTTAATATAAGCAGAAAGTCAATATGATTTTCATGTTATTTCAAAACTAGAATCCTTTTGAATTAACATGAAAATTTATGTTGAAATAATATGTTGCATCTTATTTCAATACGAAATTCAGAGTTGAAATAAAATGATTTAATGTTATTTTAAACATAAGATCATATTGATTCAATGTGAGGATCATGTTATCTTAAAACTAATTAATGTTGATTTGAATGGTATCTTAAAGTAAATTCAACGTGATCTCACATTGATCCAACATAAGTAGCAATGTTGTTTTATAATGTTTTCAAGTTGTTTTTAATTGAAAAATAGTTATTTTTGGTTTACTGTAAAGTCATGTTGAATTAACATGAAACACCTATGGAGCAAAATCATAGCTGAAAAATGTTGATTTAACCTTGTTTTAGGCGTTTTTACAATGATTTTTTTCTGTGTGTATACACAATTTAAGCAAAATTATAAAAGGAAAAGCTATTTTCGAATAATTTAATAAAAAAAAAGAGAACCAAAAATGTTAAAATCTTAAACACCCGTGAAATATTTAGTTTTAATTCGATTCCACATAAAATTCAAAATTAAAGATTAAGCACTAAATTTATTATATTTTCACTAATTTTTCTTTAGAAATTAATTTTAAACTTTATAAAAATCAAACCTTTAATCAGATGTAAAACACTTCACAGTTATTCAGACTCTAACAGACTAGTTCCCGGGTTTCGGCACCAAATTTTATGTTACAGAATTTTAAGTAAAAAAAAAGAAGTCAATTTTGTAATTTTAAAATATGACGAATTCTATTAATTTTATTTGCTTTCAACCGCTTACTTCGAATACTCAAGAACAACTAAAATTCAATTCATTTGAAAAAACATTATTTATCCAAAATACATAAATTATGTGTAACGGGATCATAAATATGTAAAAGATTGATTCCTATTATTTACTCTCGCTTATATATTAAATAATAAATGTAGGTCAACTCTCAATGTATATTAAAGCAAAACAATAATCTCTTATACTCAGTTTAATATTGTAATTAGTAAATGAGAAAGAATAAATTAACGGAATATAAGGAATGACCAATTAGCTCAAATAAAAGTTATTAATTACAGTGTGTTATAAAAATAAATGGACAATAAATATTTTAACATATTTAATATAATATTTATTTTAACAATTTAATATTCTGTTGAATAGTTGTTGATTCTCGCAACACAACCTTTGTATTGTACGAAAGTAGAATGTATGTAAAATGAGGGTTTAACCGCTGATGTAAAAGGATATTGTATGCAGCTTTTTTGTGTCTCCTGTAAAATTTGAAAACAGGGACTTAACACATTTGCGAATTATACTAACGATATACAGTGTGACAGAAATTTATGCTAACGATTTAATAGGTTATGGTTTCTTTTAGCTTTTAAGATGTTAAATTGATTAATTGAAATAAAAGATCATTATTGACTTACCAAATCAATCGATTTAATGATGAAGGCCTCCAACATGATGTCGATGATGTGGTAACTATATTATAAAGGGTCCGCCAAATAACTTTTTTTTTTGAAAATGCTTTAAAAAAAAACTACTGAAACACATTATCGATTGTGTGCAGCTGTATTTCACCAATGGCTTCACGAATATTGTCCTTTAAAGCGTCAATTGTCTCTGGCTTGTCGGCGTAACACTTATCTTTGACGGCACCCCTCAAATAATAGTCCAACGGTGTAAAATCGCAGCTCCGAGGTGGCCAAACGACATCAGCTCTGCGGCTGATAATGCGACCTTCAAAAACAGGGCACAAAACATCGAGTGTAGCTTCGGCTGTGTGGCACGTAGCGCCGTCCCGTTGAAACCAAATGTTGCCAATATCCTCGTCTTCAATTTTTGTGAACAAAAATTCGTTCAACATGGCCCGATAACGATCGCCATCGACTGTAACGGCCACTCCTTGCTCATTTTCGAAGAAAAATATTCTCGGGTGTACCCACTGTTTTTGGCTTTTCACGCATTGGTTTATCGATGAGGATGCCAGTTTCTTTCAGTTTTTTCACAAGATAACGAACATACGGAGCTGACTGTGCTTCTCTTCTTCCAAAATCCGTACGCAATTTTCGCACACATTCTGCAACATTACCATGATTTTCAAAGTAATGTCGCAATATTTCCCAGCGTTGTTCAAGCGTATACGCAACCATATTCGTTCAGCGGAAGGATAAAACTAATTATTTGTCAAATCAGACATGAGCTAAGTAAAAAACGTTAGATGGCGGACCCGATATATATTCAAAATCTCTAGGAAATATGTTAAATTCAATAATGATAATTTATATGAAAATTACTGGGATATTACTATATTTTCTTTTTTAGGTAGGAATTTAGATACAAATATTATCATACAAATATAGGATTGTATGATAATATAGGAAAATGATATTGTGTTGACTTAATCAAAATTGGGAGATTTCTCTTTTAAACTTTTCCTTATAAAACTTATTATTTAAGGTTATTACATTTAAAATTATTACATTTAATATTTCTTTTCAAATTTAACTTAATTCAAAAATATAATTATAACCAGCAATCTCTGGTTATATATAAATAAATAATTTTATTATTTAATTCATTTTTAGAATAATTTATGCGACATTTTATCATCAATAAGCAAAAATTAGAAACATATTTTCAATAGGAATTAACGTTTAAACAAAATTTAGTCATGTCTCCGTGGAGTAACACGTTGATAATATAGAGTTATATGATGCACGTGATCTACATTCAGTTGCGGTTCTTGGTAAAGACGACTTCAGGATCTTCTGGTCTACTACCAAACTTTGTAGAATTTTGGATTTACAATTTTATGATCGCTAATGAAAATTTTTTATCATATTCATTCTGAAGATTCTAAAGATATGTATATTTAAAAACAAAAATAACTTCTTTTTATTGGGCGGGCTTAATATAAGCAGAAAGTCAATATGATTTTCATGTTATTTCAAAACTAGAATCCTTTTGAATTAACATGAAAATTTATGTTGAAATAATATGTTGCATCTTATTTCAATACGAAATTCAGAGTTGAAATAAAATGATTTAATGTTATTTTAAACATAAGATCATATTGATTCAATGTGAGGATCATGTTATCTTAAAACTAATTAATGTTGATTTGAATGGTATCTTAAAGTAAATTCAACGTGATCTCACATTGATCCAACATAAGTAGCAATGTTGTTTTATAATGTTTTCAAGTTGTTTTTAATTGAAAAATAGTTATTTTTGGTTTACTGTAAAGTCATGTTGAATTAACATGAAACACCTATGGAGCAAAATCATAGCTGAAAAATGTTGATTTAACCTTGTTTTAGGCGTTTTTACAATGATTTTTTTCTGTGTGTATACACAATTTAAGCAAAATTATAAAAGGAAAAGCTATTTTCGAATAATTTAATAAAAAAAAAGAGAACCAAAAATGTTAAAATCTTAAACACCCGTGAAATATTTAGTTTTAATTCGATTCCACATAAAATTCAAAATTAAAGATTAAGCACTAAATTTATTATATTTTCACTAATTTTTCTTTAGAAATTAATTTTAAACTTTATAAAAATCAAACCTTTAATCAGATGTAAAACACTTCACAGTTATTCAGACTCTAACAGACTAGTTCCCGGGTTTCGGCACCAAATTTTATGTTACAGAATTTTAAGTAAAAAAAAAGAAGTCAATTTTGTAATTTTAAAATATGACGAATTCTATTAATTTTATTTGCTTTCAACCGCTTACTTCGAATACTCAAGAACAACTAAAATTCAATTCATTTGAAAAAACATTATTTATCCAAAATACATAAATTATGTGTAACGGGATCATAAATATGTAAAAGATTGATTCCTATTATTTACTCTCGCTTATATATTAAATAATAAATGTAGGTCAACTCTCAATGTATATTAAAGCAAAACAATAATCTCTTATACTCAGTTTAATATTGTAATTAGTAAATGAGAAAGAATAAATTAACGGAATATAAGGAATGACCAATTAGCTCAAATAAAAGTTATTAATTACAGTGTGTTATAAAAATAAATGGACAATAAATATTTTAACATATTTAATATAATATTTATTTTAACAATTTAATATTCTGTTGAATAGTTGTTGATTCTCCCAACACAACCTTTGTATTGTACGAAAGTAGAATGTATGTAAAATGAGGGTTTAACCGCTGATGTAAAAGGATATTGTATGCAGCTTTTTTGTGTCTCCTGTAAAATTTGAAAACAGGGACTTAACACATTTGCGAATTATACTAACGATATACAGTGTGACAGAAATTTATGCTAACGATTTAATACTTATTATTTAAGGTTATTACATTTAAAATTATTACATTTAATATTTCTTTTCAAATTTAACTTAATTCAAAAATATAATTATAACCAGCAATCTCTGGTTATATATAAATAAATAATTTTATTATTTAATTCATTTTTAGAATAATTTATGCGACATTTTATCATCAATAAGCAAAAATTAGAAACATATTTTCAATAGGAATTAACGTTTAAACAAAATTTAGTCATGTCTCCGTGGAGTAACACGTTGATAATATAGAGTTATATGATGCACGTGATCTACATTCAGTTGCGGTTCTTGGTAAAGACGACTTCAGGATCTTCTGGTTTACTACCAAACTTTGTAGAATTTTGGATTTACAATTTTATGATCGCTAATGAAAATTTTTTATCATATTCATTCTGAAGATTCTAAAGATATGTATATTTAAAAACAAAAATAACTTCTTTTTATTGGGCGGGCTTAATATAAGCAGAAAGTCAATATGATTTTCATGTTATTTCAAAACTAGAATCCTTTTGAATTAACATGAAAATTTATGTTGAAATAATATGTTGCATCTTATTTCAATACGAAATTCAGAGTTGAAATAAAATGATTTAATGTTATTTTAAACATAAGATCATATTGATTCAATGTGAGGATCATGTTATCTTAAAACTAATTAATGTTGATTTGAATGGTATCTTAAAGTAAATTCAAAAAACATTATTTATCCAAAATACATAAATTATGTGTAACGGGATCATAAATATGTAAAAGATTGATTCCTATTATTTACTCTCGCTTATATATTAAATAATAAATGTAGGTCAACTCTCAATGTATATTAAAGCAAAACAATAATCTCTTATACTCAGTTTAATATTGTAATTAGTAAATGAGAAAGAATAAATTAACGGAATATAAGGAATGACCAATTAGCTCAAATAAAAGTTATTAATTACAGTGTGTTATAAAAATAAATGGACAATAAATATTTTAACATATTTAATATAATATTTATTTTAACAATTTAATATTCTGTTGAATAGTTGTTGATTCTCGCAACACAACCTTTGTATTGTACGAAAGTAGAATGTATGTAAAATGAGGGTTTAACCGCTGATGTAAAAGGATATTGTATGCAGCTTTTTTGTGTCTCCTGTAAAATTTGAAAACAGGGACTTAACACATTTGCGAATTATACTAACGATATACAGTGTGACAGAAATTTATGCTAACGATTTAATAGGTTATGGTTTCTTTTAGCTTTTAAGATGTTAAATTGATTAATTGAAATAAAAGATCATTATTGACTTACCAAATCAATCGATTTAATGATGAAGGCCTCCAACATGATGTCGATGATGTGGTAACTATATTATAAAGGGTCCGCCAAATAACTTTTTTTTTGAAAATGCTTTAAAAAAAAACTACTGAAACACATTATCGATTGTGTGCAGCTGTATTTCACCAATGGCTTCACGAATATTGTCCTTTAAAGCGTCAATTGTCTCTGGCTTGTCGGCGTAACACTTATCTTTGACGGCACCCCTCAAATAATAGTCCAACGGTGTAAAATCGCAGCTCCGAGGTGGCCAAACGACATCAGCTCTGCGGCTGATAATGCGACCTTCAAAAACAGGGCACAAAACATCGAGTGTAGCTTCGGCTGTGTGGCACGTAGCGCCGTCCCGTTGAAACCAAATGTTGCCAATATCCTCGTCTTCAATTTTTGTGAACAAAAATTCGTTCAACATGGCCCGATAACGATCGCCATCGACTGTAACGGCCACTCCTTGCTCATTTTCGAAGAAAAATATTCTCGGGTGTACCCACTGTTTTTGGCTTTTCACGCATTGGTTTATCGATGAGGATGCCAGTTTCTTTCAGTTTTTTCACAAGATAACGAACATACGGAGCTGACTGTGCTTCTCTTCTTCCAAAATCCGTACGCAATTTTCGCACACATTCTGCAACATTACCATGATTTTCAAAGTAATGTCGCAATATTTCCCAGCGTTGTTCAAGCGTATACGCAACCATATTCGTTCAGCGGAAGGATAAAACTAATTATTTGTCAAATCAGACATGAGCTAAGTAAAAAACGTTAGATGGCGGACCCGATATATATTCAAAATCTCTAGGAAATATGTTAAATTCAATAATGATAATTTATATGAAAATTACTGGGATATTACTATATTTTCTTTTTTAGGTAGGAATTTAGATACAAATATTATCATACAAATATAGGATTGTATGATAATATAGGAAAATGATATTGTGTTGACTTAATCAAAATTGGGAGATTTCTCTTTTAAACTTTTCCTTATAAAACTTATTATTTAAGGTTATTACATTTAAAATTATTACATTTAATATTTCTTTTCAAATTTAACTTAATTCAAAAATATAATTATAACCAGCAATCTCTGGTTATATATAAATAAATAATTTTATTATTTAATTCATTTTTAGAATAATTTATGCGACATTTTATCATCAATAAGCAAAAATTAGAAACATATTTTCAATAGGAATTAACGTTTAAACAAAATTTAGTCATGTCTCCGTGGAGTAACACGTTGATAATATAGAGTTATATGATGCACGTGATCTACATTCAGTTGCGGTTCTTGGTAAAGACGACTTCAGGATCTTCTGGTTTACTACCAAACTTTGTAGAATTTTGGATTTACAATTTTATGATCGCTAATGAAAATTTTTTATCATATTCATTCTGAAGATTCTAAAGATATGTATATTTAAAAACAAAAATAACTTCTTTTTATTGGGCGGGCTTAATATAAGCAGAAAGTCAATATGATTTTCATGTTATTTCAAAACTAGAATCCTTTTGAATTAACATGAAAATTTATGTTGAAATAATATGTTGCATCTTATTTCAATACGAAATTCAGAGTTGAAATAAAATGATTTAATGTTATTTTAAACATAAGATCATATTGATTCAATGTGAGGATCATGTTATCTTAAAACTAATTAATGTTGATTTGAATGGTATCTTAAAGTAAATTCAACGTGATCTCACATTGATCCAACATAAGTAGCAATGTTGTTTTATAATGTTTTCAAGTTGTTTTTAATTGAAAAATAGTTATTTTTGGTTTACTGTAAAGTCATGTTGAATTAACATGAAACACCTATGGAGCAAAATCATAGCTGAAAAATGTTGATTTAACCTTGTTTTAGGCGTTTTTACAATGATTTTTTTCTGTGTGTATACACAATTTAAGCAAAATTATAAAAGGAAAAGCTATTTTCGAATAATTTAATAAAAAAAAAAGAGAACCAAAAATGTTAAAATCTTAAACACCCGTGAAATATTTAGTTTTAATTCGATTCCACATAAAATTCAAAATTAAAGATTAAGCACTAAATTTATTATATTTTCACTAATTTTTCTTTAGGAATTAATTTTAAACTTTATAAAAATCAAACCTTTAATCAGATGTAAAACACTTCACAGTTATTCAGACTCTAACAGACTAGTTCCCGGGTTTCGGCACCAAATTTTATGTTACAGAATTTTAAGTAAAAAAAAAGAAGTCAATTTTGTAATTTTAAAATATGACGAATTCTATTAATTTTATTTGCTTTCAACCGCTTACTTCGAATACTCAAGAACAACTAAAATTCAATTCATTTGAAAAAACATTATTTATCCAAAATACATAAATTATGTGTAACGGGATCATAAATATGTAAAAGATTGATTCCTATTATTTACTCTCGCTTATATATTAAATAATAAATGTAGGTCAACTCTCAATGTATATTAAAGCAAAACAATAATCTCTTATACTCAGTTTAATATTGTAATTAGTAAATGAGAAAGAATAAATTAACGGAATATAAGGAATGACCAATTAGCTCAAATAAAAGTTATTAATTACAGTGTGTTATAAAAATAAATGGACAATAAATATTTTAACATATTTAATATAATATTTATTTTAACAATTTAATATTCTGTTGAATAGTTGTTGATTCTCGCAACACAACCTTTGTATTGTACGAAAGTAGAATGTATGTAAAATGAGGGTTTAACCGCTGATGTAAAAGGATATTGTATGCAGCTTTTTTGTGTCTCCTGTAAAATTTGAAAACAGGGACTTAACACATTTGCGAATTATACTAACGATATACAGTGTGACAGAAATTTATGCTAACGATTTAATAGGTTATGGTTTCTTTTAGCTTTTAAGATGTTAAATTGATTAATTGAAATAAAAGATCATTATTGACTTACCAAATCAATCGATTTAATGATGAAGGCCTCCAACATGATGTCGATGATGTGGTAACTATATTATAAAGGGTCCGCCAAATAACTTTTTTTTTGAAAATGCTTTAAAAAAAAACTACTGAAACACATTATCGATTGTGTGCAGCTGTATTTCACCAATGGCTTCACGAATATTGTCCTTTAAAGCGTCAATTGTCTCTGGCTTGTCGGCGTAACACTTATCTTTGACGGCACCCCTCAAATAATAGTCCAACGGTGTAAAATCGCAGCTCCGAGGTGGCCAAACGACATCAGCTCTGCGGCTGATAATGCGACCTTCAAAAACAGGGCACAAAACATCGAGTGTAGCTTCGGCTGTGTGGCACGTAGCGCCGTCCCGTTGAAACCAAATGTTGCCAATATCCTCGTCTTCAATTTTTGTGAACAAAAATTCGTTCAACATGGCCCGATAACGATCGCCATCGACTGTAACGGCCACTCCTTGCTCATTTTCGAAGAAAAATATTCTCGGGTGTACCCACTGTTTTTGGCTTTTCACGCATTGGTTTATCGATGAGGATGCCAGTTTCTTTCAGTTTTTTCACAAGATAACGAACATACGGAGCTGACTGTGCTTCTCTTCTTCCAAAATCCGTACGCAATTTTCGCACACATTCTGCAACATTACCATGATTTTCAAAGTAATGTCGCAATATTTCCCAGCGTTGTTCAAGCGTATACGCAACCATATTCGTTCAGCGGAAGGATAAAACTAATTATTTGTCAAATCAGACATGAGCTAAGTAAAAAACGTTAGATGGCGGACCCGATATATATTCAAAATCTCTAGGAAATATGTTAAATTCAATAATGATAATTTATATGAAAATTACTGGGATATTACTATATTTTCTTTTTTAGGTAGGAATTTAGATACAAATATTATCATACAAATATAGGATTGTATGATAATACTAGATAACCCGTGCGAATATTTCGCACCGTTAGTTGTCATTTTTGTAACATAAAATGAAAATAATTAATAGAAATTTTATTAAAAGTATTTTATTTAAAAAAAAACAAAATTTTGTATAATATAGTTTAACTTTTGTTTCTTTAAATTTATTATGTTTTTGAAATTAACTTTATAACCTTTAAATTACCTTTAAATTTTCACTTTTATATTAATTTAAAAACCTATATGCCAATAAAATAAGACTTGTTCTTGTTGTATTGAATTACTATAAATAAATAAATAAAAATATTAGAAATCATAATATATCATACATATTTACGTACATACTTACATATGTTTAAATGCTTTTATAGTACTTCTTTGAATACAATATTAGAGGTAATGACATGATCATCTTTAACTTTTTGCCCGTACGAATCCTTAATGCAAACAAAAATATCTTGAAACGTACGCACTCGAGAAAAAGCCACGTATAACTGCCCATGTGAAAAGACCGGTTCTGGTAAATACAATCCTACCTTTTGAAGGGTTTGACCTTGTGCTTTGTTTATCGTCATAGCAAAAGCAACTTTCACAGGGAATTGTTTTCGTGTCATTCGGAAAGGCACAGTTGGATCAGAAGGTGTAAGGTTGATTCGGGGTATGAGTACAGTTTTATCAGAATGAATAATTTTTGCTGATATGATATGCTCTCCCAAGTTTGTTACGATTAGCCTGGTACCATTTATTAACCCCTGTTTAGCATTAAGATTTCTGATTAACATTATAATTGCATTTGTCTTTAAAATCAGTTTATGAGGTGGTAAACCCGATGGATTTAAAGAGTTTAAAAATTCTGTTGGATACAATTGAGCATTGTCAATTTCCTTCTGTTGAACACAATCTGAACTAAAATAAATTTTTTCCTCTCCAAGTAGCAAATTGGAAACAATGTGTTCATTTATTTTTATACAGTCATCGTTTTTTGGACTTAAAATTGACGTTGAATAAAATTGGGAAATATTTTGTTCATTGATTTCTTCGACGTTAAAAATTGCCGAAATAAATGTATCATAACTGCAATAACAATGCTTCGGGATTTTAATTGCTTCATTATTGTAGGTCGTTTGGGCTTCCAAATCACCGTTACCCAGTTGTAGCAACCATTCAGTAAAAGGGGGATCATTAGTTCTCATATTTTGAGTCAACTTATGAATTTTAACTTGGGACCATAAAGGCGATCTCTTTACTGTATTTTCAACAATGGTTGTTCTGTTGGCGTGTCGGACAACGGGCAACACCTGTCGAAAATCTCCACCAAAAAGAATTATTTTTCCTCCATAAGGAAGTTTATTATTCATAATGTCCTTTAAAAGACGATCGACAACGCTTAATGCATGTTTTGGCACCATTGAAATTTCATCCCAAATAATGAGGTCTGTTTTAAAAAGAAGTTTTGCATCCTTTGTGTGAGTGCGAATTGATGAGACCGAGGTGTCTAAGACAGGTACAGGTATTTTAAAAACCGAGTGTGATGTTCGTCCCCCCGGTAAGAGATTGGCTGCAATGCCGGTCCATGCAACTGGTGTAACAATTTTGTTTTCTGCTCGTAAAATGTGGCATATGGTTTTGTAAAGAAATGTTTTACCGGAGCCACCTGGTCCATCAACGAAATAACAATTTTTATTTTTATTTCTTACCGCATGCAAAACTTCCTCAACTACTGCCTTCTGTTCCGTGTTTAATTTTTCAAAAGCTACTTTACCGTTTGAACTTTCTTCTGTGACGTTGTAGGTTTCATATATGAGTTGTGCGACGGTGGATACAGGTGTCGGCAATTTGAATTGTTCGCAAGATCTACCATGACATCTGAAAATATTTTCTAATTCTTGAAGTGTAAGGTTGTAAGCTTCAGGTTTCGTGTGTTGTCTTAGAAAATCTTCTGAAAGGGCGTCTCGAAATTTTATCCACAACTCTAGTATATTTGCTGGAGAGCAGAATATACAAATTATAGCAAAAAGCCATCTTAATTGCTTGGGCATTTTATGATTTAAAGCTTCATGCAGACAATCTTTCCATTCAGCATCGTTAATAACTAAATGTAATTTTTCTGCAGCTTCTTGAAATGTGTTGCACAGAAATCCATTAACTGAACGTAAATCTTCAAACGATTGCGGTCCCTTAACATGCAGAAGTAGTACACGTAAATAATATTTTTCGATGTCGGCTGGATTAACAGTGTAGATCCGCCCAAAGCATTTGACATTTTTTTTTCGAATATTCCATTTTCCATTTGACCACACAAAATGTTCAGGAATTTCGTGGTAAAGGTAATTACGGGCAATAACGTTTTCACTGCACAACTTAAAAAACGCCATTAGTTTGGACATTCTATCACGATTAGCAGCAGCTTCGCATCCAGCTTGAAAGTATACCATATGCTCTTCTGGTAAGTGAACTGGAAGTCTTTCAATCGTATGTGATCGGTGGAAAAGTTTTCGTTCGTGTAATCGCCACATGGCCTCTGGTGGACTTACATAACGACAGTTCAAATAAATGTCAACTTCATCAATAACATATTGTTGTTGTCCTTCGGAACCTAAATGTAATCGAAGAGCTGCGCAGTCATGTCCTTTATACACGTATTTGTACAAATACTTGACAGATTTAATCGAAGAGCAATGCTCGAGATTTATGTGGGATCGATATTTTCTACTAAGAAATCTAGAATATGGTACAATCCACCTATTATCAACAGTATATGTTCGGACTGTCATTGTTCTTCCATCATCACGTCGCCTATACATTGGATAGCCATCAACATTTAAATTTGTTTCTTCTCTAAAATCTTTTGGATAATTTTTAATACATTTCTGTTGTTCCATGCATGGACTATTTGGATTTATTGTACCACATGGGCCGTGTACCATGCATTCCAGAATAACTTGAAAAAGTTGAGGATCGGTAGTCTTGTCTGGAATTTCTGCACAAATTAATGAATCTACGTCTTCTACTGAACGTAATTTATCCTCATTAGACAAAATAAGCAGCATGTGTGCATGGGGAAGACCTCTTTTTTGAAATTCAATAACACAAACATAACCAATAACGACACCCAGTACATGTTTTTTTAAAACATCTTCTAATAACGATTGTAATTTTAAATGAAAAACTCTAGACACTAAATCTGGTCTATGTTCAACTTTTTCATATGGTTTCAATTGAGACGTTATTTCATTCCACTTGGGGTTGCAAGTTATTGTAAGGAATAAGTCAGGTTTTCCCAGGCGGGCAACAATAGCCATTGCGTCTTGATAATTTTGAAGCATGTTACGGGGACTACCAATATAAGATGAAGGGAGAACAACAGGAACTCCACCAACAGCTCCTCTTTGTTCAGCATCAGAGTTAAGAAAATCGATCAGACCTTTGTAACTATCAGCTCTTAGCTCCTGTTGATGCGCTCTAACGAATGCCAACCTTGAACCCTCTACTTTAACATAACTGTCAACAATATATTGTTGAAATAATTTCCCGGAAGCATGAAGTAAATTGAAATCGTCTCTAACAGCTAAGCGATAGCAGTAGTATTGTAATTGTGTTGTGACTGTTCTACATGCAGTTCGATGAACTTCAACATGTGGCTGACCAACAGTCCATCCAGTATCACCACATGGGAATAGCAACGGATAGCACAATGGATCACAATGAGGATTAAGATAAGATATTTTATTCAGTGAACCAGTTGCTTTTGTATACATAACAAAATCAATATTGTTTGGTGGAGTTCCGTCATTCGTTACAAAAACAGCAGCAACTTCACTGATTGTGGGTTCATTCGATCTTCCAGGATGAAATGCGTTGGTGGTAGTAAATTGTAAAGTCATATTTGGTATAGTTTGATCCAAATCTTTTACATATTTAAACAACTGTGCGTAAGGATTATATGTATTTAGCATTGTTTGTAATGTTGTCATTATTTCTTTGCAGCAGTTTTTATTCGTTTTATTCAGTAGACGATGTTGTAATGCAGTATCAAAATCTAAAATGAAAAGTCCTGCATATGATGGTTCAACTCCGGAAGGTGGTTGTAAGCTTCCTATCATATGATACAGCTGTCCATGTAATTTAAAACAATACGGACCTCTACCAGAAAAGTCAACTGATTTCATTTGAATAGAAGCAAATGCCAGAGCATTGTTAAACTTCCTAATATTTTCTAGATAATTCTTGGTAAAAATATCATTTTGCTCTATGAGGTTTCGAAGTTCTTCACAAACTCTAATGGGCTCTATGCTAATCTTTCCCTTGTGGCAACATATTGTAGATGAATTATCAGTAAACTCCCCTGTAAACAACCTTGCAGAGCAATAAACGCACTTTTTATCCATACTACCAACACAATGTGTTTGAACTTCATTATCTTTAGGGAAAAGACGGGCAAGACAATATGTTTTTGGAAGTTTATCTAATCTTATTTTCGTATTGATTTTTTGTTCGAGATGAAGCAAGTAATTTGACGACACAAAGTTATTACCTTGTGCTAATTGTTGTCGGTGATTGTTAAATGTGTCTTGTCTTCGTTGGCGCTGAGTTTCACTGTCTTGCAATAGTCGAATTCCTCTCTGCTCGTCACTTATGGAATTTCTTAATCTGCGCTCTGTGATAGGTTCCAATGTTCTAGTCCTTCTTCCAGGAGGTCTACCTCTTGGTCTGCCCGTCATTATAAAAACTTAATGTACAAATATACCTAAAATAGTTTTTTGTCAAAATGCGATTTTTAATATAATAATTAATATACATATGTGTGTACGTATATCATATACTTTATTATATAACTTACAGTTAGAAAATTGACAAAAAATCTTTTGCGATTAAGACAAAATCTGGTTTTGGAAATGCTATAAGGTAATAAAATAGTAAAAATTAAGAACTAAATAGAAAAAGATGTTTTAATTCAATTACTTGTTTTAATCTAAATGCACGTTATATATATTCTTACGTTGCACGTTATTTTTATTTTAACTGTTAAATATCAGCTGACACTATATATATGTATGTACATATTAAAAGACACCGTATTACTACACTTCATAAAACAAATAATGCCGTGACAATAACGACATTACCAAAATGGCTTTTACATTTTTATATATTATGTGGAATAGCATTATAATTAAGCGACCCTGTTTATCGCACTTGATCTAACAACTACTGCCAAGTATTGCCAAAACAGCTTTTTACAACTTAATATGCATATTATATATAACTGACTTGGTAATAAACGGCATTATAGTAAATAGCGGCATTACCAGAATGGATTTTAATACATACCATATTATGTAGAACTGCATTACTATTAAGCGACCCTGTATTAGTACACACTTGAACAAAAACATATAATCATAATGACAACAGTATTATCTATCATGCAGTTCTATATAAAATATAATTTTTATCAATGAAAATATTAATTTTTCAATTTCTAATTATTTTTCGTCTTTAGTGTTAGATATAAGCTTTAAAATGAGATATCATTCATTAAATTTGATGCGGTGGTATGGGAGATATTAGCAATCGACAAAAAAAAGTGCTTTAGAAATAATATATATGATGATAGGAAAATGATATTGTGTTGACTTAATCAAAATTGGGAGATTTCTCTTTTAAACTTTTCCTTATAAAACTTATTATTTAAGGTTATTACATTTAAAATTATTACATTTAATATTTCTTTTCAAATTTAACTTAATTCAAAAATATAATTATAACCAGCAATCTCTGGTTATATATAAATAAATAATTTTATTATTTAATTCATTTTTAGAATAATTTATGCGACATTTTATCATCAATAAGCAAAAATTAGAAACATATTTTCAATAGGAATTAACGTTTAAACAAAATTTAGTCATGTCTCCGTGGAGTAACACGTTGATAATATAGAGTTATATGATGCACGTGATCTACATTCAGTTGCGGTTCTTGGTAAAGACGACTTCAGGATCTTCTGGTCTACTACCAAACTTTGTAGAATTTTGGATTTACAATTTTATGATCGCTAATGAAAATTTTTTATCATATTCATTCTGAATATAATAGGAGACATCTTCGTATTTTCTATTTTATTCTATTTTCTTTATTTAACCCACAAAAAATTCACTAGTAACAAAAATAAAACTTGATTTGATTCGCATTCTAATAAATACAACTAATTCACGATGTTCACGATGTGAACACTTTGAAGTTCAAAAGCAATAGATCGTGATCACCCACGTTAAGTCGCTTGTTCGAAATTAACTGTAAACATCAAAGTTTAAAGCTTCCAATTTCCAAATTCCATTATAAGAAAAAAATTACGACCTTGTGAAGTTTCAAAGATTTGCACTATGGCAGCCCCAATCTTTTTTTTTTTTGTTTTTTTGCTATTTGGTTCTTTTTCTAAATGGTATTTAGTACATTATAAAGTAAGTGTGGTGAGAACATATAGATACTATGCATATCTATATATGTAGATATTTAATCAATTATGAACCAACAAAAACAAAAAAATCAAAGTAGCCAATTAATTTTCTGCTTTGTTAAGAAAATATAAATTTATGAAAAAAAAAATAAGTTAGGAATCAAAACGACCATTACAAACCAAGAAATTTTGGAGGCATCCGATGCAAAATTTATAGGAACAAGTCGTTTAGGGTCTAATGTCCTTTCCGTGATATGTACCTATAAGTTTTCCTGCCAAATCTTCCAGAATGTAATAGTGGTTACCTATTTTCTCACGAATTCTGGCTTTGACAAATAAAGCTGATAATTTAGAATTGAAGTTTTTCTCGGCACTACTTTCGTCAAAATTTCTTCTATAGATTTCCTGGCCTACTTTAAATGTCTGGACTTTTGAACGAAGATTGTATTGCTGTTGACCAGTTATGTGTGCTTCTCTTAAGTGTTTTCTAAGCTTTATTCTTATTAACTGCAGGCTATCTTCTCTAGTTATCTTCGCCGAAGGCTCATCATCATCCCATAGGAGGTTTCATAATAAAATTAGGAGCTTTTGTTGTTTTAAATACTTCGCAATGACGTACGTAATCACGAACATATCGAACCAATCTAGGCCAAAAGAAATTTCTTCTTAATAGTTCTAACGTTTTTGCCATTCTACCGTGGGCTGTAACCATATTATCGTGAGCTGTAGCAATTGCGTGCTCTCTTAATTTAACAGGTACCCATAGTTTTCAGGATCTTTCTTCTTGATCTTCTTCGTCTCCGCTATAATGATCCACGCGGCAATAAATTTATTTATAAATAATTATATTTCGCTGCATTTTGCTGTACCTTTTCCTTTAATTGCTCATACTCTTGGTCAGAGATAAGAGGAGAATTCAAATCAATTTCTGGTTCAGAAACTTGAAACTTCATTTGAATTTATACGGGACAAACCATCAGGTACCACATGGTCTTTACCTTTTCGATGGTTAATAGTAAAATTGTACGATTGAAGCTTGAAGCTTGAATACCCATCGTGCCAGTCTCCCACTTAAATCCGGTTGACGCATTAACCACAATAAACTGTAGTGATCGGTGATGACCTCAAATTCTTGCATATCCAAGTAACAACGAAACC
This sequence comes from Sarcophaga caerulescens, assembly GCA_927399465.1. NCBI lineage: Eukaryota > Metazoa > Arthropoda > Insecta > Diptera > Sarcophagidae > Sarcophaga > Sarcophaga caerulescens. The sequence continues at coordinate 82,150,360 of OV656872.1, read as the reverse complement.
GCTTTATTGCTTCCATTGCAGATAAACATTCTTTCTCTGTAACACTATAATTCCGTTGTGCGGAATTCAACTTCTTACACATGTAAGCAATTGGTCGTTCTTGTTCTTGATCATTTAGATGGGTTAGTACTGCTTCTATTCCGAAATCACTAGCGTCGCAATGAAGGAAATGTTTCTTGCTGAAGTCTGGATTTGACAACACTGGAGCTGAGGTTAACAAAGTCTTAACCCTATCAAATTCATTTTGAGCTTCTTCTGTCCATTTGAACAGCTTTTTTCGGGACAATAACTCTGTGATGGGGAATACTACAGTAGAAACGTCGGTACCATCCTGCTAATCCAAGGAAACCTCAAACTTGCCTAATAGTCTTAGGAACAGGCCAATCATGTATTGCTCTAATTTTTTCGGGATCTGTTGTGATACCATCGTTTTCGATCACATAACCTATATAATTTACTTCTGTTACACAAAATTTTGATTTTGATATGTTTAACGTTAAGTTGGCTTTTCAAAATTGCGAGGCTATACGAATCAGAATTTGAAGATGACTGTGAAAACCTTCTGATACATTTACTAAGTCATCCAAGTAACCAAAAACAGAATGTTTTAGATCTGGAGGAATGATTTCATCCATTAATCTACACATTGTCTGTGGAGCATTGCAGAGGCCGAAAGGCATGACAACAAATTGATAAAGTGGTCTACCTGGCACTGTGAAAGCAGTAAGACTTTTCGAATTTTCATCTAAACCAATTTGCCAATAAGCATCTTTTAAATCCAACTTCAATATTTGGAAGCGGATAGGCATACTTTTTAGTTACTGCATTGACTTTACGTGCATCTAGACACAAACGAATTTTATTAGGTTTTACTACCAATCTCATCGGAGAACTCCAAAAAGATGTAGATGGTTATATTACACCCAGATCTAACATACGATCGAGTTCACACCATACATTAATTGCTCAACCGCTGGAGAAACGGGATAAAATTTTGATTTAATTGGTTTTGCGGTGCCTACATCAATTGAATGCTTAATAAGACTGGTTCTTCCCAATCCTTGCTTTACAAAATTAGGAAAAAGTTCAATGACACCATTAAGCTGTAACTGTTGTTGGCTTTGAGAAAGTGGGTAGAAGTTTCTCTTGTGGTTTCTGAATGCTTTACATTCTCAGGCTGAGTTTCAAATTTGTCGGAAATATCAGTTAACTCAGAAAGTAACTTGTTTGAAGATTTATCAATTGAAATGATATCAGTACATCCAATTAAGTCTGGAAAAATAGCAAATTACGAAGTCTATTCCCAAAATTAGTCTCTGTGCTAACGATGTTACGATAAAAAATTTAAATTGTTTAGACTGATTTTTGAAGTTTACTTCAACATCCAGCCATACACAAATTGTTTGCGAATGACCATTTGCAGTTTTAACAAAATTTGTACACTTTGTAAAGCTCTGTAGCTTTGAAAAATCATAAGAAGCTAAATCTGAACCTATACAACGTGCATTTGCTTCTGTGTCAATTAATCCTAATTCATTGAAATTTAAAAACTTAACTTTTGCTTAATATCGCAAGTCTTTAGGATTAGATACTACATATAGATGACACGAGAAGTTTCATACAGATTCTACGAATTTTGTAATATTTATGTAATCGGAAAGTGGAACGTTTAGGTTTTGTTTTACGTTGATAATCAAGTGAAGATAGACAGAAAATCTGTTTACACGTTTATGCAAATATAATTCCCATCGTCTATGATAAAGCATTTTTGGAAGAATAATTTTGGAAATGTCCTCATTTTCAAAATTTCCAACATTTACTTCACTTTTATGTATGTATACTAATTTTTCTAGTTTTATCAGGGTTTAAAGTATTATTTTCAGTTACATCAGTTTGTAAAGATTTATTAAAAGTCGTGGTAATATTTTGTGTTAAGTTTTCACTTTCGCAACTATAGCTCGGTGGTTTTTTGACCGTTGGCGGTTATTGGCAGCACAATTCATACAATTAGGTTTATAGACATTTTTTGTGCTACAGCCAAAGCAAAATATAGATTTTTTCTCAAGACAATTTTCCCAATGGCGGCCTATCTCGTCACAATTCCAACATTTTGAATTGATCTTGCTACCATGAATTGCTTCAATAGAACAATCAGTGTCTGCGTTTAAATCGACGTTAACTTTATTTTCCAGAAAAAGCTGAATTTTGACTGCGAGTGACATGCAGACTTTTTCGGACAGTTTCATCATCGCAGATGTGAAATAGAGTGTATGGGGACATAAAGTAAATCCTGTCGTATCTCAGGTCTGAAATTGTTTGCCAAAATTTCTATCAATTCTGTATCAGACATCGGTATAGGAATATATTCCATAATAGTTAAAATTGAATCGAAAAAGGAATTGAAAGTTTGACCTAACTTTTGTTTTCTGTTTCTAATTTCTTCTCTTATGTCAAAAGAGCTTTTATACGATTTATATTGACATCTAAGAGCGTTATAAAAGTCATTGCATTTTATTGTCTCGACTTGTTTATGATACCTCCAGTACCAATCTCTAACTTTTCCTGTTATGTAAGTTTCGACAAACATCTGAAAAGTCACCATTAAATGTATCTCTGGTCAACGATTTGATTCGATAAAAAATTCATCTACAAATTTAAGTTTCCAATTTTGAATAACCGAGGTTATCTTATCAGCATGTACTGAACTTAAATTTGAGTTAGAATTTGCTATCGGGAAAAGTAAATAGGGATTATTATGGTTACTATTGGGACGTTGAGCTTGGCTCGCATGAATATTATTTTGTATATTATTGGGCTGAGCATTGCTGTCATAAAATGTAGGTCCTATACTTATATTTTGCAAAGCTCTAGTAACACATTTAATCATACGATTTATTTTATCATAATCAATATTAAACGATTGATTGTTCCCATTGTAAAGAAAAGTTCAAAATATTTGGGTTTAACTCAGTGGCGTACCTAGGGGGGGGGGGGCGGTGGGTGCGGTCCGCACCGGGCGTCACTTACCTTGGGGCGGCATTTTTTATATTTACTTATAGTTGTAAAAAGCAACTTATTCATTTCATATTTATTTTCTTTCTTGAATAATAAATGATTATTATGATTATTATAAGTTTAATATTTGATTTATATAAATTATGATTAACTATATGATTTCGAATAATATTTCTCGCTGTATATAAATGCATTTTAGTGTAAATTTTGAATTCTAATTCAAGAACAAGATAATAATTTTATTTTATTGTATTCATTAAAATTCGTTGAATTCGTAAAAGGATCTTTACGATTTTGTTCGGCAATTTTTCCTAACTAAAATTTTTTTAAATCAGTTTATAAATGTCATTTCTTTTGAAATGTTTATATGATTACTTTGAAGTGATATATCAATATTTTTTTAAATCATCGATTTTTCTTTTGAAAAGCAGGGCCGGCGGAGGGCGGTCTGCAAAGCATTAGGGCGCCGGCATAAGAACTATCTTTTTCAAACAACAAAATCTAAACCAGACAAAACAAAAATACTGACGAAGTTACAATTTCAGGAATCGCAAATAGATAATTATACTCAGTCCGTTTTGAAGAATTTAATTGGAATGATAAATTGCTTATAAACCATTTTGTTCATTCGCGATTCAATCTTTTAACAGTGAAGAGTGAAACAAATTATTAGGGTGCCAGTGCATTTGGAGAGTTTATTATAGGTAAGTATATTATATTACGTATTATAGATATAGATGTTATTCTAAATGCTATTCAGAGTAGTAAAATGACTGTTTGAGTCTTTGATTAAATTTCCTACAGGGTATGCGTCACCATCGAAGAAAAGTATTTATTGTTTCTGCTGCAAACTGTTTGATAATCTTTGTCAAGCAGGTTTTAATACGGAAAATGGTTTTAACAAATGGTGGAAACTTAATCCCAAAATTAGTCAACATGAGGTGAGTCCACTGCACATTCGATCATATTCCAAATGGAAAGAATTAGAAATAAGACTTGGACGTGGCGCAACTATTGACAAACTACAACAACAGAATATTGATAAAGAAATAAAAAAATTAAAGGAAATTCTAACAAGAATACTTGATATAATTAGATTCTTAGCAAAACAAAATTTGGCGTTTCGAGGACATCGTGAAAGTGTTCATCAGGAAAACATCGATTCAATGGAAAATAGAGGAAATTTTCTTGAGCTTGTTGACTTATTGGCTAAGTACGACCCAGTATTACGAGAACACGTAGTAAAAATTAAGATGGGTAATAAATATAGTATCTCTTATTTGTCGCCGAAGATTCAGAACGAATTCATTGAGCTATTGGGAGGCGCAGTCAGAAAAACAATTATGGATCAAATAAAGCAGGCTAAATACTTTTGTATTATATTTGACAGCACTCCTGACATTTCACACAAAGATCAAACCAGTCAAATTATTAGATATGTAGTTATTGATGGTAGCGAAGTTAAAGTTGTAGAATCGTTTATTGACTTTGTAGAAACTAAAGGAAAAACTGCTGGTGAAATCACAGATATGATTTTAACGAAATTAGAAAATGACGGTTTAGATATAAAAAATTGCAGAGGACAGGCTTACGATAATGCTGCCGTCATGGCAGGAAAGCACAGCGGTGTTCAAACTCGTATTAAAGATATAAATCCAAATGCAGAATTTGTAGCAGTACAAATCATTCTTTAAACCTGGCATGTTTACACGCAGCTTCTACAGCTATCAATTCCATCACATTTTTTGGAACTATCGAACAGTTGTTTTCGTTGTTTTCTTCGTCCACTCATAGATGGAATGTTTTACTTTCTGTCACTGGTCAAGGTGAGCTGCCGCGGTAACTATAGTAAAACAACATTTTTTTTACATTTTAAGCGCTTTGGAAAAATTGACATCTGAAGAAGAAAATAGTAAAACGAGATCAGATGCTGGAGTATTACTCAATTCTATGCAATCTTTCTCTTTTCTATGTTACCTTCATTTATGGGAACCCGTCCTTTTGGAAATTAATGACGCTCAAAAATACCTGCAAATAAAAGGGTTAAATGTCCACCAATGCCATATAAAACTAAATTCTTTGCAAACACATTTCATGGAACAAAGAGATACGCTAGTACAAAACGCTGTTATAGCAGCCAAAATAATTTGTGAAGAGTTGGAGATATCGACTGAGCGTCGAGTTAGAAGGAAAAAAAATATGAGTGGGGAAAATTCGCGAGACGTGGGGCTATCCTTCGAAGAAGAAGTACGAAGAGAAATGTTTTCATCTATGGACAGAATTATAAAGGAAATAAAAGAACGCTTCGATCAGTTGCATGGCCTTGTAAGAAAATATTCGTGTATAATACCGTGTAACCTACTAAATGAAGAATTTGAATGTCAAATAAATGACTTGATTGACATTGATAAAGAACAGTTCCATATTGAAAGAAAAAGGATCCAGGTTTTTATGGCTGTACCTACACTAAAAGAAGAGGCAAAACATTGGTGAAACGGGGAGAAGGGCCCTCTTGATCTGCTAAAATTTATTCAGCAGTATAGGTTGGAAAATTCTGTTCCCAACATTGTAATTTTGTTAAGAATTTTTTTAACAATTTCAATTAGTGTCGCTAGTTGCGAAAGAAGCTTCTCAAAATTGAAGTTGATAAAAAATTATCTTCGTTCTACAATAAGTCAATTAAGACTACAAAATCTTGCAATATTGTCAATAGAACAAGAAATTACAAATAATATAAATTTTGAGAGCATTATACACGATTTTTCTAGTATGAAAGCTAGAAGAGTAGATATTATATAAATATGTTTACGAGTGCATACAAATATGTCTAAAAAAATTTACTCTGTGTATTAATTAATATTGATTAAATAACTTAATAATTTATTTATGTGTATTAATTTATAAAAACCACTATTTGATTGACTTATAATAGAAAGGGCGGCAAACTGGAAATCGCCCCGGGAGGCAAAAGTTCTAGGTACGCCACTGGTTTAACTGATTATCTTCACTTAGCTTTTGAGTTAATTCTTAATTTACGCAGCTCATTTAATTGACATGAGTGCTTACACACCGTACATTCAGAAGAAGATGATAAATATGATTCAATACATGGCCAATGAAATGCATGTGAGCATTCATAATCAAACAGTCGTCCTCTTCAACCATTGTTTCCATGCAAACGTGACATGCGGAAGGCTCAGTATGAACTGGGGCCACAGGTAACGGTGGGGGAAAATCTGTCCCCGAAGAAGTTCTTTCCATTAACAATTTGACCATTCTCAATATTCTACACAATGTAAACGAAAATAAAAAGTACAATTGATAATGTATAATTGTACCAATATGTATAACAAAAATGAACTCTGAAGAAATTGGTTAAAAAAATCTTCATAAAATAAAATATTAAAGTGTGCTAAGATAATAATCTTAACTTAGGCACTTTCAAAGGAAAAAAAATCGTGTCTTATAAATTTAAATTTTTAAATTTTTTCTTTTAGAAAAAAATAGAAAAGTCTACTAAACGGGAAAAAATTACTGAGAGAAAAAGTATTACCTTTTGGCTAACGAGTTTATACAAATTGGACTATGGTTACGGTGACCATCCGTCCACTATTATAGCGGACAGTCCACTATTTTAACCTCCTGTCCGCTTTTTTTTTGCGTCCGCTATTTGTCCATTATTTTACCGCACGTATCCTCTAAAAAGTATTTATTTTCCAAAATGTGTGCTTTTGTCCACTTTTTTTCACTAATTCGGTAAAATCGATAGAGTACTTTCTTAAACAAGAAAAATGCCCAACAATATTGTTTAATTCTTTTGATGATCATTTTGCTATGTCTTCGTTATTACTTATACCCAGTCAAGCCAGTGTCTTCCATAAATATATACTGCGTTTAGAAAGTCAACATATTTCAATGCCTGAAGCGGCTATAATATTAAAATAATTTAAATCAAAGTTAATAGAACGTTACAATGAAGTATTTTTGTTACTTAGGGCCATTATTACAACTTGCCGTGAAATAAAGGGAGGATTTTAACGGGCAGATAAATTGTTTTTCATTATTATGAGTACCCAATAAGATAGAAGTGATCGTTAAGCTAAAGGGAAGATCATCCTACCTTTAACATTTAAAGGTCACTTTATGTTTGAACTTGACATATCATATACTATTTTCGATATGGCAACTTCAAATTTAAACAAAATGAGCATATACAACAAAAAAAACGAAGTCCGCTGTTGCCACTGCGTTAAAAAAAAACTTGTTTGTTTGGGCAGTTTTATCGACTTTGCTCCGGCACTGCCATATTTTAATTTTATTTTATCTGTAAGTTGTAATAACGAAAATCAGTTAAAGGTAACTTTACAGTTCCCTTTAGCTAAAGGTACCTTTAACTAAACCCAAGTTGCCCTTAATGTAGAAAATTCTATTTCAGCTCTTCACTCAAAGGGACTTGAAATTAAAAATGTTTAAGGAAAAAGTTAAAAACTTTTGCAGAACCTGTATTAGTTATCTGATCCAATGGGATGAATCTTTTAAAGAAATTGAGGGACTTGCTTGGATATTGTTAAATGCAATTCCATCTTGGTCTTCAGTTCAAAAGTCGTTAATAAAGGTAACAGAAATTAGAAATGATTTGAATATAAATAATAACGAAATTTTTCATGAATGCACTTATGTAAAAAATTATGCAAATGCTGAACAAAAAGAAATATGGAAACAATCACCATTAAATCCCGATAAAAAGTGGGTTGAAATTTTCAAATTTTTCGAAACGAAAAATATTCTTTATAAAAACATTCTGAAATTAGTAGGTTTTTCATTTGTTTTGCCAGCGTCTAACGCTCCAACAGAAAGAGTTTTTTCTATATCTAACAATATTTGGTCTTCCGAAAAATCCCAAATGGGACTAGAAACTTTAGAATCTCTTTCGACATTTTTATCTAACAGAATATAATCAGAATTATATAATTTATACACATAAGTACATCCATATGTATGTATGTATATGTATAAATTTAACTTTGTGTATATTATTTGTACCTATTTAAGTCTGTATTTTAATAATTTTTATATAAAATGTTAATTATAATAAATGAATTTTTTTTGTTTTTTAGTTTTATATACTTGTCCGCTTTTTTCACATGGAAATAATGGTCACCGTATTTATCACACAATGTGTCAATTTCACGTTTGAGCGACCACCAGAAGTTGGCCAATGTTTGCGCAAAGAGAAATAATAATATTTGCAAAAAACACAAATATTAGCCGACTTCTTCGTGAAATTGACACATTTTGTAATAAACAATTAAGGTTAGGTTACGTGTACTTGTGAACTGTGACAAGTACAGTACCCGGAGGTCGAATTGACACATTGTACAACGTCCTAGCTTCACACACCACTCGTGTTGTGTGCGTTAATTTTATACATGAGTGGAGGGACCTACAGTTTAAAGTCGACTCCGAACGACAGATTTTTGAGAAGCTTTTCATGGCAATTTTTACTCTCAGAGTTTTTGCCAGAAATCTGCTGAGAGGAAGTCGCCGAAGAAATATTTTCATATTTTCGTTTTGATGTCTGACCTGGGATTTGAACTCGGGCCTTTCGTCTAATAAGCCAACACACTGCCTACTAGACTACGGCGACTTCAAAAATTCTGAAAATTTTTGAACTAAAAGATCATTTGATGAGATGACATAGACTTTTATTTTTTTTTCATCTTTAACCGAGCTGGCTAATATAAAGATTGCTGCAATAGCAAGATTTATTTTGTACTCGGGATGGTCTTCTCTAGGGTTGACCCCCTGGTAGAATTAATTGTGGTATAACAATGGGCCTAAGTTGAACCTCTTCTCTCAAGGGGGTCCGCCACCTAACCTAACCGAATGTCCTGATATACTAAAGACCTCAAAAATAATACCAATACAGAAAGGATCAGGTGCTGCAATTGAGATAAATGTATAACTTTTTCGTTATTGCCAGTAATTAGTAAAATATTTGAGAAAATAATATTCAAACAACCTCCAACCTTTTTGGAAGAAAACAAATTAATTTATATGTAACTTTCAGTATGGGTTTAAAACTGGTAGTGGAAGAATGAGGACGTAATAAGGAATATCTTATGACTTCTCAAAAGCTTTGGCTACTTAGTTTATCATAAAATTTTTTTTCACAAGATTAAATTTTATGGCATAAGAGTTAGAGAACTAAATCTTTTTAAAATCTATCTTAATAAATGGAAAAGTTTTGTTAGACTAGTGATCACTTCTAATCATTCTATATATCAATAAACGGGACATATGTCAACGAAGAATGTAAATAAAAACGAAACAAAACACAAAGCAACATACAGACATTTGCACTCATCATCAGTGTTGCCGTTTTTAATTATTTTTTTGTTCAATGTGTAGATTTTTTCGGATTTGGTTATTATTTTTCTTATAAAAATAGCTTTTGTTTTGTTTGTTAAAATTAATTAATTAGTAAGACTATAATTTTATTTTGTTATTTTTTGTTTCTTTTTTTCTCAATTATAATTTAAATTTGAAAAAAATTAAATAAAAAAAACTGCGAATTTAATTTTGGTTATATCTTTCCTTATTTGGTGATTTTTTTACAAATGTTGGTTACAATATTTTTTTTGTGGCAACACTGCTCATCATCTCTCATGTTCAAATGTCACGTAAAAACGTGGGAGAATTCTGTTTTATACAGATCGTTCCGTTTTGCAAACGAGAGAGAACGTTTCGGTAAGCGTTTACATTGCTCTCCCTGTGCTAAAAAGGGAAAGTTCGCTACGGTACGTTACGTTACGTGTGGGTAACTGACGCATAATTCATTGCCATTATTAATGATTTTTTCTTTCACTTAAGCCGAAAGTACATACCATCCGTTTCATGCGAGTTTGCGTTACATGCGATTCTTGCATTCCATGCGGTTTTTATTGCAAGTTACACACAATGCGTTTTATGCGACTGATTTTTTGTTTTGATCAGCTGCTGTGGTAAACAACAAACAAGCAAACAAGAACACTTTTGGGAAAAATAGAAAATCAAATTTATATTTAAAAAGAATTTATGATATTAATTACAAATTTATGAGTTTACATATGTGATATTTTGTGCTGTTAAGGCCTACGAAAATCCACAAACGAACACAAGACGAGTGTTTTCAGTTAAATTAAATTAGTAATAAACTTTATTATGAAATATGTTTTTAATAATATTTTTGTAATGCCAAAAGAAAAATGCGAAAATAGTAATGAACTATTTAAACATATTTATCGAAACCATTCATAATAGTATATAATTTGGCATGCCAAGTTTAAAAAACTGCTGACATTTTCCAACACTGCATGAGTCGCATAGAAAAGTAGAAAGTAATCCTACTTTTCTATGCGTATATGCATTCTATGCGTTTATTCTGTAACTTGTCACAAACAACTACACTGATTCTACTTTTTCGGTATTCGCATGTAACGCAAGCGCGCATGAAACGGATGTATGTACTTTCGGATTTAAGTTGGAAGTACATACCATCCGTTTCATGCGCCTTGCGGTACATGCGATTCTTGAATTCTATGCGATTTTTTATTGCAAATTACACACATGCGTTTTTATACGACTGGCTTTTTGTTTTGATCAGCTGCTAAGGTAAACAAGCAAACAAGAACACTTTTGGAAAAAATAGAAAATCAAATTGTGATTTTAAAAGAATTTATGGCATTTGTCCAAATAACCATTTGGACAATAAAATTTTACTAACATGAATTTAAAACTGTTAAAGATAAATTATTCGCCGTAGTCTAGTAGGTAGTGTGTTGGCTTATTAGACGTAAAGCCAGGGTTCGAGCCCCAGGCCAGACATCAAACAAAATACAAAAAGTATTTCTTCGGCGATTTCCTCTCAGCAGATTTCTGGCAAAAACTCTGAGAGTAAATAAAATTGCCATGAAAAGTTTCTCAAAAAATCTGTCGTTCGGAGTCGACTTTAAACTGTAGGTCCCACCACTTATGTATAAAATTAACACACACAACATAAGTGGTGTGAGAAACTAGGTCAATAATCCTGACTGAAGGGTTGTAATGACCAATTATGTATGTATGTAAAGATAAATTATTATTAATGAATTTCAAACCCAATGAATTACCTAACTGAATTGAAAACATTTGTATTTACCAACACTTAATTAAGTTCTAAAATTATCTATAACCGCATAGATAATTTATACCTGTAAATTTATACACAGATATAAATTTTCCTAAAAGAAAAAATTATATTTTATATTCACTTCGCTTTTTACGTTTGAATTATCAACTTAAACTATTCATTTTACGCTCTAATCAATTATTTCTCATTTTTTCGCTTAAATTATCCACGTTAAATTTTCCATATTGTAAACTTGAATTATCAATCTTAAATTTATTTTAATTGTCATTTGCGATTTAATTATAAACCTAAAAATTATTAAATTGAAAACATTACATCAACACATCCTCTCCATTCTCATTGATAACACACGGTCAAAACACATAAGGTAAGATTTCCCATATTTTGCCTTATAATAAAAAGGAATAATACTAATTCTTTTTGTTTTCTCTCGCATTTAACCCTAATTATAATTACATCTCGTAATTATAATCGCAACTCTCTCTGAAAGTTTGGTACTCTTTCGTTCAACCCCTATATACTAGAGGTGTGCACAAGACATATAAAATTGCACAGTATTGCATTTTTCCCAAGACCGAATATTGATTGTAGCTGCAAATATAAATAAGTGTGAAGCAAAGATAGAGAACAAAAAAACAACTGCACTAGTAAACCATTGTACAACAGTATAAAAGAGAGTTGTGTGAAGAGTGCAACAAAAAATTTTGTACTCTTCATAGAGTCACAACATGCATATGTTGTTGTTTGTTTTTGTTTTTTAACAACAATGAATAAGAAAGCTCCGAATGTTTTGCTCTCGGGAACCGAACATCTTCGTCGACGCCTGCATTGCCAGTAACTTTTTTAAACTTTTTATTTCGGGGAAAAACCTTTTTTATGAGTTTATTGCGAAAGCAAAGAATGTATAGAAACACTTATGTACACAAATTTTTCAATATGGCAATACTGAAAATGTAGCTTCAGTAGTAAAATATGCTCTTACAACACAAAGCATAGTTCCGTTACTTCACAGATAAACGAGTGCTGTTGTATACATTGAATAAATGAGAAATACACATTTCAGTGCACTCGTAAAATCAAGAGCAACAGAAAAGAGAACACTACAGTATTGCATTCGGTGAAGGGTAATGTCTTGTGCACACCTCTACTATATACCAATCTTCCACCAGAGAGTTTGCTTATAATAACACTCGTTATTTCATGGTCCTTCTCCCCGCGAACTCCCCGCAACCTGTGGAACAATTACATTGTCTATGTCTCCAATCAACTCCAATTCTAATTATTACTCTCACGAAAATACATTTCTCCACAACATCCCGCAATAAGATCAACAACAACACTAGTGGAATCTGTCTCTTAGTGTGGATCCTAAATTGATAAAGGAAAAAACAAGGAGAATGAGGTAAATTAAACATTCAATAACCATTAAACTCACAAAAGCAGAAGCGGTAAAAGTACACAAGCAAAAAATTCAAATTAAAACAAGAAAAAGATTTAAATAAAAAACAAAAGTGTAAGTAAAAGTAAAAATTATTATTTATGATAAATTAAAAATAATTTCTCCTATGAGAAAAAATAAAAGTGCAAAATTATACGAAAAATTAATAAATTAATAAAATAAAAAAAAAAAAAATATGTGAAACAAAAATCAAAAAAAAATTAAAACAAAAACAAAAAAAAAGTGTTGTACGAAATTGCATTAAAAAACTAAAAATTGAACTTGAAAACTAAAAATAAAAAATAAAATAATTCGCCTAAATAAAATCAGAGTGAAAATATGTTTTTTAAAGGAAAAATTTAACAAAATTCGGAAAAAAACCATAATAACAGAAAAAATCATACGCAGAAAAATAAGGTGAGTTAAATTAAGAAATAGAAAAGAAAACGCAAAATCAAATTTAACACCTAATAATAACGAAATTAACGGTAAAAAAAAATAAATATATAAGAACAGAAAAGAAAAGAGAAAAATACTAAGTGCTTACACTGAGAAAAAAAAAAATATTAGTATATTTATACACAAAAAAAAAAAAAAAAAAAAGAGGTTAGTTTAAAAAAATTTATGTATTTGAAAAATATAAAAGAAAAACCAAAAAGAGAAAAAATAATAACAGATAAATTGATAAAAAATATTAATAAAGAAAAAAAAAAGAAGTGCGCTTACACCGGTATATATATCGGTAAAAAATTGAAAAAGGTAATACATAAAAAATATCGGTGTATATGTATATATAAAAGAACCAAACGGTATATCGGTCAAAAAGGACATCAAAAAAAATCTATTTCAAAAAATATTTATATGTATATCGATAATATATAAAAAAAGAAAACCGTTAATATATAACCTATATATAAATCTTAGTGCTTTACAAGAAACAAAAACAAAATAATTAAATACAAAAAATTATTATATAAACTAAAATTAAATATAAACTAAAACAACAAAAAAAAAAAAAATTTTTTTTCTTAAACCAAATAATCCTACATACATACATGTGTACATAAGCCTCTCCTTACGCACACCTCTTATAAAAATTCCCCTGTAAAAAAGGTATTTATGAAAATTAAAATTATTAAGACAATAAATAACATAAACATTTTTCAAAATCAAACATTTTTCAATTGCTCTTGCCACATATTTTCAATCTCTCAAAAAATCTATCACTGAAAATCAACCACCAAAATTTGCCAATAAATAATGTGATCTCTCGCTCTCTCTTGCAAAGTACAGTAAAATCTTTTTATAAGTGACAAAAAAAAAAAAAAAGAGTTATATATTCCTAAATTAATTAAAGCAAAGTAAACAGAATAATAAAAATTTATTTTACTAAAATAAGACAAACATTACCAGCACAAATATAAAACATATAAATAAAAACAAAAACAAAGAAGGCAAACACATTTTTTGAAACAAAAACAACAATTTGTCACAATTTTACATATTAAAGGAAAAGAAAGAGATCGCATAAAAGGCAACAATTACACTTAATATTAAGGAAGAGCAATTGTGAAAAAATTAAATTCATACGCACATACACATACATACTCTTATACATACTCTTAAATTGCAATTCAGAGTTGCCACATAAATAAATAAATCGAAATAGGAATTAAAAATCGGAATTTAAATTGAAATAAATTTCAATTATATATTAATATATTACATTTAATATATTAAATAAAATATTATTATATTATATCATATCACTTTATATATATGCACATTATTTCAGCTCTAAATACATATGAAATTTAATATTTTTTAAACCCAATTTATTTAAAAATAAATTTTGTTACTCAAAATTTCAATTTGGTAACTCTATCCCATTTACAGTGTTTAACCCATTGCGAAACAGTGTGACTTTCATAGTCACACACAATTTCATTTAATTTTTAGTTTATTTTATAAACTAAAAATTATTTGGAATACTTATTCAAATAAAAATTATTGAATAAGATAACTGGATCCCATATCCAGTGCCACGTTTGGCCCCTAATAACCCCCTAAGTTTACTAATACTAAGAACTAGAAGATTTTATTACTTTTCGTTCGGTTAGTAATTACTATCGCATATAGTTAAATAATTGTAACCCGCTTACAATCACTTATTTATTTCATTTTATTACTTATTTTCGTAATTCGCGTTAAGATGACTTCTACATCTAGTTCACAAGAGTCCCTAAAAGAACACTTTCTATTTCATAGCGAACATCTACTACAGTTTTGTAATAAATTTAACTCAAGCCCAGTAGAAGACCAAACGGAATCCATTCTTGAAGTTAAATTAAAGGATTTGGAAGCTCGTTGGAATGAATTCGACTCATGCTACAAAAGAGTCATGTTAGCCCCTGATAACTTAGTCTCGTTAGATTTTAAGCAGGAGGCCAAAGGAAATTTCGATGCTTGTATGGACGCTTATTATGTGTGCAATTCTCAAATTTTAGATTTGTTAAGAGTCACTCGAATGGATGTCACAAACAACTCTAGATTTCAATCAACACATCGTTATTCTACTTCACCTCAGTCCCAAACCCAAACATTGATGCCAGCAGATTCTGGAAATTGCATAAAGCTACCACCTTGCGATACGGAAATATTTGAAGGAAATTACGAACAGTGGCCCTCATTCCGAGATATGTTCACGGCAGTCTACATAAACCACTTAAAGCTCTCTCCTGTCACTAAATTATATCATCTTCGGAATAAAACCAAAGGTGAAGCTGGAGCAATCGTAAAGAGATATACTCTTTCCCACGACAATTTCGAAATTGCATGGAACGCGCTTCAAACTCGGTACGAGAACAAACGAGTTCTCGTGGATAACCAGATCAAAATTTTATTTGACATCCCCGCTACAGACTCCGAGGATAGCGAGTCTATTAGAAGAATACAATCTGCGGTTAACGACTCTTTAGCGACTCTTAGAACTTTAGGTGTAAAAGTAGAAAGTTGGGATCCGATACTCATTCGATTGATCTCTACTAAACTTCCCAATTTAACTCTGGCCCTATGGGAGCAATCCCTCACATCTCCTCGTGAACTCCCTAAATGGTCTCAAATGTCCCAATTCCTTGTGGACAGATATGAGGCTGTTGAACGCTTAACTAGTATTAGGAACTCAAAAGGTGGACTTAGTCTCACCAAACCAGCGTTACCCAATATACAGACATATGTGTCTCAGGAAAATATAACTCCCATGTGTAAATTGTGCAATGAAGATCACTCTCTTAGATCTTGTCCCAAATTCAGTAATTTTACTATACAACAGAGAGTTGATTATGTATTTCAGAATAAATTTTGCAATAATTGCTTAGGATCTTCCCATATCAAACCAAATTGTAAAAGCAAGCACGCTTGCCTCTATTGCAAGAAGACTCACCATACCCTATTACACATGATAAAAGGAGCTCGTGACTCAGCTCAAAGTAGTGAGAACACTCGTCTCAAAAACTCCAATAAAAGCTTCAGTTCTCAGAATTCCCCAAGGGTTTCTCAATCAAACTCACAGGACGCTCATGCTGAACAGCCATCCACATCGGGTCAAGTACGTGCCAATTACTCCTTCAGCTGTGAGAATATTCTATTGAGAACTGCTCTAGTGCAGATAGAATCTCGAGGTGAACGCTTCACTGTAAGAGCTCTTATTGACCCTGGTTCTCAACGAACATTTATATCTGAAAAGATTAGGAACCGTCTTCAGCTTCCATACCACAACTCTCATTTTGAAATTGTTGGTATTGGAGGGCAAAAACAATCCGCAAATAAAGAATGTGAATTCGTGTTGTATGCTCAAAGAACGAATACAAGAATTTCCATTAAGGCAATCGTTTTGCCAAAGGTAACTAAATGCCTCCCAGCTCTCAGCTTTGATGTTCCGTACTCAAAGGAACTCATGGAGTTGGATCTAGCAGATCCAACCTTTAACCAAGCATCTCAAATTGATCTCATACTAGGCAATGACTATGAGCAGTCTATTAATATCGATGGCATAAGGAAGAATATATGCGGTCACACATCTGCATATAATACTATTTTCGGTTGGGTACTAAGTGGTCCCATGGAAACTCGCACTACGCATTCCTTTGCATCGATAACAGCCTCTGAAACTCCTGATCTTAACGATCTTTTAAAAAAGTTTTGGAAAGATGAAGAAATACCCACAACTCAACCCAAATCTCAAGAGGATGAATTTTGTGAGGAATTCTACTCCAAGACGACTACACGAAACGAAAATGGTAGGTATGTTGTAAGATGGTAGTCTTACAAATCTCAGTTTCCTGAGAAAATCTTCTTAGGCTCGTCGCGGTTTATTGCCCTGGCTCAATACTCAAGAGTGGAGAAAATTCTATCAAAAGATCCTGAACTTCAATCCGCCTATCGTGCAGTACTTCAGGAATACTTGAGCATGGATCACATGGAAGAAACTTCATCTCAGGAAATCGTTTCCCAAGGAAAATACTACTCTTCATATCTTCCTCATCATGCTGTAGTTCGACCTGACCATAAGACGACCAAGGTTAGGGTCGTATTCAATGCCTCTAGGAAATCGAAATCTCAGTTTTCTCTAAACGATGCTCTGTATACTGGTCCTACTCTTCAGAATGATCTCATTACTATTATTCTAAATTGGAGGAAATATCAGTATGTTTTCAATGGCGATATACAAAAGATGTATCGCCAGATCCTTTTACATCCAGAAGATAGATGCTATCAACGTATTTTATTTCAAAACAATCCTGATGGCCCAGTTAAAGATTATGCGCTTAAGACAGTCACCTTTGGAGTCAATTGCGCACCTTATCTCGCTATACGTACCCTTCTTCAACTGGCGTCAGATTCTCAAGCTCAATTCCCTAAAGCATCTTCAATTCTCCGTTCGGAAACGTATGTCGATGATATCCTATCTGGAGGATATTCATTAGAGGAAACATTATCTTCCCAGACTCAACTCATCAATGTTTTGATGTCAGCTGGTCTTCCACTGAAGAAGATTACAGCAAATCACCCCGAATTATTATCCCATATACCCAAGGAGGATTTATATGACTCCGAATTTTTACAGTTCCAAGAAGCAAGCACCACGAAAACACTTGGAATTAAATGGAATGCACTATCAGATGCATTCGCATACACATTCTCACCCGTAAATCAATCCCCAAGAATAACTAAACGCCAGGTTCTATCCTCGGTTGCGAAGCTCTTTGATCCTGCTGGATGGCTAGCACCCATAGTCATAAGAGCTAAGATTCTCATGCAACGGCTTTGGTTGGAAGGATTGGAATGGGACGATGATATCTCGCATGAATCACTCGGAATGTGGAACGATTTCGTATCAGACTTATCGGAAACGGAAACAATAACAATTCCAAGATGGCTTCAATATACGCCTACGGATTCAGTTCAAATTCATGGTTTTTGTGATGCATCAAAGGCTGCATATTGTGCAGCAATATACATTCGATGTAAGACGAAGACTCACAACGTCTTTTCTAACTTATTGATCGCAAAAAGTAAAGTTGCGCCCATCCAGACAGTCTGCCTACCGCGCTTAGAACTGAACGGAGCAGTATTACTAGCGAAGCTGGTTAAATACGTGCAAACATCCCTGTCCTTTAATGATACAGATATTTTTCTATGGACTGACTCTTCCATAGTCCTCGGTTGGCTGTCTAAACCACCCTCTTCTTGGGAAACATACGTCGCAAACAGAATTTCTCAAATTCATCAGCTTGTTCCAAGAGCAGTATGGCGGCATGTTCCCACTCATTTCAATCCAGCCGATCTTGAAACTCGTGGATGCAGATCCCGCGATCTGGCTAATAATTCCCAGTGGTGGTCTGGACCATCATGGCTACACAAACCAGAATCTGAATGGCCAAAGCGGAATCCACTCCAAATTGTTGAACCCCTCAATGAAACTCAGGCATTGCACGCGGAAGTCGAAATGGATGACATACTTCACCGATTCTCATCTTACGACAGAGCTTTGCGTGTTTTGTGTTATGTTTACAGGTTTATTGACAAAAGCATGCGAAAGTTTAAACCTACAAGTTCTCTACACTCTCAATTCGGTTTAACTCATACCGAAATCAAAACTGTGAAAATTAATCTCCTCAATTTGGCTCAACAAGCATTTTATCCCGAGGAGTACAAATGCTTACTAGACTCACAACCCATCCCGAAGAAAAGCTCGTTGAACACTATGAATCCATTTTTGGACTCAAATTCAACAATGAGAATAAATGGTAGACTCGCTCAGTCGTCTCTCCCGTATAATGAGCGTTATCCAATTATTCTCCCAGGCAACTCTCGTTTTTGCCAACTATATCTCACTCACTTACACAATTTCCTATGTCACGCTGAATGTAGCCAAATGTACCGTATGGTACAAACGGAATTTTATATTTTCAGACTCAAACCCCGTGTGAAAAAGATAGTGCGAAATTGTAAAACATGCATCATCAACAAACAGCAGCCATGTACTCAAATCATGGCTCCTTTACCTCCGGATAGGTGTAATTTGTCTCTTCCCTTTCAAATTACAGGCATTGATTTCGCCGGACCATTCGAGATAAGAGCGTCCCCACTGAGAAAATCACCCATGACCAAAGGCTACGTAAGTGTTTTCGTTTGTTTCAGTACGAAAGCAATGCACTTAGAACTCTGCTCAGATTTATCCTCAGCAGCGTTTCAAGCTGCATTTTCCCGCTTCATTGGGAGGCGGGGGCTCCCCCAAAGGGTAGTTACTGATAATGGGAGAAACTTTTTGGGCGTTAGCAGATCTCTCGAACGCGAATTCGCTAAATTCGTTAATAATGCTGCTAACGATACGGCTCACAAGTACATAACACATGAATTTGAGTGGAAATTTATACCACCCCACGCACCACACATGGGCGGCTTATGGGAAGCTGCCGTAAAAAGCTTCAAGTTTCATTTGAAGCGCATTATTGGAGCCCAAAAGTTGAACTTTGAGGAGTTCTCAACAGTCCTAGCCCGAATTGAGGGCACCCTTAACTCTCGACCAATATCTGCCTTATCAGAAGACCCTAGCGATTTAACCGCCCTAACTCCTGGACACTTTTTACGAGGCGCTCCTCTAATGGCTTTTCCGGAACAAGACTATCGTGATATTTCTCTCATTAACAGATGGGAAAAGTTGAAAGCACTGCACCACCAATTCTCCATCCGATGGAAGGAGGATTATTTGAAATCTTTACACAAGCGGTACAAGTGGAAAAGGTCAGCCCCCAACATACAAGTCGGAGATCTCGTGGCAGTGATCGATGATTTACAACCACCATGTGAATGGCGGTTAGGAAGAATCGAGCAAACATATCCCGGTGCTGATGGGAATACACGTACTGCGGACGTACGTACAGCCTCAGGAATAATCACCAGACCCATTGTAAAATTATGTTTCCTACCATTTCTGAACGATGAAAATAGCCAATAATATAATCTTTTAATTTCATTCTTAATCTCTATTTCTCTAATCAATCTAATCAATCTCTATTTCTCTAATCATTTTATCTCATCCCACCTGACAGCAAAAAATATTTCAGAATTTAGAATTTTATTCAATACAGATTTCTAATAATTATGTTTTCCAACATTAGGAATAACCAAAGAAATATCCACAAAAGGTCTAGTCAACGCAGATGCCGGGGGGATGAAGACATGTTTAAGTGCGCCCTTTGTCATCGATTCCACGCCTTGAGGTTCTGCAAGAAGTTTCTGAGGATGACAGTAACGAAGAGAGAAGAAGTCGTTGACAAACATCGTTACTGCGTCAACTGTTTAGCCAAGAGTCACGATCTGAGAAGTTGCACGTCCATGGATACATGCAGAAAATGTGACAAATTTCACCATACGCTGCTGCATGAAAAGCCTCATCAGCGGAAGAAAACCAGAAGCCCTAAAGACAAATCTACACAACAAAAGAAAACGAAAAATTCAAGAACAACTCAACAACAACAAAAGCCATCTACTTTGTCCAATTTGTCAACAACACCAGATGCAAAAATCTTAGTTGAAGCTATCCGTTCTCTGGCGCAGGTTCTTTGCACGAATACTGAAGTTTCTGTTGACTAACGTCAAGGCCGGCGCCATGTCCAAATAACCATTTGGACAATAAAATTTTACTAACATGAATTTAAAACTGTTAAAGATAAATTATTATTAATGAATTTCAAACCCAATGAATTACCTAACTGAATTGAAAACATTTGTATTTACCAACACTTAATTAAGTTCTAAAATTATCTATAACCGCATAGATAATTTATACCTGTAAATTTATACACAGATATAAATTTTCCTAAAAGAAAAAATTATATTTTATATTCACTTCGCTTTTTACGTTTGAATTATCAACTTAAACTATTCATTTTACGCTCTAATCAATTATTTCTCATTTTTTCGCTTAAATTATCCACGTTAAATTTTCCATATTGTAAACTTGAATTATCAATCTTAAATTTATTTTAATTGTCATTTGCGATTTAATTATAAACCTAAAAATTATTAAATTGAAAACATTACATCAACACATCCTCTCCATTCTCATTGATAACACACGGTCAAAACACATAAGGTAAGATTTCCCATATTTTGCCTTATAATAAAAAGGAATAATACTAATTCTTTTTGTTTTCTCTCGCATTTAACCCTAATTATAATTACATCTCGTAATTATAATCGCAACTCTCTCTGGAAGTTTGGTACTCTTTCGTTCAACCCCTATATACCAATCTTCCACCAGAGAGTTTGCTTATAATAACACTCGTTATTTCAGCATTAATAACTAATTTATGAGTTTACATATGTGATATTTTGTGCTGTTAAGGCCTACGAAAATCCTCAAACGAACACAAGACGAGTGTTTTCAGTTAATTTATCCTCCATTTTTCTTGTTTACAAATTAATAAATTCAAAATAGATGACACTCAGTACATAAAAACAATCATGAATATGTACATATAAACAATCATCATATACATATTTTGTTTATAACACTCACAATACATAAAAACAATCGACAACTAGTATACACATTTTGTTCATGAAAGAAATGTGTTAAAAAATGTATTTTAATGTATTTTCCTCTTAAATTAGTAATAAACTTTATTATGAAATATGTTTCTATTAATATTTTTGTAATGCAAAAAGAAAAATGCGAAAATAGTAACGCACTATTTAAACATATTTATCGAAACCATTCACAATAGTATATAATTTGGCATGCCAAGTTTAAAAACTGCTGACATTTTCCAACACTGCATGAGACGCATAGAAAAGTAGAAAGTAATCATACTTTTTTATGCGTCTATGCATTCTATGCGTTTTCTTCTGTAACTTGTCACAAACAATTACATTGATTCTACTTTTTCGGTAACGCAAGGCGCATGAAATGGATGGTATGTACTTAAAAGGATGGTATGTACTTAAAGGTACCACCTTTACTCTGAGTACTTGCGACTACTGACTCAGAAAGAATGGCATGGACTTACAGCATTTTTAAATTCAATTTAACTGTTCTCGAAATATAAAATTGCTTGTTTTATTACTCTGTTGTTTTCAATGTCAATTAACGTTTCTATTTATAATCCCTGTGTAAAAATGAAATCCCAGTCCTTTTTTTTTTTGATTTTATAGAGGGGTGAGATAGTAAAAAGTTTGAGAATATATTTAATGGCACATAGTACATAGCCGTGTGTTTATATCCTAAAACACGTGTTATTTTTTTATGGCTTAAGAACCCGATTAACAGATTTCGGCCTGCATTAACACTTCCTTCCAGGTGCATCTGCGCGCCTTCGTCTGTTGTACATGTACATATATGTCATTGAGGAGCTCATACGGATCAATGTTGGATTGAGGGAAATGTATCTTAAATAGGACTTTACTCTCTGATACTCTCAATGCTGCTACATTGGTGCTTCAGAACTTCCTAGCTTCTTCGTCATAAAGTAACACGGGAACTTGTGCGACTTATAGAGTATTACGTTTAGGGGTGTCAGATTCCGATTCGCAAAAAGCTGGACATTGGGATTTAAAAAGCTGAACAAAACAAAAAAAGCTGGACATAAAGAAATTGACTATCGCTCGCAATAATATTTATTATGACATTAGCTGTTCAAGTGTTAAGACATGTTGTCAGTGATGATAGAAGAGGGAAATCATAACTTAGTTGTATAACAAATGTACAATCAGTGTTGGCTAACATGATTTGACAAAGATAACATGAAAATTATTGCCCAAGTTACTGCAGTGTACTAAAAAAATTCTATTTAGCTGGACAAATTAAATTTTAGCTTGAAACTGGACAAGCCTCAAAAAAGCTGGACAATCCAGCCAACCCTAATTACGTTTTGTTACACAGATATTTATAAAAGCTTATGAAATATTAATTCGAGGAAATTACTTTCAAGGGTTTGGGGCCCTGGTGGTCTAGTGGGTAGTGTGCTTGTGCCTGCCTTTGTTAAGGTATTCTTGAGCAAAATAATAAGATCTTCTTCGCCAAAAATAATTTATTAATAGTAACACATTTCTTACGCAGAGCGAATTTTGACTACAAAATTCTATGATCTTCAAACGTTGTTCGTTTGTTTGTTGTAATGAGATGGACAATATCACGTAGCATTTTTGACATTACTACTAAGCATCACGAATAGTTGTTATATTGAAAAACCAAATAACACATAAATTTCCTGATATATGGTTTACCTTAAATAATTGTTTCTAAATTAATATTTATATTTACCATCCATTAACCGACTTAGGCTATACAAAAAAACAACAGAAAGTAATACGCATCCCATAAAAAGGATAATGATTAAAGTATTTAGAGATGGAAAAGTTAATGTTGTTCCCGTAATCCGGTAAAATCGCACCTGAAAAAAATATTAAATAATAACATTGTATTTATAATAATAAGTTAATTTTACGTATTAAAGACAAAATTTATTTAAGTTAAAATATAAAATTTTTTAATTAGTCTAATTTATGATAATTGTTTGCATTAATCACATTTGAGATACATTTCAGATACACAAAACAATAAGAATATAAAGTCTGACACATATACGTAGATTATTAACTCTCAAAGTTTTTGTCAGAAATCTGGTCAGAAACCCTGGCCTTACGTCTAATAAGCAAACTCACTACCTACTAGACTACGGCGACTTCATCATCTACTAGCTAACGAAATTAACAAAATAATTGAGGAGCTTAGTGAGAATAGCTTATGACCAGTCGTCGGCACAAAGAGAACATATAAAGCCGAAGAAAATCTTCCCCTGAGGGACATTGGTGCCGACGTCTGCTTATGACCAAGCAAATGCAGCCTTTGGGTGTACAGCGTCGAGACGATGCATCGTCAAAACATATTAGATGAAGTACAGAAGCTCCCAAAGGAACTGGAGTCTCCAACCACGTTTTCCAAGGGGGAAAAGGGAGTAAGGTCTCCCGAGGAAAATAATTTCGGGAAAACACGTAAGAATAAAAAGAGCTTCCCGCCCAACCATAAACAGTCTAACCCGACCCCTCACCCACACGAAGGACATTTCCCTCAGAATCCTAGTGGGGGAGGTAAGGCTACTCTATGTGCATCTCAGCTAAATCTTCTGCCATTAAAGGGATCCAACCAGAAAACCTAATTCGACGTGGAAGGGGGCTCTAGAGGTGAATTTTACGCAAAAGTCTTCTGGCCACTCCGGGACAATCTCTGCTATGTAGTAATTGAAACTGTCAGGCCCTATGGTAATATTCCTGATGACCAGTACCAGAAAGTGGAAGATGTAGTGAACAACAAAATATTGGGCTATGTAATATAATTTACCAGGAATACTCCAATAGAAATCCGGCATCAGAATTGTGAGGAAGAAAGATCTATACGCTCACGAAAACATCACTGTATGTGCTGAAGTAATTATATTGAGAAATGACTTCTTATGCAACGAATCTTATGAAAAGTAGTTAAAAATACTAGAAAGTAAAAAAGAAAAGTAGTTAAGCTAATTAAACTGTATTTATTAAAAGTCAAAGCACAAGTGATTTTACTAAATTCAAGTAATATTACTTTAAAGTAATTGTACCAAATAAAGTAAAGGGATCAGCTCTCACTAAACTATAGGGTCCGCCAAATAACTTTTTTTTTGAAAATGCTTTAAAAAAAACTACTGAATATTTTCTAAAATTTCTTTTTTTATTTGAAAGTACAATCCTTCCGGTTAATAATGGAAAATAATTTCATTCAAATGGCTGCCTCGGCTGGCCATGCAGTAGCCTACACGATCGGTCCAATTTTTAAGCACATTATCGATTGTGTGCAGCTGTATTTCACCAATGGCTTCACGAATATTGTCCTTTAAAGCATCAATTGTCTCTGGCTTGTCGGCATAACACTTATCTTTGACGGCACCCCACAAATAATAGTCCAACCGTGTCAAATCGCAGCTCCGAGGTGGCCAAACGACATCAGCTCTGCGGCTGATAATGCGATCTTCAAAAACAGTGCGCAAAACATCGAGTGTAGCTTCGGTTGTGTGGCACGTAGCGCCGTCCTGCTGAAACCAAATGTTTCCTCCTCTTCAATTTTTGTGAACAAAAATTCGTTCAACATGGCCCGATAACGATCGCCATTGACTGTAACGGCCACTCCTTGCTCATTTTCGAAGAAAAATGGCCCAATTATGCCTCTGGACCAAAATCGGCACCAAACAGTGACTCGTTTTGGGTGAAATGATGAGCTTCATTTGAAAAGATGATTTTTTTTTTGCCAAAATCGGCATCTTCTGTAAGTCGATCGCAGGCCCACTTAGCGAAGCGAAAACGCATTGGATGGTCAATTGGCTTCAACTCCTGAACCAATTGGACTTTGTATGGCGTCATACCAAGGTCTTTATGCAAAATTCGTCTCAATGATGTCTCCGAAATGTTCAATTGTTGAGAACGACGGTGAATTGATGTTGATGGCGCTGCACGCACACTTTCTGCCACAGCAGCAATATTCTCGGGTGTACGCATTGTTTTTGGCTTTTCACGCTTTGGTTTATCGATAAGGATGCCAGTTTATTTCACTTTTTTTACAAGATAACGAACATACGGAGCTGACGGTGCTTCTCTTCTTCCAAAATCCGTACGCAATTTTCGCACACATTCTGCAACATTACCATGATTTTCAAAGTAATGTCGCAATATTTCCCAGCGTTGTCCAAGCGTATACACAACCATATTCGTTCAGCGGAAGGATAAAACTAATTATCTGTAAAATCAGACATGAGCTAAGTGTTACCATTTACGAAGTAAGCACTAGTTGAAAAAAAAACGTTAGATGGCGGACCCGATATACAGCTATGGACATTAAATTAGCACAAAATCCATTTATAGTTTATGATTTTTTTCCTACAAGGATGAAGACCTCTCATTCCGGAAAAAAATACTTTGGAGTGATGAAACAAAGATAAATCGTTTGGAACCGGATGGTAGAGTCTTTGTTCATCGGCCAAAATGTCAGGCATTTAATCCACGTTACACTCAAAAGACCATAAAGCATGGTGGAGCAAGCATCATAGTGTGGGGATCATAATGGAAAAATGGACCGTTACAAGTATTTGGACATTATGAAGAACAAAATGGAACCATATGCTTTTGAAAACATGCCAGTTTCATTCATATTTATGCAAGATAATGATCCCAAACACACGTCTAAGCTGGTAAAGGATTGGTTTTACAAAGAGCACATTCGCGTTTTAGACTGGCCGGCGCAAAGTCCTGACTTAAACCCGATTGAAAACCTCTGGCACGATGTGAAATGTGTAATTGCTCAACAAAAGTACAAAAATTTGGACGATTTGTGGCTTGGAACACGGAACGCTTGGTACTCGATTCCCAAAGATCGTTGCCAGAATTTGATTGAAAGCATGTCCGTAGATGCCACGCGGTGCTTAAAAATAAAGGCTATTCTACCAAATATTGACCAAGTAAACGAAAAACAATAATATTTTTACTATTTATTAAAATATATTATTTTTATTTCAAAAATTTTAATTTTATTTAAAAAAATTTAATGTTGCAGGCCTTAATGAGCATACGATCGGCAATTTAGACAAAATTTTTGTTTTTGCTTTAAAGAAGAATATGCCTTTTATGTTTTTATGATTAAATTTTTTTGTAAATAGACCTAAAATACTATAAAAAATTAGATTACATTGTCAATTATTACATTGACATATGTAATAATAAAATTGTCATAATTACAATTCCTGAAATAAAAAGATCTCGTTTCTTGTGCGCACATCTCGAAAAGGGTAAGTTACACTTGACAACCTTAAAAGAAATAAGTAATAATATTTCTTTCTCCTTTTCCCTTTTCTTAAATCCCAATTATAATTACGTTTGAGAATTTTACGTTGAAATTTTCTTTAGAAGATTGGCCCAATTGTTTTATACTATGTCTGAACATATTGAGTAAATCACAATAAACGGCATTATTGATCTCAATATTACATATAAAATGTCAATTAATTATTACTAAATAAATTCATAAATTGTTACAATATTGATTAAAACTTGAAATACAGCACTGTCATAAGTACGTTCAGTGAGCATATTACAATTTTCAGAACACTTTCTATTGATATTTGACAACTCAAATATCAACAACGAGAAACAAAAACAAAACAACGAACAAAACAAAAACAATGTTGTTGAAACAACCAGCTGTTTTGTTTACCAGCTGTCAAATGAATATTGAATACGCAGCTGAACTGTGTATATTGTTATGTCTAAATACTTAAAATATTGTAATCAATAAACCGAATATTGACTCAATAAAAGTGCATGTCTGAACATAGTATTAATCCCTATATTCCAATCTTCTGAAAGAGAATTTGTTTTAAAATAACATAAGTTATTTCAAATTAATATTAGAATAGATCATATTTTTCTAGAATTATTACAATTAACATTATGAATTCATTTTATTTAGTATTGTTACGAAAATGGGGTCCTTAAAATGATAAACAAACAATGGACTTGTTTACATGATCAACGAATAAACAACAATATAGCAACAACATCGGTATAAAAAAAGGGGATAAAGAAGTAAACAGGCAACAACAACACTGCAAGCAACTTGTTTATATTTATAGAGATTTCGCGAAGACAAAGACAATGTCCTTCAAGTGCATACATCAGACTGCTTACCCTGCGATATAAAGGGCAAGACAGAGCAGGCAACGGCGATTGTTTGTGGTTTGAAGATCTCTGTTATAAATATCTATTGAACAATTGTTATTGTGTACGCCGAAGAAGTGTAAAGAATAATAACAATTAAAGCAAATCGTTGTTAATCCAATCAATAAAATATTCTAGCTCGAGGTCAATTTCTTAATTATCAATTTTCTTTATTATATATCAATATTTCGATATCCATCGGATATCATCCGATCATCATTTTGGAATCCTGAAGATGATATCCGATGGATTTCGAAATATTGATATATAATAAAGAAAATTGATAATTAAGAAATTGACCTCGAGCTAGAATATTTTATTGATTGGATTATCAAGGGAACAGGTCAAAATAATATATATAATTTGAATTTGCAAATCGTTGTTGTTTATGTCAAAACGTGAAAGGTGGCACAAGCAATTGTGCGAACAATAAAGAATTGATTTGAAACTAAACACAAATTTATTTTTATTTTATTTGCAATCTACGAACTCATAATTTTAATGTTTTTAAAAGGGTAAAGACGTAACAATTGGTGCCAGAAGTGGGATTGCAAAATTTAAAAGTAAAATAAATAAATAAAAAAAAAAAATTTAAATGAAACTCTCCGAATTAAGAGTAGAACGGCTGAAACGAGAGTTGGGTAAACTAGAGCTAGCAACAGCGGGCACGAAGAATGAACTGCAAAGGCGGTTAAGGGAAGAACTGCAGCATCAGGGCATTGACATCGATTCTTACGAGATCGAGAATGAGGAGGAACGAGAGCTACAGGCCCCTGCAACCCCTAGCAGTATCAATATAAATTCGTTGCTAACCGCTATGATGGAGAAAATCAAAAACTTCTGGCAGAGTCTCGGAAAGATAGTGAGCCAAGGATGGAAGCAATACAACAAGAACTTTTGTCAAAAATTGAGAAAAAACTTGAAGTGACTACAGAGAAGCTGCAAGAAATACACAAGTCGGTCAGCAAAAGAATTACTAGTGTCGAGGAAAAGGTGACAAGTTTAGAAAAGACCGTAGACACGAAAGTAATTAATTTGGAAAAGTCCGTTGCGGGAAAACTCGTAATGATGGAGGAGAAGATCAACAACCTTCAGAGCCAGTGACCGGAACCAGTGCGAATTGTATCGGAAGGTGCAGGCAGGATAAAAGCATCTTGCTGTGATGGTAGCTAACCCCTATCCGTATTTAAATTCCAATTCGAGACAGTAGCCAGCAGAAATGGATGGGACGATAAAGAGAAGGCTTTGGAACTAATCTTGGCGTTAAAAGATGTCGCAGCCGAGATTCTAGAAACCATGCCAGCCAGCAGCAGAAACAACTACAACGACTTAATGGTCGCGTTACATCGTAAATTCGGCGACGACCACAAACGAGAACTGTACCGGATGCAGTTAAGGTGCCGTGCACAAAAGGCTGCTTACATACCCAGGAGAAAACCACCCGTTAATAGACAACTTTAAAACCGAGGCGTTTGTAAATGGTATACGCGACCCTGACATCAAAGTAGCGGTATGTTCTGCACAAAAGACAACCTTTGCAGAGACCGTGGCCTTTGCACTAGCCCAGGAGACCGCTCGCATGATTTCTAGACCACAAGTAAGCAAAGTACGAAAAATGGAAGTCGTGGAGGAAGAGGAATGCTTCTTAAATAAATTTAGAGAATTGATGAAGCAAGTGTTGGAGGAAAATGGACAGAAGGCCAAATTCAAATGTTTTAATTGTGAAAAGGGCAGTCATTTCCAAAAGAACTGCAAAGCGCCACGTAAGAGTTCAAGATCCATCTCACCAGCAAGGAATAATAAACGGGCGAACGACCAACCAACTTCACAAGAGTCCCCGTTAAACTAAAACGAGCTAGCACTGAGGGGCAATTGCTGGCTCCCACAAGCTAGGGCCCCACAATCTCCATATCAGTGATACAGCAAAACAACAATAACCTTGCGGTGTGCGGGTACATAAATGGCAGACAACACACCTTCACTACAGACACCGATGCGACGCAGTCTATCATCACCCCAGATGTAGTGAAGGGGAAGTGTGAGGTACTAAGTAATGTAAGACTACGGACAGCTACTGGAGAGTCTGCCACCTGTCCACGGAAAAACAGAGGCGAAGGTGACCATAGCCAGCATCAGCGTAAGCCACGTCTTTATTGTTGCCGATATTGTGGACGAGGTTATCATTGGTGCCGATTTCATGATAGCTCATGGCATCAATCTGAATATGGGATAATGAGTTGGCGAAATGTGAAGATACATACCTCTTGACGTGGGATACAAGCATCAAGTGTACCCCGAAATTCCAAAAGGAATTTGGTGTAAGTGTGGAGAGATGGGTAGCAGGTTTAGCAGCTCGCAGAGAGAAATAAAGCCAAAAAGCTGCTAAAGAGGTATGCTAACGCTTTCGCCATGAGCACTAAAAGTCAAGGTAGAACAGCCATGGTCAAACATGAAATTGATACTGGCGAACCGAGACTGATAAAACAGGCACCCAGAAGTACACCGCTGACGAAGCGTAATGAGGTTAAAGAGCTAGTCGACGAAATGAAGAGTAGCGGTGTAATTGAACCATCATCTGGTCCGTCGAGCTCACCTGTAGTATTAGTCAAGAAGAACGATAGCAGTACAAGATTCTGCGTAGACTACAGGAAACTGAATGATGTCACTAAAAAGGACAGTTACCCGCTACCGAGAATTGACGACACGCTAGCCGGAACAAAATAGTTCTCCACATTGGATCTACAAAGCGGGTATTGGCAGGTGGAGATTGCAGACAAGAACAAAGAGAAAACTGCATTCAGCGAGAAGAGCGGCTTATGACAGTTTAAAGTCATGCCATTTGGGCTCTGTAAAGCTCCGGCCACGTTCGAGCGGCTTATAGAACGTATACTAAAGGGACTGCATTGGAAGACTTGCCTGGTGTACCTCGATGACATAATAGTGATGAGCAGAACTTTCAATGAACACCTTGAGAACTTGGCAGAAGTTCTGCAACGAATATCAATGGCTGGCCTAAAATTAAGCTTAAAGAAATGTGCATTCTTCCAAAAACAGGTGAAATATTTGGCGCATCTTGTTACAGCAGATGGCATATCCACGGATGAAGATAAAATACGAGCAGTAAAGGACTAGCCTCGTCCCCAGAATCTTCATGAATTACGCAGTTTTTTGGGACTATGCACATACTATTGACGTTTTGTGCCTAACTTTGCCAGCGTGACGGCAAGCCTGTATGAGCTCACCAAGAAATCAAAGGTGTATCAATGGGGTGAGTCAAAGGAAAAGGCGTTCCAGACACTAAAGGACTTATGGTGTGCCGCACCAGTTTTGGCGTATCCAGTCCCAGGGGAAAAATTCATTTTAGACAGTGATGCTAGCGGATATGGTATTGGTGGTGTACTTTCCCAAGTTGTCAATGGGACCGAGAAAGTCGTAGGGCACTATAGTCGCACACTGTCAAAACATGGGAATGCTGATGCTCTTTCACGCCGACCTTGTAATTTGGAGGGTAAACATTGCGTGAATGCCGAGAAAAAGGAGTCCATCGTTGATATCCGGCTAATGCAGATCGAAGCTAACGAAGAGTGTTGCGAAGCACAAAGAAGTGATCCAATATTGGCGAAGATTATAGCGGCTAAGGAAGAGGACAAAAGGCCTACCAGAAATGAGATATCAGGAGAAGGTCCCCTTACAAAAGCATATTGGGCGAATGGGACAGTTTAAAAGTGCTAGACGGGTGGTTATATCGACTTTGGGAAAGTGCTGATGACAAGACCTCATCCAACCTAATAGTAGTGCCTTCCTCCAAAATGAAAGAAGTCTTAAATGAGTTCCATAATGGAGCTAGCGGAGAAACGCTGGAAAAACTAAAACAACGTTTTTATTGGGTTGGATGTCAGCAAGCAGTGGCGGATTGGATTGCAAACTGTACCCAGTGTATCGCAGCTAAAGGCCCCGTAAGTAGAAGTCGATGTCAGCTGCAACAGTATAACTTGGGCGCAACTTTCGAGCGTATAGCGATGGACGTAGCAGGCCCTTTTCCAGTCAGCAACGCCGGAAATCGATATGTTCTCGTGGTGATGGACTACTTCAGCAAATGGCCGGAAGTGTATGCCATACCCAATCAAGAGCCGAGCACAATCGTAAATGTTTTTGTGAACAACTGGGTATGCCGCTACGGGGTTCCAATAGAACTACATTCCGATCAAGGCAGAAATTTCGAGTCAGCAGTATTCAGAGTAATGTGTGAGGTATACGGAATTAAAAAGACTCGAACAACGCCGCTTCACCCACAGTCCGACGTAATGGTAGAACGGTTTAATCGAACCCTGGAGGAATACTTGCGGAAAGTAGTGAGCGAGCAACAGAAGGATTGGGACGAACACATTCCGAGGTTTCTACTAGCGTACCGATCCGCGGTCCATGATTCAAAATCTAGATCACCCGCCAATGTAATTTTTGGAACTGGTGTTAAGCCCGCCACAGAGACGGATGCCACATACACTGGAAAACAGGAAAGTCTATATGAACTACATGAATTTGTGCGCACACGTATAAAAATGGTCAGCGATAGAATGAAAGCCAGGTATGACATAGAGCGACTGGCGTAATATGGGAGAAGAGATAATGAGCCTATTCGGGACGAACAGGCTTAAGTGGACAGCAGTGTTACGAAAATGGAAATGGTGTTCTTAAAATGATAAACAAAAGCTCCAAAAACAAAAATAATGGACTCGTTTACATGATCAACGAATAAGCAAAAATATAGCAACAACATCAGTATAAAAAAAGTGGATTAAGAAGTAAACAGGTAACAACAAAGTGCAGTATAAAAAAGCGGATAAACATGTAAACAAGCAACCTGTTTACATTTATAGAGATTTCGCGAAGGCAAAGACATTCTCCTTCAAGTGCATTAATCAGACTGCTTACCCTGCGATATTAAAGGCAAGACAGAGCAGGCGACGGGGATTCAGAAAGAATTAAGTCAGTCTTGTGTGGAGACACGTTGCGTGTGAAGATAATAATTGTGGTTTGAAGATCTCTGTTATAAAGATCTATTGAATAATTGTTGTTGGAAGAAGTGTAAAGAATAATAACAATTAAAGCAAATTGTTGTTGTTTAAGTCAAATCGTGAAAGGTGGCACGCGGAATTGTGCGAACAATAAAGAATTGATTTGAAACTAAACACAAATTTATTTTTATTTTATTTGCAATCTACGAACTCATATTTTTAACGTTTTTAAAAGGGTAAAAACGTAACAATTTGTGTCAGAAGTGGGATTGCAAAATTTAAAAGTAAAAATAAAAAAAATATAAAAAAAAAAATTTAAATGAAACTCTCCGAATTAAGAGTGGAACGGCTGAAACGAGAGTTGGGTAAACTAGAGCTAGCAACAGCGGGCACGAAGAATGAACTGCAAAGGCGGTTAAGGGAAGAACTGCAGCATCAGGGCATTGACATCGATTCTTACGAGATCGAGAATGAGGAGGAACGAGAGCTACAGGCCCCTGCAACCCCTAGCAGTATCAATATAAATTCGTTGCTAACCGCTATGATGGAGAAAATCAAAAACTTCTGGCAGAGTCTCGGAAAGATAGTGAGCCAAGGATGGAAGCAATACAACAAGAACTTTTGTCAAAAATTGAGAAAAAACTTGAAGTGACTACAGAGAAGCTGCAAGAAATACACAAGTCGGTCAGCAAAAGAATTACTAGTGTCGAGGAAAAGGTGACAAGTTTAGAAAAGACCGTAGACACGAAAGTAATTAATTTGGAAAAGTCCGTTGCGGGAAAACTCGTAATGATGGAGGAGAAGATCAACAACCTTCAGAGCCAGTGACCGGAACCAGTGCGAATTGTATCGGAAGGTGCAGGCAGGATAAAAGCATCTTGCTGTGATGGTAGCTAACCCCTATCCGTATTTAAATTCCAATTCGAGACAGTAGCCAGCAGAAATGGATGGGACGATAAAGAGAAGGCTTTGGAACTAATCTTGGCGTTAAAAGATGTCGCAGCCGAGATTCTAGAAACCATGCCAGCCAGCAGCAGAAACAACTACAACGACTTAATGGTCGCGTTACATCGTAAATTCGGCGACGACCACAAACGAGAACTGTACCGGATGCAGTTAAGGTGCCGTGCACAAAAGGCTGCTTACATACCCAGGAGAAAACCACCCGTTAATAGACAACTTTAAAACCGAGGCGTTTGTAAATGGTATACGCGACCCTGACATCAAAGTAGCGGTATGTTCTGCACAAAAGACAACCTTTGCAGAGACCGTGGCCTTTGCACTAGCCCAGGAGACCGCTCGCATGATTTCTAGACCACAAGTAAGCAAAGTACGAAAAATGGAAGTCGTGGAGGAAGAGGAATGCTTCTTAAATAAATTTAGAGAATTGATGAAGCAAGTGTTGGAGGAAAATGGACAGAAGGCCAAATTCAAATGTTTTAATTGTGAAAAGGGCAGTCATTTCCAAAAGAACTGCAAAGCGCCACGTAAGAGTTCAAGATCCATCTCACCAGCAAGGAATAATAAACGGGCGAACGACCAACCAACTTCACAAGAGTCCCCGTTAAACTAAAACGAGCTAGCACTGAGGGGCAATTGCTGGCTCCCACAAGCTAGGGCCCCACAATCTCCATATCAGTGATACAGCAAAACAACAATAACCTTGCGGTGTGCGGGTACATAAATGGCAGACAACACACCTTCACTACAGACACCGATGCGACGCAGTCTATCATCACCCCAGATGTAGTGAAGGGGAAGTGTGAGGTACTAAGTAATGTAAGACTACGGACAGCTACTGGAGAGTCTGCCACCTGTCCACGGAAAAACAGAGGCGAAGGTGACCATAGCCAGCATCAGCGTAAGCCACGTCTTTATTGTTGCCGATATTGTGGACGAGGTTATCATTGGTGCCGATTTCATGATAGCTCATGGCATCAATCTGAATATGGGATAATGAGTTGGCGAAATGTGAAGATACATACCTCTTGACGTGGGATACAAGCATCAAGTGTACCCCGAAATTCCAAAAGGAATTTGGTGTAAGTGTGGAGAGATGGGTAGCAGGTTTAGCAGCTCGCAGAGAGAAATAAAGCCAAAAAGCTGCTAAAGAGGTATGCTAACGCTTTCGCCATGAGCACTAAAAGTCAAGGTAGAACAGCCATGGTCAAACATGAAATTGATACTGGCGAACCGAGACTGATAAAACAGGCACCCAGAAGTACACCGCTGACGAAGCGTAATGAGGTTAAAGAGCTAGTCGACGAAATGAAGAGTAGCGGTGTAATTGAACCATCATCTGGTCCGTCGAGCTCACCTGTAGTATTAGTCAAGAAGAACGATAGCAGTACAAGATTCTGCGTAGACTACAGGAAACTGAATGATGTCACTAAAAAGGACAGTTACCCGCTACCGAGAATTGACGACACGCTAGCCGGAACAAAATAGTTCTCCACATTGGATCTACAAAGCGGGTATTGGCAGGTGGAGATTGCAGACAAGAACAAAGAGAAAACTGCATTCAGCGAGAAGAGCGGCTTATGACAGTTTAAAGTCATGCCATTTGGGCTCTGTAAAGCTCCGGCCACGTTCGAGCGGCTTATAGAACGTATACTAAAGGGACTGCATTGGAAGACTTGCCTGGTGTACCTCGATGACATAATAGTGATGAGCAGAACTTTCAATGAACACCTTGAGAACTTGGCAGAAGTTCTGCAACGAATATCAATGGCTGGCCTAAAATTAAGCTTAAAGAAATGTGCATTCTTCCAAAAACAGGTGAAATATTTGGCGCATCTTGTTACAGCAGATGGCATATCCACGGATGAAGATAAAATACGAGCAGTAAAGGACTAGCCTCGTCCCCAGAATCTTCATGAATTACGCAGTTTTTTGGGACTATGCACATACTATTGACGTTTTGTGCCTAACTTTGCCAGCGTGACGGCAAGCCTGTATGAGCTCACCAAGAAATCAAAGGTGTATCAATGGGGTGAGTCAAAGGAAAAGGCGTTCCAGACACTAAAGGACTTATGGTGTGCCGCACCAGTTTTGGCGTATCCAGTCCCAGGGGAAAAATTCATTTTAGACAGTGATGCTAGCGGATATGGTATTGGTGGTGTACTTTCCCAAGTTGTCAATGGGACCGAGAAAGTCGTAGGGCACTATAGTCGCACACTGTCAAAACATGGGAATGCTGATGCTCTTTCACGCCGACCTTGTAATTTGGAGGGTAAACATTGCGTGAATGCCGAGAAAAAGGAGTCCATCGTTGATATCCGGCTAATGCAGATCGAAGCTAACGAAGAGTGTTGCGAAGCACAAAGAAGTGATCCAATATTGGCGAAGATTATAGCGGCTAAGGAAGAGGACAAAAGGCCTACCAGAAATGAGATATCAGGAGAAGGTCCCCTTACAAAAGCATATTGGGCGAATGGGACAGTTTAAAAGTGCTAGACGGGTGGTTATATCGACTTTGGGAAAGTGCTGATGACAAGACCTCATCCAACCTAATAGTAGTGCCTTCCTCCAAAATGAAAGAAGTCTTAAATGAGTTCCATAATGGAGCTAGCGGAGAAACGCTGGAAAAACTAAAACAACGTTTTTATTGGGTTGGATGTCAGCAAGCAGTGGCGGATTGGATTGCAAACTGTACCCAGTGTATCGCAGATAAAGGCCCCGTAAGTAGAAGTCGATGTCAGCTGCAACAGTATAACTTGGGCGCAACTTTCGAGCGTATAGCGATGGACGTAGCAGGCCCTTTTCCAGTCAGCAACGCCGGAAATCGATATGTTCTCGTGGTGATGGACTACTTCAGCAAATGGCCGGAAGTGTATGCCATACCCAATCAAGAGCCGAGCACAATCGTAAATGTTTTTGTGAACAACTGGGTATGCCGCTACGGGGTTCCAATAG
Source organism: Sarcophaga caerulescens (assembly GCA_927399465.1). Taxonomy (NCBI): domain Eukaryota; kingdom Metazoa; phylum Arthropoda; class Insecta; order Diptera; family Sarcophagidae; genus Sarcophaga; species Sarcophaga caerulescens. The sequence continues at coordinate 82,113,504 of OV656872.1, read as the reverse complement.
AACTACATTCCGATCAAGGCAGAAATTTCGAGTCAGCAGTATTCAGAGTAATGTGTGAGGTATACGGAATTAAAAAGACTCGAACAACGCCGCTTCACCCACAGTCCGACGTAATGGTAGAACGGTTTAATCGAACCCTGGAGGAATACTTGCGGAAAGTAGTGAGCGAGCAACAGAAGGATTGGGACGAACACATTCCGAGGTTTCTACTAGCGTACCGATCCGCGGTCCATGATTCAAAATCTAGATCACCCGCCAATGTAATTTTTGGAACTGGTGTTAAGCCCGCCACAGAGACGGATGCCACATACACTGGAAAACAGGAAAGTCTATATGAACTACATGAATTTGTGCGCACACGTATAAAAATGGTCAGCGATAGAATGAAAGCCAGGTATGACATAGAGCGACTGGCGTAATATGGGAGAAGAGATAATGAGCCTATTCGGGACGAACAGGCTTAAGTGGACAGCAGTGTTACGAAAATGGAAATGGTGTTCTTAAAATGATAAACAAAAGCTCCAAAAACAAAAATAATGGACTCGTTTACATGATCAACGAATAAGCAAAAATATAGCAACAACATCAGTATAAAAAAAGTGGATTAAGAAGTAAACAGGTAACAACAAAGTGCAGTATAAAAAAGCGGATAAACATGTAAACAAGCAACCTGTTTACATTTATAGAGATTTCGCGAAGGCAAAGACATTCTCCTTCAAGTGCATTAATCAGACTGCTTACCCTGCGATATTAAAGGCAAGACAGAGCAGGCGACGGGGATTCAGAAAGAATTAAGTCAGTCTTGTGTGGAGACACGTTGCGTGTGAAGATAATAATTGTGGTTTGAAGATCTCTGTTATAAAGATCTATTGAATAATTGTTGTTGGAAGAAGTGTAAAGAATAATAACAATTAAAGCAAATTGTTGTTGTTTAAGTCAAATCGTGAAAGGTGGCACGCGGAATTGTGCGAACAATAAAGAATTGATTTGAAACTAAACACAAATTTATTTTTATTTTATTTGCAATCTACGAACTCATATTTTTAACGTTTTTAAAAGGGTAAAAACGTAACAATTTGTGTCAGAAGTGGGATTGCAAAATTTAAAAGTAAAAATAAAAAAAATATAAAAAAAAAATTTAAATGAAACTCTCCGAATTAAGAGTGGAACGGCTGAAACGAGAGTTGGGTAAACTAGAGCTAGCAACAGCGGGCATCAAGAATGAACTCCAAAGGCGGTTAAGGGAAGAACTGCAGCATCAGGGCACTGACATCGATTCTTACGAGATCGAGAATGAGGAGGAACGAGAGCTACAGGCCCCTGCAACCCCTAGCGGTATCGATATAAATTCGTTGCTAACCACTATAATGGAGAAAATGCAAGTAGAAAATCAAAAACTTCTGGCAGAGTCTCGGAAAGATAGTGAGCAAAGGATGGAAGCAATACAAGAAAAACTTTTGTCAAAAATTGAGAAGAAACTTGAAGTGACTACAGAGAAGCTGCAAGAAATGCACAAATCGGCAAAAAAAATTACTAGTGTCGAGGGAAAGGTGACAAGTTTAGAAAAGATCGTGGACACGAAAGTAATTAATTTGTAAAAGACCGTTGCGGGAAAACTCGTAATGATGGAGGAGAAGATCAACAACCTTCAGAGCCAGCGACCGGAACCAGTGCGAATTGTATCGGAAGGTGCCGGCAGGATAAAAGCATCTTGCTGTGATGGTAGCTAACCCCTATCCATATTTAAATTCCAATTTGAGACAGTAGCCAGCAGAAGTGGATGGGACGATAAAGAGAAGGCTTTGGAACTAATCTTGGCTATAAAAGGCGCAGCCGAGATTCTAGAAACCATGCCAGCCAGCAGCAGAAACAACTACAACGACTTATTGGTCGCGTTACATCGTAAATTCGGCGACGACCACAAACGAGAACTGTACCGGATGCAGTTAAGGTGCCGTGCACAAAAGGCTGCTTACATACCCAGGAGAAAACCACCCGTTAATAGACAACTTTAAAACCGAGGCGTTTGTAAATGGTATACGCGACCCTGACATCAAACAAGCGGCATGTTCTGCACAAAAAAAAAACAACCTTTGCAGAGACCGTGGCCTTTGCACTAGCCCAGGAGACCGCTCGTATGATTTCTAGACCACAAGTAAGCAAAGTACGAAAAATGGAAGTCGTGGAGGAAGAGGAATGCTTTTTAAATAAATTTAGAGAAATGATGAAGCAAGTCTTGGAGGAAAATGGACAGAAGGCCAAACTCAAATGTTTTAATTGTGAAAAGGGCAGTCATTTCCAAAGGAACTGCAAAGCGCCACGTAAGAGTTCAAAATCCATCTCACCAGCAAGGAATAATAAACGGGCGAACGACCAACCAACTTCACAAGAGTCCCCGTTAAACTAAAACGAGCTAGCACTGAGGGGCAAGTGCTGGCTCCCACAACCTAGGGCCCCACAATCTCCATATCAGTCAAACAGCAAAACAACAATAACCTTGCGGTGTGCGGGTACATAAATGGCAGACAACACACCTTCACTATAGACACCGGTGCGACGCAGTCTATCATCACCCCAGATGTAGTGAAGGGGAAGTATGAGGTACTAAGTAACGTAAGACTACGGACAGCTACTGGAGAGTCTGCCACCGTCCACGGAAAAACAGTTGCGAAGGTGACGATAGCCAACATTAGTGTAAGCCACGTCTTTATTGTTGCCGATATTGTGGACGAGGTTATCATTGGTGCCGACTTTATGATAGGTCATGTTAGTTAGGTTAGGTCGGAGTGGTAGCTCTGATGTCACAAAGCTCACTTGAGCACTCATAGCGGCCCGTTGTGATGCCACGGGTGAACGCAGTCCCTGTACTGACCAAGTTCCACCACAATGAGGGAAAAGGAAGAAGTTGGTCAGCGCAATGGCTGCACAACGGAAGCACGACTACCCCGCACTGGAAAACTAGCCAGAAAGTTTGATGAACGAAGCTATATCCTTGATATCAATGGATGATAGCTCCGTTAAGCTAACAAGGAATGGGGAGCCAAATAACCTATATCTACACCTAGCAAGAGACGGGCACTGACAAAGAACTGACAGTCTCCTCTTCCTCAGAGGACCTGCATTCACGGCAGAAGGCGTTAAAAGGGAGCCTCATTCTTTCCGCGTGTCTACCCATGACGCCATGACCCGTAAGCACGGCCACTGTAGTCGAGATGACGTCACGACCAAGACCAAGTAATTGGTTGGTACGCCTTTTATCCATCAAGGGCCAGGTGAGCCTTTTTTTTTTATCCTCATTGACCCAGGATAGCAAGTGGTATACCGACTTCAACAGAAGAGGATTCCGGAAGGAGCGCACCAAGTCTGGCAAGCTCATCGGCCCTACAGTTTCCCGGAATTTCACTGTGCCCGGGGACCCACACCAGAGAGACACTGGTGAAGCGCCCCGAAAGAAGGTCGAGACGGAGAGAAATATTCAGGTTCAGTTTCCCAGAGTAGATACCGCTTCCAACACCATTATCGAGTTTAGAGCCGTCGGTATATATATACAGGACTTCCGGGGGGACGACCGTATTAGGATTCCAGTCATCCCTGCTCGGAATCAGAGAGTGGAAACATCTGTCAAGACAATATTCAGCAGCGATATAGTCCATGTACACAGGGGCCACCGGATCAACCTCCAGAATAGTGGAGTGACCAGAAGGTATAATGTGCCAGCGAGACAAAGCATTAAGTCTAGTCGCAGTAAACTTGGCCGCCTGCTTAGCGAGAAGCACAGTAGGAAGCCAGTTGAGCATCGCGAACAAGGCTTTCGTGGGGGTGGTGCGTAGAGCACCAGTTATATAAATGGCGGCAGACCTTCTGACCTTGTCAAGGAGTCTGACGTTGAGTTGTCTGTCCAGAGCAGTCCACCAGAAAGCAACGCCATATAAGAGGTTGGGTTCGATGACCGTAGAATATATCCAACGCATGATCCTTGGGCGAAGACCCCATCTGGTTCCGACCGCTCTACTGCAGGAGTAAGCAGCACACGCTGCCTTGCGTGCCCTAGCAGCCAGATTCGCCCTCCAGTTGAGTTTGGGATCGAGGATCATTCCCAGATATTTAACATTGGGACTCAACGTAAGTCTGGTCCCACGTATGCTGGGAAGGGAGAAGGTCGGAACTTTATATTTCCTCGTAAAAAGAATCGTATCGGTCTTAGAGGGGTTAATAGACAGTCCAAAATCCCTACACCAGTCCAGTACGATTGACAGTGCCAAGTTCAACTTATCCGACAGTGTCTGCGGACAAATTCCCGACGCAGCAATGGCAATGTCGTCAGCGTAAGCTATGACTTCGTTGCCAGAGTGTTCCAGCCCCCTCAAGAGAGAGTTGACTGCAAGGTTCCAGAGAAGTGGTGATAGAACACCGACTTTTGGTGTGCCCCTACGAACCATTCTCTGAAAATTAGTGGCTCCCACTGTGGAGGTTACTATCCGCGACTTGAGGAGAAGCTCGATGAACCTGACCAGATTCTGTCAAGTTCAGAGAACCAAGAACCATAAGAATGGCGTCCGATCTTCGTTATTCAATGTCCAGAAAGATGACCTTAACGTGCATGGACTTTTCCACCCGAGAGATAAGGGAGTGAAGTGCAGTCTTCACTGATTTACCTCTCGTATATGCATGTTGAGAAGCGGATAGAAGCGCTGGATCGATCGAGGCCCTAATATGAACATCAAGGACTCTTTCCAGTGTCTTCAAAAGAAAGGAACACAGACTTATGGGTCTATAATCATTTGCCCCAGTGTGGGACGGTTTCCCAGCTTTGGGAATGAAAATCACCCTAGAAATTCTCTAGCTCCAAGGGATATAAAGGAGCCTGAGACTAGCATTATAGATGGCAAGCAACCAAGGGAGGATTATCTCGTCCCCATGTTGAATGTCACCCGGGATAATACCATCCGGTCCTGGTGACTTGAATGGTTCGAAAGACCTAACAGCCAACTGCACTTGGCCAAGGGTGACAGTCAGGGGGAAATAGTTCCCAGACGGTGGTTCGTTGACCTGATAAAAGGCCTGACCACCCAGGGTGGCACTTCCTGGAAAGTGAGTGTCAAGGAGAATCTCAAGCGTCTCCGAACTGGACGTAGTCCAGCATCCGTCAGTCCGTCGGATACAGTCAAGGGATTTGTGAGTGGAACTTAGAATTTTACGGAGACGGCCCGTTTCGACAGAGGATTCTACGCTGGCGCAGTAGTTCCTCCACGAGGCCCTCTTCGCTCGCCTTACAGCGTATTTAAGTTCCCTCTTTTTGGCCTTGTAGATGGACCATTCGCCTGTCGCCTTCGCCCTGTTAAAGAGCCTGCCACAAAATCGGTGTAGATCATCGATCTCTTGGTTCCACCAGGGCGGTTTTCGTTTGCCCCTATGGGCAGCGGGTTTGACGGAGGATGTGGCTGCCGCCCTAAGCGCGGTTGACAGTATGTCCGCAGCCCTATCCACGTCGAAACGGGTCGTTATAGTCGGGGGGTAGAGGGAAGGCTGCTACGCAGTTTCTCCCTAAAAATGGTCCAATTCGTCATGGCAGGGGGACACTCGTTCATATCGATAATGAAGGTAATGTATCTATGGTCCGAGAAGGAGCATTCCTGAGATATAAACCAGTCCTTAAGGTTAGTAGAGAAATCGGAGCTGACCAGAGTAATGTCCAACACCTCCTTTCTGTTGGAAGTAAGGAAGGTTGGTTCATCGCCCTGATTAGCTATGACTAGGTTATTACTCATAATAAAATCAAAGAGGCACTCACCCTGTTCGTTGATACTGGAACTGCCTCACATCGTGTGGTGGGAGTTGGCATCCGCACAGATGATGACCGGAACGCCGCGCATTAGAAATAATTCTGACTTAGAACTAGTTGTTTTATTTCACTATAACTTCGGCAATTAACTTTGCCATGATATAAAGCCTTCTACAATTCTGAGGCTTTCTCAAATAATCTAGAATTCTATAGGACATAGGCTCGACCTAAAAACCATACATACATTACACCCATTTCTGGATGAATTGATACATGGACCTACAATATAGTCGAATTTGAGATGATACCAATTCTCACGAAATGTAAAAGTGTCAAATGTATTCCAAAAAGTCGCTGTGGGTTTTGGGCTGGCGGTGTCAACGGAAAGCGCTATAATTTGATGATTACCAACTCCTTTTGGCCTAAATGAACAACGGCAATGATATATGGTTTCAACGGAACGGCGCTACGTGCGATACAGCTCTTGCCACTTTGAATGTTCTGCATAAGCTTTTTGAGGACATAGTCATCTCACGTGGAACCCATAAAATCTGGCTCCAAGATCGTACGATTTGATACCATTTGGGGTTTTTTTAACCACAAAACAAAGCATACATAACTCGAACAATCGATCTATTCAGCCTGATTTAGCATGAAAAATTAAAAATAAAAAATTGAAAATTGGATACTGTTTAATGATGGATGTTGTGCTGGTTCAATTGTTTATTGTTCTTTTAATTTTGTTGTTTTTATTTTAAGGACAAATGCATTTTGTTTTTGTTTGTTTTGTAATTTTATTCTGTTCAGTTTTTTCTAGTACAATATTTGTTTTTATTTTAGAGTTTTTGTTTTTGTCTTGAATTCACTTTGTGTCTTTATTTTATGTTTTTTATGTTTTACAAAAAAAAAGTCACACTTGACTTATTTAGTTGAATGTCGAAACTAGAGTGATTGTATGAACAAAAAGATCTTAATGTTAAGCAAAGAAAGAAAAGAAATGACAAAGCAAAGAGCATAAAAAATATGTATGTAAAAACCGCTATTATTATAAAGGGTGTTCTAAAAGGTGATGTTAACGTTGAACATTCCGGCCCCCATGACTTGGTGAAGTTTACCACAGGTTTTGAACAGGTCCTGTTTGTAGGTTGTGGCTCGGTAAGTTGCAAAGCCTCATTGTGAGGTTGTTGACAGATATGGCACCATGATGTACGTAAACGTATACCGCAAAAAATTTGCCAATGTTTGGGGCGCTGAGATTGTTGTTGTTGGGATGCCATACCTGTAAGTGCAAAATTAGAACAATATTAGTGTATGTAAATAGTTAGGGGTTATACTAATTTGCAAACAAAACCACAATTTTTGTAATTGGTCTGGTGATGACTCCATTTCTTGTTTTGATGTCTACAACTCTACAGTTCTGGTCAGGTCCAAGATATGTTTTGATGATTCGACCCATTTGCCATTCATTGGGTGGCAAGTTGTTGGTTTTGATGACTACCAGATCGTTGATTTTAACGTTGTCCCTCTGAATCTTCCATTTGTATCTGCGTTGAAGTCCAACCAAGTATTCGGACTTCCATCTTTGGCAAAATGATAGGTAGATGACCTTCAAGCGTTTCCAGCGGTTGATGAGAGTCAGATTTTTACTGCTTACATCTGGTGTCAATAATGCACTACCAATCAAGAAGTGTCCAGTGGTCAATGGATTAAGATCATTTGGGTCATCGCTAGCAGGACTTAAGGGTCTAGAATTTAGGCACGATTCTATACGAGTAAGAATTGTAGAGAGCTCTTCAAATGTGAATTTCAAGTTCGGCATCATCTTTTTGAGGTGTGTTTTTAATGATTTTATACCAGCTTCCCAAAGGCCGCCCATGTGTGGGGCTCCTGGGGGAATAAACTTCCAATTAAGATTTTGATGACCAAAATGATGGGTCACTTGATTTTGAAGAGTTTTCATGAATTCTAGACGGTCTTTTCTCAGTAGTTCTGCTGCTCCGACGAAATTTTTCCCATTATCCGAATAAATGAGTGCGGGACATCCTCGTCTTCCTATGAAGCGGGAAAATGCTGTTAAGAACGATTGGGTCGATAAATCACTTGCTGCTTCAAAATGTACAGCTTTTGTGGCGAATGTACCCTTTTGTGATAAGACACGCTCGGCCTATGAAATTTTTGATGTCAAAAGGTCCTGCGTAGTCTAATCCAGTTGTAGCAAAGGGTCTTGATAATGTTGTACGTTCTGGTGGTAATGAAGCCATGATTTGATTTTGTGTCTGTTTTTTGTACAAAACACACGTTTTACAGTTGTGAATTCCGCTTTTTTCTCCATGAAGGGTAATTTTATGTGTAAATTCCACTAGTAGTGTGAGAGCTTCGAATTGTGAGGTAGCAATATTGGGTAACGCTCATTGTAAGTTAATGCAGGTGATTGAGCGAGTCGCCCATTGGCTCTAATAATGCCATGGCCATCCATGAAGGGATTTAAGGTCAAAAGACTGCTGTTTGGGGATATTTTCTGCTTAAGTTTCAAATGTTTGTACTCATCTGGAAAATGATTTTGTTGAGTCCATATGATGAGTCGATGCTTGACGAAATCTATTTCTTCTCGGGCGATTTCTGCTGAAGATAAGCGAAGATGGGTTCTGTTGCTTCCAGAATTTCTCCATAATCGTATGACATAAGCAAGCACTCGATAAGCGCATGATAGAGCTAAGAATCGATTTAATGGGTCTTCGCGTGTTGTGGTTGTAAATGCTTTTACAGTTTTAGCTTCTAAGTTTGTGTCACCTGTTTATGTTGGTATCGGCCATTGATTTTTAGGCAATTTTAACCAGGAGGATCCAAACCACCATAGGTTGTGGTTTTCCAGTTCCTGTGGAGTACATCCTCGGCTGGCTACATCTGCTGGGTTATCTTTTGAATCGATGTGTTGCCAATTTTTCCAACCTTATCTAGGATTTCAGAAACACGATTTCCAACGAAAGTGTTCCATGAGCAAGGGGGTTTCTTTAACCAAGAAAGCACGATTGTTGAGTCTGTCCAATAATATGTTTCGATATTTTGAATCTGAAGATTTGGTATAATTCCACATGCAAGGTTTGCCAATAATACGGATCCACAAAGTTCTAAGCGGGCCAAAGATATTTGTTTAATGGGAGCTACACGGGTCTTTGAAGCCAGAAGAAATGTGAATACTGAATTTCCTGATTGTATTCGAACATAAAGGGCCGCTGAATAGGCTTTTTCTGAAGCGTCACTGAAACCGTGAATTTCCACATTACAATTCGGGCTAAATTGGATCCAACGGGGAATTTTCAATATATTTATTGTGGGGCAGTTTTTTATGAATTATTGCCACTGTAGACAAGTCAAGGGTTTTAGTATGTCATCCCAGTCGACTTTATCTAACCAAATCTTTTGCATAATTAATTTTGCTTCTACTATTATTGGGGCTATCCATCCACAAGGGTCAAAGAATTTGGCAATTGTCGATAAAACTACTATTTTGGTGTAGTTTTCTTTTAATTCGACATCTGGTGCTGTAAATGTAAATGAGTCTGAAGAAATGTTCCATTTGATTCCAAGAGTTTTTGTTCCAGTGTTTTCTGACAAATTTAACCAATTGAGAGGTAGTAGGGTCTCATTTGGTAGATCTTGTATGACTCGTGGGTCATTTGATGTCCATTTCATCAGATCAAATCCAGAAGATTTCAAGACTGTTGTAAGTTCTTTTCTTGAGTCGATTAATGTGTGACCACCTGCTAAAACATCATCCACGTACATGTGTTGTTGTAGAGTTTTTGATGCGAGAGGGTGAGTTGATTACACATCTCCTGCTAGTTAAAGAAGGGTTCTAATGGCCAGAAACGGGGCGCAGTTGACACCAAAAGTCACTGTCAGGAGTTCGTAATCCTCAATAGGATCCTTTTCCGTTTGCCGAAATAATATCCTTTGATATTTGGTTTGAGTCGGATCAATGAGTATCTATCGATACATTTTTGTGATATCTGCGTTGTACACAAAACGGAAGAATCTCCACTTCAGTATCAGATGCACTAAGTCCTGTTGAAGTAGGGGTCCTGGATATAATATGTCATTCAAACTCTTCTTGTTTGAAGACGGGCTCGAAGCGTTGAAAACTACTCTAAGTTTCGTTGTCAACCGTTCGGGTTTTATTACTGCATGATGCGGGAGGTAATAATTTGGGTTTGTGCTGATTTCCAAGGGAGAAATTTTCCTCATATGTCCTAACTCGAGGTTCTCAATAATTACTTGGTCGTATTGTTTTTTGAGTTCGGGTTTCTGGCTAAGTGTCCGTTCCATTCTCAAGAACTGTGCCATTGATATGTTTCTCGAAGTTCCTATTTCTTTGCTATTTTTGAAGGGTAGGGTAACTATATACCTTCCTTTGTCGTTTCTTCGTGTTGTCGACATGAAATTGTTCTCGCAAAATGTGTCCTCATCTGACCTTAAAACCCGTTTTGGGGTTTCCTCCACCTCCCAAAAACGTGTGAGGATTCGGTCAAGGGATGTAGTGTTGATTAGTGACACTGTTGTACTAGGTTGTGTCGTTGTTGAAATTGGTCCCCCCACAATCCAGCCAAATACTGTTTTTGTGCCAAAAGGGATCCAATAGACCGCATCGGTGTGTCCATGCAATATATTGAGTGGCCCAAGTCGAGGCCTATAAGCAAGTCGATGGGTCTGCTCTGATTGAATTGAGGATCTGCAAGCTCTAATTTAGCAGTCTCATTGAAATGTTGCAAGTCTAAAGTCTGTGGTGGTAAATTAGATGGAAGAGTCTTCAGGACTGGTGCCCAGACTTCTAATTTAAACTGTGAGTCCACCTTGGAGCAAAGATTGAATAAGCATGCTTTGGTTGAAGTCTCTGAAACTGTTTGACTCAAGCCTGTAACATGAACTAAATTTCGTTTGGTGGGTAAATTTAGATTATTTTTCAACTTTTCTGACATAAAAGTTGATTGTGAACCAGGATCGAATATTGCTCTTGCCTGGTACTTTTCGCCTCTAGTTTCGATCAGTACAATTGCAGTAAATAACAAGGTTTCTTTCACATTGGGAGACTGATTACAATGTTTGCTCTCTTGCAGTGTCAAGGATGTAATGTTTGGTATGGAAAACTTTGATGCTGATGTGGACTGTATATTGTTGTTTTGTGTCGCGATGCTCCTGCTAGATTGGGTCGCGTCACAATTCTGAACTAAGTTTTGGGTTTCTGATCCCTTATGTAACAAAGTGTTATGTCTTTGCTTACATAATCTACAACTAAATTTACTTTTACAGTCCTTAACACTGTGGTCAATAGAGAGGCAATTGTAACATGAATTTGTGACCTTTACAATGTGAATTCTGTCGTTAACGTTCTTCTCTAAGAAGTTGGGGCAAGACCACAATTGGTGAGACTCTTTACAATGTTGGCATTTGTAATTTGAGTCACTTTTTTGTGCCCTATTTGTTGTCAAAAATTTTATATTCTTTGACCCAGTTTCATTTTGGGTCGTATTTAAGTGAAAAGTGTAAACTTGTTTTGGCCTAGATTTCAAATTATCCTTTCTTGATTGTTCTGACTTTGAATTTGATTGTGTGATGGCCTCTATGGATTCCAGAGTCTTAGAATTGTGTGTCAAGAAAGTATTGAATTGTTCCCAAGTCGGAACTTTTGTAATTTCCTTAAGTGAATTTTCAATGTCCTTTAAAAGAGTCCGAGGGAGCTTTGTTGAGCAAATGTACACCAGAAATGGATCCCATGTTACAGTTTCTACACCTAAAGCATTTAACGCCTGAATACATCCATTAACTGTTCGCTGAAGTTTTTGAATCGATGAGCCTGAGTCTTCAGCTACGTTCGGAAGGTCAAATAAAATTTTCAATTGTTCATTTACTTGAATCCGATTATTCTCGTATTGGGCTACAAGCCCAACTATTTTCCTAGCATCTCCTCCAGTCTTTTGTATCAGATGAAAAAGTTTCTCAATTTTGCTAAGTCTAGAATTATTTATGTATAATGCCGTAAAAAGATCGCGAAAAGTAGGCCATGTCGCGAAATCTCCATAAAATGTGTCCGTGTCGCAAGGTGGTAACCGCACAAATGAAATATCATGATTTTCCTGTGGTTGTTTTCAACAGCAGAAATCCGCTCTTCCTTCTTCGTATTCGTGCTTCAATTTCCGCATTAATTGACCCTAAACACGTTTTGTAAGCAGAAAGAACTTTTTTATAACGATCCCGAAGCTTATTTTTATCAATGGGTTTTTCCTTTGAATCGTCCTTCATGTCCCTACACTCTTCAAATGACCTTTTGACCTGTGACCATATAGAATCAAGTTCGACCCGAAGTTCAAGAGAGTGAATATTGTTCTCGGCCGCACTTTGTGTATAGTCCATTTCAAAATCCAAAAGGTCATTTGTACAATTCACAAATTTATCAAGTGCCATTGTTATGGGTTAAAATTTAAATCGATAAAAAATAAGGGTTGAATTGAGTCAAAAAAAGTCCCTGCTAGCGATTTCACAACAAGAATTGTCAGAAATAATAATTAATTTCAAATGTAATTGTTAACAAGGAGTTATTTCGTTTCCCCAGAAAATAATGAAAAGAAATATGGGTGGTAACCCTTTTTTGTTTCGTTCCTTTTCTTTTTATTTCAACAGCGGCAAGAAAAAAATATTTTCTAAAGGAGAACTACTACACTTACTTGTTGTTGTTGTGTCTTCTTTTGAACCGCTACTTTTTACTCTGGGTCTCTTGTTGTTTGTGTCTGGTGTTGTGTTGTTGGATCTTTTTCTCGTTTTTGATTCCACTCTTCTTCAAAAAAATTAACTGGTTTGTGCACCGTTATGTCCTTTGCTTCTTTTAATATTTTTTAATTTTTTAGCAACTTTTTGTTTTTGTAATTAACACTGCACTATATTCACTTTATACGGTTCGAAGTGACCAAAAAATGTTTAATGATGGATGTTGTGCTGGTTCAATTGTTTATTGTTCCCTTAATTTTGTTGTTTTTATTTTAAGGAAAAATGCATTTTGTTTTTGTTTGTTTTATTTGTTTTGTAATTTTATTCTGTTCAGTTTTTTCTAGTACAATGTTTGTTTTCATTTTAGAGTTTTTGTTTTTGTCTTGAATTCACTTTGTGTCTTTATTTTATGTTTTTTATGTTTAAAAAAAAAAGTCACACTTGACTTATTTGGTTGAATGTCGAAACTAGAGTGATTGTATGAACAAAAAGATCTTAATGTTAAGCAAAGAAAGAAAAGAAATGACAAAGCAAAGAGCATAAAAAATATGTATGTAAAAACCGCTATTATTATAAAGGGTGTTCTAAAAGGTGATGTTAACGTTGAACAGATACGTTCCACCTAGAGAATCCGTGGCAGATATTTAAATTATATTACACGCGTAATGGCATCAGTATGTCTTTCACATGAATACAAAATTACAACGATAATAAGAATATATATTATATTATTATGTTGGACTGAAATATATAATTTTCTAAGAAATCCTCGAATTCTGTTTTCTGTTCTTGATACTTACTTGAAAAGAACCCCACATAGTTTTATAAAGTGCAACTCGATTAGCAACTCCCCATCCAACATATGGAATCCAGAAGTGTGGAACCAAGAAGATTAAAAATATAATTGCGTATATGTATTCATCAAACTCGGTTATCGTTTGTAAGATTTTTATTCTTTCGTAGCCTACTCTTAGCACTAATGTAGACGTAAACACATAAAAGAAAACAGCGTACATCATTTGTGGTGATTTCCAATTGAATGTTACTCTGCCCGCTTCTCTTCCAAGTGGCATAACTCCCAAAAACACAAATAGTTTCAGTAACAATTTATGGTCCCTGTAAAACTAAAAATAAAAAAATTGAAAATATCTGCTATCGTAACGATAGGTGTGCATATACATGTTTGTTTTTGTTTTTGTTTTACTTTTTTTAATTTTGTTAATCTCAAAATATTTATATGATTCAACGCGTTCTTTAACAACGCTAATGCAACAACTATTGGATCAACCAAACGCTTTACCATCAGCTGCTGCTATCAAACAATTACATGATGCAACACAAAAATGTCTACATGCGCAAAACAACATCGGGATCGATATCGCCTCATGTGATCCCATGCTGTTTCACATACTTGGTAAAAAATTTGATCGGGGCACTCTTGTTCTACATGAGATGACCATTAGCAATCCAAAAGAGCCACAAAAAATCAAAGACCTATTAACATTTCTTGAAAATCATTTTCAATCCCTGGAAGCCATAAACTAGAAAGAAAGATTATCAAAGGTCTATGTTTCCACTACTTCAGCTAAACAAACAGAAGTCACGTGCGCACTTTGCAAAAACCACTTTCACAAACTGTATCGGTGTCAGAAATTCCAACAACTGTCGCCAGCAGACCGTTTCAGTTTCATTCGAAAGCAAAACCCGTGTGTAAACTGTCTAAAATTAGGACACATAGCCAAAATTTGCAAATCAGGATCATGCATGACATGCAAGAAAAAACACAACTCGCTACTTCATCTGGAGAGCAACACTCAGTCATCAAACCAAAGAGCAACAAGTTAAAGGGTATCCCATAAGATATCATCATTCGCTTGTAATGTATGCATTCACCCATATATAGAATTAAAAATAAAAAATAAACAAATACAAAGTGACTTCATAAAAATATAAATGTAATATGCAGAGTATTCAATTTCAAGTGGCTTGTGTTGATTAATATGGACCACTAGAAATGTATTACAAATGAAATTGATATGTATTACCATTGATATAATTGTGAGTCACTAAAATATTAACAAATAATAGATTAGGAGAAAGGAAAATGAAGAAACATAGAATAAGTAGGGGAAATAGTTTAAGATTACTATAAGAAACATAGAATAAGAATAGTATATAAGCCGCGGATAGTTGAAATAAAAATCAGAATCAATTCAGAACTCAACTGTGTTCATTCTCAAAACTTTGGCAATTAACTTTGCCATAAGATAGACCCGTCTGGTACTCTAAGGCTCTTAAATAAATCAGGAGTACTATAGGAAAAATAACATACCACTAAAAATGTAATGTAGAGATGAGCGATCCAGTGATTTTTGAAGAACGTTGTTCTCAGTGAACGTGATTAGTTAATCACTGTTCTTTAAAACAGTGATTGTGATCACAGTATTCCAATAATACAATAATGACAATAACGTATTTTATTAAGTCGAAGAAAGAGACAACTAGATACATACTTCGAAAAGACTACTAAACAAAATCAAAGTGGTGTCCAGTGTTGCCGTTTTTGGTTATTTCTAACCAAAATTGGTTACTTTTTTGTTCAATGTGTAGATATAAAAATTTTTCCGGTTTTGGTTATTTATTTTTCTTTTGTTTTGTTTGTAGAAATGTATTAATTAGTAAGACTAAAATTTTATTTTGTTATTTTTTGTTTCTTTTCTTACTCTGTTGTATTAATTGTAATTTAAATTTGAAAAAAATAAAATAAAAAAACTGCGAATTTAGTTTTGGTTATATTTTTTCTTATTTGGTGATTTTTTTCACAAATGTTGGTTACAATATTTTTTTTTCATGGCAACACTGGTGGTGTCATCAATGTTATTGTTTTTAATGTAATTTTTATTTTATATAAAGTTTGACAATTAAGTTTCACAGAAAGTTCATGTATAAAAGACAAAAGTAAATAATCAAAACAAAATGAAATAAATTTGAGTATGTAACAATTTTGAAAGAACGACATTATTAGTACCTGTTATTTGGCAATTTCAATCACTGTAGTTACCAGTGAATTATCAATCACCGTGATTAAATCACAGGTTTGAAAATATCGCTCATCTCTAATGTAATGTATGTAATTTTTATCCCTATGCCCTCCAGAAGCATCCTCATTAGCGGCAACAAATGGTCAGGTGTCCAAATCATACGTTTTTCTCAGCACAGCTCTAATAAAAATCAAAACTTATACAAAGATAAAGTGAAGAGCACTTTGTACAAAATACAACCATCAAGACCGCTTCATAGTCAGAATACCAGAATATACGCAATGGCTCTCAACCGATTTCTCGCTCTCGAACGGCATTTGCAAAAGAACCCGGAACTGAAAGCTAAATACACTGAATTTATGGATGAGTATGAATCAATGGGACACGACAAAATTGGAAACAGACTCCATAATATCTCCAAACTACTACATCCCATATCATTGCGTACTGAGGCCAGAAAGTTCTTCCACTCAGGGTAGTATTCGATGACTATTTGGCTGCCAAAAACTGACAAACTAGGTTTTGAAAAATCAACAAATGACACCGAAGACAACAGCAGCATCGAGCAGACTGAAATGCAATACAATTCCAAAAATGAAAGCGTTATGAGTTTCAAAGTGAGGAAGAGCATCAGCAGAAAATTGGACCTGGAAGACAGAAGATTGTGATCCTGGGAGACCATAGAAGTTATATAATACATTAAACGCACTCTGTAAACAACAAATATAGCTGCCCCGAATTCAGTTGCGGAGGCTGAATATCGAAATAAATGGAAAATAGTCATACAGAATTTTATATGTAAATCAAATGGACATCTGCACGGCTTACTTGAATGGGTATTTTTACGACGTTGTGTATAGGCGACAACTGGAATATGTATTTTGTATACGAAAATTATCCCGAACTTGTCTTAAGATTACGTAAGGCAATATGAGCTATTTTTATTGAAAGTGGTTTAAGTCCATTTTTTCTTATATTGAGATATTGAAGGGTTTGTGTTTGAATTGTTTCAAAAATATTGTAAACTGTTATTAAGTTGTTTTTATGGCTTTGTGACCATAATAAGAATATATAACGTAATACGTTTTGTAAAATTTACTAGAAAAATAAGCTGTTTCAGAACCTAAAATGGACTTAAACCACTTTCCAAATAAATAAAATGACTTTTTTGTTTGTGAAAAGGAATAAGTCCACTTTGTGTTCTTTGTTTAATATTATTATATGTTAATTTTTTCACTTAAAATTACTCCACTACGTTTATATAATTCCAATATAATTATTACATGGGGTTTATTAGCAAACAAAATACTTTAGTTTCACAATAATATAGAACAAATTATCCAAAAGAATTGTATACTTAGTGATTCTTCTAAACAGTTAGGTTTTTAAGGTAAGTTCTTGAAATTATTATTTTAAAGAAATTAAATAATAGAAATTGTAAATCGAGCCGTTTTCGCAAAACGGACGTAAGCGACATGATTTTCGGTTTTTTATGGAAATCGATAATTTAGGTTCATTTACACCATCTCTGAAAATTTCGTAGCTCTAGATAGAATAGTTACGATTTTACAAGAAAAGCAATTAAGACGTAAGTACACATTAAATTTTTGTTTATGAATTTTATAATAACAAAGTGTCGGTTACGTCTAAATTTTCTTTAAAAATACATGAAATTTATAGACAAATTTTGAACAAAGTAACGTTTTAAATTTGTTTGTGTATGAAATGTCCAATATCTGAATATACTTGTTTTTAAATTCGTTTAATTATCGCTGTACCATTGCAATTTATGTACTGAAATTTGTAATTTTCATTCATTTATATAAATTTATCCGTTCGTAATTAATAATAACATCAAAAGTAATGGAATGTTGTGTAAACTGAAGTCGCCGATCAAGTCGCAACACCAATAAAATAATTAAGGAGCTTTTGCCATTATATAATGACTTCTTGAAAATACGTTTTAGTAAATACAAAGATTTGAAAGTATGTACTTTGTGATAAAAATACGATCCCTAAACAATTTCATAGCGAATATTTAAAACTTAAATATGACAAGAATGTAAATGATGTATTACCTGAAACTGAACAAGAAGATGTCATTTAATTTTTAATTATTTTTCCAATATATTTACATGTTATTTGTTGGCAATTTGTATGTTTGTTTGCTTATGTATTTATAAAGGCATAGAATTGAATATTATTCACTTAAATTTGCTCTTATATACAAATTGAATCATCATCATATATATTATTTCTAAAGCACTTTTTTTGTCAGTTGCAAATATCTCCCATACCACCGCATCAAATTTAATGAATGATATCTCATTTTAAAGCTTATATCTAACACTAATTTCGAAAAATAATTAGAAATTGAAAAATTAATATTTTCATTGATAAAAATTATATTTTATATAGAACTGCATGATAATACTGTTGTCATTATGATTATATGTTTTTGTTCAAGTGTGTACTAATACAGGGTCGCTTAATAGTAATGCAGTTCTACATCATATAGTACTATGTATTAAAATCCATTCTGGCAATACCGCTATTTACTATAATGCCGTTTATTACTAAGTCAGTTATATATAATATGCATATTAAGTTTTAAAAAGCTGTTTTGGCAATACTTTGCAGTAGTTGTTAGATCAAGTGCGATAAACAGGGTCGCTTAATTGTAATGCTATTCCACATAATATATAATAGTGTTTTCACACCAAAAGTTAAAACCTGATTTTAGCATTAAAACCATAAGCAGTTGATTTTGCGTTCACACCGCAAATTTTCTTAATTCAGGTTTTAACAATCAATGTATTTATTGTTGTGTCAAAAGTAGCAACAGCTGTTTTTGTTTTGATTTTGTCTTTTTCGTTTATTTATGTTTTGTTAGTTTTCGGGGTGGATTTTTATTTCTTTATTTTGGTAGAATTGATGATATTTTGGTAGAATAATAGAATAATTTTGAAGGGAGATGAACTATTTTATTACGGAAACGTAATTCGGATAGTCACTAACTTAGTATTTAACCAATTTTGAGGTATATTCACAAATTCCTGAAACAAAAAGTTATGAGTATATATTTTGTTATATTTTTCGTTTTATTTACCTTTTGCACACGGAACTTTATTCATTGTGAAGGGAAATTGCTTATAGTTCGATTAGTAATGAAAAAATTACGGAATTTTTTAGTTTTTCATTCAAGAAATTAGTAAATACTGGTAATATACACAAAGTTCTGTGAGAAAAAAATTGTATGAGCAATATGTCTTATTTCATCTTGACATATTTAGCTTCTTACTTACCTTTTGCACAAGAAACTATATTCATTGTGACAAGAAATCAGACACATTTCGATTAATAATTAAATATTCACAAATTTTTAAAATTTTCATTGAAGAAATTTAAAAATATTCCAAATTTTCCCTTTTTTAACACAAAATAAAAATTTATTTAAATTTATTTATTTCTCAGCTGTTTTCACCATTTCTATGTTGGTAGCTCTGATTTAGTACATCGAAAACAAGGTTGTATTTCACAAAACATACTTAAAAGCAATTCAAAAAAGGTTTTGAGATGCTTTTAACGCAATAATTTTGTATGGTAAAACCATGTTTTATTTTTGATTTTAACGATAAAACCAACTTTTACGTTAAAACCACTCGGTGTGAAAGCACTATAAAGTTGTAAAAGCCATTTTGGTAATGTCGTTATTGTCATGGCATTGTTTGTTTTATGAAGTGTAGTAATACGGTGTCTTTTAATATATACATATATATAGTGTCAGCTGATATTTAACAGTTAAAAAGGTTTTAAGAAAAACATGGTCAAACCCTTCAAAAGGTAGGATTGTATTTACCAGAACCGGTCTTTTCACATGGGCAGTTATACGTGGCTTTTTCTCGAGTGCGTACGTTTAAAGATATTTTTGTTTGTATTAAGGATTCGTACCGGCAAAAAGTTAACGATGATCATGTCATTACCTCTAACATTGTATTCAAAGAAGTATTATAAAAGCATTTAAACATATGTATGTAAATATGTATGATATATTATGGTTTCTAATATTTTTATACTTTTAATAAAATTTCTATTAATTATTTTCATTTTATGTTACAAAAATGACAACTAACGGTGCGAAATCTTCGCACGGGTCATCTAGTAAAGCTATATTCAGAAAACTATTTTTTTAAAGCACAGAATTTAGACGTAACCGACATAATTTTATTAATATCATACAATTTGTAACGGCAAAAAAGACGTACATGACAAAAAATCCGGATATATAAGTAGTATGTTTATGGCGTTTCTCGATCAATCTTTCCATACAAATTTGGGATATCGCTAATTGTTTTTATATGGCGTTTCTGGATCAATTTTGCCATACAAATTTTGGATCATCCCTTTAAGTTTTATTTTTTTTTTCGGTTTAATTATAAGTTTGTATTGTGAAAAGGTAATGCTTTTTAATGGTGTGTTAAAATTTGGGAGCATGCATAGCTGTAAAATAATTAAATCGTTGCAGAATTGTGTGTGATCGGGCTATTGTATACCTATACGCTTTCCATATAGGTGTGATTAATGTTTAAATAAAAAATGTTTAATTTGTTTTATTTTTTATAAAAGTGCATTTATTAAAAATTAAAAAACTTATTTACACAGTTTATTCAATGCAAAACGCATATCAAGTTACATATTGTCTGACGCGTGTAAACAAAAAATATTTCATATATTTTTCATTGTGATATTTGATCTGCTGAATTCTCACGCTTTGACAGGTGTGATTAATGTTGAAATAAAAAAATGTTTAATTTGTCTTGTTTTGGTGGGGATGTGTGTGTGTGTGTTAAAATTTGGGAGCATGCATAGCCGTAAAAGACTGTATTCTTTATTTTATTTTTTTATATAATTTTTTATTTTTCTATTGGAAAAATATAATTTTGATAAGGAATTTTAAAGGACGGTTTGCTTGTTTTGAAATATGGTTTTATTGAAAAAATAGTTTATTGTTTTGGTCGCATGATCACGTTGCACTAACATGAGCGAGCATGCAAACGCTGATCCAGCATAATTATTTTCCCATCAAATTGTTCGTAATTGGAGCCGATGCCTGTGTGAAGCAAAAATATTAAAAACGCTTACACTGCAGAATTAACTTCACTGGCAGAACCGTCCCTGTCGGTAACTTGTATCAGTGTTGCAAAACTGAAATTTTTAAATGGTACTGAATTATAACTGAAAAAGTACTTTTTTGCATCAAATAGTACTTTTCTAAAATATACATACGTACACCCTTCAATCAGAATTACGACCTAATCACACCACTTATTTATTTTGTTTGCTAATGCATTAATAGTTGAAAAGCGCAAGACATAAAATATGTAATAATAAAAAGTACTGAAAGCGTAGCAGGGGTACTGCAGTATTTTTTAAATGAAAAAGTACTGAAAAAAGGACAAAAGTACTGAATTTATCAACTCTGACTTGTACAAAAGTATTGAATTTTTCAACTCTGACTTGTATATTAAAAAAATGTTTGTATAAATAACGATAGTTGTTAGTTAACAGAGACATTCCTGTTTAAGAAAATCTATTTAACACATTATCAGCTCTTAAAAAATAAATAAATAAGAAATGGCTGGCGGTTTTATTTGTGAATTTTGTTGAAAAGTATTCACTCTGAATACAAATTTAAGAAGACATATTAGATTGTTTCATGATGAACCATCCACATCATTTAAATGTCATAAATGTGATAAATATTTTTCGAATCATGCGGAATGGCATCGACACTCACATTCTCACACAGAAGATAACAAAAACAGTGAAATTAGTGTTTATTGTGAGTATTGTGCAAAATATATTCTAAAAACAAATTGGTTTAATCATAAAAGGACAAATAAACATAAACTTAAATGTGCTGAGGAACCAGACAATGGTTTGGATGTTGATGGTGTTAAATGCATAAAATCATCGTTTAATAATAGAATTATCACATATTTAGTTGAAAACAACAACAAAAATAATTTAATACCTGAAAACTTTTTAACGGAAATCAGAGACAAAATAAATAAATTATTAAGTGATGCGATTAAAAAATATGAAAGCATAAAATTCAACATGGAACTGTTTTGTGAATATATGTTAATAAAGGATGATGAAGATAATTGTATGCTTGAAGTAAAGTCTCATCAGACTAAAATGAATATTCTTAGTATATATTCAACAAGTGATGACATTCTTAATACTTACAACGAGCAGTGTGATGTTATAATTAAAAAGATGAGTGAATTTCAGGAGCGTGACAGCGGTTGGGCATTAATTGAAATATTACGCCTTGCGATAAACATTAATCAATATAAATGTATAAAAGGTTCACAATATATCGCCCTACCACCGGAAATACAGAGAAAGCATGCATGCATTAATGTTCAAAATAATGATGAGTATTGTTTCAAATAGGCAATAATATCAGCATTATATCCAATGACAGAGAATTCAAATAGAATGACGTCCTATAATGTTGTTAATATTGAAGATGAAATCATAAGACTGAAGAATAATATTGAATTAAATTTTAAGTTAATCAGATAAAAGTATTTGAGTACAACAATCCTGAATTGAGTGTTAATGTGTTTGCGTTAGATAATGAGAATAATATAGTCGGTCCATATTATTTTTCGCAACAGGAAAAATCTAAGCACATTAACTTACTGCTGTTGGAAGATGGTGAAAAACTCCATTATGTATGGATTAAAAATCTATCAAGGTAAATATAAAGAAAGAAATATATATAGTCACTTTAAAAACTTGTACTAATTAATTCTTTCCTTTATATTTACAGATTAATCAAAAGTCAACTAACAAAACAGCAACATAAGATACATGTATGTAATACATGTTGAATACATTTCCATAATGAGTCATCTTTGGAGAATCATAAAAAAGAATGCAATAAGATGGTAACTAAAATGCCTAGTATCGAAAACAGTATGCTTAGTTATAAAAATTTTAAAAAACAATTGGATGTGCCTTTTGTTGTATATGCTGATTTTGAATGTATTCTAGAATCAATTAATGTAAAAAATTCAACAAATGTTAAATCAGTACAAAAGCATATTCCATTTGCTTATAGTTATTATATTAAATGTTCATATAATTCAGATTTATATATTTTTTAAAATTTACAGTGGTAATAATGCACCACAACATTTTTTTAAAAGCTTAGATAACGATATTTTAGATATTTGCACTAAACATCTAAGTGTTATTAAACCTATGAATTCCTTAACGCCAATTCAACAGATACAACATTATGAAAGCAAAACTTGTCATATTTGCAAAAAAAATTTATTAAATAAAGACAAGGTAGCTGACCATTGTCATCTAACCGGTGAATATAGAGGTGCTGCTCATAACAAGTGTAATTTAGAATACCAAATTGCGAATTTCATCCCAATATTTTTTCATAATCTTTCAGCATATGATTGTCACTTGTTTGTTAGATTTTTTTTTTCAATTTATAAAAATCATCTTTATTAACACAACATACTTTGTAAATATATTTACAATTTTCGGGATTCTATCATAAGATATTACATCAAATAAATCTGATAATTAGAGATCTTAATTACATTTTATTAAATTATAATATTTTGTGCAAAGGAAAAAAGGGAAAAACCTTTATATAAAAGAAGGCAAGTTTAAATATAGGAAGAAAATATACAAGTATACATCACGTTATCCTGAGATAACAATTGTAAACGAGTCATTTTCAATTTAATAATTTACGTTTTTAAGCTATTTAGCCGATTTGTATACATTCTCTTATCAGTGGATAAGTAGAATTTTGAATGGAATCATAATATTTATTGTAAAGATTTTTCATGAAGTCAACAATTTGATCATATCCGGTTTCTCTGTGGAGCAGTTTAGTCGAGTATCTCCATTCTTTGTTGTGTATTATCTTAAGACATTTGTTTTGTATTATTTGAAGTTTCTTCAAATGTGTTTTTGCTGCATTGTACCAAATAGGGCTTGAATATACCATTGTTGGTCTAATTACACTCTTGTAAATAAGATTTTTGTTCGTAAGGTTTAATGTTGAACCTTTACAAAGAATAGGCCATAAAGCTCTAACAGTTTTCATTGATTTTTTACATATTTCATCTATGTGCTTTGCAAAATTAAGTTTCTTGTCGAGACAGACACCAAGATATTTGACGTTGTTTTTTTATCGCAATTCGTTCGCTTTGGAAGTTCAATGAACGGTCTGGTAAGCGTTTTGGTGATTTGTTATAGGGGAATATGATGGCCTGAGTTTTTGTAAGATTAATTTTTATTTTCCACTTATAAAAGTATTTGTTACATGCTAAAAGTCCTCTTTCCATTTTCTTCAACAGTGCTTTTGTGAGCTTACTAGATGTTATGAGAGCGGTGTCATCAGCATAGTAGGCAACTTTCATGTATGTGGGAGGGGAAAAGTCTGAGGTGTAAATTGAATATAATAGTGGAGATAACAATGACCCTTGAGGTAGGCCTGCAGTAATTTCCTTCGGAGACGATAAAGTGCCGTTGACAGCCACTACGAAAGATCTGTCCATTAGAAAATCAGCAACTATCCTGCACAAATATTTTGGTATATTTGCTTGAAGCAATTTATAAATAAGACCGTTGTGCCAAACGGTGTCGAAAGCCTTCTCTATATCCAATATTACCAAACCCGTAGATCGCTTTGTTCGCTTGTTGGACTTTAAACATCGACTTATTTTCCAAAACGCTTTAGTAAACGCTTTTAATTTTGATAAGAAGTTATTCCACCTTTTGTTGCGATAAGAATTGATATCCTTGTTGATGATATTAGTTAAAAATTTTATACACTGTTCACAAAAATTTACATCAGATGGATTCGAAGATCGTTGGCTTCTTCTTTTAAACATTTTTCTAGTTTTGATTAAATTTACAATATTTACGGGCAAAATTGACCTACTGCTGGATTCGAATAAGGGAGTGCAGTTATTTCGAGCTTCTAAAACAATTTTCACGAATTTCTTTATCTCCAAATCAATTGAGTTCTTAGAGTTATAAATGGGTGTATAGATATTGATTTTGCTGTTGAATGTATTTCCAAACGCCGCCCAATCTGTAAGCTTGTAATTGTAACGCCTAGTGTCTATTTCGTCTATGGTTGTATTTTCAATTCTGCAGACAATAGGTCTGTGATCAGAAGGAATATCATATGCAAGCACATCTAAATTAAGGTCTAGTGAACTATTGCTTAAGACTAAGTCTATAATTGACGCATTTCTATTCCTTTGAGGGGGGTAAAAAGTTGGATTAGTAGGATAATGAATATAAAAACTGTTGCATTGTTCAAGTTGAAACAATACATTCCCCGCAGTATTATTATTTATGCAATGCCATGAAGAATGCCTTACATTAAAATCACCCAGTATAATGTAATCTTCCAAAGACGAACCGAGTAAATTGAGAACTGCCGCTCAGAGACAAGTGTGTGATGTGCGGGAACTATCAATTTTCTTCCCCTGCGTGACCTGGCGAAGATAATATTATCAAATAGATACTTAGGTTCCTGTGTATAAATGACTTTATGTAAAGATAAGAGCACTCTTATTTTAATCAGATCCTCAAAAGATACTCCATATAAGTTTCTAGAAACGGAAGATGTAGAGCTAAATCTTCTTAAGCCAAAGACATATCTAATAATGCTGTTAAAGACAGCATTAAGTCTTGGCTTGGAGAAGGAATCTGAGTTAGCGAAAATTTCGCAACCATAAAGAAGGCCAGGTATAATATACGATTTCGCCAGAAGTAATCTTATTCTCAGAGGTGTAAATGCCTGAGTAGCTCAAAGGGATCTGAGTTTTACATACGTTTGCGCCACTGCGAAATTAATGTGATCGTTCCAAGTCAGTGTGCTATTAAAAATAATGCCAAGATTCTTAGCCTTGGTGATCAGTGAAATCTTGCTGTTGTTCAGAATAATATCATCCGTAATCACAGGACAGCGTAATCTTTTATGTATTAAAAGGCACTTAGATTTAAGGGGATTCAAGAAAAGTCCATTTGCCAAGGCCCAGATGTGTATACGCTCGAGATCAGCATTAATTCTGGCAACATTCGCCGACACCGAATCTTCCGGGCTACTCAGATAGAGCTGCACGTCATCAGCGTACATATGTACTCTACAATAGGACAACAGACTGGGAAGATCATTTATATATAAGGAAAACAGAAGAGGTCCAAGAATGGATCCCTGTGGTACTCCTCTGTTCAAAAACAAAAAAAAAAAAAAAATTTTGCAAAAACGGATTGCGAACGATTCATTAGATAGGAGGCAATAAGTTTCGTGGAGCTACGAGAAAAATTGAAAAAATAACGAAGTTTCATAATCAGGGTATGGTGATTAACAGAATCAAAGGCCTTAGAATGGTCAAGAAGAACCAAGAAGTTCAACCGATTGCGATCCAGTTCCCTCCTAATATTCTCACTCACGTCAATTAAAGCCGTTATACAACTTCTATTCGAACGGAAACCTGCTTGCATATCGCACAACAAGTCATTTTCCCGTAGATATTCACTTATCTGACGATTCAACAGTTTCTCAAGGACCTTGGAGAGATAACATAATATAGCAATAGGTCTGTATTCCCCATTAGATTTCGGAATCGGTATAATCCTGGCATGTTTCCATCTGGTGGGGAATTTACCAGACATGATAATGAAATTAAACAAGTGAGTAATAAAAGGCAGGAGTTTAGGTAGAATAATTTTGACAAATTTTGGATTAATGTCATCATAACCGATTGCGTCAGACTTAATACTCTGACAACTAGACAAAACGTCGACCTGATTAACACACGTAAATTGAAAATTACGCAAATTGTCAGAAGCCATAGAATTAAAACTTAATTTCTACAGTTTTAATTCTTCCTGTGTACTAGGTAGATTAGTAAAAATATTATTCAAGTCGTTCACGTCAATAGAGACATTGCCATTTGTAACCGAGCTTCCAAGACCAATGTCTCGTATGGTTCTCCATGTTTTTTTGGACTGCAGAGCCGTACCAAAGTGCCTACTATAAAATTCACATTTAGCGCGCCTTATACCAGTATTCACACACCTCCTGGCTGCACGATATTCGCATTCAAAATCAGGTGTTTTGAAACGTTTCCACCTGGAGAAAGCGCTATCCCTACGAATAATCAAACGTTTAATATCTGCAGTAAACCAAGGTTGAGTTTTCGTCGACTTGGACTTAGTCCTTAATGGAACAGTTTCATTAAAAAGCCGAAGAATGTTATCGTCAAGGAAAGCCAGTTTCTCATCTACATCAGGCATATAGTAGATGTTATCCCATTCAATTTGGCCGATATTCTCATTAAGTAAATTATAATCCATGTTTCTAAAGTCACGAAAAGAGTAGGTATGTTCACAAGCAGGAATACAAAAATCATATGTCAAAAATATAAGGTCATGTTTAGAGAAACATGAGGCAGAGATTTGGTCATATAAAAGAACTTTAGAAACATTACTGACAAAAAAGAGATCCAACAAGGAGTTCGAAGAAGTAGTGTAATGTGTTGGGTTTGTATTATTGACAGATGTAAGTCCAAAAGGGGTCATGCTATCAGTCAGGCTACAATCGTATAAAATATTACAATTAAAATCACCACAAATAACTATGTCATTGTAATAAGCTTACCCAGTAATTTCTGAAAATCATTTAAATTGATTTTGGCATCGACTACCAATGGTGGAGGTTTTCCTGTTTTAACCTCTGTTATGTTGGATGTAGAATCCAATTCCATATCATTGAGTTTGGCTAGTTCGCTAAACCTGTTGCTAGATGTAGGTAAGTTAATAAACCTATCCATTGCAATGACTCGTGACCTTTTTGGTCTCTTTTGGATTTTTTAAATCTAAACTATGAGATTTGGCCCCCGGGGCCATGTGTTTATTGCTAGGCTCTGCTAGTCTTTTGTAATTTAGTACACGCGAGAGTTCAATAAAATAAAAGAAAAAAAAACAAAAACGACTACCAAAATTACAAGAGATAGAATACAAATTATTTGTCGTTGAATTACTTGCTTTCGAGCACTCTACGAGATCAAGTAACGAACTCACTTGTTTGTTAGAGAGCTTTCAGGTTTGCTATAGTTTTTGTTTTCATTAAATTCTTTTACTTTAAATATTTAACAACGACCTTGAACCACTTTCAAGTTTATTTGCATTGAATTTGCCTGGGGTTTCATGTTTCCTGAAATTTTCTATCCGTTTAAAATCTTTATATGAAAGACATTTTAACATTGCATAACCATATAAAAAATTATATGAAGAAATAGAATTAGAGTTGTTAACTGATATTAATATATACAATTATTTATATGGTTATGCAATGTTAAAATGTCTACTTCTAATATATAACCCAATGGAGAATCCTCTTCTATACTATTAACATTAAAATTTTCAACCCATTTAAAATTTTTATATGGAAGGTATTTTGACATTGCATAACCATATAAATTATTTACATCTAAATATATTATATAATTTGATTCCTTGTTAGAATCATAATCACTAATATATTTATTATTACCTATTGAATATCTGTTAGAACATTGAACAATACCTCCCCTGATACCTCGAAGAACAAAATTATATATATTAATATCAGTTAACAACTCTAATTCTATTTCAGTTGTTTTCAACATTGCATCCCAGGATAGACCAGGAGTAGTATAATATTGAGAGGGATCTAAATTATAAATGTTTTTACATACTTCTTTAAATATAAAAGTAAATAATCTTTTAATGTTATGCATTTAAATGTCTTCCATACTTTTTGTGCATGTTCATAATCCTCTACACTACACGACTCGTTAGTTAATTTATTAAAGAAAACTGAAATGGGAGGTAATTGAGTTTCATTGAGACGATTTTCAGAATCTAAGTAGTCGTACGGAAAGACACCTTTACGTTTCATTAAATTGAATTCTTCATCATTTGAATAGTTTGATTTTACTATTGTTAAATCGTTGTCGGATAAATAAGTTGCTAATTTCTCTAAACTAGATGGCATAAATCTAAATGAATCGAGAAAACGTAACTCAATAGTTTGTTTTTCATTTACAGTAATTCTTTTTGATATGGATACATAAAGTTCCTTATTTAAAGGTATTATATTTATGTATATCACCTTCAATAGATGAAAGCTCTCTAACAAACAAGTGACAATCATATGCTGAAAGATTATGAAAAAATATTGGGATGAAATTCGCAATTTGGTATTCTAAATTACACTTGTTATGAGCAGTACCTCTATATTCACCGTTTAGATGACAATGGTCAGCTACCTTGTCTTTATTTAATAAATTTTTTTGCAAATATGACAAGTTTTGCTTTCATAATGTTGTATCTGTTGAATTGGCGTTAAGGAATTCATAGGTTTAATAACACTTAGATGTTTAGTGTAAATATCTAAAATATCGTTATCTAAGCTTTTAAAAAAATGTTGTGGTGCATTATTACCACTGTAAATTTTAAAAAATATATAAATCTGAATTATATGAACATTTAATATAATAACTATAAGCAAATGGAATATGCTTTTGTACTGATTTAACATTTGTTGAATTTTTTACATTAATTGATTCTAGAATACATTCAAAATCAGCATATACAATAAAAGGCACATCCAATTGTTTTTTAAAATTTTTATAACTAAGCATACTGTTTTCGATACTAGGCATTTTAGTTACCATCTTATTGCATTCTTTTTTATGATTCTCCAAAGATGACTCATTATGGAAATGTATTCAACATGTATTACATACATGTATCTTATGTTGCTGTTTTGTTAGTTGACTTTTGATTAATCTGTAAATATAAAGGAAAGAATTAATTAGTACAAGTTTTTAAAGTGACTATATATATTTCTTTCTTTATATTTACCTTGATAGATTTTTAATCCATACATAATGGAGTTTTTCACCATCTTCCAACAGCAGTAAGTTAATGTGCTTAGATTTTTCCTGTTGCGAAAAATAATATGGACCGACTATATTATTCTCATTATCTAACGCAAACACATTAACACTCAATTCAGGATTGTTGTACTCAAATACTTTTATCTGATTAACTTAAAATTTAATTCAATATTATTCTTCAGTCTTATGATTTCATCTTCAATATTAACAACATTATAGGATGTCATTCTATTTGAATTCTCTGTCATTGGATATAATGCTGATATTATTGCCTATTTGAAACAATACTCATCATTATTTTGAACATTAATGCATGCATGCTTTCTCTGTATTTCCGGTGGTAGGGCGATATATTGTGAACCTTTTATACATTTATATTGATTAATGTTTATCGCAAGGCGTAATATTTCAATTAATGCCCAACCGCTGTCACGCTCCTGAAATTCACTCATCTTTTTAATTATAACATCACACTGCTCGTTGTAAGTATTAAGAATGTCATCACTTGTTGAATATATACTAAGAATATTCATTTTAGTCTGATGAGACTTTACTTCAAGCATACAATTATCTTCATCATCCTTTATTAACATATATTCACAAAACAGTTCCATGTTGAATTTTATGCTTTCATATTTTTTAATCGCATCACTTAATAATTTATTTATTTTGTCTCTGATTTCCGTTAAAAAGTTTTCAGGTATTAAATTATTTTTGTTGTTGTTTTCAACTAAATATGTGATAATTATATTATTAAACGATGATTTTATGCATTTAACACCATCAACATCCAAACCATTGTCTGGTTCCTCAGCACATTTAAGTTTATGTTTATTTGTCCTTTTATGATTAAACCAATTTGTTTTTAGAATATATTTTGCACAATACTCACAATAAACACTAATTTCACTGTTTTTGTTATCTTCTGTGTGAGAATGTGAGTGTCGATGCCATTCCGCATGATTCGAAAAATATTTATCACATTTATGACATTTAAATGATGTGGATGGTTCATCATGAAACAATATAATATGTCTTCTTAAATTTGTATTCAGAGTGAATACTTTTCCACAAAATTCACAAATAAAACCGCCAGCCATTTCTTATTTATTTATTTTTTAAGAGCTGATAATGTGTTAAATAGATTTTCTTAAACAGGAATGTCTCTGTTAACTAACAACTATCGTTATTTATACAAACATTTTTTTTAATATACAAGTCAGAGTTGAAAAATTCAATACTTTTGTACAAGTCAGAGTTGATAAATTCAGTACTTTTGTCCTTTTTTCAGTACTTTTTCATTTAAAAAATACTGCAGTACCCCTGCTACGCTTTCAGTACTTTTTATTATTACATATTTTATGTCTTGCGCTTTTCAACTATTAATGCATTAGCAAACAAAATAAATAAGTGGTGTGATTAGGTCGTAATTCTGATTGAAGGGTGTACGTATGTATATTTTAGAAAAGTACTATTTGATGCAAAAAAGTACTTTTTCAGTTATAATTCAGTACCATTTAAAAATTTCAGTTTTGCAACACTGATACAAGTTACCGACAGGGACGGTTCTGCCAGTGAAGTTAATTCTGCAGTGTAAGCGTTTTTAATATTTTTGCTTCACACAGGCATCGGCTCCAATTACGAACAATTTGATGGGAAAATAATTATGCTGGATCAGCGTTTGCATGCTCGCTCATGTTAGTGCAACGTGATCATGCGACCAAAACAATAAACTATTTTTTCAATAAAACCATATTTCAAAACAAGCAAACCGTCCTTTAAAATTCCTTATCAAAATTATATTTTTCCAATAGAAAAATAAAAAATTATATAAAAAAATAAAATAAAGAATACAGTCTTTTACGGCTATGCATGCTCCCAAATTTTAACACACACACATCCCCACCAAAACAAGACAAATTAAAATTTTTTTTATTTCAACATTAATCACACCTGTCAAAGCGTGAGAATTCAGCAGATCAAATATCACAATGAAAAATATATGAAATATTTTTTGTTTACACGCGTCAGACAATATGTAACTTGATATGCGTTTTGCATTGAATAAACTGTGTAAATATGTTTTTTAATTTTTAATAAATGCACTTTTATAAAAAATAATAAACATTTTTTATTTAAACATTAATCACACCTATATGCAAAGCGTATAGGTATACAATAGCCCGATCACACACAATTCTGCAACGATTTAATTATTTTACAGCTATGCATGCTCCCAAATTTTAACACACCATTAAAAAGCATTACCTTTTCACAATACAAACTTAAAATTAAACCGAAAAAAAAAATAAAACTTAAAGGGATGATCCAAAATTTGTATGGAAAAATTGATCCAGAAACACCATATAAAAAACTATTAGCGTGATCCCAAATTTGTATGGAAAAATTGATCCAGAAACGCCATATAAAAAACTATTAGAGTGATCCCAAATTTGTATGGAAAAATTGATCCAGAAACGCCATATAAAAAACTATTAGCGTGATCCCAAATTTGTTACGAATAATTGACCCAGAAACGCCATATAAAAACAATTAGCGTGATCCCAAATTTGTATAGAAAGATTGATCGAGAAACGCCATAAACATGCTACTTATATAGTATATATCAAATCAAAACATATTGCATCCTATATCTCAGGTATAATAATGCTTATTAACCGACTTTTAAAGAAATCCAATGGCCTATTCTAGAGTATTCAAAAACCGAAACCGAAAACCGGTTTACCGGTTTTTTGAACATTCAAAAACCGACCGGTTTCGAATATTTCATATTTTCGGAGTATTCGACAAATTTTTTTATATCGAATAACCGGTTTTTTAAAATTACCTTCTTTTATATAATACATATACAATTATATAAAAATGTTCGGCTTTTATGTAATCTTTCTAAATTTTTATTCTGAACACTTCCTTATTACGTTTTTATATGCAAGCTAAACACAGCTTCATTTAAAATATCCATCAATTTTATTTATATTTACTTGTGCATATTAAAAAAAAAACTAAATATAAATTGTTTACATGTCCATAGTTTTTAAAAATACTAAGGTAAGCAAAAATTGTATATAAATTAATAAATAATTTAAAGTTTTTTTCTATTTTATTAGAAATGAGCAGCGTTTGGAAATATTTTACAAAAAATGACAACAAGTCTCAAACAGCAAGAGGCACGAAATGCCCAAAAATTTTGAGCTGCCGGGGATCATCAACATCCGGACTGATAGATCACCTTCGCAATGTTCATAAAATTGAACTGCCAAGCAAATCTGCAGACAAAGAGGCGCCGTCATCATCAAATGTTGAAAGAATTCCATTTAGCAAGTTACCGATTAAAAAAAAACAATGATATCGCTGAAATTTTTGCTAGATGCGTTTCGGAAGATGGTAGTCGGTAAGAGCCGTAAAAAATTCGAAAATAATAATAGATTATTTAAAAATGAAAGGACTTAAAATGCCAAAAAGTGAAAATACAATTTGGAGTTTGATTGAACAGTTTTATAAAACTAAAAAATTGGAAACTATTGACAATTTTAAACTAATTAAAGAACAAAATGGGAGATTTTCAATAATATTTGATGAGTGGAGTGACAACTCAAATATAAAATATGTTAATGTCTCATTACGGTCATATAATCCTACAAAACGTACACATGAAGTGTTCAACTTGAGTTTAGAGGAAATTAAAATTCGTGGTACGGCAGTAAATATTGAATATTTAGTAAAACAAAAACTGGATGAATTTAACTCGTCACTTGAAACTGATGTCGTCGCTTCAACACATGACGGAGCTGCGGAAATGAAAAAATATGGTACAAATATTTTGCCGGAGTCACAGCTCTGCATGAATCATGCCATCCATTTGTGCGTAGTAGATGTTATCTACTCTAAAAAAGATTCTACTGAGGAAATTGATGACAGCGAAGAAGAAATGTTAAAAGATGACGGAAATAAAAACAGCGAGGAAGAATTTGAAATTGGCATTGACATAGATGCTTCTCTTAATGTCTGTTCCGAAGTGGGAGATGTTGTAGCAAAATTACGCAAGTATGTAAAGATTTTCAATAAATCGAATGAAAAACAAAAAAGGCTCCAATATTTTGTTAAAAACCAAGACGGTAAAGAGTTAAAGTTAATATCCGATGTTAAACACAGATGGAATTCATTATCAAAAATGATTGAAAATTTTTTAAGAATATGGAAATGTGTAAATCATGCTTTGCTAGACTTTTCTTTAATACCTTTCTCATCTATAGAAATCGAAGCTCTTGAAAATCTATGGAAATCTTTGCAACCATTGGAAATAGCTATAAAAGAGTTATCTAAGGATTCTGTAACACTTATAGAGGGCGAAGCAATTAATAAATTCTTATTGTTCACGCTGGCCACCCTACTTTTAAGCCTTAGATATAAGTTTAGTTTAAGTGTATAAACCACCCCAGTACTTACGTTCAAATTATTGTGAATTATGAAATATAAACGAAAAGAGATCATTACTCGATCCACCCCCCAACCCGAAGGTACGTTTTGTGTACACAATAAATAATAATTAAATATTAATACTAATACTTTTGTATTTTCATTTACCCGCAATCTCGCCAAATATTTTATTTTATTATTTCCCCGCTCACCCCCACATTTTGGTCCTTCGAACCGGATCATCCCCTATATAAAGTAAAATATTTGCGAGAGTATATTTGTAGATTTCGACCCGAAGATTGCCTCAAGGATCGCCATTCTTGGTTTATTTTGATGGATAAATAACATCATTATCTCCGCTTCGAACAATTTTATTAATATAATTTGATATTATTTAATTATTTTGCAAGGTATGTAAAATATATTTTTTGTGGTGCGAAACAATTTATTTATTTATAAAGAATAAATTAGTGCTGTGAAAGTGTAAGAATATACGAACAAAAGAAAAGCACAAAAAGTAAACAAAAAGTAAACAAACCGAAAATATACAAACAACACAGTGTATTAATTTTGTCGTGTTGTTGTTGCATACGTTTATTATAAACAGTTTGAAGATTGTCGCAAATTAAGGTGACCGCTTTCTTGTTAAATATATTGTGCTTTATTGCGATATTGTTGCATATTATATTCTTACACTAAAATATAATTTTCTTTGAATTTTTTAATTGAAATCAATACTTTTTTAGTATTTTTTATTGACCTTTCAAATTTATATTTTAATTCGATTTTTTACTAATATTTTATGATACGAATATTTTTTGATATTTTTGAAATTAATATTGTGATAAAATTATATTTAAATTTTTCGATTCCTTTTTTTGAATTTTGTTTCGGAAATGTTCGCAAACCCTTTTTTTACCCTTTTAAAGTTTATCGCGAATATTTCTTTAAATTTTATAATTGAAAGTGATATTTTCATCCACTTCTGTGTTTGAATTTTCGGTACCCCCATTCTTTGGAGTTTTTCTTCATTAAAATTAATTTTAAATTGAGATTTCCGAACCATTTTTGGATTTTTACTCTATGAATCAATTATAAAAACCCGAATTTTGTTAATAAAAAATGGCCGCTTTAGGAAATTTGAATAGGAATTATAATCGTTTAGTGGATTTGGTAAGCTTTATTCAGGCTATTCCGCGAGAGGAACATTCGGTTCACTCTCTAGGTGTTCATCGGCAGGAGTTGACCCGTTTGTGGGAAGTCTTTCGTGATAGTTACGAAGACTTGTTGGAAAATGCCGATGACACCAAAGTCTCAACAAAAGACATTAATGCCAAATATATGTCGGGATACACTATATACTTTCAATCCGCCTCATTTATTGACGGATTAATTGACAGCCTTAAGAGTAAGCCCACGAAATCGATTACTAGCTCTATCCCGATTCATCCCCCTGTGACACCCCGACCTTTACTGGTGATTACGCATCTTGGCCAACGTTTAGGGATTTGTTTTCGGCCATTTATGGAACGAACCCTCACATTAGCAACATCCAAAGGATGTATTACCTTTTACAAAGGACTGAAGGTGAGGCGAGGGACATAATTCGCACTTGCCCCATGACGAATCATGGTTTCGACATGGCTTGGCAGAACCTGATAGATCGGTATGAGAACAAACGCGTTTTAGTAAATTCTCAGTTAAAAACCCTCTTTAACCTCCCTTCCCTTTCCAAGGAATCTGGCCTTCCATTAAGAGTTTGCAACGAACGATTAACGATTGCAGAACAAATTTGTCGTTGCTGGGCATAGAGACCCAGAATTGGGATATAATATTTGTTTACATTTGCTCCACCAAACTTCCCGAAC
This sequence comes from Sarcophaga caerulescens, assembly GCA_927399465.1. Lineage (NCBI taxonomy): Eukaryota > Metazoa > Arthropoda > Insecta > Diptera > Sarcophagidae > Sarcophaga > Sarcophaga caerulescens. Next base: position 82,077,608 of record OV656872.1, on the reverse strand, counting down.
ACACCCTATGTCTTTGGGAGCAGTCTCAAGGCCCTTGCCCTGACTTACCCAAATGGAGCAAAATGGATAAGTTCCTCACTGCCAGATACCGAACTCTCGAATCAGTTTCTAACATTATCGGCAGCCACAATTTTGCTCAATGTACTGCTCAGAACAATTCTAGTAATCCCCGAAGAAAATGTCCGATTTGTAATCAGAACCACCCAATTCGTCTTTGTTCTGATTTTCTGAGAATGTCGGTTAATGAACGCCTATTATCTGTTAAATCTCATAGGTGTTGCACGAACTGTTTGGCCGTTTCCCATGAGTCAAAAAGATGCCATAGCTCTAACGTTTGCTATATTTGTAAACAAAAACATCATTCGCTACTTCACCGTAGCGAATCTTCCCCCCGGGAGAAACCGAGGACTGGATCTAACCCCGCTAACCCTTCTACCCCTGATAGTTCTCCAGAAATCCCTCGGTCTTCTCCTGCGGAAAGGCGAAATGAAATGGACAATGGCCCATCTACATCCGCTGCTTCTCGACCTTTTCAAAATTTCGCTACCCGATTACAGTCCACCCCGTCTTCAACAGTTCTGTTAGAGACTGCTAATGTTAACATAGAATTAGATAATGCCATGTTTTCTGCGAGAGCTCTGATAGACCCAGCGTCTCAGGCTACTTTCATCTCTCAAAAATTGCAACGGAAGCTAAATCTTCCAACCCGTTCGGCACCTGCTGCCACTATTGTGGGCCTTAATGGCGCAGTGGTAGCAAACTCAAGAAAAGTTTGTAATGTTTCCTTACGGTCTCCCATTGATCCATCGTTTAATTTGACTACAGAAGCGTATGTTGTTGAGAAGCTCACTGGTCAATTACTTACATGCTCGTTAGCAAAGTATGCTGATTTTGATGCACCCGATCTCCAGTTAACAGATTTTGAATATGCCCATATGGATTTGCTATTGGGTGGAGATGTATACCCCCAGATAATGCTTTCCGGATTTCAAAAGGCGCACAAATACCCTTTGATCGCCCAACAAACCATTTTCGGTTGGGTTGTGACTGGGAAAATACCTCAGTCAAATTCGTTTCCTTTTAAGCCTGATTTGAGTCTTGGTCCTTCTCGTTCGTTTGCTCAAAATGTGAGATCCGATTGGTACAGAGCCCCAAGTTTAAAACCTAACACGAGGAAGTTATTGGGGAATACCTTTCCCTAGACCACACGCGGACCATGACTCTATTTTATTCTCCCCCTAACCAAGTCATTTTTACCCTATCCTGTCGTTTTAAGTCCCAACACTTATCTTTTCTCTTAAGCATCAACTAGATTCCGAAATTTTGAAATTGTCAGACGCCAGCACCTCCAAAACTCTGGGTTTTACGTTGGAATGCGAGCATTGAAACATTTTGCTTCAAGCCAGCTCCAACGCCCTATTTCTCTATAGTCACAAAAACGTTCTGTCTTGTCTCAAATAGCCCAAGCTATTTGACCCCGTTGGGTGAGTGGCACCTATAATTGTAGTTGCTAAGATTATTATGCGACAAATTTGTAAAGGCAGAACAGATTGGGACGATGTTTTGAAACCCATGACGTTTAACAGATGGCTTGAGTTTGTCGATGATTATTCGTACATCGACAGGATTTACATCCCCCGTTGGGTTAATTTTAACCCTCAGCGTGAAGAATTTCATGCATTTTGTGATGCTTTTGAGAAAGCATATGCTGCCATTCTGTATAGTAGAGTCCTAACCCCGTCTGGTGAATTTGTCACCCACTTGCTCGCTGCCAAAGTAAAGTTGTGCCTGTATAAGTGTAAACTTTACCCCGTTTAGAGCTCTGCGATGCAACTCTGTTGGCAAAAAATGGTATTTTCACTTCTTAAGAAGCTGAATCTTACCTGATCGGAAGCCTTTGTGGGACAGATTCGGCTATCGTTCTGTCCTGGCTTCAAAAACCCCCGTGCCATTGGCCAACTTTTGTGGCATGTCGAGTATCGTTTATCATGGACCAGGTAGGCACTGACAAATGGAATCTCCCTATGATGGCCTTTTACTCTTCGAAAAACCTATCAAAAGATTTTATTGTTGTCATTCAATGTCATGACAATTGAATTGAATTACCCCTAACGATCTTAAATTTGGTCGAACACAACTGATTTATTTCATCACTGATTCGAAGTGCGAGTGGCCGAAATTCGAACTGCCAATGGCGTTCTATTTTTTTTATTTAAAATATTTTATTTTATTATTTCCCCGCTCACCCCCACACTTATTCAACAACTTAAGCAAAATTAACACACAATATGCACAAGAATTGTGTAACAGGCTTATGATAAGACTTAATGAACGCAGAATAAAAGTAGTAAACACCCTTATAGTTTACTTGAGTTCAGGAAAGCACCCAACTAATGACCACATTTTGAAATACTCCACCAAAGCAGAATCCAAAGAGTTTGCTGTGGAATTATATAATCGTTTGTTTCCATGCAATGAGCTGGATGAAGAATTAGTTGATTCTGATGTTGATTTAAGTTTTGAAATTGATAATTCTACAAGTCTAATTTCCGATTTAAACAGCACAATACAAAATCCAAAAAAGACCAGAAAACAGCATTCATCATTATATGATGATTTTATATACCTGGATAAATGCAACAAAAGAACGGAAAAGCTGAAAATCTTATATAACTGCCTTTCAACAATCTGTCCAACTTCAACATTCAGCGAGCGTGTTTTTTCAACATCAAGTTTTATTAAAAACAAACAAAAAAATCGCTTAAAAGCTAATCATTTAAATTGCATACTATTTTTAAAGTATTATTTTAGAAAAAACTAAGTTTTGCAATAAGTTTTTATACCTGATATCGATCTCTTTTTGTTATTTTTTTATAGAAAATGCATTTTGAAAATTTTTGTTATAAAAATGATTTTAAAACTAATAATTTCTTGAAATGTGTTTCATTTTCTTCTTTATAATATAAAACCATATACATTAAATAAATGTATTATAAATATTGAATTCCTTGTTAATATATAAACAATTTATAATATAAAATAAGAAAAACCGGTTAACCGGCTTTTTTTATACAAAACCGTATTCGAAACCGGTTTTTTAAAAAATGCAATTTTTCGAATTATTCGAAAACCGGTTTTTTGAATACTCTAGCCTATTCCGAAGATATTTAAAAAAAATGCTCTCCTGTAAAATTTTGTTTTTGTCGGTTACATATTCTTTGCGAAAACGGCTCGAAATATTTTATTTTTGATGTATGATGAATGCTGATAAAGCTATTAAAATTAATAGGGAAGCTTTCATTAAGATGCAGATATTTATTTTTGTAATTGGAATAAAATGTATTTGAAAATAAATATTAATTCATTTATTAAAAAATTAAACTAACATTCATTTATTAAGGATAATATTAAAGATTTTGCCATATTATTCATCCTCATTTAGATTATGTGTGAGGTTGTTAAAATATTCATGGTGCATATGTAGGTGGTATGTACCTTAGTAACTCCATCATATCGTTATACTTAGGAGTTGAAATGGGACGTACATTTTTGTATAATGGTGTTAATTTTATTTTGTTGAAGTTCCTTGGTCTTCCATTCCATTCCAATTTATAATTTTTTCCCCCGTTATAAATTTTACTACTTCGTAGTGAATTTTATTACTGTACTGTGCAATAATGCATATTTTTGGAATTTTGCAATATAACACATTCCATATCAAAATTATTTCTTTCAATGGACTTAAAATAGTTTCAAAATAAAATTTTTTGCATTCCGTTAACTAGCTAATTTTTAAGTGCCCCAAATCATAACGATTTTAATGATACTAGACTTAAATTGTTTATAAAAAAAAAACATTATATAGGATTGTTATCATTAACTAAATTTTTTTAAAAATGGACTTAAACCATATCTCTATGAGAAGCATATTCGTGTAAGGACAAAATTTCTTCGGACTGGTAAACCATGGTTCACTTCTGATATTAAGGATCTCATTGATATTCGGAATCATGAATATGCTAGGTGGAAACGCTTTAGGACTTCTGAACTTTACGAAACTTTTAAGGCTGCAAGGGCTGCCGTCAATGCGAAGATTAGGAGATCCAAATCAATGTTTTATGGCAATCATTTTCGAACTTGTGTATACTCACGGAAAAAGTGGAGAGAAATTCATAATTTGGGTTTAGTGAATCGTGTCAGTGATGATCCCCAGTAAATTGACGTTGACCAGGTAAACCGCCAATTTGCAAATATTCCATTCCCACCTGTGGACATGAACTTTTATGATGGCATTAGACTGAATTAACAAACGCATGAATTGAATTTCATGCATTTTAGGCAGGAAGAAGTACTGAGGTCATTCATTGACGTTAAATCAAATGCTATTGGCTATGATGGTATGCATCCAAAATTTATTAGACTAACGCTCCCATATACACTTATTTATTACACTCATTTCTTCAATACAATTGTCACCACCTCTACGTACCCTTCTGTATGGAAATATGCTAAGATCGTACCAATTTTAAAGCCGGATAAAAGTTTTCGGCCTATTGCTATATTGCCTTATTTATCGAAAGTTTTTGAGAAATTAGTTTATTTGCAAATTAGTAGTTATCTGTATACTAACTCGTTATTGACGAAACGGCAGTCCGGATTTCCACAGCTGTCTTAGTGCGTTGGTTGATGTAACCGAGGAAATTAGGTGGCAGATTGATAAACGTCACACTATGTCATTTCTTGTGCTACTGGATCATTCTAAGGCATTTGACACTGTCCATCATTCTATCTTGGAACTTAAACTGAAATATATGTGCAATTTTTCCTCAACAGCACTAAAACTGATCTCCTCCTATCTAGGCGACAGAAGTCAAAGCGTTAGCCATAACTCAGTTATATCCAGGAGCTGTTCAGTGCCAAGGGGTGTGCCACAGGGCTCTATACTTGGCCCATTGTTGTACTCGATTTATGCTAATGACCTACCGTTGCAGGTAAAACATTGCCAAATACACATGTATGCTGATGACGTACAGCTATACTATACATGGGTTGTAGTGCTAGTGATGCTACCAACTGCATCCGTTTGATAAATCAGGACTTAAATCAGATTTATTTATGGGCATCTGCAAATGGTCTAAGTATAAATCCCAACAAATCAATGGCGTTACTGATTGGAGCACCTGAAAATTTTATCTCGAAATTACCACCAATTCAAATTAATGGATCGAATTTAGGATTTGTTAGAACGGCTAAAAGTCTTGGCGTAACTCTCAATGGAGAACTAAATTGGTCGGATCACGTGAAAAAACTTTTGCGATGCTTTGAAATCTCTGGATGTCACAGTATTTTACACTAACTGATATTCGAAAGCTATTAGCGAAATCATATTTACTACCGACTCTTATGTACGGATGTGAGCTGTTTGCTAGCTGCGATGCAGTTAGTAGACGAAGACTTAATGTAACTTAAAACGCTGTAGCACGATACATTTTTGGCAGCAGGAGAAATAGTAGCATATCGCATTTCGCCCGACTAATTTATAATGTCACATTTGACAATTTATTGAATTGCCGGACTCTGCTATTTCTACACAAATTTATATATAATCGACAGCCACCTTATTTGTATGAGAGATTTATATTTTCTAGGTCGAATAGAGGGAATATGATAAACTCTGTGAAATTTAACAAGGCCATCTCTCAACAACATTTTTTTATTCACTCCATTCGTCTCTGGAACCAACTTCCCCCTCAAATACAAGTGATCAGCAATGCAAAGCATTTCAAAACTGCCATTTTTAAGCACTTTTCTTAGTTAGTGTTCTCTAATTTTTGTAAATTTGTTTCCCCGTATTTTTATTATAATTGTGATATTCTTTTTTCTTTTTTAATACCTTTTGTGATAATAATGTTTCTTTTTCCATTACTTTACTTAAATTTCCTTTTCATTTTATTTTTAAGTTTCTTTTCTTTTAAATTGATTTTTTTGTTAAATTTTGTTAAAGTAGTTAAATTAAATGATTCAAAATTAATGTTTGTAACAATTGCTAAGCAATAGTGTAATTTAAGATTTATTCTTGTTGTATTGTTTTGAACAAATAAATAAACCACTTTCAAAATAAACGGCTCATATATGAACTAAAACAGGCGAGTCGAGAGTGGTACATGAATCTCGACGATGTTCTTCGTTCTATGAATTTTACTCCATTGAAGAGTGAGAAATGTGTGTACAAAGGCAATGACAGGAATAAAGTTATATTCGTCGCAATTTATGTTGACGATATTGTTATTGTGTCTAGACCAAGGGAATACATACGGCCTTTTAAGATAAGTACACATTTTGATAAGGGAGAGCTTAATTATTTTCTGAATTTGGTGAGATTTCCATCAGCCTATGGATTATATATTGAGGATTTACATGAGGAGAATAATATGGTAGATTGTAGAAATGTTAGTACACCATTGGGCACAATATTTCAGTTGAAATGTGATAATGAAAATTGTGAAATTGTTGACGCAATCCAGTATTAGTCACTTATAAGTTCGCTAATGTTGACTACATTGACTTCGACTGGGGAAGTGACACGTCTTATAGGAAATCATATACAGGATATCGTAACACTTCTGATAGGAAATCGTAAACATTTTCGTGGCAGTCGTGTAAACAACAGACAGGAGGCTCTTAGCGGTACAGAGGCCGAATTTGTTACATTGTCAATGGTGATAAAAGAGGCAATTTATTTAAGCAGACTTAAGCTACATTTACACGATTGAAGGTATTTTGAAGTCATATCAAAATTTTGAAAATGTATTTTGATGTTCTATTTACACGCTCCAAAAATTTGATCAAAATATTCTTTCAATATATTTCAAAATCTTTTGAAAAAAATTTGATCAACATTTTTTGAAGCTAATTTACACTACTGGTAAACTTTTTATATTGAAAACATTGACTTTAATCAGCTGTTTTGCTTCTTTTGTGAAATAATTTATTATTATAAAAAAACAATTAATAAGTATGGACGACGACACAATCATCATAGCATCAACATTTCTAATATTGGAGGAAGAAGTAGCTGATAATAATGCAAAAAAAAGAAGAAAACAAAAGGAACATTGGGTTCGACCTTTTCTTTTGGAAGGTAGTGGTATCTATATGTCTTTTAAGGAGCGATTGAAAAGGAACGATCCCGACCTATACAAAAACTTTGTACGAATGTCAACAGATGATTTTGATTATTTGCTTAATCTCGTCACCCCATCTATAGAAAAGGCCAATACTAATATGCGGGAATCTATATGCCCCGGAGAACGCCTGGCAATTACTCTGAGATTTTTAGCGACTGGGGACAGTTACGCAAGTCTGATGTTCTTGTTTAAAAGATCAAGATCATCGATATGCAATATTGTGCCTGAAGTCTGCTCTGCATTATATAAAGTATTAAAGGATGAGTTTTTAAAGGTAAAATCCAATTTATTAAATAAAAAAAGATATGAAAAGATGCCAGCAACAGAGGAGGAATGGAATAGTATTTCCCAAAGTATAAATAAAACGTGGAATTTTCCCAATTCAATAGGGGCATTAGATGGAAAACACATTGATATTATAGCACCAGCACACTGTGGAAGCGCATATTTCAATTATAAAAAGAAAAACAGCATTGTTTTGATGGCGCTTGTTGACGCGAATTACAATTTTGTTTACATTGACGTTGGTGCAAAGGGTAGAGAGTCCGATGGCGGAGTATTCAGTAGATGTTCGCTATCGAATGGATTACATAATAACACGTTGAATTTGCCGCAACCGAAACCATTGCTCGGTAGACAAAAACCTATTCCATATGTGATTGTTGCAGATGATGCGTTTTCCTTAAATTCAAATATTATGAAACCACATAGTTTTCGGAATCAAAACACAAAGGAAAGGATTTTCAACTATAGGTTGTCCAGATTCAGGCGGGTTTCGGAAAACGCGTTTGGATTAATATCAGCCCGCTTTCGTGTTGTCAGAAAAACAATGGAACTTTCCCCACCAAATGTTGTCAAAGTTGTTCTCGCAGTATGTGCATTACACAATTTTTTGAACAAACGCAAATGTGGTACCTATGCACAAATAAGAGACTACGACCTGGTGAATGCAGATGGATCTATAAAGGACGATGGCGTGAAGAAGTGTGGACAGAGAATATTTTATCTTCGATAGAACCATTGTGTAATCAAGGTCGTCAAAGCGAAACGTCCAAGCTCATACGACAAGAATTTACGGAATATTTTTTAAATGAAGGAGAAGTTCCATGGCAATACAAACATATTTATTAAAAATTAATTAAAAACCCAATAAATCGAAATAAAAAATTCAATTCATTTATTTAGGAACATGCTGTTTCTTATAAAACATAAAAATAAAAGACATAAGATAATAAAAATAAAATAAAAATTCTTTAAAATATTTATTTTATTTATCACTTGCCGCAACAAACATATGTAAACAAACACAGCTGATATGTATTGAATCAAAAGAATGAACATGTTGTCAAATTATTTATAGTTATCAATATTGCCAGATGCGATTTTGATGGTTATTTACACGGCATCAATAAAATCTTCAAAAGTTTTGTTCAATAAATTTTGATCAACAAATTTTGAAGGAATTTTGCTGTTTACTCGAGTTTATAAAATTTTGAAGAGCAATTTTGAAGAAAATTTCAATCGTGTAAATGTAGCATTAGAAAAGTAATATGTCAGCAATTGGTAATTGGTAATCACACATACACTGCGTTCCACATGAATAGGTGCAGTGTTTTAGCAATCAATTTAAGCTTGCTACTCTCAAAATAATCCATTGACAAAATTATATTTTAGTTTTTATTAAAGGCCTAAAAGTAAAGAAAAATAATGTAAGCAAAGAAAGTTTTAAACATTTCAGCTTGGTTAAATCCGTGCTTGTTTTTGTAATTTGTAAAGAAAAGCAGAATTTATTTTTGCTTCACTTGAAAAGGTGCATATTAAAAAAGAATAAAAAGTAAAAAAAATTAAATAAAACACGAAAACATTGAAGATTTCTTCATTGGTTTATTTTTTTTATATAAATTTTTAGTATTTTGTACTTCCGCCTTTCGACAAAATTACCACATAAATGAAATTTCCAACCACGCTTCTTTTATTGCAGCAATTAATGATTCTCGGTCATCAAATTGTCGTCCAGATTCGTACACTTTCAGTGACAACCATCTCCACACATTTTGCATTATATTTAAATCCGGCGAGTATGGTGGCCATAGCAACAATTCAACATTTTGCTCGCTAATTCACGTTTTAACAATCCTACCCGTGTGGATAGAAGTATTATCCTGTAGGAAAATCCACGGGATGGGTGCAAACTGGTCTTGAAATTTCGGAAACGCCATTTGCAGAATTGATTTATTAGAATTTGCTGTCATTTTCATCAATTGAAATTCCAAGTCTATTACTCCATAGTACGATATTGCTCCGCGACCATAAAACCACCTACTCGACTATGGTTACGGGCTAAAAAACGTTCTTCCTTTCTCAAATCATGGAAATATTCGTTGAAGACGTCTGGTCCATCAAAATTGAACTTTCTTCGTCAGAAAATACTACTTTAGTCCATTCAGTTTTCTAAGTTATATGCTCCATGCAAAAATTTAACCCCAATTCCTTACGTTGCGGGTTTCTTCAGCAATTTTAGTCTTTTTAGGTTTCCGCTGAATTTATTATTCTTCTAAGGGTGGAAACACTAGCACCACTTTTTGCTGTATTTTTGCTGCAGAGTCACTTGAATTGGAGGCTATTCTTAGAATTTTTCGCCTTTCCGTGGCTGTTGTGGCCATTTTTTGCCTCCCTTTCATGTTATTGCCATAATTTTCTTTGTGTCTTAAGAAAATTTGTGTCAATTTCAATTTAAACTTATAGAAATTCATTTTTGTTCTCAATTAAAAAAAAACGATTAACAATTTTCTAGTTAGAGTTGACACAAACGACCATATAATGAACTTTTAATCACTGCACCTATTCAAGTGACGCAAAAATAACACCCACTTTTATTACAAATTACAAAAACAAGCACAGATAAAATCTAATGGAACTTTTTCGAGTTTTCTTTCTTCACACTCTTTTTCTCAATTGTCAGACCTTTGATAAAAAGTACAACAAAATTGTCTGCATGAATTATCTTGTGTGCAGCAAGCTCAAATTGATTGCTAAAGTACTGCACCTATTCACGTGGAACGCAGTGTATCTTGTACAAAACATATATGTATGTAGATATAAAATATAACTTTGTGAAAGATAATCGTTGAAAATTGAATATGTTTCTTCCTACTAACAATATAATTGCTGATGTTTTAACAAAGAATTTGACAAAGATCAAACATTGTAAATTTATTGATAAGGTGCGTTTTAATTTAGGGCACATAATGTACATATATGTATATTTGAAAATGGAAAATGTGTTATAATCTGTATTTTAATTTTTATTTTATGTACTCGTGTTGAAGAGAAGTGTTGATGTGTGTGTATATGTGGCATCTCGATGAATCGCTTCCGTACAAATTTGGTGAAGTAATTAGTAACACCGTATATGGAAAAACGCGCATATAATCCCCAATATATTCTTTTTTGTACTATCAGGTTAAATTTAATGTACGAGTACGTACATACCTACATATACTTCTAAAGTAAACATTTTTTATATACACCTTAAAATTTTCTGTCTACAGCACGGCATAGAAAAAAATCTTATATTTGTGATGCTTGCTAAGAGGAGAAATTGTAAAACAATTACCTTATTATATGTAAAAACAATATTTTCTCGAATATATATTTTAATTATGAAATAAACATAAATTAATTATTATTTAAAAAAAAAAATTTTTTTGGAAATACTTTCCTTTTTTTTTTGATTGGACTGGTATGGATAATGTTTAAAGATTTCAGTTCATTTTCACGTTATATTAACACATACAACACTCATAAATGCCATACAAAACGATTCTAGAAATAACTTTAAACAATTCCTATTACCTAAATCCCATTAAAATTGGTTTCCTGGTCTGGCTAGACCACTAAAGCGCAGTTAGCGGTAAAAAGTTTACTGATAATACTGGGGTTAAAATGACAAATCATTTGAAAGACAAAGTAAACATAACGTTTAATAGTATAAAAATTTCATTTGCATATATATATGTCCCACGAACGTCGTCATCAGGCCTAATTTTAAAATATTTAATAGACGCTCCATAGAGAATATCATCTGCAGTACCACCTTTCCTCCAATGGTATGAGGCTGACCGATTTCGCTGGGGCACGTAACATGGTAGTATTTGGCGCCAAGTTTCAGATGCTCGATATTCATAAAAAAAACTAGCATGTCTCCCGATCGATTAAAATCCAACCAGATTGATTACAATGCGATTGATGAAAGGCACGTCTCCAACGTACTAGATGTGTGCACATTCAGAGGGTCAAAAATGGACTCGGACCACTACCACTAAGTTTCGATCTGCGCGATTAAGTACATTGCGAAAGCAGCGAAAAGAAGGCGTTCTCCGCTCAACTCTCGAATAAGCTCCGTCGTTCCCCATCTAATCTCAGCGACATTGTTGGACTGTGGGTCAACGTCCGCCACTCCTTATGCACTACTGCGGAAACAGGCCTTGGTTTCGAGCGTTGAGATTTACAAATGTAGGAGCGTTTTCCTTCAGAGACGAGAACGGAAATCTGGTAACAGATCCGCAGGGGGTGCTGAGGTTATGGAGGAAACACTTCTTTTCTACGAGGTGGTGACGGTACCAATACCGCCTTTAGAGATTATGTACCAAACGCGATCGATGATGAAGACATGGAGATTCCGCCGCCTAGCGATTAAGAAGTCGCGATTATACGTCTTAAGGATAATAAAGCTGCAGGTCCTGATGGTCTGTCCGCAGAATTGTTTAAGGCTGGAGGTAATGAGTTGGTAGGGTGCATGCACCAGCTTATTTGCAAAATATCGCTAGAGGAAAGTATTCCCAACGATTGGAATCTCAGTGTTCTCTGCCCTTCCCTAAAAGAGGTAGACCCCACGATATGCGCCAACTATAGAAGTATAAGCCTCCTCCCTAACGCATATAAGATTCTTACTGTCGTATTGTGTGGACGACTGAAGCCACTCGTCAAAAGACCTGGTAAGTCCACCACCGACCAGATCTTCACACTACGTCAAATCCTCACTACGACTCTCACCATCTTTTTGTCTGCTATAAGGCAGCCTTCGATAGCCACAAGGAATCGTGTTTTTGCTGCAATGTCTGAGCTCGGTATACCTGCGAAGCAGATAAAGCTATGCAAAATAACGTTGAGCAATTCCTGCATTCCGTCAAGGTAGGAATGGACTTCTCCGAAGCGTTTGATACCGTGAGAGGTTTCAGACAAGGCGATCCCTTATCATACGACCTCTTCAACTTCGTCATGGAGAGTGTTCTGCTGAAGGCGGTAGTGCATCGCAAAGGCACTATTTTTCAAAAAAAACGACGACATCATCATAGGACTTACCAAGCGAGATTTTATTGCTGCCTTTAGTGCTACTGAATATTGAGACTATTAAGATGGGTCTGGCAGTAAACGAGGGCAAGACGAGGTATATCTTCTTGACAAGTTGGGATATACGGCGTATTGGACCCCAGATTAAGGCCGATAACTATATTTTCGATATAGTCAATGACTTTGCTTATTTTGGCTCCGCCGTCACCACAAAATATTAAGTAGTCTGGAGATCAAGCAATTAATGCAACCAAATGATATGCATAAGCATATCATTGATTACATCACCATACGTGAGTACCAATTCGAAGCCATACATTTGGACATGACTTCCCTCTTGGTTAGGGGTGGGAGACTATCTAAACTCCACTTTTTGACAATGGTTGAGAATGCAACGCGACACCGAGCTTACGCTCTTCCCACAATTTGGGTTTAAACCACAACCACCACGATGCTCCCACAAGGGGGCCGCACCATTGTCGGGCAGAGACGAATCTCTGGGGCTACCGACACCAGTGGTACCAGAATTATGCTTCCGGTCGAGCTTCGCAGTTTAATCTGCTACCAGTTGAACCCCAAACGGTTCCGGACTGGTGACCCAACAGCAAAGGAAAGCCCTAACAACTACAACAAGAGCACACCAAACACCAACGATGACTCAGCTGACAATACGGACCACTAAATCGGCACCCCACCAGTGTAGGATGCGCACGCAAACGTCCAGCCTCATAGACTAACCAACGGCAGAGAGCCAACGCCGGGCGATTCCAAAAGGGTAACCTATCATCAACCCATCCCAGTTCTTCTCCTAGTAAAGACAAGACGAGCGAACTCGTCAAGTGTCTGTGTTCAGTATAAATTTTCCTTTCATTTTAATTTTTATAAATTTTACTAATTAATTTTAAATTGACCTACGGAATTGAATTCTATGTTTTGTTTTTGTTAATTTCTATTTTTAAATTTGTTATTTACTTTAATTTGTACTTCCTATTTACTAATATTAAAAGTAACGGAGTAATCGTTCGATTCCTTTTTTATACATATTTTGTTTTTGTAAGTAATAATTCAACATTCTTTTAGCTGTAAGAAGTTTTTGTTTTTAATAAATAATTCATTGCATTATTGAACACGAAAGAGTCAAGTTGTCTTTATCGGACATTTTTTGGTGACCCCGACGTGATACATCACTGTATTAATTTAAGTGCTAATGTGTATTTAATTCATGTGCTAATTAATAGAACATTAAAAAAAAGGGCAAACCGGTGCTTTGTGTTTTTTCATGCTAAAAAATATTTGTTTTAAAAAAGAATTTAACGGTTTTAAAAATTCCATTGCCCAGCTGCAAAGTTTTTTAACTAAAAAGACAAATTTCGTAGTTGAAATTAATTGGACTAATTAAAAACAAAAAAATCAAATTTTACATAAACTATGAGTAATCTTGAAAATCTGCGTAAAACACGAAGCCATCTAAAGGGAATAGCGACCAGGTTGGAGAATTTTCTTAATCAGGTAACAAATGAAACATCGCTTTTCGAGATTAGGGCAAGACTTGAAAGATTGGAGAAAACCTATGACAGCTTTCAAGCATTGGATATCGAGATGAGTATCCACAGTAGCAATATTCCTGAGCGTGAGTCCGAGCTAGAAGACTTTGAGAACAGATATTTTAAGATGAAAACGAAATATTGTGAAATAATTGATGCTAGACTGCATAATACTAATATCGTAGGTGATCGTCTAAACTCCACAACAGTTCAACAAGATGTCATGCAGAAACTATTGGAGTCTCAAGCTGCATTTTTGGAGAAATTGTCAGCGCTGCAAACCACTTCAACTGTAACCCAAGAGGCGGTCAACACCTCTGTCCAGTCTGCTGACGTACGACTACCTAAGCTGAATATCCCTGTATTTGACGGTAATTATTCCGAATTTAGATCATTTTTTGATTTGTTTAACAGCTCCGTGCACAACAACTGCTCCTTAACTGCATCTCAAAAGTTTCAATACCTGAAGGGACTATTAAAAGGTGAGCCTGCCATGCTTATACGACATCTTGCTGTATCTGATCAAAATTATAATGAAGCAATTAAAAAAATTGAAGAACGTTACGACAAGCCTTCACTTGTTATTGATTCACTAATTGAAACCTTTTTATTAATGCCGAAAGCCCACAATCCCCAAAGTCTTAGAAATGTGTCAAACATTGCTGATGAGGTTATAAGAGGACTTAGAGTACAGGGTCCTGATGCAGAAAAGCGTGATCCATGGCTGATCCATATTTTATTGAAAAAGGTCGATAGAGATAGTCATAAATCTTGGGTTGAACATTGCAATAAGACTACATTTCCTACTCTGGAAAGTTTTTTAAAATTTATGAACGACCGCTGCGACGCATTGGAACGTATGCCCACTCCTGATGACAAAAATCGAATGGTTAAGTCAGTTCGATCTTACACTAGCTTTGTGAAAAGATCTTGTTCAGCGTGCTCACAGAACCATCACCTTGCTTATTGTCCAACATTTAGCAGAATGACTGTGCCAAATCGAATTGACTTTGTGAAAGAAAAGAAACTGTGTTTTAATTGTTTAAAACCGGGACATATGGTGCAGAAATGTCCATCTAAGCACGTTTGTGAGTCCTGCAAAGGTCATCATCACTCTTGTATTCATTTGGAACGGACTTCGAAGTCTGTGTCCGCAAATGCTGTCAAAAGCACGACATCTAAAGAAGTTAAAGACTCCAGTGAAGTGCTTTTTAGACCTAAAACTGTGATAGAATCTACCAGTTCATCTGATACATCTGTCGCATCTAATTCATCGACTGATACTTCAATAAATCTTGCTGCATCATTTAAAACTAGAATATTAAATATGCTTTTGCCGACTGCCAAAGTTCTTGTTAGAGACAATATGGATTGTTTTCATCGTTGTAATATATTACTAGACTCAGGGTGCCAAAACACGTTGATTTCAGAAAGTTGTGCAAATAGACTTGGGTTGAAGAGAAATCCATCTAAAATTTTTGTTAGTGGTTTGGGTAACCATAAAGCTGGAGCAACAAAAGGTATAGTAGAAGTACAATTAAAATCACTTTATAATTCTAATAGCATCGCCATGCAAGCTCATGTGTTAAAGTGTCTTGCATCAAAGTTACCTCCCTCCCCTCTTGCTATAAATTACTGGAATGAAGTGAAAAATCTCCCCCTTGCCGATCCGGAGTTCGATACTCCAAAGAATATTGATATCCTTGTAGGATATGACTACTTCTTTACCTTATTAAGAGAGGGACAAGTTTTTAAAGATGGTATTCTGCTGGCTCAAAATACGATATTTGGTTATGTTTTGTGTGGAGGAAGCGCCGACGCAAATTCTATTAATTCGTGCTTTATGGCAGCTCAAGACACATCTGATGTTGATTTAAATCATACACTAAAATTATTTTGGAAAGTAGAAAGTGTTCCCCAAGTTACAACTACCATGATTCTCGAGGACCAACAAGCTGAAGATTTTTACCAATCAACAACTATAAGAACTGATCGGTATTCTGTAAGACTTCCATTCATCCATAATGCAAGTCTTGGAAATTCATTTTTTACAGCATTGAATAGGCTTAAATCAATGGAACGAAAATTTAAATCAAATCCTGAATTGAAAAAAGCCTACACAGAATTTATTAATGAATATATTTCACTAGGACATATGAAACTTGTTTCTTGCAACAAATTGAATCTCCCTGCTGAGAGCGTGTGTTATTTGCCGCATCACGCTGTGCTCAAAGATAATAGTTTGACTACAAAATTGAGAGTCGTCTTTGACGGATCTGCCAAAACCTCTAACGGTAAGTCCCTCAATGATAATTTACTAAAGGGTCCCACATTGCAGCAAGATTTACTTGGGGTAATTTTAAGATATCGGTGCAAAAAGTATTGTTTTTCAGCCGATATTAAGCAGATGTTCAGAATGATCAACGTGCAAGAGTGTGATCAAGACTTTCAACGAATCCTATGGAGAGAATCCCCAATTGATGAAATACAACATTATCAACTTACCACTGTGACTTACGGCACCCGACCAGCACCGTACTTATCAATACGTACACTTCTGCAGCTAAGTAAAGATGAAAGAACCAATTACCCTTTGGCTAGTGAAGCTGTTCAAAGTTCATTTTATGTCGACGACTGCATGGCAGGCTCCAATACACTAGAAGGGGCTAAAGAGCTAGCAGAGCAATTAAACAACTTGCTTATGGCTGGCGGATTTATTTTAAGAAAATGGGCAGCAAATGATAGCAGAATTCTTCTACAAATTCCCGATAGTGACAAAATTGAAAGTATAGTGGACATTCCTAGTGAATTGACGGTGTGTCTATTGGGTATTATATGGAACCCTATGAACGACTCCTTTTCGTATAAGGTTAAAACAAGTGAATATCATCTAGACACCAAGAGACATCTGCTCTCTGAGATATCAAAAATATTTGATCCCCTTGGCTGGATATCTCCAGCAATTGTAGCTGTAAAAATAATAATACAACAACTGTGGTTATCTAAACTTGAATGGGATGAGTTGTTACCTAAAAGTATTTTAGATGAAGTCAAGCTACTATTTTCAGAATTTCATTTACTTAATAATATTAACATACCAAGACTGATTTTTTCCACAGAGAAAGAAGTAAGCTGGCATGGATTCTGTGACGCATCCAGTTTAGCTTACGCAGCAGTTATTTATTGCCGTAAAATATCAGCAGACGGACAAGTGTCTACAAATATAGTTTTGTCGAAAACTAAGGTGGCTCCCATTGCATCACTGTCAATCCCAAGGCTGGAACTGTGTGCAGCTTATTTGTTGTGTCAATTATTTGAGTATTTATCATCGGTCGTTAATCTAAATCTGGACGAAGCAGTATGTTGGTCAGATAGCAAAACAGTCCTAGCCTGGCTTTCCTCTCATCCATCGAAATGGAAGACGTTTATAAGTCATCGTTCATCTCATATTTTGGAAAACCTTCCAAGTTCAAACTGGCGATATGTACCTAGCAAAGAGAACCCGGCCGACATCGCCAGCAGAGGTGTTAAATCGAGTGCTCTTATAAATAATGAGTTGTGGTTTAGAGGTCCCTCTTGGCTTCTCCAAAAAGAAATTCATTGGCCACAATCAAAGGGTAATGAATATAGTACAAATGAGGAGATTCGTCCAAATCAACAAGTAGCGTTGATATCAACTACAGATGAGAATCCAGATATAATAAAAAAATTGAGTGACAAAATTTCTTCCTGGCCGAAATTAACTAGAGTACTTGCTTACTGCTTACGATTTATAAATACCTTAAGGAATAAGCTAAGAGATGGTTCACCACTGAGAGTCGAAGAACTCAAGGCCGCTGAAATTAAGATTTACAAATACTATCAAAATATTAATTTCGTCGAGTTAATAAAATGTCTTAAAAGAGGTCAAACTACAATTACAAACAAAAAATTGAGAAAACTTTCACCATTTCTGGATTCGGACGAGATATTACGAGTTGGCGGTAGGTTATCAAAATCTGATCTGCCTTACGACAGCAAACATCAAATAATTTTGCATAAAGACTGTCCTATTGTCCGCAAAATTGTACACGATTTACACTTAAAAAATCTTCATGCAGGAATAACACTATTGGTCGCTACGCTACGTCAAAAATACTGGATAATTGGTGTTCGTGAAATTGTTAAGACTGTAACGCAACAATGTGGAGTTTGTATTCGATACAGTGCACGCACCCAACAGCAGCTTATGGGTACTCTCCCAAAATTTCGTGTTACCGCTTCCTATCCCTTTTATGAAGTTGGATGCGACTACGCTGGTCCTATATTATACAAACAACACAATGGACGCAAGGCCCCTATAGTCAAGGCGTATGTAGCAGTTTTTATCTGTCTAGTAACCAAAGCTGTACACTTGGAACTAGTATCGGATTTAAGTACCGATGCCTTTTTGGCAGCCTTGGACCGTTTTGTGGCTAGGCGTGGGTTATGTGCCCACATACATAGCGATAATGGAACAAACTTCCAAGGCGCTGCAAAAAAGCTGAATCAAATTCATAATATGGTAAAATCTTTTAATTCAAATCGTGAAATTTCGAATTTTCTGTCTTCTAAAGGTATTCAGTGGCACTTTATTCCTCCAAGTGCCCCACATTTTAGTGGAGTATGGGAATCTGCTGTTAAATCCATGAAATATCACTTGCGTAGAACTGTTGGTCAAGCTACCCTTAATTTTGAAGAATTGTCAACCTTGTTGAGTAGAATCGAGGCCATTTTAAATTCTAGGCCATTAGTTCAAGCTGACGCAGATGACATCCCTTACCTTACACCGGGACACTTTTTAGTCGGAAGACCCCTAAATGCTTTACCTGAGGCTGATATTACTCATCGTAATAGTTCAACCTTATCCAAATGGAGACTTGTTCAACAGCTAACCCAGTACTTTTGGTTCCGATGGTCAACTGACTATTTACTTTCCTTACAACCTAGATCAAAATGGTTAACTAAGACGGAAAATCTAAAAATTGATGACCTCGTTTTACTACGTGAGGACAACCTACCACCCTCTTGCTGGAAGACTGGTCGAGTTATTGAAACCCATGCTGGAAGTGATGGCCTTGTGAGAGTTGCTACTATTAAAACCAATAACTCGATTTTCAAACGCCCAGTAACTAAATTATACCCTCTGCCCAAAGATTGTTGAACTTCGTCCAAGGCTGGCGGAAATGTTCAGTATAAATTTTCCTTTCATTTTAATTTTTATAAATTTTACTAATTAATTTTAAATTGACCTACGGAATTGAATTCTATGTTTTGTTTTTGTTAATTTCTATTTTTAAATTTGTTATTTACTTTAATTTGTACTTCCTATTTACTAATATTAAAAGTAACGGAGTAATCGTTCGATTCCTTTTTTATACATATTTTGTTTTTGTAAGTAATAATTCAACATTCTTTTAGCTGTAAGAAGTTTTTGTTTTTAATAAATAATTCATTGCATTATTGAACACGAAAGAGTCAAGTTGTCTTTATCGGACAGTCTGCTTAGTCTGATCCGTAGCTAAAGCCCTACTAAAGTCCACCATATCCCATGTCTCGATGATACCCATCGCTTCTAAATCCCTAAGGTCTTCGTAAGACGGACATGTAGTCAGTACATGCCGCCAGTCCTCAGGTCCCAACCCACACCTGCAGTCCTCTGTCTCACTAAGGCCCCTCTTACACAAGAATGCATTGAGCGAGCCATGTCCCGTCAGTAAGAATCCCAAGCCAAAACCAAAGTCTAGGCGTTCCAGTACGAAAGTCACGTCGGGTATGAATTCATATGTCACCCTACCCTTGTCAGTGTTCGTAAAACGTAATTTCCACTTATCGATGAGAGACCCATAGAGAAAGAAAATAATACTCCTAACATCCCTATTCACCAGATCACTAGCAGAAACCCAATCATGTACTAGAAGTGGTAGTCCCTTCTTAATTTTGAAAGCAATAGCACGACGTATTACCACCAAGTCAAGGGGTGCTACACCTACCAATACCTGTAGAGCGTCCGTTGAAACCGTCCTGCAAACTGGCACACATGCCAGGAGAATAATTCTCTGACAGCTCAGAGCCTTACGTCGACCAACAACAGACATGACCGTCTCGCACCACACTGATGCACCATACGCCGTACAAGCGACGAATAGTCCACCGTATATAGTGCGTAAGGCACGTCTACAGAGGCCCCGGACACGTCTAATACCTCCAACCACCTTAGTCAGCTTCTCCCTAACTCTATCAATATGCATCAGGAAATGCATGCTCTCAGTCATAGATATCCCAAGATATTTGACTTCTGTCGCATATCTTATGCTCACATTTCCAGCCCTGATAAGTGGAGTACGTCTGATTGACAAGTTTCCCTTGAGCAACATTGTCACAGACTTGTCCGTCGCCAAGTCGACGCCGACATCTCGACCCCACTCACATGCGATCCGGATGACCTCCCTACCATATCTCTCCAGCTCAACACGAGACTGGCCTTCGACAATGATGAGCAGGTCATTCGCATACGCACACATCTTGAAACTAAGCCCGAGCTGACGCAACAGAGGATCCATCACGAGGTTCCAAATGAATGGACCACATATGGAGCCCTGCGGACAACCCCGAACATCATCTTTCCAAACTGTGTCACTGGCACTCACAACACAGGCTCGTCTATCCTGGAAATAAATAGACCAGAGGCCTAATTTCCTGCAGCCTACCTGAGCTAATCAAATGCAACTCTGAAATAAAGAAATATGCCTAGGACATATTTGGAGATACTTTCCTCTACACTACGCTTGACATAAGACCAAGCATCTTCAACACATTTTCCTGCTCTAAAACCGTACTGGTACTCACATGTGCCTTCGGTGTAGGCCTCCATCAGTCGAGACACCATAATCTTCTCCAGTACTTTTCCAAGCAAGGCTGATGCCCCAATAAGAGCGAGGATTGTTCGACACTCTACCGGGAGACTTCAGGAGCACTACAACGCGGGCGCACTTCCAGCCATTAGGAAAATAACCCTCTGAGCCACACCTACTAAAAATTGCCTCCAGATATTCCGGTGTGGCCTTCCAGATGTTTTTACACATCCCTCCGGTCACAACATCAGTACCTGGTGATTTCCTGCTTTTGGTTTGGCAAATACTGTTAAAAAGTTCAACTCCTTTCAAGTTAGAAGGGGCAACCACTACCTCACTACGAGGATCATAGCTGCTGGTCTCTGCCCTTGGAAAGAAAACCTCCAAAAGTTCGTTCATGCACTCCCTCCATGAAGACAATACATTATCGCCAAAATGAAGGCAAGCCCAGTCCGTCTGCCTACTCTTTCCCTTGAAACCTTACCCCAGGGGTCTTCCTTATTGTCCCGTAAAAAAAAGTCCTCCACTCGTCCTCTTTAACAGTCACAATTCTGTCTTTGTGCGTTCTAAGACTTCGTAGATATTCCGCCTTACGTTGAGCCAAGTCTTCAACATTGGCACGCCTACCCCTCTGGAATCGCTTCCTGAGGTGTCGAACATGCCGCCGCATCATACTCAACTCTCGGGTCCACCACCGGACCCTACGGAGCACAGTAGTTCTTAACCTCCCGAGTGAAGCGTCATTCACAGTGGTCACCCACTGATTTAGCCTACTAATCTGGTCGTCGACAGTCAGTTGCATAAAATCGTCAATTGCCACAGCGGCTGCAGCCTCCCTAATACAGTTCTGGTAATGGTCCCAGTCTATATTGTAATTGTGCCAACGGATGACGCCCCCGGTCTCCCCAGTTCGTCTTTGGTGAGGGGTTGTTATCTCTCACCCCCAGTCATTACACACCCTCCACCTAAAGTCAAAAAGCGTCGTTGCTGCCCCATTTGCAGCTGTCACGTAAATGTCTCTAACTCCAATAGGGCCGTCAAAGGTATACATATAGCTCGGCTCATTTACTACGCCCATCCCGTGAGAAACTAGCCACTTACTTAGCTCAATTCCCCTAGTGTGGTTCCGATAGCCAGACGAGTGCCTGTATACCTTACTGAACCACATAGGGGAAGAGGCATTCGCGTCGAGGCCGAGGATAAATGGAACGCTACTTCCCAGCAGTAGCACCGTATCCATATACCTTAAAAACGGCTCCAATGGGTCCCTATACCTAAAGTAGATGCTAGCCACAAACTCTATCCGCACGCAGACCCCAGATTGGCTTTTACTAACTAAACTACAGTTAAAGTCCGGGTCAACAACTAAAACTGCCGAGTTTCCCCCCTCGTCAGCAAATACTCGGATCCCACCCGGTAAGCCCCTTACGACACCGCCCGACGTGTACGGCTCCTGCACGAGAGCTCCCCGACTCCAAAAGAGCCTCACCCAGCTCGCACATAACAGCGTACGCACCCTGACAGTTAAATTGCAGCGTCTCAGCTTCTTCACCCTAACGGTTGGCATCATCCACCGTCAGCAACCAGAAGCCAAAATCAAATGTTAGAGAAACCAAAATCAACAAACTCACCAAAGCCAAGCCGCAACAAACCGATAACCGAAGCGTAAAGCGAAGTCACAATCCTCCTAGCAAAAACACAATAAATTGTTGTAAACAACTAGCGGAGACACAACCCGATAAAAATCTCCACCAACTGTGGACGCTAAATATTGCTGAATAAATTCAGCAATAACGCGAAGAGCTTTTATTTATAAACAACGTTTTTTTTTTTATTTATACACTGCGGTTCATCAGGATAGAACCAACATTATTTTAAAGTAAAAAACTGTATAAATTGCAAATACAGATAGAATAAAAAAAATTTAGTTTTGCAGAAAAATAGTTGATACTGTAAATGAAAATTTAAACACAAAAAATAGTATAAAATTGGATTATAACGGTACTTTTTCTCTTTCTTTGTACATAGTCAAGTATAAAATTTTTCATTTATTTTTTGGTTCAAAAGGATTGAACCACGTGCATTTTTAACTTAAATAAGTAGCTGTTTGTAATAAAGCTTTATAAAAACCAAATAAAATTAAAATTACAGTTTGTGACAGCAGTTAGCTAAAACAATATGGGAAGAAAAAGTTCTTTAAATTCGTCTGAAATGGTAAAAATTGATGTTTACTAGAGGTCTGCAACGAATAACTTTTTTGCTTCATGTGTGCAACTCGTTGTCGGATAAATAGAGTACTTAAGGCCGTGTCACATAGAACTTTTGCTTCGCGTTGCGTAACAAATTCGCTTTGACATTTACGATAAATGTACATGTTTATATGGCACTTGTCACATAAACAGCTTTTAACGCAACGCAAAGCGAAAAGTTGGGCATCTCTCATCTTTTTGCGCGCTTTGACAATCAGCTGTTGATTATTCTGTAAATATTTTTGGCAAATTTGCGCGCAAATTTTATTTTTTTAGCAGTACAATTATAAGTATGTCCAATAAATCCTCCAAATCAATTTTTAGTCCTTATTTAAACACAAAATATTAAAAGCAAAACTTACGCGCCAACCACTTTTAAAAGAAAAACAAACAACGCGAGTGTTGTCAAAGTTTTTGTTGTGGCATACACCTTTTGCTTTACGCTTTTCTGTCAAAGTTATAAACGTCACGCAAAGCAACAAAGTTTTATCTGACACGGCCTTTACTATCTCTCTAAAGGCGGTGTCAGATAAAACTTTGTTGCTTTGCGTGACGTTTATAACTTTGACAGAAAAGCGTAAAGCAAAAGGTGTATGCCACAACAAAAACTTTGACAACACTCGCGTTGTTTGTTTTTCTTTTAAAAGTGGTTGGCGCGTAAGTTTTGCTTTTAATATTTTATGTTTAAATAAGGATTAAAAATGGATTTGGAGGATTTATTGGACATACTTATAATTGTACTGCTAAAAAAAACTAAAAATCATAAAATTTAAGGACAAATATTAAAAAAATAAAATTCGCGCGCAAATTTGCCAAAAATATTTACAGAATAATCAACAGCTGATTGTCAAAGCGCGCAAAAAGATGAGAGATGCCCAACTTTTCGCTTTGCGTTGCGTTAAAAGCTGTTTATGTGACAAGTGCCATATAAACATGTAAATTTATCTTAAATGTCAAAGCGAATTTGTAACGCAACGCGAAGCAAAAGTTCTATGTGACACGGCCTTAAGTGTTTCTATACATTCTTTGCTTTCGCCATAAACTCATAAAAAAGGTTTTTCCCCGAAATAAAAAGTTTAAAAAAGTTACTGGCAATGCAGGCGTCGACGAAGATGTTCGGTTCCCGAGAGCAAAGCATTCGGAGCTTTCTTATTCATTGTTGTTAAAAAACAAAAACAAACAACAACAAATGCATGTTGTGACCCTATGAAGAGTACAATATTTTTTGTTGCACTCTTCACACAACTCTCTTTTATACTGTTGTACAATGGTTTACGACAGTGATGTCCAAAGCTAAAACTGTAGTTGTATTGGTGAGAGAAAGAAAACTGCACTGAAAAAAAAATTGTGTATACTTAAAAAAAAATTCACGGACAAACTGATAAATTAAAATTTATTTTATATATCATTAATGAAATTTTCTACATTAATGCTATTATGACAGTTTCGTAGCAAAATAATATTTTTTAAGTGTGCAGAATTTAATTTATTACGTTGTTTAGAACCAATGAATTTTAAGTCTGAAAAAATCTGTTCACATAGATAAGTTGAGGGAAAAAATGATAAACATTTTTGATAATTCTTTTTTAATCTGGATATAATAAATCATCCAAATTTTGCCAAAATTCGGTGATACTAATTTTATTAATGGTGAATTCACTACGCAGTATTATCAACTCCGCTTGGATTACAAAAATTCCTAGTTGATCTGTTCGTCGAACTACGCTATTCCGAGATAACGGAAGGGACTCTATAAACTTTAGATTGTGCTTAAGTTTTTTAAAACATTTATATAAAATATTTTTAATAAACATTTCATCAGAAAATGGTCTACCATGTTTAACAATATTTAAACTTATAAGACTTGACAACTCTTTTTTTAAACTTTTATCATCTGAAGTCTTTTCGTTGGTTTCCGTATCAAATAACCAATTCTTCAGTTTTTCCAAAAAAATAATTTTATATTTTAAAAATAATTCTTCTTTTTCCCTATCACTAAATCTATCCTTATTACTATGAAAGGAATCATAGTGTCTTTTTAAAACATATCCCCTAATTTCCTTAAATGTTTTATAACATAATAGACATTGAGTATTGCCAAACGCATTAATAATCATAAAATATTTTTCGCATGCCATATTTATTTCTTTCAGTGCTCTAAACAAAAATATTGAAAGAAAATCGTACATCCGCTACACATGTGCATTCGTCGCTGGCTCAGTGACGACTAAACAAAAGAGAATAAGAATATGCGTGTTTTTAGTCAGCACAATTGTGCTATGAAATGGACATCATTGGTTTACGAGTGCAGTTGTTTTTTTGTTCTCTATCTTTGCTTCACACTTATTTATATTTGCAGCTACATCAATATTCGGTCTTGGGAAAAATGCAATGCTGTGCAATTTTATATGTCTCGTGCACACCTCTAGTATGAACAAACGACATGTTAGGCATATATTTATTAATCACTGAAATAAAAAAAATAGAAATCGAAAATAGTCAATTTTTTTGGAAAATATTTTTTTTTTTGCTTTTTGATTTAAAAAATTCTTTATTTTCAATGAACTAAAAACAATTAAAATAACAAAAAAATCACTTAAAATTACTAAAACGTAAAAAAACATAGTTTATATTTCATATTTTCAGAGATCATTTAAAATGATAAAAGTATGTAAGAAGTAATAAGTGTAACAAATAAAGTTAAGTATATGTATATAGAATAGAAGGAACTTTAAAAACTTAAATATTTGTGAATTTATTTAAAAAGAAAAACAAAACATAAAAACATTAATCCTTAAATAAAAAAAACTAAAAATTCATGTCCATAAAACTTAAAACTAGAGATCACTTTCTATTCTTTCTACTTCTTCGTATATTTCTGTTTTATTCATATTAGAGTGTAAAAACATTATTTTGTTTATTGTAGCTCCATTAGTTCCAAGAGCAGACCTCTTCTCAGAAATAAGATTTCTTGCCTTCGAAAAATACATACATACATAAATACATACATACATAATTGAACAGTCTAAAAAATAACATTATAATTCGGTGCGAATCGATATAATTTCATTTCTACAACAATAAAACACATATTCTTACCCTACAACAAAACAAACGGTAATATTGTTCCACAGGCTATTTGCACATACATTTTGTGAAAACAAGACATCTTTCATTTTTTTATTATTTTATTTGGAATGCATGTATACCAGAGATCAGCAACGAGTATTCAAAACGATGAGTAGATTCGAGTCATACTTATTATTTCTGATACTTATACGCATTCATACTTATTTTAATATCATACTCATACTACTCATACTCAAAATTGGAAGTACTCGTCGTATTCATACTTAACAATACGCATGATGTTATTGACTTCGACTCGTCTCTACTTAACATTTACACGAAGCACAAAATAAGTATGATTCGCGTACGAACACTACTATACTCACAAGAAGATTGTGTGTATGCTTTGCTTGTTGTCTTTGGCTTTCCTTTCTTCTTTGTTTGTATATGCAACAATAACAAAGGCTGTAAATTTTGATGAATGATTCGAGCCACTCGAATCACTTATAAGTATTTTTCTAAATTTATGAATCAGAATGAGTAGGCGTACGAATCAAACACATTTCGAATGTTGTGAGTTTGATGTCAACGTTGTACTCATACTCATTGTAACCTATACTTATAAATCAATGCTGTAGTAAGTACGAATGAATCAGAGTAGTTGAATTTCAATTCTGTTGATTCACTCATACTCAAAATTGCATGAGTGCTTATGAGTAGCGGAAAAACGATTCATTGCTGATCTCTGATGTATACATCCATGCACACACGTATACACACATATGAGAATAAATTGCTTAGAGAAGAGAACAATACGTTCTCTGAGTATAATAAGTTCTCTGAGTACATGTTACTTTTTACACTGTGTGCAACATCTTTATATATTTATAGTCTTTGGTATAGATCTTTTCTTTGCCAAACTTCTTTGTGGTATTTGCAGTACTCATTGGTATTTGAAGTACTACGTGAAGTTTGGTGGTACTCATTGTACTCGACATGTTTTGTGCCGGTATTTTCGAGTAAGAAGGAAAGTTGAACATGTATTTGTATGAAGCGAACGCAGTCAAATAACAACAAGAAGTTATTCGATAATTTTGTTGTTCTCAAAAAAAAGTACTTTTCTTCTTCGGATACTTCGGATAAGTGTACATGTATGCTAGATCTTATGTACTTTTTGAAGTCAAATACATTTGTGCAGACCTTTAATGTTTACCATTCTGAAAATTATTCTTATCGCCAAATCGATAGAAAAATCAGACGAAGTCGTAATGTGGTAATGAAGTACATAAAATATCGTGAAAGATATCATAAAAATTACAAAGGAAGTACTTACACAGCTCTAACACCACAGGACAAGCGAATAATTCTTGGAATTGCCTCAAATTCGGCCCATTCTACCTATAAAATTAAGCATTTAGCAGGAGTTAATGCAAGTAAATCAACAGTTCGTCGCGCTGTTTTATGCAGTAAACATTTACAATTCCGAAAACTAAAGAAAAAACCTCAATTAAATGCAATCCGTCAACAACAGCGCCTACAGTTTGCCAAAGTTCATATGGCATGGTTCATATGGCGTTTAGTTGTCTTTGAACATTCTATGCCATTTGATCTTTGGCAAACTGAAGGCGCTGTTGTTGACGGTTGCTTTTAATGGAGGTTTTTTCTTTAGTTTTCGGAGTTGTAAATGTTTACTGCTTAAAATAGCGCGACGAACTGTTGATTTACTTGCATTAACTTCTGCTAAATGCTTAATTTTATAGATAGAATGGGCTGAATATGAGGCAATTCGAAGAATTTTTCGCTTGTCCTGTGGTGTTAGAGCTGTGTAAGTCATTCCTTTGTAATTTTTATGATATCTTTCACGATATTTTATGTACTTCATTACCACATTACGACTTCGTCTGATTTTTCTATCGATTTGGCGATAAGAATAATTTTCACAATGGTAAACATCAATTTTTACCATTTCAGACGAATTTAAAGAACTTTTCCTTCCCATATTGATTGAGTTAACTGCAGTCACAAACTGTAATTTTAATTTTATTTGGCTTTTATAAAGCTTTATTACAACCAGCTACTGATTTAAGTTAAAAACGCACGTGGTTCTATCCAGTTGAACCAAAAAATAAATGAAAAATTTTATACTTGACTGCAAAGAAAGAGAAAAAGTACCGTTATAATCTATTTTTATACTATTTTTTGTGTTTAAATTCTCATTTACAATTCTATTTTTCTGCAAAACTAAATTTTTTTATTCTATCTTTATACAGTTTTTTTTTTTACTTTAAAATGTGTTGGTTCTATCCTGATGAACCGCAGTGTATGAAATAAACAAACGTTTACATT
Source organism: Sarcophaga caerulescens (assembly GCA_927399465.1). Lineage (NCBI taxonomy): Eukaryota > Metazoa > Arthropoda > Insecta > Diptera > Sarcophagidae > Sarcophaga > Sarcophaga caerulescens. The sequence goes on along the minus strand of OV656872.1, from coordinate 82,048,989 downwards.
AAAAATTCGGATGAAATATCCAACCGAATTACACGTTTTATACACCAAATGAAAACTCTCGAAAAACCGCACAATTTAATTAATATAATATTAATTATACGCACGATAAAATGACTATATCACTCAAGTTAAATTCCATATTGAAAAACACGACCGAACGCAACGAAAGTACACAGCGAAGTGAGTGGATTTGTGATTAATCCGTTTAATAAGAAATGTGACATTCGGTGATATTTCTGATCATAACCAACTCTAACTACGCCATTGTCATCCAGGAATGGATTAAGTACTGAAGGCTTTGTCTTATTGAAAGAGATTTTCCAGAAGATAAAATCTTTATTTCGATATCAGAACATTACCGTTGTTGTTAGATAACCATATGTGCTCCTCTATGTGGTTTTCTTAGATTTGCAGTTATGCAAAAAACCCAATAAAAGAGCGAATGAGTTTTCTAAAACAGGAATATCGGCCAATTAAATCCTCGCGAAGAACTTTCTCTGAGGTCTAGTATATTGATTGCCGTTGATTAATAAAATGCTGTAGCATGGTCCGGCCGTTCCACCATAAATTGATGTCTAATAAATGTCAATGAGGTGCCAGTTACTAGCAGATAAATTGGACACTATATACGCAGTACGGTTGGCAACGAACGATTTCCAACGTCGAGGATGATCAGTAATCCATCGCTAATACCACAGTAGAATCAGTCCACCCGTGTACCATAATATTCTGCAAATTTAAAGAATTCTTTACCTGAAGCATAGTTTAACCATAAGCAGAACTCCACATAGTTTCAAACGTGGTAAAGTAATTTGTTTAATAGGGGCCACCGTTGACTTCGCAGTTAATAGAAATGTTGTAGTTTGACCGTCCTGTTTTTTAACACGAATTTAAATTGCAGCCGCATACGTCAACTTCAAGTAGTTCAACCTGATCACTACTATTTAGTTGAAGACATCTTGGTATTTGAAGGTTTCTAATGTTGTGAATATAGTTTATCAGTTGCAACCATTCGGAGCTCGTCGTCCCAAGCAATCCCGACTTAGATAACATTGAACAAAGTATTATTATTATTTATTAATAGTTTTGTGTATTACAATATATAATATATTCATTCCAGATATGCATATATCACAAACTATATAAGGCGTAGCAATATTGCTGTATGCCTGATTGACAATACAATTAATTTATCTTATGATTTTAAATAGAAAATTAAGTATTAAATTCATTTAATATAAGATTTCTGTATTTAATAGAGAATTCAAGATAACCATAAAGACAATTAAAATTGGAGCCATTTAATATACTTAGTACCTCATTATAGGTCAGTGTGTTTTGTTAAAAATATATGTATCTAAATTCTATGTACATAGGGCAAATGCCAATAAAATGAAATGTGTTTTCAGGTTCATCCATATTGCAAATACTACATATACCATCAGTATTACTCTTAAAACATCTAGCATTAAGATCTAGGAGACCACCTCTAGCCATTATAATTAAACTTGTTGCTCGTGAGGAAAATTCTTCAGTAAGTGAAGGGATTACATCGTAATAAAGTTTAGGATAAAGATCATGATATTGTGAGCTTAGTGCAGCTAATTTGAAGTCTTTTACGTCTTTCAACTCCAACAGGCGAACAATTTCTGTCCAGTATGAACATAAAGGACGACTGTCATCAGGCGAAGAAAAATGCATCATTACATAGATTTACCCACTCTTTTGCCCAGAAAATATTGAGTTCTATAATTTTCTCTGCAAGTATTCTTGGTAATCTTTCCGGACCCAAAGAGAGTACTCTCTTAATATAGCAAAAATGCATTTTTAAAGTTGAAATAAACAATGATTTAAAACCAGTTTCTAAGTATAGCATGTAATTGGGTGTAGTAGCAGGAAGGTATAACATTTTCTTTATACAAAATCGAAATAGTTTCTCAACGTCATCATATTTTTTATATCCCCAAACTTGCGCAGCATATAACATAATAGATCTTGAGCATGCTACGAAAATTTTTAACTTGTTATTTTTTGAAATATTTGGATGGTTGATATATTTAGACCAGGTAGACGAGATGGCAATTTTAGCAGCAGATAATTTTTGTTGTAAGTGTTTTTTAAAAGAGAGATTATATGTTATATCCACTCCAAGGTAGGTGTAGATGTTGACAGTTTCTAAGTTCTCATTACCATAATGTCATCGTAAGTCAGTAGAAATTCTTGGGCTGTTACGGAATACCACAACTTTAGATTTAGATATATTAATTTTCAAACTCCATGTTTGGCAGTATCTATGAAGAGCATCAATCATTTCTTGCAAACCATTAGGTGTTTCCGACAGAATGACAATATCATCGGCATACAGCAAGACTTTGATATTTACATTTGCCACATGTAAGCCACCGGGTAGATTATCAGGAAGATCATTTATATATAATGAAAACAGTATCGGGCTTAGAATGCAGCCTTGTTTCACTCCTGATTCTACTGCAAAATCTTCTGAGAAAGAAGATCCATCCCATACCCGGCATACGCTGTTTTCATATAAAGATTGAAGTACTCTTATAGTTTTAGATGACATTCCAATACACGTTAGTTTATAAAATAGACTATTTCTAGGTATCATGTCAAAAGCTGACGAAAAATCTACAAAGAGAGCATATGTATGTTTGTTCTTTAATTTGTTCAACAAATGTTAACAAGGTTGAATATACTGTCAACTGTAGAGTAGCCACTCCTGAACCCTGATTGGATCTCATTTAAGACATTATTTTTTGTCAGCCAATTCGTTATCCGGTTTAATAAAATGTTATTAAAGATTTTGCCGATTGTATTTATTAAGGATAGACCTCTATAATTTGTAACTAGGTTCTTATCGCCTTTTTTAAATATAGTTATTAAGATGGATTGCTTGAAAGAAGATGGTATCTTTTCCCAAAGAAATATTTTATTAAAGGCCAATAATATATGTTTTAAAAAGCAGTACGGTGCGTGTTTGTAGAATTCATACGGAATACCATCCTGACATGGAGATTTTTTATTCTTGAGTTTATTTATAACAGCATACAATTCAGAGAATTCAAAGGGTGAATCTAAAAAAGCATCAACAGTAGAAGGCATACACCAACTTACTTCTTGCGAGTCATTTCTTTTCTGAAAAAGTGAACGGAAATGTAAAAGAAAATCATTTGCATCTAGATTTCCCCTGTGTACATGAGTGCGAGTCTTTAAAGAATTTGATAATCTCCACCATTCATTACTGCATCGTACCTTATCAAGTTGTTTAATTGTATTATTATAAAATTCTAATTTCGTCTCCGTACATAGCTTGAGGTATTTTGCTCTTGAGCTATAGTAACTAATTTTGTTAGCATTAGTATGCTCTCTTTTATACTCGCGCAGTTTTTAAGTAGAACTGATCTAAATCGGAAGCATCTCCAGTCGAACCATCTTTGTTTAGGCTCATATAATGTCCTATTTACCTCTCTGACATTAGCTTTCTTTATATTGTTAGTTATTGTAGTAATCATTTCGTCAACCGTCATATTAGCTGCAATCGGTTGATTATTTGACAATATAGTAAGATTCCTGTTATATTTAGCGTGGTATTTATTGTTCCAGAAAATTTTCTGAAAGGAGGATTTATTATTATTTACTTTATTTGGAATTGAAAGCTTAAGGCATAAAGACATGTGGTCTGAATAGGTTTCAGTAGCCACCTTGAAATCATCAACATATTGTAGAAAATTTTGCGAACAAATACAGTAATCAATGACAGAACTTCCCATTACTCCACAGAAACTATATTCACCACTGGAATCGTTATCTAACCTTCCATTTAACACTATTCCACCAAAATTTTCAATCACATTCATTAGTTGTCTGCCTTGCGTATTAACAGTTTTATCTCTTGATTGTCTTAAACAATTTATTTTTGGTACATCTTGTAACAAATTTTGATCTAAGACTTGTTCATTACCAATACGTGCATTAAGATCTCCAATAATACAAAACTTGGTAGGCTTGAGTTCTTCTAGAAATATTTCAAATTTTTTTAAATCATTTCTCCAATTTGTGCAGTTTAAGTATACAGGAATGAAATAGAAACTATTGTCATCAAATTTGGCATATAATATTGTGTTTCCGTGTACGTTTATAAATTTCAATGCATATAGTCTCATGATTTCCTTTTTGAATCCATATAAACATCCACCACTTGCACGACCATTTTTATGTATTTTATTAGCATCAACCCAATGTAAACATTGAACAAAGTATAATACGAAGCCAGTTTGCCGGTTCTAAATCTGGAGAACAAAACATGTAATCGTCGACAAAAAAATTCTACTGGATTTCATTCGATACCGTAGTGTACTTCTGTATATCATTATCATATAACAAGCGTGTGTTCCATCCTTTTGAGCAACCTGCATATGAGTTGTTCAGACTCTTCTGTAAATTTATGAAACTCAATTTTATGTTCCTCATTCCTCGCAAATCTACGTTCCATTGATTCTAGCCTTTCAGGTGCCGAAGATCTAGATTTACCGAGTTCAACTTTATTTGAAGGGAAGTCTAACCATGTGTCTGTCATCTTCCTGGCGTTCAACGTTTTTTGAATAATTTTTTACTCTTCTTTGGTCAAATGTTTGTATTAAATTACATAACTTGATGTGTATATTTGGAAAATAATTTTTTAAATGAAAAAATAAAATATTATATTTTAAATACATAAAGCAAAGATAAAACTGATTTAAAATTTCTGAATTTAAACAAGTACATTTGATAATTCAACACGCTTCCTCAAATTGTATTTGTTTTGAATTCTAAACCAGTAGCCTCGCCACAAAAATAATGTTTAATTTTTGGAACCGGCTTCGTGAAGTAATCTGCAGGCATTTCATTTACAGAGACATATTTAATGTTTACAATCTTGCTTTCTACTGCCTCTCGAATAAAATGATATTTGTAGTCAATATGTTTTGTCCATGAATTATGGGACCCAAATTTTGCCATATGTTGTGCACTTTGAGGGTAATAATAAATATCAGTAAGGCAAGAAGTATGAAATCCAAGTTCATTTAATATGTATCTCAAATATACAGCTTCTTTAGCTGCTTCACTAAGTGCTACATATTCAGCTTCAGCACTAGAGGTTGCAATTACTCTTTGCTTTTTAGATTCCCAAGTTATTGCAGCTCCTGCAAGAACAAAGCAGAAACCATATTGTGATTTACGATCAATTTGCGTCCACAAAACCCAATAACGGCAAACCTGTCTTTCTATATTTTAATGCTGAATATTACGTTGTATTCAAATATCTTACTATCTGTAATGCGCTATTCCAATATTGCTTTCTCGGTTCTTTTGAAAATTGAGACATGCAATGTCTGGTCTGCTGTATAGTGCAATGTGTAATAATGATCCTATAAGTTCTTGGTATTTCACTTCTTCTATTTTCTCAGCTTCCCCGAAAAATTTTGGTTCTTTCTTTCTAAACTTAGTTTTTGCTTGCATTGGAATTTTGGTGGGTTTACAGTTTTCCAAATTATATTTTTTAACTAAATTTGTTATATAACCCAGTTGAGAAATATATATTTCTCAATCACCATGCTTAATATATAACCCAATACAATATTTTGGTTGACCCAAATCTTTAATGTCAAAATTGTTTTGTAACGTCGTAAATAATGTTTCAACCATATTATCCTCATTATATGCAATTACAATATCATCAACATATAAAGCAACGATCATAAGTTTATTGTTTTGACGTTTATAATCAGACGTCGGCACCAAGGTCTCCCGGGAGCCAAACAAGTTCGGCTTTTTACACACATAGAACACGAACATCAACAATATTCGTTAAAATGAGCGTAAAAATGCATTCAGTTGCTTATCAGCTTCTTTTTGACATTTTTTGTGTATCAATTATACACCCAAAGAAAAACTCAATTAAAATGTGAAGAAAAACTGGGAAACATAATTTTTGTGCTTTAAATATATTAAATTTCAGGTACCTGAAATATGTAATGATGACTCTTGCTGCAAATCCATAAAAACTTGTACGAAAAATACCAATGGCATTAAAAAGCATAATATTTGTTCGAACACTGTTTGAAACAAAAATTAGTAACAATTTTCCTCTGGGTTATACACATGCTTCTCACAAATACACTCACATTTTTATCATGTTCTCTTTGTGCCGACGTCTGTTTATAATCGATGCATTGATCATACTTTGATTGTTGTAATCCATAATTCATAAAAACATTGTGAATCTTTTTAAACCATTGTCAACCAGCTTGTTTTAAGCCATAAATTGCCTTATTTAATTTACAAACTTTGGTAGGATTAGTGTCAACAATAAAACCTTCAGGTTGATTCATATATTTAGATCTCTTCGTCATTCAAAAACGCAGTTGAAACATCAAGTTGTCGGAGTTTCAAATCATTTTCCACAGCTAAGACATATATCAATCTGAGAGTATTTTGTCGTACAACAGGAGCATAGGTTTCCATGTAAGTAATCAATTCCAAATTGTTGTGAATAGCCTTGATCAACTAATCTTGCTTTCCGTTTATCAACTGTTCCATCAGTATTATATTTGGTAACAAAAACCCATTTGCATCCTACTGTCCTTCTTCCTGGCGGCAATTCTGATAATTCCCATGTTCCATTTTTAATAAGAGAGTCATATTCATTTTTCATCGCATTTAACCATCCTTGTTTGTTATCAGATTTTTCAACATCTTTTAAAGTTCTGGGATTGTGCTCTGAAGATATTTGAGTACTTGCTTGATTAATTAATTTCCATGACCTTAAACGAGATTTAATTGAATTTAAATTATTATCTGGCTCAATGTGAATATTTTCCTGTCTACGTGAATTTGGTTCTTCAGTACTCTCCATATGCTGCTCTACTGAATCTTCAAAAACATCATCATCGTCTGCTTAATTTCGTAATCCATATTCTTGTTCGTCTTAATTTTTGGAGAAATTTATTCTGAACTCAATAAAATCCTTATTGTCTTTAAAATTTAATGCGGCACCAGTGTTGCCATTTTAGCACTTTCAGTGCTAGATTTAGCATTATGTTTCGTGAAAATGCATTTATTTTTTTGAAAATTATGCTAAATGCTTTTTAGCATAATTTGCATGACAAAAAAAAATTTTTTTTTACTCCAAAAAAAAGTAATTTAAGGAGTCCAATTACATATATTTTAGAAGAGCTTGAGTATAATTCATCTGATATAAATATTATTCAAAATCAGTGGTCTTATATTACTAAGCAACATTGGGATGAAAAGTCTGATACAATGTCTTTTTGGATTCAGGTATAAGAATTGTCCATTTTTGTATTGTCATTACTCGTTTTACCATTTTCTAACGCCGAAGTTGAAAGGCTTTTCAGTTTAATGGCTTTAATTAAAAATAAAATTCGAAATCGAATTAAACCTGAGTTGTTATGTTCAATAATACAAATTCGAAAAGAACTAAAATTCGAAAATGCATGCTGTTACACTTACAAAATACCAAACGAAATTGCTAACAAAGATAATAAAGATAAAGAAGATAAAGACGATGATAAATATGAAGATATATCAGCAATATTTGAGTCTATTAATCATTTTGTATAATCAGTATTTTAGTAAAATGTATTTCGAATAATTTTTTACAAAATTTTCTTATATTATACCTATTTATTGAAATGAAAATCTTATTTAACAAATTAAATATTTAAATTAAAAAAAAAAAAACTATAAAATGTAATATGTACAATATATATACAATAATATTCATATATGAATATTAAAAAAAAATCTTTCAAACTATATTTTTTGAAATAATTTACAACTTTTTATTTTCCATTCATTTTCAGAAATTTTTATGAATTAATATATAAATTGTAATTGATTAAAAAAGAACAATAATTTTATGAACATATTGTTAACTCAAATGTAATATACTGATGTAAATAAGTTTTATTTTCGGAATAAAACAAAACATATACATATATGCAATAGTTTTGTTACATTTAAAAAATTTAGCATTTTTTTTATTCCGTAGAATATTCTTTTTTTCAAAAGAAAAAAATTAAGTACAATGGGTCAATTTCGACCTCCGGGTATTGTACTTGTCTTAACGGACAAGTACACGTCCTCTAACCTATTCCGTAGTACATTTTAGCATTATGTTTTTCATGTTTTAGCATATTTTTAAATTCATTTTCTGGCAACACTGTGCGGCACTGCCTGTTTTGGGAAATACTTCTTCTATAATTTTGACATCTCGGCTCGTAGTAATTTTTATATCACCTATTTTCCACAATCTATATGCCTTGGATTCATCACAATAACCAATTAAAATATATTCTTCACTTCTTGGTTCCCATTTATTTATTTTTTTTTTTTGTTTGTTTTATATTTAAAACATACGATTTACTTTCAATTGGACGTAAATGTGTTATATCAGGCTTTTTTCCAGTCCAAATTTCGATTGGAGTACAATTTTTATTTAAGTTTGTTGGGCATCTATTTCGTATATAAGCAGCAGTGTTCACTAATTCAGCCCATAGAATTTCAGGTAGATCTGCTTCCAACATTAAACATCGTGCCATTTCAACCAGAGTGCGGTTCATTCTTTCTGCAACACCATTTTGCTGAGGCGTATATTCTGCAGATGTTTGATGTTTTATTTCGCATAATTTCAAATAATTATCTACTTCAGTTCTTATCATTTCCTTTGCGTTATCAGTTCTTAAAATTTTTATACGGTAGTTTGTTTCATTTTCTGCAGCTGTCTTAAACTCTTTAAAAGCTTTCAAGTATACTGATTTGTTTCTTAAAAACTTAACATGAACTTTTCTTGAAAAATCATTTATAAATGTTGCGAAAAAAAATCTGCCTAAAGATTCGGTCCTCATTGGACCACATATGTCAGAATGAATTAATTCTAGGAGGTTGATTGGAGGACTTTACATTCTTTGCTTGAAATTTATCACGAACTTGTTTACCCTAATACAAATATCGCATTCGATTTTACTTATATGTATTCATTTTTGGCAAACCATTTACCATATTAAAGAAATTTAATTTTTGTAAAAAATTGATATTTAAATGTCCAAATCTTTTGTGGCACAACTCTTCAACAGCTTGACCTTTTCTGTTCACACTATAGCAGGTTGGGTCCGCCATCTAAAGTTTTTTTTTCAACTAGTGCTTATTTCGTGAATGGTAACACTAAGCTCATGTCTGATTTGACAGATAATTAGTTTTATCCTTCCGCTGAACGAATATGGTTGTGTATACGATTGAACAATGCTGGGAAATATTGTGACATTACTTTGAAAATCATGGTAATGTTGCAGAATGTGTGCGAAAATTGCGTACGGATTTTGGAAGAAGAGAAGCACCGCCAGCTCCGTATGTTCGTTATCTTGTAAAAAAAAGTGAAAGAAACTGGCATCCTCATCGATAAACCAAAGCGTGAAAAGCCAAAAACAGTGCATACACCCGAGAATATTGCTGCTGTGGCAGAAAGTGTGCGTGAAGCGCCATCAACATCAATTCACCGTCGTTCTCAACCATTGAACATTTCGGAGACATCATTGAGACGAATTTTGCATAAAGACCTTGGTATGACGCCATACAAAGTCCAATTGGTTTAGGAGTTGAAGCCAATTGACCATCCAATGCGTTTTCGCTTCGCTAAGTGGGCCTGCGATCGACTTACAGAAGATGCCGATTGTGGCAAAAAAAATATCTTTTCAGATGAAGCTTGTTAAGTAGTAGTCCAAAACTTTATTTAATTATTGTAGTTACATACAATTAGGAATTAAGAATAACTTAAAGATAATAATATAATAGGGTGGTTAGTATATATTAAAATACACAGTATGTAAATAACGTATACTAATGTAAATAATGTAAAATCTTATTTACACAACATCTCTCTTTTTAAGTAAAGTTTAATTTATTAATTCAATATAATTCAGTATAATAGTTCAATATGTGGATATTTCAATATTTATGAATATATAAAAATATTCATTTTCAGAAATTTAAAGGAATTTTATGAAGAATTATAATTAGTTTTTAGTACCTGCAAATCTAGTGGGTGGTAAAACTTTTCTTCCACGTCTAGTCACATAAGTCCCATCACAATCATTTTTAATATTCTCGGAATCAGAAGTGGTTGGAGTTTCTGGTTTTTTAAGTATATGTTCCTCATTTCTCCTATAAGTATCCTTTATGATAAATGATCTTGGTTCAGGACATTTTTCTACTATTTCTCCCGGGAACCAAAAAGAAGTAGAATTTCGTTTGAACATGACTTTATCGCCAGAATTAATAGGTTCGTATTTTTTAGAACGTGTATTATAATAATCTGATGACTTTGTAACCTTACTATTGATTTGCTTTTGATAGTGGCTAATGTTAACTAAATTTGGTTGTAAATTCAATGAATAAGTGGGAAGTTTTGTATTTAGTTTTCGGGACATTAATAATTCAGAGGGAGAAGGTAGATTTCCTTTTGGCGTAGCACGATAATTAAGTAAGGCTATGTATGGATCGGTACCACTTTCAAGGCATTTATACAAAAGTTTATTAACTGTTTGTATAGAAAGCTCTGCAAGACCATTTGATCTTTGCCAAATAGGGGCTTGAAGTTATGTGTTCCACACCCCAAACTTTTAGGAATTCTTTAAATTCATTTGAGTTAAACGGCGGACCGTTATCCGATACAAAAATACTTGGGATGCCATGTCTGGCGAAAATAGACTTTAATTTTAAAATCACATGGGGACTTGAGTAACCAGAGTTCAACATCTCGATCTCAATAAATTTAGAGAAATAATCGACTACCAATAAGTAATATTTTTTATTGAACTCGAAAAGATCACAACCGATTTTAAACCATGGAATACTATAAGTATCATGAGGCAAAATTTCTTGTTTAGGTTTTGAGTTTCTATATTTGAGACAGATATCACAACTTTTTTAGATTTTATTAAAAATATCATTGTACATGTTTGGCCAATATACTGACTGTCTGGCAAGGCTTTGACATCTCTGTACACCCATATGACTTTCGTGAATCTTGTTAAGAATGGTATTCTGAAGGCTTTTAGGAATCAGAATTTGGTTGTTTTTTAGAAGAATGTCACCTATGACGTGAATTTCGTCCCTTATCTTAAAATATGGCATGACCTCTTTATCAACAAGTTTCTTATGCTTATAGGCTTTTTACACTGAGCTTCATCTTTCATCTCTCATCAATTGGCAAGATGACAACATCTTCCCATAAGAAATATACAGACCAAAAAAGCGTCATCTTTCATCATCTTCACAAGATGTTCCTATCTCATTTTGTTCCACTCATCATCTTTCGATAATTTTAGTGTCATCACTAAAAAAATGACATTTGCTTATATGTATAAAAAATTAAACGTCACAAAATGAGCGGGATTGAACAAAGTTAGTAAATTTTTTAATGTATATATAATGAAATAAATATTTTAATAATATTTTTTTAATATTTTATAGCAAAAAAAAGCACTCGAATAGTTTGGTCAGTTGTATATTGTTTTAATAATTGATTTTTTTCTTCAAGTGCAATTATTAATCCGCTAATTGAAGAATTTTCCATTTTATTTTTTTCCATTAATTATAAGCAGATTTTATGTATTTTAAATGAAAGATGAGAGATGATGCTAATGTAAACAACTTTTTTCATTTTTATCATCTTCCACTCATTCCTCTAAGATGATGCTAAGTGTAAAAAGGCTATTAGGCCAACCGTTTTCTACATAGCTTTTTAGCTTTTCAAAAATTTCATCAGTTTTGCCATGTTCTTTAATATCATTAATATTTGAAAAGGGAATTTCAAGGTGAGATTTGATGAAATTACAATGGAGATTGACGACATCATTTTAATCTTCCAAAGCATTTTCATTTAGAGGACACCTGGACAATGTATCGGCTATATACAAATATTTACCAGGCTTATAGGAGACTGACAAATCATATGACTGAAGACGTAACATAAAACGCTGAAGTCTAGCTGGTATTTTATGTAAAGGCTTATTAAATAAAGAAACTAACGGCTTATGGTCGGTTTCTACCAATACTTTTTTCCCATAGGTATATTGGTGAAATCTAACGCAGCCAAAAACTATAGCGAAATGCGCGTAATTTTCTTGAGCACAGGTAAGTGAGGCAGAAGCGTATGCTATTGGTTGCTTATTGTGCAAAATAGCTGCACCAACAGCATATTTCGAAGCATCTACACTCAAAACTAAATCTTTGTTTGGATCAAAATAAGTTAAGTTTTGTGATTTCAGATTTTAAATTTTGAAACTCATCATTTTGTGCTTTATCCCAGTGGAATAAAATTTCTTAAATAATTTATCATTCCAAGAAATCTTTGTAATTCGGAAACATTTTGTGGTACGGGCATTTCCAAAATTGCCTTTATTTTATCTTCGTCAGGCTTGACTCCAAATTCATTAAAAAGGTGCCCGATAAATTTAATTTCGTTAACAAAAATTTGCACTTATCTTTATTAAATTTAAAACCAATTTGCTCTGCCCTTTGCAACACTTTTTCTAAGATTTTATTATGTTCTTCTAGACTTTTGGCAAAAATTAAAGTCATCCATATATATTATTAACCCTTCAATATCACCAAAAAATTTGACTATTTCTGAATAAAAAAGTTCAGGGGCGGCATTGATACCAAAAGGTAGTCGCAAAAATCTGTACCTTCCAAAAGGCGTATTGAATGTACACAATTTGGATGAATGTTCATCCAACGGAATCATCCAAAATCCGCTGTTGGCGTCTAGTGAACTGAAATACTTTGAGCCACTTAGTCTGGCTTTACAGTCATCTATATTTGGGAAGGGATAATGAGGTCGAAGTAATGACTTGTTCAAATTCCGAGGATCTAAGCATACTCTCAACTGACCATTTGGCTTAGTGACCAATACGATGGAACTGACCCATTCCGTAGGCTCACTAACTGGCTTTATAACATTAAGCTTAACCATTCTGTCCAACTCTTCTTTTAACTTGTCATGAAGACTGAAAGGGATTTTTCTTGGTGAATCTATTATGGGGTTTACATTTGGTTTCAGCTGTAAACGACACTCTGTTTTTAGATGACTTAAACCTTCAAATACATTGGAATAATTTTCTATTATTTTATCAGAAGATATCATATTCACCCTTATTCTGGTTGTCGTCGTCGTCGTCGTTACCAAAAATGATGTCGATAAAATCAGAGTCGACACAACACAATATCGACGGCGTATTGACTCACAGAATACCAAATGTGTGTCGACAGTCATCTATAACTGTCAATAACGACAAACAGAATACCAATTTTAAACTGTCGACGCAAGACGACGTCGACGACGACAACCAGAATAAGGGTGATTAACATTTTTGATTAAGTTCATTTGTTTTGCTAAATCTAAACCAATTAAATTTTTGCAATTTAAATATAATATAAAAAAGGTACTTCTATAAATGTTATTGTGAAAAGAAAATGCTAAATCAACTTTACCTAACAGAGGCAGCTTTTCGCCGCTGAATGTTAAAATATTCGTGTTAGTAGATTTTAAAAGCTTGCATAAATTTAACATTTTTAAAGTTTCTTTAGAAAGAATATTTGCTTGCGCTCCAGTATCAATTTGCAGAGTGATTTTCGCTTCCGTCATTCTCATCATCTTCACGCTGTATTTGTTTGACGAGCTTTTTGTTTGTTGTTGCGGCGACTTCGAAAAACACATTTTTGCATAATGACCTCTTTTACTGCAAATATGACAATTAACGTTTTCAGCTGGACATTTTTTTCTATGCTGTTGACCGCAGCGACTGCACTGTTGTTGTTGCTGATGAATGTTGGACGGTGTGTATTTTGTTTGGGCTTGATGCTGCTTTAGCGAATGTGAAATTTGACGTTGATTTGTAGAATTTTGTCTATACTTGATGATATTTTTATTTAAAACACCAATAAAATTTGTTTCCTGTTGTAGCTGGCTTGTATTTTCTTTGGCAGAATTAATATTTTTAGCTATTTCCAAAGCCTTTTCAAGTGTAACCTTGCTTTCACTTAACAACCTCTCTTTGGGAATAGATTGGGAGTAAATCACAAACGAAAATGCCTTTGACTAAATCTTCACGCAAGTTCACAGAGTAGGCTTTCATTTTTTAGCACTGTTACATAATCTTCAATAGACTCATGTTGGGCTTGCTTTCTTGAAAAGAATATACATATGACGTTCCATGGCGATGTTGACCTTTGGAATAAAATATGCATCTAGTTTGGCGAGCAAGTCATCATATTTCACAACGTCCATGTCGACATCAAAGGAATTGAAAATCTGTAGACAATCTGGCCCTAAATGGTGTAACAATAGTGCTAATTTCCGTTGTTCCGTCTGCTGCTCCAAGTTGGATGCCCTCATAATTATTTTAAATTGGTTCTTCCACGACTTCCATGCGACACACATGTTACTTTCTTTTAGGTTAAGTGGTGCAATTGTTGTTGCGACGGATAACACATGAGGATTAGGCATTTCACTTTTGGTAGTCATTTGATCACTCGACTTTGACTCTGACTTTACCATTGAATTTTAAAAAAAAAAATTATTTAATTTATTTTAATGACTGAGACTTTTGACCAATCTTTATTTTTTTTTTATATGTGTCCCTTTTTTTTTATAAGACACCTGACACCATGTTAAGTAGTAGTCCAAAACCTTATTTAATTATTGTAGTTACATACAATTAGGAATTAAGAATAACTTAAAGATAATAATATAATAGGGTGGTTAGTATATATTAAAATACACAGTATGTAAATAACGTATACTAATGTAAATAATATAAATGTAAATAATGTAAAACCTTATTTACACAACAAAGCTCATTTTGATCTTGGCGGGTATGTAAACAAGCAAAATTGTCGCATTTGTGGCACAGAAAACCCGCACGCATACATTAAAAAGCCGACGCACCCAAAACGAGTCACTGTTTGGTGCGGATTTTGGTCCAGAGGCATAATTGGGCCATTTTTCTCCGAAAATGAGCAAGGAGTGGCCGTTACAGTCAATGGCGATCGTTATCGGGCCATGTTGAACGAATTTTTGTTCACGAAAATTGAAGAGAAGGATATTGGCAACATTTGGTTTCAACAGGACGGCGCTACGTGCCACACAGCCGAAGCTACACTCGATGTTTTGCGCCCTGTTTTTGAAGATCGCATTATCAGCCGCAGAGCTGATGTCGTTTGGCCACCTCGGAGCTGTGATTTGACACCGTTGGACTATTATTTGTCGGCTGCCGTCAAAGATAAGTGTTACGCCGACAAGCCAGATACAATTGACGCTTTAAAGGACAATATTCGTGAAGCCATTGTTGAAATACAGCTGCACACAATCGATAATGTGCTTAAAAATTGGACTGATCGTGTAGGCTACTGCATGGCCAGCCGAGGCAGCCATTTGAATGAAATTATTTTCCATTATTAACCGGAAGGATTGTACTTTCAAATAAAAAAAGAAATTTTAGAAAATATTCAGTAGTTTTTTTAAAGCATTTTCAAAAAAAAAAGTTATTTGGCGGATCCTTTATTAACTTTATATAATCCATTATATTTACAAGCTTCCACTAGCACTTCATTATTCTTTGCTATTTAGCCTTCCATTTTTATAATGCACCCATTATCAGTAGTTTTACTAGTTGACATTAGGTTGTTTTTCAAATCAGGTATCCATAGGGTATTAAAAAGTTTTATCTGCTTATACTTTCCTTGAACTATAACATTTATCCCTTTTACAATAATTTCTTTTTCATCTGCAAGCTTTACAGTAACAATGTATTGCGTATCAATATCCTCAAAAATGTTCCTCTCGTACGTCATATGTGAAGTAACTCCACTATTTAAGTACCAAACGGGTTTATGGCTAGCTTTCTGAACTGCCTCATGAACGGCTACAAAGCCGGTAGTATTAACTATATTTATATGATCTTTCCTAAGGTTTACTTTGCAATTTCTAGCCATATGTCCATTTACCACAACGATAACAAATTATAGGTTTAGAAATACCTGGCTTTTTAAAATTATTATATTTTTTACCATTCCTTGCCATAAACGCCTCGTTTTCTGTAGTTTCTGAACTTACTTGCAATTCTAAGAGTCTTGATCGCAAAGTTTTCATTGTAGGAAACTCATTTGTTGTATTAAATGCTGCTTTAATTTCCTTATATTGACTTGATGACCCATCTAATAAAATTATGATCTGCAATTCCTCTTCAATATGGCCATTCATCTCTTCCAGTTGTACATAAAGTTCATCGTATTCTTCTATGTACTTAGATATAGTTTGTCCTATTTCCATTTTGTGGTTCAATACTTTCCTGTATAATTCTGATTTTTGTCGTTTTGATTTCCTTTCATAAGTTTCGGCTAGAAAATCCGAAATTTCTTTTGTAGTTTTAAAATTTCTCACCAACAATAAAATTTTTGGAGACAATGCGATCAGGATATCGGCTCTTGCATCCTGATCTTTTTCATTCCATTAAAAGCATTTTTTAGTTCCTTATATTGAATACCAAATAAACTTTATTTTAAACAAAAATATTTATTTTATTTTCTTCCTTTTTAATAAATATTAACCAAATACTGATGTAATTTCATGGTGGGCCATTTTCACTGTTATTCACTGTATATATCCTCAATTCGATCTTTGTACTCATTTTCAATTTCTGTTTAATCTTCAGTCTTACACAAAATGTCCAACTCATCCTGCAGATCCTTGCATCTTGCATATACACTATCAAGTTCTATTATACGTACTTTTTCATAACTTGCATTCCGGCTAACAACGGAACTGTAAATTTTTGTAACTGTTCTCTTTATTTGTGTGCGTTTTTTCTTTAAAACTTCCATTTTATAGTTAAATAAATTTGTTTCCTAATTTCAAAAAAAATTATACGTTTTCTTTCTAAAAAGCACTTGCCATTGTAGGTATATGGCATTAATGTTGTCTTTTTATCATAAATTTCTTATTAGTCCTGCCACAAAGAAAAATTTTTCCCTACCAATATTCCTTCTAAAACCTACCAGAATTATTCCAATCCTACCAAAATTTGAATTTAAGTAATTATAGATTATTCAGTATGAAATTAAGATTTTATTGCTAAAATTAACAAAAGAATTTCATATATATCACATTTAATGTGTTTAAAAAAAGACAAAACAATTCATTTAAAAAATATAAAAATAAAGGAACATAAACATAGTGTATAAAATTAAAGCTAAAAACATAACAAATTCATCTTTAACATAAAATTAACATAAATAATTTGTTTAAAAATGTTTAATACATATACTAAATATAGTATATTATATAACATACATACATAATTGGTCATTACAACCCTTCAGTCAGGATTTCGACCTAGCTTCTCACACTACTTAAGTTGTGTGCGTTAATTTTATACATGAGTGGCGGGACCTACAGTTTAAAGTCGACTCTGAACGACAGAATTTTGAGAAGCTTTTCATGGCAATTTGTATTTCCCTCTCAGAGTTTTTGCCAGAAATCTGCTGAGAGGAAGTCGCCGAATAAATATTTTCATATTTTCGTTTTGATGCCTGACCTGGGGTTTGAACTCAGGCCTTCAGTCTAATAAGCTAACACACTACCTATTAGACTACGGCGACTTCCAACTAATAGAAACATGCGAGGCGAAAAACTTGACGACAGATTTTTGAGAAGCTCTTCATGGCAATTTTATTTACTCTCAGAGATTTTGCCAGAAATCTGCTGAGAGGCAGTTGCCGAAGAAATATTTTTTTTTTCATATTTTGTTGTGATGCCTGACCTGGGATACGAACCCGGGATTTACGCCTAATAAGCGAACACACTACCTACTAGACTACGGCGACTACATTTTATATAACAAAAATTATATTTATAATATTCAGGTATCATTGAGATCTTTTTTGCACACCACACATAATGCGGTTCAGACTTGCATTTAACTTCTTTACATATCATTATGTTGTTTATTGTGCTTTTATCTAACTTATTTCTTAGTTTTGTTTTAATTAAACTTAATTGTGAATTAATTGGAAGAGAAATCAAATAAAAAATAAAATTACATAAATCACCATAATAAAATTCATTTAAACCATTTTTAAGTGTGCTTACATTGTCCCAAAATTCACATAATGTAATATCTAAGGATATATCACTTAGTCGAAGTAAGTTCCATTGCATACGATTTTATCTGGATCACAATCCACTAAATTCTTAAATTTCAGTATCAAGGGCAATATATTTATTTTTTCTTTGGAAAGAACATTTCTGGGTGTTATTATTTGTAGCAATTTTACATCTTCTCTTATAAAGTCAAATCTTATTTTAATTTGGTTTAAATATTCTATATAAAATTGTAGAATATTTGATTTAATTTCCACTATATCTTTCTGATCTAAATTATTTTCCAAAAATACTTCGGCGTTTGTACCTACAAAAACTTTATTTATATCTACATTGTTATTTTTGTCAAGAAAATTAACGTCAAGGTATTCGGTTTTATTTAAAAAATTACTCATAATTAATAGAAAATTTGATTTAATATTCGTATAAAGGTATTACTTAAACATTTTATTTTCGTTTTTAGACCTAAAAATAAATAATACTTCCAACTTTAAATCTAACAGATATTAATTGTATTTTCCCACCAAAAAATAAATGAAATTTGAACAAACCAACCAAACTACCAATCGTAGCATTTTTAAATAAAAACTACCAATTTTGGTCCAATTGGACCAAAACGGCAACGCTGGTCCTGACACCATTTCTGTTTCTGTCATAGACATACATATCTTGCATAAGTTTAGAGGTCACTTTGCCAACTTTTCAACCAGGTTGATAACACAGTTAACG
Organism: Sarcophaga caerulescens; assembly: GCA_927399465.1. Lineage (NCBI taxonomy): Eukaryota > Metazoa > Arthropoda > Insecta > Diptera > Sarcophagidae > Sarcophaga > Sarcophaga caerulescens. Next base: position 82,030,019 of record OV656872.1, on the reverse strand, counting down.
AAGTTTTAGAACAATCGTATTCTTCAATAATAGTTTTGAAAGCACTGAATAAAGTTCATTTTAACTGATTTGTTTTCATCCTATTGTCCTCTAACTGCTCACATTTCTTCTGTTCTTTTGTTCTTTCTTTTGCAATATATGGTTGGATGCAGCGTTGCCAGAATTTTTTAAAAAAAAATTTTTTTTACAAAAAAACTTGTTTCCTACAAAAGTACCAAATTTTATAAAGGAAACACCGGAGTCCGGTGCTATCTGTAGGTGTTTCTTTGCTTCTTTTGCCCGGGACTAATAAAATACACAATATTTTATTTAAAAATGTATATATTTCGTGTTATTATTATTGAATTTATTGCAAAAAAATTTTAAATTAATTTTGTCGAAAAAACTTGTTTTGTTAGAAATCAAATTTAATGAAAACTTTTTCGCATCTCAAAAAACTTGGAAAAAAAGGGAAAACTTGGCAAATGGCAACGCTGGTTGGATGTGTAATTTGGTCGCACCCTACTATGTATTATTCTCGTAATGAGACTCCTAGAATTTTCTCCTGTTTTTCTGAGATTTCTGTATAACTATGACGTGTAGAGCTATGCTAATGTATTGTTTATGGTTATGTATATATAACATAAAATGTACGGAGTCTCACAACACTCGTTATTTTCTTTAGATTCTCCCTAAGCGTATATTATTACGTTTGCGACATCGAAATAATCAACTAACGTTTGACTTAATATCATCATTCAATTCAATAGCAAACAGCTTTATTTTGTTCAAAAGTATGACTTTTTATTACAGCTTTTTGGCTACGCGTTTCGTTAAACCAAACGGTAAAAGTTCTTGCAATATTTGGAGAACACTTTTTCTTTGCCGCTTCGACTTTATATCCGCTGCCTCGCCCAATTCAGGAATTTTCACTTTATTTTATATTATTTTGTAAACGCTTGTTATTCCAATTTTATATTTACTGCACAATTCATTATATGATAAGGAATTATGCTTATAATCATTTGATAAACTTAATTTTTGATTCATATACAAATTATTTTCCGTTAACCAATTTCTTTCTTCTAAAAAAAACAAATTGACAAACAAATAATTGTAAAACAAAAACCATTTTTTATATTTTTATGTCAATACCAAACAGAGTTTTTACATAAACATAAATTACGTATGTACTAAAATATTCCAACTGGACTATATATATCGTATATCGTATCCTATATCGTATGTGCAAAAAATGGACAAAATAGTTAATTGATTATATAACAAATATTTTATTTGAATTCCACTAATAGATGGCAGAATTTTAAAATTTTTTTTTGATTAAATTGCTAATTTTATTATAAGTGGTCTGGCTTACGAGTATAAACGACATATACTATATAATGAAATAATAAACAAATGAAATCAATATGAATACTACTCCCGAACACTGTTCTTCGAAAAGACGGATAATCAAGATTCTGGAAAAACTAAAACGGAAGTTCTATTGGGTTGGCTTTCAACAATATGTAGCTCATTCAGTAACGAACTGAGGACATTACGACCAAAGTTCCAAAAGGAAGATACAGTGGAAATCATTAACAATATAACTTGGAATCAGGATTCGAACGTTGTGGCCTTTTTTCATCTCAACAACGCCGAGTATCATCATAAAACATTGATGTTTCCACAAAAATCATCGCCGGCCAGACCGATACATCAATGTTTTATTTTCCTATCATTAAATAATTAAATATAAAACCTAACGTATTTTAACACATCTAAAATCCTAGAAACAATACTTTAGTGCATCGGCAAATTTATGCTGTAATTTAGTCGCACCTACATATCGTCATATGACTTCGAAAAAGTCCTAACAAAGAATTTAAAATCTACTCTAAACTAAAAATTACGATTTTATGACAAAAATGTAGATTGATTTTTTATGTGAAAGCATTGCTCATTATACTATGTTCAGACATGCACTTTTATTGAGTCAATATTCGGTTTATTGATTACAATATTTTAAGTGTTTAGACACAACAATATGCGCAGTTCAGCTGCTTATTCAATATTCATTTGACAGCTGGTAAACAAAAGAGCTGATTGTTTCAACAGCATTGTTTTTGTTTTGTTTTTTTTTTTTTTTGTTTGTCGTTGTTGATATTTGAGTTGTCAAATATCAATAGAAAGTGTTCGGAAAATTGTAATATGCTCACTGAACGTACTTATGACAGTGCTGTATTTCAAGTTTTAATCAAATTATAACAATTTATGAATTTATTGAGCAATAATTAATTGACATTTTATATGAAATATTGAGATCAATAATGCCGTTTATTACGATTTACTAAATATAAGTGCATGTCTGAACATCGTATTAAATAGCTTTTTGCTTCTCCTATAACATATTTTTAGTCCAATTTAGAGGTTTATGAATTCATTTGATTTTAGCGCCTTCAATAACAACTCAAGTAAAGAAAACAAACCAAATAAATATAGGCCCTAAAACACATCATAAAATGCGTTTTATGATGAAAGATTTAAAAGTTGACCCCCAATGTATCGTCCATTTATGTATTGTTTGCATCCCTAGTCATAATGGGTGTATGCCTTACCCAAGCAGTAAGTGAATGCATAACTGAATTCGTCTCTACGTTCCACAAGAAGTAGAACAAAAGTTGGTAATAAGATTTTCTTTTTTTAATTAAATAAACTAGTTATACATGTCGTTAATTTTTTTTTAACTTCTTCCACCTTCCTATAACCTATTTCCTTAAACCCGCACAATGCACTGCATGAGTAGGGGCCATCCCATGAGTGCTGGTCTTACAAAAAAAAAAAAAAATTTTGAATGACGAACAGACCCTGTTGTGTTAGTATTAAACTAAAAACCTATGTGATGAATGCCAAATGGGGAGTGAAAAGGACGTGAAATACATATATGTAGTATAATAAGTGGGTGAAAATAATACATGCTGAAGTGGGAGAAACTTTGTTACGCGGGTTGTGCTATTTCAACTTCATATTTCCATATTTCCACATCAAACAACAATCATTATTTTTTGTAAACTACATTTTGCTTCTTTTGAAACCAATTTTTTTTTTAACGTGAAAAATCTAACCAGTCGAGTTCGAGTTGTAACGCGAGAGCATCCGTTGTAGACACATAATTAATATTTCATATAAAATGTCAATTAATTATTATTTTTATTATTAATTATTGCTCAATAAATTAATAAATTGTTATAATATTGATTAAAACTTGAAATACAAAACTGTCATAAGTACGTTCAGTGAGCATATTACAATTTTCCTAACACCTTCTATTGATATTTGACAACTCAAATATCAACAACGACAAACAAAACAAAAAACAACGAACAAAACAAAAACAATGTTGTTGAAACAACTAGCTGTTTTGTTTACCAGCTGTCAAATTAATATTGAATAAGCAGCTGAACTACGAATATTGTTATGTCTAAACACTTAAATATTGTCATCAATAAACCGAAAATTGACTCAATAAAAGTGCATGTCTGAACATAGTATAAGATAGCTGATGGAAAATGGAAAGAAAATTGAAACTGTACAAGAAGACAATCGTTTATTGAAAAATGAAGTTAAAAATTTAGAAGAAGGTGTGAAATATTCGAATAATGAGCGTGTTAAGGACAATTGTGTTTTAAGTGGGATCACTATGAAATACGATGCAACAGCAGTTAATTTCTTTATCGCTATTCCTCAAGATGTGAAATTGTATAAAAACAATATTGGTACTTCATATTTTACAAAGAAAAGATATGATTCAACTATATTCTTCTTCTGCTGCTAAAGGGATTACTATGGTAGTATAATTTGATTCACCCCAAAAGTTAAAATACTGTCAGCCAAACCGAAACTTAAGTAAAATCAAGAAATAAAATGTGTTTTTGATAAGGATAACCTTAGCAGAAAACCAATTAATGTTTTTAAGTATGACAAAAGCTTAAAAAAGTTTGCAAACACGTATTGGTTTACACAAAGAGTAATGAAATTTCTCGACATAAACTCATAAGAAATGAAGAAGAAACAAATAAAGTGTTTCGACTTGGAACCGTCAGTTAGAGTGAAAGATTACTTTTTTTTATTTAAGTTTTTATAATTAATAATCAACATTTTGTAATTTTTATAAATCTTATAACTCATTAAGTATGTACAATACAATCAAAAATATTCTTCGATATTACTACTGTAAATATTTCTCAATTTGAAAAATTCAATAAATTTTAAATGATAATTTCCAAATTATCCAACATCATTCTGTTAATAATCAAATGAATTTACAATTCCAAATTGATTAATGCCAAAGTATTAATTATGTTAATACAATAATGACTTCAATTGGAAAATTATAAAATTAATGCAAAGTTTTTGAAATTTACATACATCGTTCTATGGGTATGTGTGTGAAGATAGATTTTAAAATTGATTACCCTGGATATAAACCAATTCAGTTAACAAAGTTCTGTTATGTTACTAACAGATTGAAAATAAAAACAGGAAAATTTAGTGTAAATTTAGGTAAGAAAGTACAAGTTGGTAAAATAAGTCGCATAGTTAATCAGTGTTACAAAATATTGTGTAATAAGAAATAAGATAATAATAAAGAAGACAATAAACAATAAGTCAATAAACAAATAATCACAACAACATAGGCGAACAAAGGGAATTGTTTTTATTCCATATTATACGGTGTTCAGATATGCACCTTTATTGCGTAAATCGCAATAAACGCTCAATATTTCATATAAAGTTTCAATTAATTATTGCGCAATAAATACGTAAATTGTTATAATATTGAGTAAAACCTAAAATGCAGCACTGTCATGAGTGTGTTTACCGAGCATATTACAATTTACCGAACACTTTCTGTTGATATTTGACAACTCAACTTTTCGTCTGGTGCAAATCACGACTGGTTCGCGAGTGCAAAGAGTCGTTGAGGTCTTTTGGACCGGACCGTATCCGTCTATGCTGGGTTCCGGGTCATAGCGGAATACTGGGCAATGAGACGGCGGATGCCCTCGCTAGGTTAGGTTCCCTTTCGGGGGGCGATTTAATAGTTGGTCCTGAACCCCCAGTCTGCCACCTCTATGGCCTCATCGATGGATGGGTCAGGGAGGAAGAGCAGAGGCGTTGGAGGAACGGATCAGGTTGTTCTGTCTCTAGACGTCTATGGCTTGCTGTGGACAGTAAGAGAACAGATTGGCTGCTGGGCTTGGTTAAGGCCAGCGTAAGGTTGGTTGTCGGTTTTATCACAGGGCACTGCGAGATTAGGTCGCTGACGGGGATCTGGAACAGATCCCAGCCGGACTATTGTAGGGTATGATGCGATGAGGAGGAGTTAGAGACTATCGAACACCTCCTCTGTAACTGCCCAGCCCTTGGTAGGTTGAGGTTGAGGACCCTTGGCAGAGCCTTCTTTGAGAGCTTGAGTTCTGTGTCGAGAGCCGACATCAAGGCTCTCCACAGATTCATTAGCAGTTTGAGCTGGTTGAGAGGTGCTGGGGCTTCATAAGTGTAGTCGCGCGCTCAACCCTTGTTTGTGTCTATTTCTTTCTGTGTGATTCCCATCCTCCCCTTACCCTTATGCCCTCCTTTCATCCTATTCCCTCTATTTCCTTCCCTCTCCAAGGACGTTGTACAATGGGTCAATTTTGTCTTAACGGACAAGTACACGTCCTCTAACCTAACCTAACCTAATGTCAACAACGACAAACAAACACTAATAAACTAACCAACAACACTAATTTTCGCGACCAAAATAAAAACAATGTTGTTGTTTACTAGCTGTCAAATGAATACTGAGTACGCTGATTTGCGTATATTATTATGCCTGAACACTTAAAATATTGTACTCAATAAACTGAATATTGACTCAATAAAAGTACATATCTGAACATAGTATTACGGCGCTTTAAATAAATTAATTACTAGAACCCTTAACAGAGCGAGTTTTGATAGTAGATTTTGAAATTTTCCGACATGACAATGTCTTGCGATTATAGTTGCACAACATTTATTGGTGTTGGTGTTGTTGACGTTGAAGTTAAAAAAGCAACGAGATTAAGTTATTACGAAGAGTTCAAAACAGAACGTTAAAAAACCCCTCGAAATTATCCATCGTTACTTGTTTTCAAAAATTTTGCCCCAACATATGTATAAGGCATACATAAAACTGAACTATTGATGCCCGTTATTAAGGGCCATTATTACAACTTGCCGTTAAACTTGAGTTTAGTTAAAGGTACTTTTAGCTAAAGGGAACTGTAAAGTTACCTTTAACCGATTTTCGTTATTACAACTTACAGATAAAATAAAATTAAAATATTGCAGTGTCGGAGCAAAGTCGATAAAACTGCTCAATTAAACAAGTTTTTTTTAACGCAGTGGGCTCAGCGGACTTTGTTTTTTTGTTGTATATGCACATTTTGTTTAAATTTGAAGTTGCCATATTGAAAATAGTATATGATATGGCAAGTTCAAACATAAAGTGACCTTTAAATGTTAAAGGTAGGATGATCTTCCCTTTAGCTTAACGATCACTTCTATCTTATTGTGTACTCATAATAATGAAAAACAATTTATCTGCCCGTAAAAATCTCCCTTTAGTTAACGGCAAGTTGTAATAATGGCCCTAAGTCTAATTAAGCATTGGCTATCACATGACAAATTTTTCTCGAAATCAAACTATATTTAGATAGAAAGTTATAGGCTGAAACCAACTAGGTCACATTTGAAACATATGAGTAATTTGGTACACAACAAATTGCCTCATAATTTATAGAGTACTGAAACAATATGTCTTTTAAAGAAAAATCTTGAAGAATATTTACTTCAAGATATGTATATAAGTATGTACATCTTTATATAATTTTGTATTGTATTCAACATTTTTTCTCCTTTTATATATTTTTTACAAAACGTAATTTAAATAGTTTAGTGTATATAGCTCTTGCCAACTCGCCTCAAAAATGTCCAAGAGAGGTAACACCGTCATTTCTAAATACACTTTTATACGAGTAAATAATTATAATAAATGCATATTCTGATCAACGTAAATATTGCCTCTCAACAGATTTTTGGCAAAAACTCTGAGAGTAAATAGTTACAATTGCAATTAAAAAGTTTCTTAAAAATCTGTAGTTCGGAATCGACTTTATAAAATTAACAATACTTGAGTGGAGGGACCAGCACAACATAAGTGGTGTGAGAAGCTAGGTCGTAATCCTGACTGAAGGGTTGTAATGACAAATTATGTATGTATGTAATAGAGGAAAATAATTGACTGCAATAGAGATAATGAAAATTGCGTTAGGAAAATTTAAATTTAGGAATATGAAGTATAATTTTTGTGTTATATAATAGAGTAAAATGTTGAAATTCAATTGAAGGATGAAGCTACATATAACACCCTTCAATAAAGTAAAGGCATTCCTGATAGCCCAAATTTAACCTAATTTTAATAGCAAGTTTATTTTGACAACTGATGCTTTGAATATTGCTACAGGAGTAGAAAAAATAAATATACAGAAGAGGGTGAAAGTGACCAAATTGCGTAAGACCCCGCAAATTATATATGTAAAGGGCTATCCATTTCGTGGTTTCAAAAGTATGGGACTGGAATTCGACATCCGTCAAACTAAGTTGTGAAACCAATTTTTTTCTTTTCAGTTGAAAGTCTGACATTGATGAAAATGGAGCGCTTAACTATCACACAACGCATAAAAATTATCAAAACCTACTACAAAAATGGTGATTCTGTCACACCCACGTATCGTGCGCATCGGCAATTTTTCGAACAAAATTTTCTTCAGCGATGAAGCACATTTCACACTCGGTGGGTATGTTAATAAACAAAATTGTCGTATTTGGGGTTCTGAGAATCCTCAAGTAATTGAGGCCATTACATCCAGAAAAAGTCACTGTGTGGTGCGCTCTTTGGTCCGAAGGTGTGATTAGACCTTACTTCTTCGAAAACGACGATGGAACGACTGTTACCGTAAATTCGGAGCGTTATGGTCATAAGATATCCGACTTTATTTTGCCTGCTATTGAAGAATACGCCTTGGAGAATATGTGGTTTCAACAAGACGGTGCCACATTCCACACAACTCGAGCGAATATGGCTTTATTGCAAGAGACATTTCCTGGCCGCGAAATTTCTCGTCGTGGCGATATCAACTGGCCACCAAGATCATGCGATTTGACACCATTATACTTTTTTTTGTGGGGCTAGGCGAAAGATCGTGTTTATGCAGATAAACCTTCAACTCTTGAGCACTTAAAAACCAACATTCGTCAAGTTATGGCTGAGATACCGCCCAATATGTGTCAAAGAGTGGTCGAAAATTACCTCAAAAGAGTCAATGCTTGCAACACTTCGCGTGGAGGTCATTTAAATGATGTAGTGTTTCACACATAATGTCAACGTTCAAACTTTACAATAAAAAAGAAATATCATGAAAAAAATATTTTATATGTGTTTTATTTACGTTTACTTTTGAAACCACGAAATGGATAACCCGGTATTTTTGATTGGCAGAGAATGGAATACGAGCGGACAGGTAAGGACTTAAGCCTTGAAATCCAACAGTCAAGACATGAGCTGACTGACTGCTTACACAACATTTTTATCGATATCTAACAAACATTAATTTATTCATTTAGATAAAAAATTGTTTGACGGTTGCCTAGGTCTAAACTAGTTTCTCACACCACTCATGTTGTACCTATTTGTTAATTCATATTATGTTTTGTTCGAGATGTTTAAGTCGGGGGTTGAACCAAGGCCGACTATAATCGGCTGTCTTTCACATGTAAAAGTTAGTCAAGATTTACTTTACACATTTTTTTGTGTTCCATTGCTAAATTTTATATTTCACAACAAAGTAAAAGAAAGCTGGAATATATCATACCGTTAGTATAATTCGCAAAGACGCTAAGTCCACTTTTTTCCAAAATTGAGATTTTAATGCAAAACGGTAACATTGTACATAATACATATTTTACAACAACAAAACATGTCATTATATAGTTTAAAGTTGTTGTAATTTTGTGGTTTGCAAAAGCGCTAAGTCCACAAAACTATGAAAAATATTAATATTATTAATTAATTAGTAATAATAATAATAATTAACACTATTAGTTATTAATATTATTATTATTTTGTAAAAATAATTGCGTTTAACAAGTTTACAAATTTTAAAAACTGTAAAAGCTACAACGTTTTTTGTGTCTCCTGTAAAATTTGCGAATTATACTAACGATACTTTAATTTAATAATAATAATTAACGTTACCTGATCGTATATTTCTGTTGTATCTCCATTTTTAGACATTAATTTGGATCTGTTATCTCCAGCCACCAATTCATTAAATTCTTCAGACTTTTTTTTTATATTATGTTCGATATTTTCCGATATATTTGGCTTTTTGCTCATATCTTTTATTAGCACACTTGACATTTTGTTAATGCAAATGACCACACTGAGGTTCTTAAATAAAATAAAACTTTTTAGGTTTTATACGTACCCATGAAAAACTTATTAAGTCACACCTTAAGGGTGTTGTTCATGAATTTTATAACAGTGTTTTTTAATCTTAACCAATACAACTGAATTAAAATGTTCGATGTTTGCTTCATTATTATAACCCCCCCTACATCTTATTGGATGTTTACTTTTTTTTTATTTTTTTTTTAATTTTTTTTATGTTATTTTTAGATAATTTAATTGTGTGCTTCAGGTGGTAGTGGCATACATAGGAAACATTTTCATAAACTTACATAGTTAAGTGAAAATTTAGTACGGGGGGCAAATATTTTTGGATTAAAATACGTAATATCCCAATACTTCAACATATTCATATTCAACATATTCATAATGAATGCTGTTATTCGACTTAGATATTACCCTACACAATGGAAAACTTCACTCATAACCATGATACTGAAGCCAGGTAAGGATCATACCAAGGTTGATGGATATAGGCCGATAAGTCTCTTGCCTAACCTATCCAAATTATTCGAGAAGGTACTGATATGTAAGCTAGCACCTTTGTTGAATGAATACGGTTGTATCCCAAATCACCAATTTGGGTTTAGGAGAAAACAGAGTACCATTCAGCAAACCCATAGACTAGTTAATGTAATAAGAAATGCATTCGAAGAAAAAAATATTGCTCTGCACTCTTCATTGATGTATCTCAAGCTTTTGATAAAGTGTGGCATGATGGTCTTATACTCAAATTGAAGCAAATATTTCCTGAAAATATATGTGAAATATTGAAGAGCTATTTAAGTGATAGGAAATTTGTAATTAAACAAGGTAATTATTTGAGTTTCCCTCAAAAAATTAACTCCGGTGTTCCTCAGGCTAGCATACTAGGTCCTGTTTTGTACCTGATATTTACAGCTGATATGTCAATAAGTGAAAACATTCATACTTCCACATTTGCTGACGACACTGCATTTTTAAGAATACATATGAACCCACAGATTGCATCGCAGTTCTTACAGGAAAAAATATCCCTGCTGGAGGAATTGTTCAAGAAATGGAGAATAAAAGTTAACGAACAAAAATGCACCCACGTAACCTTTACATTGCGAAGAGAGACCTGCCCTGCTATATGCATTAATAATCAGACAATACCACAAAGCACTCATGTAAAGTACTTGGGTATACACCTTGATCGTCGTTTAACGTGGAAATTGTATATTGAGTCAAAACTGGCGCAAATAACTATGAAACTGCTCAAATAAATTGGTTAATTGGTCGAAATTCATCACTTAAGTTAGAGTGTAAACTCCTAATATACAAATCAATATTGAAACCCATTTGGTGTTATGGAGTACAGCTATGGGGTACTGCCTCAGCTTCAAACGTAGAGAAAATTCAGAGGCGCCAAAATAAAATTTTACGAATGATCACTGCCACCCCTTGGTATATCAAAAACTCGAATATTCAGAAAGATCTAGATGTCCCGCTGGTTAAAATGGAAATTGTAAGACACGCTGAAAAACACTTAGACAAATCCATTAGTCCGTGGCATTTTACGTCACACTGGCCATATTCGATTAAAAAGGAAGGATACTCCTGCAATCGGCCGAAGATGAGAGAGATGAATGAGGCCCAATGTTACTTTACTTTATTTTATTTTTACTTTAATTACTTTATTTTGTTTGGCAATGGCTAAATAAATATATAAATTTTTAGTTTTAAGATATGAATAATTATTGTTAGTTCATTATTAATGAAGATTCAATAAATAATAAATGAAAAAAGAGAAAAAAAAATACATTGTTTAGATTCTCTTTTCATTCTGGAGTATAATTTTGGTTCTATGTATCAGCAACAGTTACGAAACAGAGTTTTAGGTTCAGTTATTTTGACTGAATAGTTTAAAATAAACTGGAACAATAAGCAATAAAAACACTTTTGTCTTTGAATGCAAATTTTTCCGCTATTGCAGTGTTTAGTCGTAAAGAACTTTTTTCCCGCGTGATATTTTATTTTATCCATAATCAAAAATGTATTGATACACCAATACTGAATGACTTGTTAATGAGAAAATAATCAATCAAATAAGCTGAAATTTCATATGTGTTTAAAAAATAGTGCTAGTAACAGCGCCCTCCGTGGTCAAAATCAATATCTTTTAAAATTTATACATCTTCAATTAAATTTTTACACCTATAGAAAGTTTATAATCGTACGTAAGTAAAAACATGATATCCGCGCCCTTCTAATACGTACGTCACTTTTCATTAAATGTGTAATCCGGATTGATTGCAACTTCACCCTGTTACGTTTCAATATCTATCAATTGTTACTCCAACAACATATTTAGTTCCTTTTTTGGGACTTTTGAATGGCAATTTGTAATTTTTTGAATTTATGTGCTAGATGCAGTAAATAAGTATATTTCTGATTCGAAATTAATATAAAAAAGAGAAAATAAAAAAAAAATTATAAAAATTATTATATTAAATTCTCTAAACACAATTGCTGTTAAACAGTCGAAAAATAAAGATCGAACAGAGAAAATAAAAAAAAAATTATAAAAATTATTATATTAAATTCCCTAAACACAATTGCTGTTAAACAGTCGAAAAATAAAGATCGAACACTTTGTTCAAACTCACAAAATTTGTTTCATTTTTATAATTTCGCAATAAGACGTATTATTAAAGCCGATAGTCCATACCATCCGTTTTATGCGATTCTTGCATTCTATGCGGTATTTATTGCAAGTTACACACAATGCGCTTTATGCGACTGGGTTTTTGTTTTCATCAGCTGTTGTGGTAAAATAATTTGCAAAACAAAAACAATTTTGGGAAAAATGAAAAATCAAATTATGATTTTTAAATGAATTTATGGCATTAGTTACATGTTTATGAATTTATATATGTATATGATATTTTGTGCTGCTAAGGCCTACAAAAATCCTCAGAAGAACACAAGACGAGTGTTTTCAGTTAATTTATTCTCCATTCTTCTTGTTTACAAATTAATAAATTCAAAAGAGATGACACACAATACATAAAAACAATCGATAACTAGTATACAAATTTTGTTCATGAAAGAAATGAGTTAAAAAATGTATTTTAATGTATTTTCCTCTTAAATTAGTAGTAAACTTTATTATGAAATATGTTTTTATTAATATTTTTATAATGCAAAAAAATATTAATGCACTATTCAAACATTTTTATCGAAACCATTCACAATAGTATATAATTTGTCTTCCCTAATGGTGTTTTCTTTTCTAAAAAGTAATTGTCACCCTCTTACAAGGTACATTAAAAAAATTGCTGACCAACTCTGTTGTAATGTAATTTTTTATTTGAGAAGAACAAAACACAAATTTTAAAAAAGGGTATGCCCTGTGTTTACCACTTATTAATTAACCCTGGACGGTTACTCTTCGTCGAATCGACGAAGCTCATTCACACTTTATCATATAACTCTTTTATGGTTGTCCAAATTTCGCTCTTTTTTTCAACAACGTTATTTAATAATAAAAGCTTGCAGTCAGTAAACAAAAAAAATTTTTTTTGTTCGTCGTTTCGACGAAGAGTAACCTTATTGTACAAAAATGACCATCCAGGATTAAAAAATGGGTGGCCCGGGTACGTTTACTCACTACAAGCTTTCGTAATCAATCAACATTTGTTTATAAAAAGAACGAAATTTGGTCAAACATAAAAGAATTATCTGATAAAGAGTAAATGAGCTTCGTCGATTTGACGAACAGTAACCAATTAGTGTGAAAGTGTTCGTCGATTCAACGAAGAGTAACCTTAATGTACAAAATAGAAGAGTAACCGTCTAGGGTTAAGAAAATGAATGAGGAAATGCCAATTTGTTCAAAAGATGACGAAGATGAATCTAATAACTGATTTATTTAAATTTTCGCAAACCAAATAGATGCAGCAGTATCCATATTTAAAAATTTAATTTAAAAATATGTTGTATTTTTTAATTTATTTTCAATAAAATATGTAAATATGAAAAAGGTGTTGCCAGATCGCTAATATTTCGACTTAATTTTTGAGCACTTTTTTTATTACTAAAAAAATTTTTTAACACTGTTCTAACACTGAATACAATTTTTTTTATATTACTGACCATGTAGCTTTAATAATGTAATGTTTTCTTAATGTTACTCCACAAAACAATGGAAAAATTAACTTCAAAATTGGATAACGATACCAGGCGTTTTTTTTAAATTTCATCTGGTAGCCCTCATCTGCTTTACAGGGCATTATCAGCACTCTCGATTTATACAAGGCAGTGGCGTACCAAGAACTTTTGCCGCCCGGAGCGAACTCCAGTTTGCCGCCCTTTCTATTATAAGTCAGTCAAATAGTGGTTTTTATAAATTAATACACATAAATAAATTATTAAGTTATTTAATCAATATTAATTAATACACAGAGTAAATTTTTTTAGACATATTTGTATGCACTCGTAAACATATTTATATAATATCTACTCTTCTAGCTTTCATACTAGAAAAATCGTGTATAATGCTCTCAAAATTTATATTATTCGTAATTTCTTGTTCTATTGACAAAATTGCAAGATTTTGTAGTCTTAATTGACTCATTGTAGAACGAAGATAATTTTTTATCAACTTCAATTTTGAGAAGCTTCCTTCGCAACTAGCGACAATGATTGAAATTGTTAAAAAAAATTCTTAACAAAATTACAATGTTGGGAACAGAATTTTCCAACCTATACTGCTGAATAAATTTTAGCAGATCAAGAGGGCCCTCCTCCCCGTTTTTCCAATGTTTTGCCTCTTCTTTTAGTGTAGGTACAGCCATAAAAACCTGGATCCTTTTTCTTTCAATATGGAACTGTTCTTTATCAATGTCAATCAAGTCATTTATTTGACATTCAAATTCTTCATTTAGTAGGTTACACGGTATTATACACGAATATTTTCTTACAAGGCCATGCAACTGATCGAAGCGTTGTTTTATTTCCTTTATAATTCTGTCCATAGATGAAAACATTTATTTTCGTACTTCTTCTTCTAAGGATAGCCCCACGTCTCGCGAATTTTCCCCACTCGTATTTTTTCTCCTTCTAACTCGACGCTCAGTCGATATCTCCAACTCTTCACAAATTATTTTGGCTGCTATAACAGCGTTTTGTACTAGCGTATCTCTTTGTTCAATGAAATGTGTTTGCAAAGAATTTAGTTTTATATGGCATTGGTGGACATTTAACCCTTTTATTTGCAGGTATTTTTGAGCGTCATTAATTTCCAAAAGGACGGGTTCCCATAAATGAAGGTAACATAGAAAAGAAAAAGATTGCATAGAATTGAGTAATACTCCAGCATCTGATCTCGTTTTACTATTTTCTTCTTCAGATGTCAATTTTTCCAAAGCGCTTAAAATGTAAAAAAAATGTTTTTTTACTATAGTTACCGCGGCAGCTCTAGCGCTCCAGCGAGTTTCTACACTGCGTTTAACACCTTGACCAGTGACAGAAAGTAAAACATTCCATCTATGAGTGGAAGAAGAAAGCAACGAAAACAACTGTTCGATAGTTCCAAAAAATGTGATGGAATTGATAGCTGTAGAAGCTGCATGTAAACATGCCAGGTTTAAAGAATGATTTGTACATGCTACAAATTCTGCATTTGGATTTATATCTTTAATACGAGTTTGAACACCGCTGTGCTTTCCTGCCATGACGGCAGCATTATCGTAAGCCTGTCTTCTGCAATTTTTTATATCTAAACCTAATTTTTTATATCTAATCTTATGCCGGCGCCCTAATGCTTTGCAGACCTAGCAGACCGCCTTCCGCCGGCCCTGCTTTTCAAAAGAAAAATCGATGATTTAAAAAAATATTGATATATCACTTCAAAGTAATCATATAAACTTTTCAAAAGAAATGACATTTATAAACTGATATCAGAAAATTTTAGTTAGGAAAAATTGCCGAACAAAATCGTAAAGATCTTTTTACGAATTCAACGAATTTTAATGAATACAATAAAATAAAATTATTATCTTGTTCTTGAATTAGAATTCAAAATTTACACTAAAATGCATTTATATACACCGAGGAATAATATTCGAAATCATATAGTTAATCATAATTTATATAAACCAAATATTAAACTTGTAATAATCATAATAATCATTTATTATTCAAGAAAGAAAATAAATATGAAATGAATAAGTTGCTTTTTACAACTATAAGTAAATATAAAAAATGCCGCCCCAAGGTAAGTGTCCCCCCCTAGGTACGCCACTGATACAGGGCATAAAATGCAATGCCCTCCACCATTGGAAAGTGCAAATTATTTAGAATAAAACATACCACCCTTTTAGAAGGCGAAACATTTTTAAGAAACAAACACAAAATTGCAGTTTTTTAAATAAAATGCACATTTTTTGGTAGAAAAAAACACCATAAGTTTAAAAAACTGCTGACTGTGTAACGCAAGCTCGTATGAAACGGATGGTATGGACTTTCGGCTTAACAAGCGCAGAGGCAGTGCATTTATTTTCTTTTAAAAAACATTTAGTAAAAAATTAACAAATTAAAGTAGTTTAAAAACAACGGCATTCTTTGTCACACAAACAATTTTTACAAAAAAAACCAAAATTCAAACAACAATAATAAGCTTTGTTGTTATTACACTGTGCAGTGTCACAGTATTATTTTGAATATTAACTATACCTACATAAAACAAAAATAAATAAACAATAACAAGTTAAGACGAATTCTTTCCTCCACAAACAATTAAATATTGAACACAAAACACAAAACATTAAAAACAATAACAAGTTTAAAAATAAATAAATAAGTAAATACAAAGCTTGGAAATAATAAGACTCCAGGATACGATAAAATAGACTCCAAATTAATCAAAATTTTATCTAAAAGAAGTGTTATATTTTTAATTTTATTATATAAGTAGTATGTTTATGGCGTTTCTAGATCAATTTTCCCATACAAATTTGAGATCATGCCTGCTTTTTATGGCGTTTCTAGATCAATTTTCCCATATAAATTTGGGATCATGTTATGGGGTTTCTGTATATATTTTTTCATACAAATTTGGGATCATGCCTGAATTGAATTTTTAGCTGCTCCCCATAACTGTATTCCATAAGTGCACACGTTCTTGAGAATAGCTTTGTATAAATTAATCTTGTTATTTAAACTTAATACTGATTTCGGGCCTAATAGGCAATACATCTTTTTTGTTTTGATGTTTAGATATGTTCCTTCCAAGTAAGACGCTTATCCAAATATAAACCTAAGTATTTTATACTTTGTACAACTGGGATTTGCATTCCATTAAGTGCAACCGGTGGTCAACATTCTCTTTTAAGGGAAAAAGTTAAGTGCGAAGACTTTGTTGTGTTTATTTTAAATTTTGCTTTATCAAACTTTATCAAAAGCTTGCTGGACATCTAAGAATACCGCAGAGCAATATCATGACATTTATAATTCGATTGCACTGCTCTGGAGTACCATGCTTGCTGCAAAAACCAAACTGATGGTCAGAAATAATATTATGTTGTTCCAAAACAGGTTTCAGTCTATGCAAAAACGGTATTTAAAATATTTTTGAAAAGATTTCCAATAAACATATTGGTCTATATGATGAAATTTTGTTTTCATTTTTATTAAGTTTCAGAATCATAACCGTAATCGTAAGATTGAATTATATAAGTAGTATGTTTATGGCGGGTCAGACATCCCAGGTCAGACATCAAAACCAAATTATGAAAATATTTCTTCGGCGACTTCCTCACAGCAGATTTCTGGCAAAAACTCTGAGAGTATTAAAATTGCCATGGAAAGCTTCTCAAAAAACTGTCGTTCGGAGTCGACTTTAAACTGTAGGTCCCGCCACTCATGTATAAAAATTAACGCACACAACATAAGTGGTGTGAGAAGCTAGGTCGTAATCCTGACTGAAGGGTTGTAATGACCAATTATGTATGTATGTTTATGACTTTTCCAGACCAATTTTCCCATACAAATTTGGGATCATGCCTGCTTTTTATGGCGTTTCTAGACCAATTTTCCCATACAAATTTGGGATCATGCCTGCTTTTTATGGGGTTTCTGTATCAGTTTTTCCATATAAATTTGGGATCATGCCTGCTTTTTATGGCGTTTCTGTATCAATTTTTCCATATAAATTTGGTTCATATCATATTTAGGTTCATTTTTTTTATGTACCTTTTATTTGTATTGCTTTTTAAACGAATGATTGGACGGACAGAATGAGTGTGTACAACATGTTTCCTTGTGGTAATAAAATCCTGACACATTTTATGATGGTCAAATGTGGGATAACAACACATTGGTATTATAAATAATTACAGCACGAGTCCTTATCGTTTTTGTATTCCTAAAAATTAGCTCAACAAGAATATTTTTTAATGTAAACAAATTTTAAAACGCTTGACTCATATAGATCGAGAAGCCGATCATTGTCACTTAACAGGTGAATATAGAGGACCGGCATATAAAAAATGTAATTTAGAGTATCAAATAGCAAATTTTATTCCTATTTTCTTTCATACTCTTTCATCATATGATTGATATTGAAGGCGATATAAATGTAATTCCCTTAAACAAAAAACTATATGTATCTATATCAAAAAAGATTAATGTGGATTAAAAAAATACTATAGAACTACGTTTTCTAGATTCTTGTCGGGTTATGCCATCAAGTTTAGATAAACTAGCCGGATATTTGTCTGATAATGATCTGTTAACAGTAAAATCAGTCTATCAAACTCCAAATGAATTTAGTTTAATGAAACGTTAATGTGTCTTTCCATACGACTATCTAGATTCAGTCAACCGTCTTGAAGAAACTGGACTACCACCCCGATCTTGTTTCTGTAATATACATACTTACTAATGAGTGGTGTAGTGTAGATGATTACGAACACGCTGAAAAAGTTTGGAATACATTCAAATGTAAGAAACTTTTAGATTATTTTCTATTATATTTAAAAGTTGATGTCCTATTGCTTTGTGATGTATTTGAAAATTTCCGTAAGGTTGGTAAAAACATTTACAATTTAGACCCCTGGCAATATTATACTACACCAGGTTTATCTTGGAATGCAATGTTGAAAACAACTGAAATTGAGTTGGAATTATTGACAGATATCAAAATGTACAATTTCGTTATGAGGGGTATTAGGGGAGGCATTGTTCAATGCAGTAAGCGACATGTGACAGCTAATTATAAATACGTTATTGTCTATGATTCAATAAAAAAAATCAAATTATCTAATGTATTTAGATGTAAAAAATTTATATGGTTATGCAATGTCTCAATATCTCCCCTATAAAAATTTTAAACGGCTTGACAACTGTAACGACTTCAATGTAACTACTGTAGAAGAAGATTCAGAATTTGGTTATAGTTTAGAAGTAGATTTAGAATATCCAACTGTATTGCACGATCACTATAGTGATTTTGCATTCTGTGCTAAAAATAAGAAAATTGAGAATATGAAACATAGAAAATTAATAACAGATTTAAATGACAAAAACAATTACATAATACATTATCGGAATCTTCAGCAATGCATTCAACATGGTTTAATTTTGAAGAAAATTCATAGAATTCTGCAATTTAATAAATCGAATTGGTTAAAAAATATATTGTTACGTTTTTACCTTTTTAAAAAACGTTTAAATATGAGTTCGTTGATTGCAAAAAAAGTAAAAACAAATATGCGTTTAGTTTCACCAAAGAAAATAAAGTATAAAGAATGTGCATTTGAACATATTTTGGAATATTTTTCAAAAATATTTCATGACGCGGGGAAAAGATAGGAGGGATGGAAACAGAAACGAAAAGCGTAACAATGCGTTGCTCTCATTCTTTGCTCTCATCGCGATGAGATCAAAGACTATAAATATATGAAGTTGTTGCACTGCCATACATTGTACTGCCAGTGCCAAATTTGTCGATGGCAGTACGGCTACTGCCACTTAAGGCCCCTTCACACGATCACACAAGTAATACGTAAAGTCTGATGAAAAAGTAAAATGAAATTCCATCCGTATTTCAAAAAAGAGAATAATAGTCGTATGATTATTTCTTCTGTGTTTACATGATCGGTATAAGACAATAACAAAGTAAAATGAAAACAGCTGTTACACTTTTTTTCTATGTGTTTACATAAAAATACATCCCTGATCTAATGCGACTTGCTTGTTTTTTAAATCATTTCAAAAAATGAAGAGAGCCATACGACTGTCAAAATTTTCATCCCTATTTTCTCTCAATGTGTGATGGTTTCATTACATAGTACGTTAGTCTACACAAAATTTTGACAGATCATATTACTTGTGTGATCGTGTGAAGGGGCCTTTATTGTACTCAGAGAACTTATACTCAGAGAACGTATTGTTCTCTTATTCAGATATGCGTGTATACGTGTGTGCTTGTACATTGCCAAATAAAATAATAAACAAACTGAAAGATGTCTTGTTTTCACAAAATGTATGTGCAAATAGCCTGTGGAAAAGAAATATTACCGTTTATTTTATTGTAGGGTAAGAATATGTGTTTTATTGTTGTAGAAATAAAACTATATCGATTCGCACCGAAATAAAAATCCACATTTTGTGTCGACATTTGGAACTGAAAACTGAAAAATTGTTTTATAAAAAGTGAATTTAAAAATTGTAGTGCATGTTCAAAAAAAACGTTTAATAAATCCTAATATATATTATAAATCTTTCTGTAAGTCTGTTTGTTTGTTGGTTTGTTTGTTAGCCAATCACGCCTGAACGCCTGGACCGATTTTCTTGAAATTTGGGATATAGATCGAGCTTTTGTCGGTGCAGGTTATAAGCTATAAATCCTTTCAAAATTTTGACCAAAACGGGAGAAAAAATGGAACAAAGTAAGAAAAAATGGGCAAAAATTAGTACTTTTATGCATAAATGCTGTATTTTATCTGTTTTAAAGGTATTTTTTTACGATTTAGCTTGGTTAAGTTTCCCAAATAGCTATTGGAGGTGTTGCGTTTCTAAAGTTGAACCAAAAGGGGTCCAAAAAGGGGGAAAGGGGCCAAAAACGGGCAAATTGAGTGCATTTATATTTAGAACTTAGAGTATTCAAAAAACTGGGTTGTTTGTTAAAGCGGTTTCCGAATAATTTGAAAAATTGCATTTTTTAAGAAACCATTTTCAAAACCGGTTTCGAAACCGATAAACCGGTTTTTTATTTATTGTTATTTTTAATGCAAAAATGACCCAATAATAATTTTTTTTTTAAATTTAAAGAAAAATTTATACAATAGGGTGTCCCATGGCCACCTTTTTTGTAGAAATACCTCCGAAACGATGCCTGTCTTAAATTTAAAAACATTTTTCATTTTTTAAACTAATCCAAACTACATAACCCGCTCAACGCCGGGTACAATCTGCTAGTATAACATATAATTAAAATCATAAATCATATTTTTAGAAGATATTGATAAGACTGGAAATATATCAGAAAGTACCCATACCCCCGATATAGATGTCGCAGATATATACGATGAAAATAAAGAATATTTTAATGAAGGCACCGATTGTTTTACGTCCAACAATGTGCCAATTGAATTAACATCAAGTCGATATTTTGTTGGTTACATAGCTCAATGAATATCTTGCGTTAAATGTCGTGTGGATATAATCAAACCAGCGCAAATTTTGTCATATCCTTCAGAAATGTTCGTTCATGCAAAAAATTATACAAAAGATTCCGACTTTGGAAGTTTGTGCGCTCCATCTGATTTATTTTTTGAAGTCTGCAAAATTCATATAAAAGTCTTCGAAAAATTTTTTTTAAAAAATAAATCTATAAAAAACATAAAAACATTTGTTGACCAATGCGTAAGTTGCACAAAAAATACAATTTATTCCTTTTGGTTTGATGAAAATAACGAATGTTATAAACACAGAATGGAGATGCTTAATTTACTAATTGTTGTTTTACTACGGAAGCATTCTACATGGGAAACACAAATTTAAATTATACAGTATGGAAAAAGTTAAAATTTTGAACCATTAAAATGATAAATAAATTTAATAAATACTAAACAAAAAAGGCATTCGTTTTATTACAACTTCATTCTATACAAAAATAGACACATATGGTAAATACATACATACATAGTAATTGAATAGTCTAAAAAATAACATTATAATTCGGTGCGAATCGATATAATTTCATTTCTACAACAATAAAACACATATTCTTACCCTACAATAAAACAAACGATATTTGTTTTCCACAGGCTATTTGCACATACATTTTGTGAAAACAAAAAATCTGTCAGTTTGTTTATTATTTTATTTGGCAATGTAGTATGTATACAAACATGCACACACGTATACACGCATATGAGAATAAATTGCTTAGAAAAGAGAGCAATACGTTCTCTAATTATAATAAGTTCTCTGAGTGCAATAAGTGTACTGCCTTTTTTGTTTTCTTTCTCTCAGTTAACATGAGAGTGAGAACGACGATTTAGCTTTGGTGAGAGCGGGTCGTACTGGTACATCCCGCCATAAGAAATTTTACTTCTACATAATGCGCATTCTTTATATCCATATTCTTTGGTTTCACTTAAACTCTTTATTGTCCACACTATCTTATGTGCCACTGTTCAAACTTATACCACGTACGCAAGAGTAACTACAACAATTTATTGCTTGTTCGATCTTCAAAATATGCTAAAACATGAAAAACATAATGCTAAAATGTTCTTCGAAATAAAAAAAAAAATGCTGAATTTTTTAAATGTAACAAAACTATTTATTGCATATACATATATGTTTTTGTTTTATTCCGAAAATAAAACTTATTTACATCAGTATATTAAATTTGAGTTAACAATATATTCATAAAATTATTGTTCTTTTTTAATCAATTACAATTTATATATTAATTCATAAAAATTTCTGAAAATGAATGGAAAATAAAAAGTTGTAAATTATTTCAAAAAATATAGTTTGAAAGACTTTTTTTTAATAAATTTTTAATATTCATAATATGAATATTACTGTAGACATATTGTACATATTACATTTTATAGTTTTTGTTTTATAAATTTAAATATTTAATTTATTAAATAAGATTTTCATTTCAATAAATAGGTATAATATAAGAAAATTTTGTAAAAAATTATTCGAAATATGTACATTTTACTAAAATACTGATTATACAAAATGATTAATAGACTCAAATATTGCTGATATATCTTCATATTTATCATCATCTTTATCTTCATTTTGATATTTTTCAGATGATCTAATTTTGTTAGCAATTTCGTTTGGTATTTTGTAAGTGTAACAGCACGAATTTTCGAATTTTAATTCTTTTCGAATTTGTATTATTGAACATAACAACTCAGGTTTAATTCGATTTCGAATTTTATTTTTAATTAAAACCATTAAACTTAAAAGCCTTTCAACTTCGGCGTTAGAAAATGGTAAAACGAGTAATGACAATACAAAAATTGACAATTCTTTAAATGTATTTTCGCCGACTGAATTTTTAAAATTATATACAGTAGGACCTTGATTATCCGGCAAAATCAATTATCCGGGATGGAAAAAGAAAATTTTTTGCATCGACTTAATTTTATTTTGGATCGACTTAAATTTTTCTGCATCGTTTAACCGTGATTACCTCTATTATCCGTCATTATAAGCAAAAATTTTTTTCTATTATTTTGGACAAACAAGCGAAAAAGGCGAATTCCCTCTTCAGTACATGAAATCCTTATCTACTGTTCACTGTTTTCTGACAAAATTATTTTTTTTTATATTTTTGAAACATTGAATTATTTAGTTTTTATATAAATATGTACATATTCATTTATTAATTAATAAAAATATCTATTAAAAAACTAGCCAAAATTGGTACTCAATTAACCGGGAAAATCGATTATACAGAATGCTTCCGGTCCCGACCATCACGGAAAATCGAGGTTCAAAAAGACATTGTATCAGACTTTTCATCCCAATGTTGCTTAGTAATATAAGACCACTGATTTTGAATAATATTTATATCAGATGAATTATACTTAAGCTCTTCTAAAATATGTGTAATTGGACTCCTTAAATGACTTAGAGTATTGTGTATAGAAAACATAGAAATATTTTTTAATATGTTAATATTTTTAGGCAAACGAGTTCTTAATTGTTTAACAAGTTCCTTTAGAAACAAAATACATACATATATTTATATTATATATACTTTTGAGCTTTTCTTTTGCTTTACATATAAAATTTTCAAATTCGTATCCTAAATACGGATTTGGAAGTAAAAATTCATGTCATTGCAAATAACATCATTTACTGAAAGAAATTAGCTTCAAATGTTCATAAAAGTTTTGTTTTGTAATACATAGGGCCTGTTAGTAAATGCAACATTAAATCATATTATGAGCAAATAAACACAAAACACTAATCATAAAAATGGCTGATGCATTGCATGAGTGAGTACAAAAATTTTATATTTTTTTTATTTATATTTTTCTTATTTTACTCTTTTTTAGCCTCGAAGGTGAATGAAAATGCGCAAAATTGTTAATAAAGACCAGGCTTGAAATGGAAGACGAATTTGTAGCCTGGTGGAAGAAAAAAAGTATATTGTGGAGTCAAGTGCTGATGAAAATCAAAGAAATTGATCCTGAATTTCGGTACTCTAAGGAACAAATTACTAGAAAATTTTTGAATCTACGGACAACATATAAAAGGATAAAGCAAAGGAACAAAGAGTTCGGAAGGAGTGCCACAACATTGTCGTTTTTTGACGACTTCGATGAAGTATATGGCACAAGGCATTCCATCGATGCAAACAAATAAATCCGCAAAAAGAAGCATCTGCAACATGTGATTGGCAACGTTAGCGCAAAATAATCATATTTGCAGCGCAATGTTGCATTTACGAACAGGCCCATAGTAATGAAATATAACCAAAACATTTCCTTGAGTAAAAAAATTTTTTTTCAAGCAAATTATGCTAAAAAGCATTTAGCATAATTAAAAAAAAAAATAAATGCATTTTTACGAAACATAATGCTAAATCTAGCACTGAAAGTGCTAAAATGGCAACACTGCACACAACTATTCGCTATTCTGCTCACAACGGATATCTTCAAACCAGCGTTGCCAGATTTTTTTTTTTAACTTTATTTCTGAAAAAAAAACTTTTTTACAAAAAGAAACTTGTTTTCGACAAAAGTCCCAACATTTTTAAAGGAAATTCCGGAGCTCGGTACCATCTGTTGGTGTTTTTTGCGTTTTTTGTCCGGAACTAATAATACACAATATTTTATTGTTTTAATACTGAATTTATTAAAAAAAATTTTAAATTTAATTTTGTCGAAAAAACTTGTTTTGTTAGAAAACAAACTTAATGAAAACTTTTTCGCATCTCCAAAAACATGAAAAAAAGGGAAAACTTGGCAAATGGCAACGCTGCTTCAAACCGCGACTATTTACTTCACACGCAACTTCACACAAGACTGACTGAATTCTTACTGACTCGTTGCCTGCTTTGTCTTGCCTTTTTATATGCGAACGTATTCTGGCATCCGTCTCTGTGGCGGGCTTAACATCAAACTCTAAGACACCGGGCAGTTTTATCTCAGTCCTAAAAATAATCTTGGCGGGTGATGTAGATGTTAAATCATGGATCGCAGATCGGTACGCCAGTAGAAACCTCGGAATGTGTTCGTCCCAGACCTTCTGTTGCTCGCGCACTACTTTTCGCAAGTATTCCTCTAGGGTTCGTTTAAACCGTTCTACCATTCCGTCAGACTGTGGGTGATGCGGCGTCGTTCTAGTCTCCTTAATACTGTATACCTCACACATTTCCTTATATATAGCTGACTAGAAATTTCTGCCTTGATCAGAATGTAGTTCTATTGGAACTCCGTAGCGGCATACCCAGTTGTTCACAAAAACATTTACTATTGTGTTCGCCGCTTGATTGGGTATTGCATACACTTCCGGCCATTTGCTGAAATAATCCATCACGATGAGAACATATCGGTTTCCAGCATGGCTGACACGAAAAGGGCTTGATACGTCCATCGCTATCCGCTCGAAAGGTGCGCCCGAGCTATATTGTTGCAGCTGGCTTCGACTTCGTCTTACTGGACCCTTAGCAATACACTGGGTACAGTTTGCTATCCAATCCGCCACTGCTTTCTGCCATCGAACCCAATAAAAACGTTGTTTTAGCCTTTCCAGCGTCTTTGTCACCCCATGGTGTCTTCCCCTCGCTCCATTATGGAACTCATTTAACACTTCCTTCATTTTGGAGGAAAGCACTACTAATAGATTGGATGAGGCCCTGCCATTAGCGCTTTCCTAATGTCGATATAAGCACTCGTTTATCAATTTTAAACTGTCCCATTGTGCCCAATATGCTTTTGTAAGAAGACCTTCAGCGGATATCTCATTTCTGGTAGGCCGTTTGTCCTCTTCCTTAGCAGCTATAATCTTCGCCAATATTGGGTCACTTCTTTGTGCTTCGGACTAGTCTTCGTTGGCATCGATCTGCTTTAGCCGGATTTCGATGATGGATTCCTTCTCCTCAGCCTTCACACAATGTTCACGCTACAAATTACAAGGCTCGAGAGAGAATCAGCATTTCCATGTTTTATACCTCTTCGTTTTGTTAATGGCAATAGTTGGGGATCATCGTCTTCAATTTTCTTGCGTCCTCTTCCAGCTTTTCTATTCTCATGTTTTCCGCGCCTTCTCCTGGATCTACTCGTTTCAAAGTAGTGTTCATCAGAAGCATTGTGTGTAGTAATGGCACGGCGTTTGGTTAGTGATACTGATCTTGACTTCTTGCATGGTGCTTTGCAATTTCTTTGGAAATGACCGCCCTTTTCACAATTAAAACATTTGAGTTTGGCCTTCTGTACATTTTCCTCCAAAACTTGCTTCATCATTTCTATAAATTTATTTAGAAGCCATTCCTCTTCCCCCACGACTTCCATTTTTCCGATTTGCTTACTTGTGGTCTTGAACTCGTGCGAGCGGTCTCCTACGCTAGTACGAAAGCCACGGTCTCTGCAAAAGTTCTCTTCTGTGTGGAACATACCGCTAGTTTGATGTCTGGGTCACGTATACCATTAACGAACACCTCGGTTTTAAAGTTATCAATCAACGGTTCACTATCAACGAATTCACGTTTCAACGCCACCATTAAGTCGTTGTAATTGTTTCTACGGCTGACTGGCATAGTTTCTAGAATCTCGGCTGCGACACCTTTTAACGTCACAATTAGTTCTAAAGCCTTCGCGTCATCGTCCCATCCGTTTCTGCTGGCTACTGTCTCGAATTGAAATTTGAATACGGATAGGGGTGAGCTACCATCAAGGCAAGGTGGTTTTATTCTGCCGCTTCAAGTTTCTTTTCAATTTTTAGCAAACATTTTTGTTCTCTACGCTCCATTTTTTTCCATAATTGCTGCTTGCATTTTTTCCATCCTTAGTTCACTATCTTTTCGAGACTCAGCCAGAATTTTTTTATTTTAGGCTCCAGAAGCTTCTTGTACATCAGCAAATAGCTTTTGATTCTCAGCTCTAGAAGCTTCTTGTACATCCGTTAATAATTGCATTTTTTCCATCATAGCGGCTAGCAACGAATTTTTGTCGATACCGCTAGGGACTACAGGGGCCTGTAACTCTCGTTCCTCATCGTTTTCGAACTCGTAGGAATCGATGTCAATGCCCTGAAGCTGCAGTTGTTCCCTTAACCGCCTTTGGAGTTCATCCTTCGTGCCCACTGTTGGCAGCTCTAGTTTACCCAACTCTCGTTTAAGCCGTTCCACTCTTAGTTCGGATAGTTTCATTTTTTTTTATTTATTTTTACTTTTGGATTTTGCAATCACACTTCTGACACCAATTGTTACGTTTTTACCTTTTTAAAAACTTTTAAAATATGAGTTCGTTGATTGCAAACAAAATAAAAATAAATTGGTGTTTAGTTTTAATTAAATTCTTTATTGTTTACACTATTTTTGTGTGCCACTGTTTATAACTTGTCGTATACAACAATAATTGCCTGTTCGCTATTCTTCAGACCACGACTGTTCTCTTAACACGCAACGAGTCTTCACACAAGACTGACTGAATTCTTACTACTTGTTGCCTGCTTTGTCTTGCCTTTTTATATGCGTACGCAGTAAACAGTCTGATTAATGTTTTTGAAGTCGAATGTTCGTGGCATCGCCTTTTCGAGAACTCTCGTAGTTTCATTGTTGTTTGTGTATTTTATTTACATTATTTGTTGTAGCGTTCTCGCTTACTTGGCTATCCCCTTTTCTTTCATATTCATGGTTTTTGTTTTTGTAGCTTCTGTTTATCATTTTAATGTTAAACGATGTTACACCGTTTCCATTTTCGTAACAATATACAGTAGGACCTTGATTATCCCTGATTCGATTATCCGGCAACATCAATTATTCGGGATGGAAAAAGAAAATTTTTTGCATGGACTTAATTTTATTTTGGATCGACTTAAATTTTTCTGCATCGTTTAACCGTAATTACCTCTATTATGAATTATTTAGTTTTTATATAAATATGTACATATTCATTTATTAATTAATAAAAATATCTATCAAAAAACTAGCCAAAAGTTGGTATTCAATTAACCGGGAAAATCGATTATACAAAATGCTTCCGGTCCCTACCATCACGAAAAATCGAGGTCCCACTGTATTAGGAACTGATAAGCAGCATTTTATAGATTAGTCAATTTGAAAATTCTTAAAACAATGCCTGGTACACCTACATAAAAATAGGTATAATTTGAATATAAGCATTTTAGATAGGATACAACGACAAACAAATGATAATGTGCTAACCTAGTCACCCCTTCTGCATGTATGAAGTTATGTGAAATTTGATCGTTTCATTGTAATAACTTATGGGATGTGGCATATTCTATTAAAAATAAATTCTTATTAGAAAGAAAGAAATTTTAGAAAACGCTTGCGTGATGTCAGTTTGCTACATAAATATAATGAATATACATATAATGTAAACTTCAAACGGTGTGCTCCCTCTGAAATATGATAAATGTAGTATATCGTAAAGCGTCTGTATCTAAGTTCAATTATTAATTTATTGAGGAACTAAAAACTGAAAGTGCATGTACTCAAGATTTGCGTGTAATAATCGCGTGATTAACACCAAGTGTTAAATCTCAAATATGATAATTATCTAAATGATACAGCAGCGCAAGGCAATTTTTTACACAACCAAATGAATTTAATATTGAAATACTGTGTGAAGCATTTAAATTTGTGGGAGTGCACTCAATGTATAGAATGGATATTTTTGTAATTGACATGGATAATTAAATAGCAACATTGTAATCTCAATATGATTTCTGGAACGAATATATTTCATATATCTTTTGAATAGAAAATAATTTTTAGGGTGGAGAGAAACTAAAAAAAATGTGTATCATGAATTTCTTAAATTGAAATGTCCTACCAAATTCATTCCGCACGCTTTATTTTATTTAACATTAATTTTATGTTCAGACATTAAAATATATCCATTGTTTTAATAAGTCGAAGATGTTGTTTTAATATTTGTTGATTTATTTATTTACAATTACGTATTTGGGAAATACTAAAATTAAAAGGGTCTCCGTCAGACAGTAAATAATATGTTTATTATTTGTTGCAGTTTGTAAAAGAGTTTTATAAGTATTTTACATTGATTATTTTATGGTTTAGTTTCCTATACCAGATTGAGATGGAGTTAATAAGTTTCTTCCTAAATTCTTTAATAAGTTCGTGTACTATTAGTACAAATTTGTTTCAATTTTGGTGGATTGCATTTAGATCAGGGGTTACCAAAAATTTTTTGGTTGTGTATTAGTGAGTAAGAGAGAGAAAATAAGTTGAGAGCTTAAGTAGAGAGCTTACAGCTTACTCTATAAGACAATGAATTTTAAAAAATTTTAAGAAAATTGATTTTTTAACATAAAATATTTTTTGAGTGTAAACCTACAAAAAAATAATATAGCATCCGCTGACATGTGTGCTTGTCGCAGTCTGATCGACAACTAAATAAAAGAGCATAAGCAATATGTGTGAATTCGCTCTGCACAATTGTGCTATGAAATGGTAATCCCTGATTTAGATATCGTGATTAGTAGAGAAAACTTAATTAGTGTTATTTGTATCTATATGTATAGCGAACATTTAATAGAGTATACAAGTTTACACAAAATATATTTAAATAAAGATT
This sequence comes from Sarcophaga caerulescens, assembly GCA_927399465.1. Classification (NCBI taxonomy): domain Eukaryota; kingdom Metazoa; phylum Arthropoda; class Insecta; order Diptera; family Sarcophagidae; genus Sarcophaga; species Sarcophaga caerulescens. The sequence goes on along the minus strand of OV656872.1, from coordinate 82,000,187 downwards.
AAAAATATAAAAGTTCCCAAAGCTGATGTTGCATCTTGCACAATCTACAACTTTCCTTGGTTCTTATTTCACCTTTAGTCGAACGGTTGGAAAATGCTGACACCATGTCTACAAGCAACACGAGCGATGCAGCAACGGTATGATTAGGTAGTTAGAGTAGTCTTAATAAAATATTACTGTTGTTTGAATCATTAACAAATAAAGACGTGTTGTGTGTCCTAAAAACACAACAAAAATAATTTTTTAAAAATAATAATTTATAATTATTTAAATGGCGGCCGAGCAGGGACCTCCTTTTCTTCAAGGAAGATCCCCCATCAAGGTCGAATAACATTCAAGTCTTGCCAAGGTGCCTTAGTAATCCTTAAAGGATAAAAAGGATTGGTGTACGCCAAAGCCTGGTAAGCCCGGTAAAAACGGTAAACTACTGATTAAAAAAAAAAATATTGTTTCAAAGACAAAAAGTGTTTAAACTTTTTAGAAATTGAATAAAAACAAAGAAAAAACTAGATTTTATAAGCTGAAAAATTAGGAGAAAATTAAATAATGAATAAAAAATTGTATCAAGGACAAAAAACGTTTAAACTTAAAAAAGAAATAAAATTAAAACCAAGGAAGGACGAACGTCTGAGTGTAGTTACAACAAAAAGAAACAAATCAACAACATCAAACGAATAAACTCTAAAAAGAAAACACCACATCAACAAGGACAGCATGATCCTTCATCTATTAATGTAAGCTTATTGTATATATTTTTTTTAAGTACATTAGATATTTTACTATATAATTATTAAAATTAAAAATATTTCTTTAACTTTCAAATATTTAGCAGTAAATAAAAAAAAATTTTCTTTTTACTCACAAATTAAATTTTTTTTAAGAAACTAATCTAGTTTGTTTTGTTCAAAATTTCTATGTCCTATGGACGAATCAATTGACGAACAGAAAGGCTAAATAGAACCCTCACTATGGCAAATAATAATTTACCATCAGGTTCTAATGCGGCCCACATGACAGGACTAACCAAATTACAAAAGAGACAAATTAGGAAACTTATAAAGGAGACGATTGAAATAACAAGTGATCATGACCTAGATGAGGGTCTAGATCAAACAATCGCCGAACTTACTCCAAAACTCGAGGAGTTAGATCGAGTACCCGACGTCGTTAAATCCTTGAGAGAGTTCTCAGGGGTGAATTCAATCCATGAAAAAAATCCACGGATAGGATATTAGTTATATACATATATAGTTATATGACTCGATGAAAGGATCGGGTAAATATTACGCGATCTTACATACAATTCGTACGAAAATTTCGGGTAATGCTGATACTGCGTTAGAGTCATATAGAAATCCCTTAGAATGGGGAAGAATAACAAATGTTTGAGTATGCATTACTCCGATAAACGGGATATTGGTACTCTAGAGTACCAGATGACCGTACTATGACTATGAATTTTGGAAGAAATTACGCACAATCTCAACTAAAAAAGAGAGACAGAGCAATAGTGAGTACAATCAATAACAAAAACTTCTACCCAGAATTGGCACACGTCGGCGAAGCTACGGCAACCAGATACAAGACATTACCAACCTACAATAATTCTAGTTTCCCGAATTATCAATATTCGAATCTACGTCCCAATAACCCTCAACATTTTTGGAACAATCAGATATACCAGAATATATTTTTAAATCAGGGACAACGACACACCCCGTTTGTTCAAAAACAGCCAACCAACATCAAACAAATGAAGCCGGAGCCAATGGGGGTAGATAAATCAATTCAAATAACAAATGCAAATAGACAACCAACTCAGCAGATGTTCAAGAAACCAGCTGGAACTTCATTCCAAGGACCAGTGAACAAACTCCAAAGAAATTTCCATTTGGGAACTATACCGAATGAACCTTATTTCTAGGAAACTTCATATTCAGGAAACAACGAAACTGATCTTGCTGGAGCAACGACACCCTACTATGTTGATGATTATTTCCAAAAAATTCCAGCAGATTGTAATGACGAAGAATCTGAAGAAAAGCCGTACGTTATAGAAGCTGCTGTAAATTTTTTGGACTAAATTGTTTCTCGTTACCTTATTTCGAGGCAAACACGAGGAATGGTAAAATCTTGAGATTTCTATTAGATACTGGTAGCAATAAGAACTACATTAACTCTGATTCAGTAAAAAAGACCTTAACCTAACGAGAATATTTTTGGCACAAAAACGGCCAATGGTAATATAAAAATAACCCATCATACATTAGTCCAATTATTAGGAGTTGAGGACACAACTATTAAATTTTTACATTTACCAGGATTTAATTATTTTGAGTAGTAATTTATACTGCCGAAAACTATTTTACCATAAATGGCGGAAAAAAATTCAAACCAAACAATGCCCGTCACAGAGCGTTAATAATTACGAACTCAACATTTGTCTAAGCAACAACAAGAATCATTGGAAAATATTGTAAACCAGCACGGTCCATTATGTGCAGATCCTGATGAAGGATTAACATATACCACCGTGGTGGAAGGAGAGCTCCGAAGAGAAAACAACAATCCAATATATTCCAAAAGCTACCTTTATCCCATGGCATTGAAAGATGTAGTGGAAGATGAAATTAACCGTCTTCTACGTGATGGAATTATAGGCCATCACGATCCCCACACAATTCTTCTATTTGGATGGTACCAAAAAAGGAGGATCACTTCGAAAAACCAAAGTTTAAGTTAGTAGTAGACTTTCGAAAATTGAACGCGGTAACGGTGGCAGACAGATATCCGATTCCTGAAATAAACGAAGTTTTAGCGAACTTGGGGGGAAATAAATATTTCACAGTGCTTGACCTAAAGAGTGGATTCCACCAAATTTCGTTAAAAAGCAAGGATATGCCGAAAACAGCTTTTTCCGTCAATAACGGCAAGTACGAGTTCACTAGATTGCCATTTGGATTAAAAATGCGCTTTCTATCTTCCAGAGTAGTCTGGACGATATACTGAGGAAACACATAGGAAAGTTTTGCCACGTTTATGTCGATGACATTATAATTTTTAGTAAAGACGAAAAATCACATCTACAGAACGTGGAAAAAATATTTGCAACCCTTGAATCGGCTAACATGAAGATTCAGTTGGATAAATGTGAATTCTTCAATACGGAAGTAAAATTTTTGGGGTTTATTGTGTCAAAGGAGGGAATAAAAGCAAATCCAAAGAAGGCTGAATCAATTTTAAAACTACCGTATCCCAAGACTCTAAAGGAGCTCCGATCTTTCCTAGGACAGGCGGTTATGCTGACATAGCAAAACCACTAACAACACTACAAAGAGGAGAAGAAGGAAGAAGTGTCAAAATCAGCATCAAGTCAGACGAAAATAAATCTTGACGATGCCGCTAAAAAAGCGTTCGAAGCACTTAAAAACGCTTTAGTATCACAAGAGGTAATATTATCGCACCCAGACTTGGATAAAGATTTTCAGCTTACAACTGATGCATCTAACTTTGCCAGCATTGGTCCTCAGCTAAGAGGATAAGCCAATTGCATTTATTTCTAAATGCAACAGAAGAACATTACGCTACAAATGAGCGAGAATTATTGGCTGTAATTTGGGCTCTAAATAACCTAAGAAATTATGTTTACGGCTCAAGAAAAGTAATTATTTGTACTGACCACCAACCGTTGACGTATGCCCTAAGCAGCAACAATCATAATTCGAAAATAAAAATATATAAATGCGTTCTGGAAGAACATAACTACGAACTGAGGTACAAATCCGGTAAAACAAACGTAGCGTAAAGTCACGGATTAATGTATTTAAGAACCAAATATTTCTTAACATTGGCGAAACATCCTCATACCAATTTAAGACTGTCTTTACAGAAATTCACCGACACCTAGTAACTGAACCCCAATATAACGAAGTTAATCTTTTATATATAATGAAGAGGTATTTAAATCTATCCGTCATCAATGGAATAAAGACTCCTGAATCCATTAATTAATTAAAATTAAAACAAACACCTATACCAACTTTTCTTGGACATACAATTCATCTTGATATTTTTTCAACAGATCGCAAACTAATACTAACATCCATTGATAAATTTTTGAAGTATGCTAAAGTCAAACTACTAAATGGAAGATCCCTAGAAGACGTAAGGAAACCTTTGAGGGAACTTATATTTTTTATTGGTTACCAAAAAATGTTGTAATGGATAATGACATACATACATATGTACATAATTGACAGTGGTGTTGTCGAGCCGGAACGCTCCGGAACGTCGTTCCGGTACTTCCTTTTTGGGCAGGAACACGTTCCGGAACTAAAGATGATTTCTGATAACGAGAATTGGCTGCCGTTTAGAAAAACACAAAAAAATTAAAAAGAACTGCTGATTTTTTTTTTCTAATTTTTGTCGAATTTTTATAAACAAGGGTTTGAACCGAACCGGAACGAACCGGCTTGTTTTTCCGAACCATGAACCGGAGTCCGGAACTTTTTTTCTGCTGAACCGGAACTCGAAGGGCGAAAATTGGGGGAAATATCACTCCCCCCCCGGCGTCAAATTTGGGACATGAGACCTAAAAAAAAACGTCGCCGCCAGGATTATCATGGAAAATCACCCCCGTCGTTAAATTTGGGACATGAGACCGCACAGATCGACCGCCTACTCAGGATCGGCCCTGTCTATATAATTATATATACGCGTTCCGGTAAAAAAAAATTAGCACAACACCACTGATAATTGGTCATTGCAATCTTTCAGTCAGGATCTCGACCTAGCTTCTTACACCACTTATGTTGTGTGCGTTAATTTTATACATGAGTGGCGGGACCTACAGTTTAAAGTCGACTCCGATTTGAGAAGCTCTTCATGGCAATTTTATTTACTTTCAGAGTTTTTGCCAGAAATCTGCTGAGGCAGTCACCGAAGAAATATTTTTTTTTTCATATTTCCTTTTGATGACCTGTGATACGAACCCGGGCTTTACGTCTAATAAGCCAACACACTACCTACTAGACTACGGCGACTAGTAGATAATGGATAACTAATGGATAATGAGCCTTCGCTAAATTCAGCATCAATTCAGTTAATGGTGAAGGATGATTTGAAAATCAATATTTTTACAACTCCTGCATACGGAAGCGAGGCAAATGGTCAAGTAGAAAGCTTCCATTCCACTTTAGCAGAAATTATGAGGTGTCTTAATAACGACGGGACATCCAGAAATTTGAAGAAAGCAGTTAATGAATATAATCATTCAATACATTCCACCACTAATAGAAAACCTGTCGACTTATATTTCGGAAGGACGGTCGATTTTTCTCCGCAAGATTTAGAAATAACAAGACTGTCTAACATCGAAAGGTTCAGACAAAAGCAAGAAAAGGATTTGGCACACCACAACAAGAAAAGGAAACCGATTAAAGATTATGTGCCAGGGCAACTAGAGTATGTTAAGACTAATAAACGACTGGGCACCAAATTAAGCAATCGATTTAAACAAGAGATCGTTAAAGAAAATCGTAATACGACAATTGTGACTGAAAGTGGACGTATTATTCACAAAAGCCATATTAGAAACTAAAATGTTTTGAAAAATTATCTAGAAGGAAAAGAATTTTCTTTAAATATTTTCGTTTCTTTCAGATTTTTTATTGGTGTCATATCGGCGGAATTTAACAGACTTGACTACTCTAATGCAAGATTAATAACTATTCAGAATGGTATCGCTGGACGACAAGAGGGTGCATTTAAAGTAATACATTCAATCGATCTCAAACAAATCAAATCTTATCAGAAGACATCGAAACAATTTTAAATTCAAACATTACATACGCTGATCCGCTCCGTCCGTTTTTATTACAACATGTTCTAAACATAAAAGGACTTCTTAAACGAGTCAGTCCTGGCGGAAAAAAATTCATAGATTTCATTGGTAGTGCATGGAAATGGATCGCCGGAACCCCAGGCGGACACGACTTTGAAATTCTCGATGAAAAAATCAGTAACGTTCTGGAAAATAACAACAGACAAATGATTATAAATGAACTAACTACAAGTAGTTTGCAAGAAATTTCTAACATTACAAAGGAAATTTGTATTAAAAGTGAAGAAAGAAAACTGGAATAATGAATTGCTTGTTAAATTAGAACATAAACTCATTGTAATAGAAAAAGAATTATAAAATATCGAATACGCCATTCAGTGGGCAAAAGTCAATATCTATGTATTTCTGTCAAAAACTGAAATAGGAATTCTAAATGATGTTCTTGAAAATTATACTAATATCCCAACTTTTAGTATAGACGAATTGTTGTCTTTTGGTAATGGAATAATAAAGAAATTTTGTATATGTATTTTAAATATTCCAATTGTTCGGGAGGATACATGTAAAAGATTTTTGGTTAGACCTGTAAAAAACAAATATTTAATTGATAAAATCGAATTTGATAAAATTTTAGACTGTAATAAAGACTTATTCGCTATTAAAGATTAAATTGTAAAACTTATGATGAACTAACAATTTGTAGTAGAGATAAACTTATAGAATTAACCGATAACACGGTGCGACAGTGAAAATACACCTGAACATACGTTGTTCAGTTAGTTGAGTAGAACTCCAAAATACCTTTTTTTATATTTCTCGAACCCTCCAAACTTGTTTTATTTGACAAAAACTGTTTTTTTTTTTTGACTTTACGTACTAATTTCTGCATTACTCAAACATTTCTGACCCGATTTTTTTAAAATTTAAATCTTGTTGGAAAGGGGAGAGATGCAGCTTTAAAACGGTATACATATATCTATTATTCGACTTAATATGCTATAAGATTTGAGGTAAACTTGGAAAATTAGAAAAATTTTCATATTTTTTCAAGTTTGTCCATTCATAGTAGCAAACTTTAATAAAAAAAATATAGGATAAGTGATAATATTGTTAAAGTCTGTTCTCTTGTGAAGAGGTTGAGTCATCATATCATCAAATCGGAAAAATTAATGTAGTTATTATTTAAAGAGTCTAACAGTCGAGTGATATTTTTTATATATGTCATCTCATCAAATGAACTTTTAGTTCAAAAATTTTCAGAATTTTCGATGGATCTTGATTGTTTATCACAAAATGTGTCAATTTCACGTTTCCCCTTTCTAACAAGATTTGATAAATTTTGGAAATCGGTCAGAAATGTTTCAGTAATCCAGAAATTTGTGCGAAAGGTAAAAAAAAACAATTTTTGTCAAATAAAAAAAAATTTGGAGGGTTCCAGAAATATAAAAAAAAATATTTTTGAGATCTACTCAACAAAACTCACAACCTACACTATGTCATTAGCCGCGTGTATTTAATTTTTTTTATTTTGTCGCATAGTGTAATTATTATATTACTAGTTTGTTTAAGAACAAGATAGGGAATTGTACTCAAATAAACAATGATCACATACCAACTGTGGAGGAAATTGGAAGTGACCTTTTACTATTAAATTAATATGTTGGGAAAAATCGAGGTCGAAAATGAAGAAATAACACTAAACGGAACTTACCTGATTAAATGTTTTAACGTAACAATGAAGATCAATGACAGAAATAACTAGCAGTAAACCTCTTCCCGCATTTCTACAACCAAGAGGAATAAACATTCAAACTGAAGAAGTGCTATCACTAGAAAGACTGCAGAAAATTAATCTGGGCAATATAAAAAGTTTAGATAACCTAGATATCAAGAACAATGCACTTTTAACAGCAAGCAGAACTTTGTGAATTTTTGCTGTCGTCATTTTATCACGTGGATGTCCATAAAAAATTAGCTAACAAGAAGAAAAATAACATTGAAGAGGAAGATACAATTCCGAATAACCCAACAACAGAAGAAGTTTCTAATGTAAACAGGAAAACAAGCAAGAAATCTTCAAGCATCCATGACATTCATGCATCTAAAATAATCGGAACGATTGTATTTATAAGGAGGGAGGAGGTTAACACAGAATATATTTAAATAAACATTAAAAATATAAAATTTCCCAAGCTGACGTTCCATCTTGCACAATCCGCAACTTTACTTGGTTCTTATTTCAACTTTAGTCGAACGGTGGGAAAATGCTGACACCATGTCTACAAGCAACACGAGCGATGCAGCAAATGTATGTATGTGATCAAAACATAGCAACGGTTAGGTAGTTAGAGTAGTCTTAATAAAATATTACTGTTGTTTGAATCATTAACAAATAAAGAGGTGTTGTGTGTGTCCGAAAGACATATAACACAAAAATAATTTTTTTAAAAATAATAATTTATAATTATTTAATTTACATACATATTTAATTACCTATCAAAGGGCTATCATTTCAGCAGAATATATTGAACTAAGCTCAGCTGGTTTAATTAGTGTATTATTCTCTGTTGTTAAACTAACTGATAAAGGGGTCACTTGCTTCAACACATCAGTAAGGAGGAGAGCATGTAAATATATCTTTGTCTAGAAACTTATGATTTGCATTGGAAGATTCTGTTATAGATTATACTTCTCTTCACCATTTCGCAAAATCCTTGAGTCGTTCCGATCAACACCAAGTTTTATTCAATGAACTTAAGACCACATTACACTACATTTATATATACATATGTATATATTGTTACGTTTTTACCTTTTTAAAAACGTTAAAAATATGAGTTCGTAGATTGCAAATAAAATAAAAATAAATATGTGTTTAATTTTAAATCAATTCTTTATTATTCGCACAATTCCGTGTACCACCTTTGGAAATTGATTCATACAATAACAATTTAATTGTTATTCTTCTTTTACTGACTTAAACAATAACAATTTACTTTGTTATTCTTCTTTACACACTCGTTCGTTAGAACTTCCAAACCACGATTCTCTTCCGCGTACGCAATAACAATTGTTCGATATTCTCTCTCTGCTTACAACCTTTTTATAAGCACTATACGGAGATCTTCAAACCACAATTATTCTTCATACGCAACGCAACGTGTCGTCTTCACACACGACTGATTGAATTCCAACTGAATCCTCACGTGTCGTCTTCACACACGAATTCTAACTGAATCACTGAATCATCGTTGCTTGCTCTGTCTTGCCTTTTATATCCCAAGCAGCGTTGCCACTGATCAAATTTTAATCCTACCAAATTTTTGTCAAAACCTACCAAAATCGTTGAAAACCTACCAGTTTTTTAAATAATGTAAATATATTGTTACGCAAGAACAAACGAAACGACCTAATATCGTTTCACATAAAAACAATAAACAAAAGCTACCAGCTACACTAACACATGTGTACATCGAACCATACATAAACCAACAATGACATCAGTATGAGTATGAGAGAGATAGATAACGCAAACACAACATAAGCGAACGTACAAGAGGCAATGTGTATACAATACACAAATGCACACTAACAAATACATCGAACATCTTCCAAATAAACCAACAACAACAAGCATGAGAGCAAAAGGGATGGACAAGTAAGCATACGCAACAACAAGTAATGCTGTCGCCATAGAGATTTCGAGAGCGCGAAGCCGCGAACGTTCTTATTCAAGAACGTTCGATGTACTGTTCGTGTTGGACTATAAAAGGGCAAGACAAAGCAGACGAGCAAGTCAGTTGTAATTGAGTCAGTCTTGAGTGAAGTTGCGTGTGAACTAAATAGTCGTGTTTGAAGATATCGGTTGCGAGCAATAGTTGTGTGTGAATAATAGCAAGGACTTAATGTTGTATCGGTTAAGTGTGAACAGTGGCATAAAAGTGTGAATAATAAAGAGAGAGTTTAATTAAAATAAAACACATATTTGTTTTTACTTGGTTTGCAATTAACGAACTCATATTTAAACGTTTTTAAAAAGGTAAAAACATAACAATATATATTTTTTTGGGAAAAAGTATGACTTTTTTTATTAAAAAAGTATTACATATAATTGTACATGTATTAATAAGCAACAAAACACAACAATATAGCAAAAATAATTTACAAAAATTCATTTCTAATAACATTTTTAAACTAAAAAAATACTTTTTGATCCAACCTACCAAAAATCAATTTTATCTACCATCCTACCAAATTAAAAAAATCCTACCAAATTTGGTAGGAAAAGCCCAAAACGGCAACGCTGATCCCAAGGGTCAGCAGTCTGATGTATGCGCTTGAAGGAGAATGTCTTCAAGAAATATCCAAAAAATGTAAACAACTTGTTTTCATTATGGTTTTTTGTGTGTCTTATATGCATTTTGTTTTTGCTTGTTTACTTCTTCATTCGCTGCACTTTGTTGTTGGTTGTTTACATCTTTTATCTCTTACATTTTTTTTTATGCTGATGTTGTTGCTATATTTTTATTTATTCATCGATCTTGTAAACAAGTCCGTTGTTTTTGTTGCTATATGTTTACTTACTCGTTAATCACGTGAACAAGTTCATTATTTTGTTTTTGGAGCATTTGTTTATGATTTTATACATGATCAAGTCCATTGTGTTGTTTTTGGAGCTTTTGTTTATTATTTTAATAACACCATTTCCATTTTCGTAACAATATATATATTTTTTTTAAGTATTTATATATATATATATATATAAATTATTTATATGTGATAATTGTAAAATAGGTATGTATGTATATATAAGGCACAAAAGCATAAAACGTTAGGTTAAAAAGGCAAGTTACTAACAGGAGTTTTTAACTTTTGTAGTAGAGAACTTAGCAAAGCATAATTTATTTTTAATAAGAAAGTAGCTTTCATTACCGATTCGATACTGCATGAATTACGGTTTAGTGTTGTGGTAGTAGTAAATAAACATTTTTAATTCATAAACGGCCACACACAAAGCATGTGGTTGTCCTGAGGTGCTGTTGTATGTGGAATTAATACATAAACCGCGAATTCTAATAATGTTTAATCGAGTTAAATTTGTGTAAGAAGACTTTATTTTTCTTTCCACATATTATATGCCTGATAATTATTCTGTTTTCTAGATTTCTCTTAAAATATTACAGTAATCGATAATTTTTTTTTTTTCCTTTTTGAAATGTTATTTTATATTATATATGTTATATATTATATTATATTATATATTACAGTAGTAATCGAAAAGTTCGTTATATGCAGTACTAACTTAAATATGGGTTTTTGGTATGAGAATGAGTTAAAAGTACATAAAATATTTTTTTTAAATGTATTTTATAAAAATTAATTTTTTTATAAAAATAATACAAAAAAAGGAAACAATTTATATCACAAATTAATTGTTATTTTATAAAAATAATAAAAAATAATAATTCATATTACATTAGTACACATAAAGAACAAAAACATACAAAAAAATTCTTTGAAACAAATCTATTTAAAAAATTGATTTAGCAATGTTTGCTTTTTTGGTGTAGAAATTTTCATTTTTATTGCTTCTTCTTGAAGCTCTCTTAAAATCATTGATTTTGAAAAATCAAAACTAAACATCAAAAACAAAAACATCAAAAGAAAACAAAAAACACCGCTTAAAACAACGGCATATGTTTTTTACTACACATTAGGTTTTTTGTTATATTTGTCAAATGTCATTTTATCTTCATTCAAATAATATTTTTATTTGTTCGTTAAACTGAGTACAAAAAATAATTTTTGTTTGCTATTTAAGGTACTCAATAAGAAACATTTGCCTGTTCGTTAAATGTGATGTTCGTAGAAATGAATGGTTGTTAAATCGGAAAACTACTGTATTATATTGTATACATTATTTTTGTTGTTGTGTAATATTTGTTATTATCTATTATGAATGGTTTCGCAACCATAAGCTCAATTTATTTATTGGTATTTTTATGAAGCAAATAAGTATTTTAATAAAATTTCTGGTAAACTTGCCAATGATTATTGAAAATTAAACAAAAATGATCGATTTTTCATACTACTGACTAATTTCTTATTAGAAGTTTTATCAATATATTGTTACGTTTTTACCTTTTTAAAAACGTTTAAATATGAGTTCGTTAATTGCAAACCAAGTAAAAACAAATATGTGTTTTATTTTAATTAAACTCTCTCTTTATTATTCACACTTTTATGCCACTGGTCACACTTAACCGATACAACATTAATTGCTTGCTATTATTCACACACAACTATTGCTCGCAACCGATATCTTCAAACACGACTATTTAGTTCACACGCAACTTCACTCAAGACTGACTCAATTACAACTGATTGGTTGCCTGGTTTGTCTTGCCCTTTTATAGTCCAACACGAACAGTACATCGAACGTTCTTGAAGAAGAAGGTTCGCGTTCTCGGTTACTCGAAAATTCTATAGCGATTGCATTGTTGTTTGTGTACTTTGTTTTCATTGGTTGTTGTTGCGTTCGCTTACTTGTCTATCCTTCTCTTTCATACCGATGTTGATGTTTTGCTTGTAACATGTTCGTTGTAGTTGTTGGTGTAGCTATTATTAATCATCATGTTCATTGTATTCGTTAGTGTGTATTTGTGTCGTGTGTATGTGTATGTGTAGCTGATAGCTTTTGTTTATCGTTTTTATTGTTAAACGATATTAGGTCGTTTCGATGGTTTTTGCGTAACACTGCCGCCCACTTAAGCCTTTTCGTCCCGAATAGGCTCATTATCTCTTTTACCATATTTCGCCAGTCGCTCTATGTGCACGACCTTCATTTTTGTTCGGGGGCTGTTAGCTTTTTGTATCCTGTACACGACATCGTTTAACCTCTTAATTATTTTATAAGGTCCTTCCCAGCTGGTTTGTAGTTTGGGGGATAATCCCTTCTTCCGCTTTGGGTTGTATAGTAGAACCATTTGTCCCTCATGGAAGCCATCCGTGTTTGCTGCACGATCATACCTGGCTTTCATTCTATCACTGACCATTTTTATACGAGTGCGCACAAATTCATGAAGTTCATTCAGGCTATCTTCTTTTCCAGTGTGTGTGGTATTCCTCTCTGTGGCGGGCTTAACTCCAAGTCACCGGGCAGTTTTATCTCAGTTCCAAAAATTACCTTGGCGGGTGATCTAGACGTTGAATCATGGACCGCGGATCGGTACGCCAGTAGAAACCTCGGAATGTGTTCGTCCCAGTCCTTCTGCTGCTCGCTCACTACTTTCCGCAAGTACTCCTCCAGGGTTCGGTTAAATCGCTCTACCATTCCGTCTGACTGTGGATGAAGCGGCGTTGTTCGAGTCTTCTTAATTCCGTGTACCTCACACATTTCTTTGAATACAGCTGACTCGAAATTTCTGCCTTGATCGGAATGTAGCTCCATTGGAATCCCGTAGCGGCATACCCAGTTGTTCACAAAAACGCTTACTATTGTGCTCGCCTCTTGATTGGGTATGGCATACACTTCCGGCCATTTGCTGAAATAGTCCATCACCACGAGAACATATCGGTTTCCGGCATTGCTGACTGGAAAAGGGCCTGCTACGTCCATCGCTATCCGCTCGAAAGGTGCGCCTGAGTTATACTGTTGCATCTAACCTCGACTTCTTCTTACTGGACCTTTAGCTGCAATGCACTGGGTACAGTTTGCTATCCAGTCCGCCAGTGCTTGCTGACATCCAACCCAATAAAAGCGTTGTTTTAGCCTTTCCAGCGTCTTGGTCACTCCAAGATGTCCTTCACTAGCACCATTATGGAACTCCTTTAACACTTCTTTCATCTTGGAGGAAGGCAGTACTACTAGGTTGGATGAGGTTTTACCATCAGCGCTTTCCCAATGTCGATATAGGCACCCATTTATCATCTTTAAACTGTCCCATATCGCCCAATATGCTTTCGTAAGAGGACCTTCTGCGGATATCTCATTTCTTGTAGGTCGTTTGTCCTCCTCCTTCGCTGCTATTATCTTCGCCAATATTGGGTCACTCCTTTGTGCTTGGGACCAGTCTTCGTTGGCCTCAATCCGCGTTAGCCGGATATCGACGATGGATTCCTTTTTCTCAGCTTTCACGCAATGTTTACACTCCAAATTACAAGGTCGGCGTGAAAGAGCATCAGCATTCCCATGTTTTAAGCCTCTTCGGTGTTCAATGCTGAAGTCGTAAGTCTGGAGGCGCTCAATCCAACGTGCTAACTGTCCTTCAGGTTTCTTGAATTGCAGGAGCCATCTCAGTGCGGAATGATCAGTTCTTAGCAGAAAATGTTGGGCATACAGGTACTTATGGTAATGTTTGATGCACTCCAGCACTGCAAGTAGCTCACGTCGAGTCACACAATAATTCCTTTCAGGCTTTGACAGTGTCCGACTGTAGTAGCCTACGACTTTCTCTGTACCATTGATCACTTGGGAAAGTACACCACCAATACCATATCCGCTGGCATCACTGTCTATGATGAATTTTTCTCCTGGGACTGGATACGCCAAAACTGGTGCGGCACACAATAAGTCCTTTAGTGCCTGGAACGCCTTTTCCTGTGACTCACCCCATTGGTACACCTTTGATTTCTTGGTGAGCTCATGCAGGCTTGTCGCCACGCTGGCAAAGTTAGGCACAAAGCGTCTGTAGTATGTGCATAGTCCCAGAAAGCTGCGTAGTTCATGAATATTCTGGGGACGAGGCCAGTCCTTTACTGCTCGTATTTTATCTTCGTCCGTAGATATTCCATCTGCTGTAACAAGATGCCCCAAATATTTCACCTGTCTTTGGAACAATGCACATTTCTTTACGCTTAATTTTAATCCAGCCGCTGTTATGCGTTGCAGAACTTCTCCCAGGTTTTTAAGGTGTTCGTCGAAAGTTCTGCCCATCACTATAATGTCGTCGAGGTACACCAGGCAAGTCTTCCAATGGAGTCCCTTGAGTACACGTTCCATAAGCCGCTCGAATGTGGCCGGAGCATTACAGAGTCCAAATGGCATAACTTTAAACTGCCATAAGCCGCCGTTCGCACTGAATGCAGTTTTCTCTTTGTCCTTGTCTGCAATCTCTACCTGCCAATATCCGCTTTGAAGATCCAATGTGGAGAACCACTTCGTTCCGGCTAGCGTGTCGAGTGTGTCGTCAATTCTAGGTAGCGGGTAACTGTCCTTTTTGGTGACATCATTCAGCTTCTTGTAGTCAACGCAGAATCTTGTACTGCCATCTTTCTTCTTAACTAAAACTACAGGTGAGCTCCACGGACCCGATGATGGTTCGATTACACCGCTCTTCCTCATTTCGTCGACTAACTCCTTGACCTCATTACGCTTCGCCAGCGGTATGCTTCTGGGTGCCTGTTTTATCGGTCTCGCTTCGCCACTATCAATTTCATGTTTGACCATGCCTGTTCTTCCTTGTCTTTTATTATTTATGGCGAAAGCGCAAGCATACCTCTTTAGCAGCTTTTTGGATTTATTTCTCTCTGTAGCTGCTAGACCTGCTACCCATTTCTCCACATTTTCAACAAATTCCTTTTAATCCTTGGCTGACATTTCGGCAGGTTGCGGCGATTGTTCGCTGTTTATTACCGCCTCTACTGGAACACATTGGCACATCTCTAAGTTTTTACTGATGACTTTTTCATGGCCTGATAGATTTATCACTCTCACCGGGACTATTCTCTGTTCGTTGGATTTGACGAGGGCCTTTGCTGATATTAAATCCGTCTGTATTTCTGCTGGTTCCACAACCCACAAGCGGTTTCCCTCACAATCTCCCTCCATACGCGCCCATATCAATGATTCACTTTGCGGTGGTAGTTTTTGTTGTTCGACAGCAACTATCCTTCTGGCGTGCACTTGATGCTTGTATCCGACGTCAAGAGGTATCTCCACATTTCGCCAACTCATTATCTGTTGCCCCATATTCAAATTAATACCATGAGCTATCATAAAGTCGGCACCAATGATAACCTCGTCCACAATATCAGCAACAATAAAGACGTGACTTACGTTGAAGTTGGCTATCGTCACCTTCGCCTCCGTTTTTCCGTGGACGGTGGCAGACTCTCCAGTAGCTGTCCGAAGTCTTACATTGCTAATTGCCTCCCACTTTCCCTTCACTACATCTGGTCTGATGATGTCTATAGTGAAGGTGTGTTGTCTGCCATTTATGTACCCGCACGCCATAAGATTGTTGTTGTTCTGTTGCATCACTGATATTGTGACTGTGGGGCCCTCGCCTGTGGGAGCCAGCACTTGCCCCTCAGTGCTAGCTCGTTTTAGTTTAACTGTTGTGAAGATGGTTGGTAGTTCGCCCGTTTATTATTCCTTGATGGTGAGACGGATCTGGATCTTTTACGTGGCGCTTTGCAGTTTCTCTGGAAATGACCACCCTTTCCACAGTTGAAGCATTTAAGTTTAGCCTTTTGTCCGTTTTCTTCCGAAACTTGCTTCAACATCTCTTTAAGTTTATTTAACAGGCATTCCTCTTCGTCCACTACTTCCATTTTTCGCACTTTGCTAACTGGTGGTCTTGAAATTGAGCGCGCGGTCTCTTGGGCTAGTGCGAAGTCCACGGTCTCAGCAAAGGTTGTCTTCTGCGTAGAACATACCGCCAGTTTAATGTCAGGGTCGCGTATACCATTGACAAATGCCTCGGTCTTAATGTTGTCTATCAACGGGTGGTTTTCTCCTGGGTATGTAAGCTGCACCAACCTCTCAACTTCCATTGCAAAGGCTTGCAATGATTCGTTTGGCTTTTGCGCCCGGCATCTCAACTCCATGCGGTACAGCTCTCGTTTGTGCTCATCACCGAATTTCCGCTGTAAGGCCACCATTAGGTCGTTGTAATTATTTCTGCAGCTGGCTGGCATGGTTTCTAGGATCTGAGCTGCGACACCTTTTATCGCCAAAATTAGTTCCAAGGCCTTCTCTCCATCGTCCCATCCGTTCCTGCTGGCTACTGTCTCAAATTGGAATTTGAAGACGGATAGGGGTGAGCTTCCATCAAAGCAAGGTGTTTTTATCCTGCTGTTACTTTCAGATACAACTCGCACTGGTTCCGGTCGCTGGCTCTGGAGGTTGTTGATCTTTTCCTCCATCATTAAGAGTTTTCCGTCAAAGGTCTTTTCCAGAACTTTCACTTTCGTGTCAACGGTCTTTTCCAAATCGTTCACTTTGGTGCCAACGGTCCTTTCTAAGTGTGACACCCTTTCCTCGACACCAGTGATTCTCTTGCTGACCGACTCATGGATTTCCTGCAGCTTTCCAGATGTTGCTTCGCGCTCCATTTCAATTTTTGACAAAATTGCTGCTTGCATTTTTTTCATCATCTGTTCACTATCTTTTCGCGACTCCGGCAGAAGTTTCTAATTTTCGTTTCTAGAAGCTTCTTGTACTTCAGCCAGAAGTTTCTGATTTTCGTTCCTAGAAGCTTCTTGTACTTCAGCCAGAAGTTTCTGATTTTCGTTTCTAGAAGCTTCTTGTACTTCGGCCAGAAGTTTTACCTCAGCAAATAAATTTTTGTTCGCTTCTTCCATTTTCTGATTTTCGGCTAGAAGTTTCTGACTTTCGGTTCTAGAAGCTTCAAATTGCTTTTGGTTTGCTGCTTCCATTCTCTCCACCATTTGTGCACATTGTATCTGATTAGCTACATTTTCTCCATCATAGCGGCTAGCAACGAATTTATGTCAACACCGCTAGGGGTTGCAGAGGCCTGTACCTCTCGTTCCTCTTCATCCTCGAACTCGTATGATTCGATGTCAATGCCCTTAACCGCCTTTGCAGTTCATTCTTCGTGCCCGTTGTTGGCTGCTGTAGTTTACCCAGCTTTCGCTTAAGCCGGTCCACTCTTAATTCGGAGAGTTTCATTTTATTTATTTATTTCTTTTTATTTTTTTATTTATTTTCACTTTTGGATTTTGCAATCCCACTTCTGACACCAATTGTTACGTTTTTACCTTTTTAAAAACGTTTAAATATGAGTTCGTTAATTGCAAACCAAGTAAAAACAAATATGTGTTTTATTTTAATTAAACTCTCTCTTTATTATTCACACTTTTATTCACACTGGTCACACTTAACCGATACAACATTAATTGCTTGCTATTATTCACACACAACTATTGCTCGCAACCGATATCTTCAAACACGACTATTTAGTTCACACGCAACTTCACTCAAGACTGACTCAATTACAACTGACTGGTTGCCTGGTTTGTCTTGCCCTTTTATAGTCCAACACGAACAGTACATCGAACGTTCTTGAAGAAGAAGGTTCGCGTTCTCGCTTACTCGAAAATTCTATAGCGACTGCATTGTTGTTTGTGTACTTTGTTTTCATTGGTTGTTGTTGCGTTCACTTACTTGTCTATCCTTCTCTTTCATACCGATGTTGATGTTTTGCTTGTAACATGTTCGTTGTAGTTGTTGGTGTAGCTATTATTAATCATCATGTTCATTGTATTCGTTAGTGTGTATTTGTGTCGTGTGTATGTGTAGCTGATAGCTTTTGTTTATCGTTTTTATTGTTAAACGATATTAGGTCGTTTCGATTGTTTTTGCGTAACAATATATTCCCTCATTCTTTTAAAACTGTGTCTAATTGTAATTTTTCTGTTAGTCATAAACTGTGTAACATAATTAATAATCATAACACCTGCTGGAAAATTGTGGGCCGATTTGATTGAAAACGGAATGACAGTAGTGATATGACAGAAAAGTGCTTACGTAAAAATTAAATAGCAGGTTAAACTTTGTAATCTTTGTATAGGAGAGGATTTGAAGCTGAATTGCTGTGTTTCAAGAGGTCTTTACAAAGAAAGGTCTACTATTCTATCTAAAAATTTTGAAAATAAAAGGGTCTATAGGATTCAATATGAGTTTTGGATGATCTTGTCCTAAATATAGGTACCGCAATGTTTTTATATGTTTGTTTTTTATTTTTGAGAATTCTCAAGGATAACATAAAAAGCCTTTCCTTTAAAATTAAAATTAAATTTGTAACCATTGCGTAATATAATTTGTCAAAATCAGGTGTATATCATTCAGCTTCTTGAAAACTGGCCGAATTTTTGAAATTGGTACAGATGGGTTAATGGTAGACCCAAACTCATTTATTGTTTTTAATTTAGAAATTTTAATCTCTCTCTCTCTCTCTCTCTTGAATTATGCTCCAGTTTTATTTCAATTGATGAGGTTTACAACATTTTTGTCGCGGTTGTATAGGCCCAAAAATTTATTCGATTGGCCTCCAGCGCATGTAGTTTAAGGTTTGTGGTTCTAACAGAGAATTATTTACTACATTTGTTCATCGTCAGCGTTTTGTTTTTTTCTGCTTGAAGTTTTATTTTGAAAATGTCATCTTTACGAAATTAATTTCATCCCAATTTCTCTGATTTAAATTATGGCATGAAAATCGTATTGGTAGCGATAGTAGTCGCCGTAGATTAGTATGTAGTTAGCTTATAAGACGAGAGCCCGTGGTTCAACCGTTGGCTCCGACATCTCGGACAAAACGAAATACAAAAAATATTTTTTTCGGCAACTTTCTCTCGGCAACTTCCTGTTCTGGTAAAAATTCTAAGAATACAATAAAATTGCCATGAAAAGTTTCACAAATCGGTCGTGTAAACAAAATATGTACTAGAGTGCAAATTATATAATATTGTTACGCAAATCGAAACGACCTAATATCGTTTAACGAGCAATAAGCAACCCTACAAGAAATGAATGACTGAAACTAACACATGAAAAATTATTATTACTAACATTTGCATTTTTTTTTATAGAATTGTTGGAAACAAAATGTTATGAATGTTTTCATCAATAATGACAGTCAAATGACTGGTAAAATGACCGTCACTGTGTGGTAGAGAGTTGCATTTTCTGCCGTTAAAAATTGTTGTTGTTATCATTGTTAGAAAAATTTGTAAACTGGTAAAGAGTGCATATGCAAAAGTGAAACAACTACATTTTGATTAATATTTTATTAAAGTGGTTATTTCCATCAAAAATGTCAGACATATGACAGGTAAAATGACTGTCACTGTGTAGTTTGTGTTACAGTGTTGTATTTTCTGTCGTTACAAAATAATTATTTCTGCGAAAAGTGAAAAGACGTGAAAATTTTAAATCTAAACAAAAATTAAAAGATTAAAGCGAAAAATTAAATTGAAAATAATAAAAAATAAGAAATAGCATTGAAAAAACAATAAAAGAACTTAAAAACAATAAGAAAACTTAAAAAAATAAAGGAAAAATAAAGATAAAATTAAATTTTTTTAAACAAATTTAATTATGAAAAAAAGGCAATTGCAAAAAAGCCTTAGCATTGAAAAAAGGACATTTGAGACCAAAGTAAAAAAATATAAAAGTTTTATTCAAAATAATGCAAATAACTCAGTGAAAAGTGAAAAAATAAAAATTGAACAAGTGAAGAAAATTAGTGAGAGAATTGTTTGTGATGATTTTGTAGGAATATATAGTTTAGATTCTAAGCCAGGTTGTAGTGTATCCGCAACTGTAGAAGAAATTGGTAATGTAGATTCTAAGCCAGGTTGTAGTTTATCCGCTATTGTAGGAGAAATTGATAGTGAAGATTCTGAGACGGAATTTGTAGGGATTGATAACGTAGATTCAGAGCCAGAGCCATCTGAAATTATGGGAAACAATTCTAATTTTCAGGGAAATTCGGATATTAAAGGCAAGTGTGAGGAGATTAAATCGTGGGCTGTTAGGAATAAAATTTCTCAAACTGCTGTGGAGGATTTATTGCATACGCTAAATAGGGTAGGAGTGGAAGATTTGCCATTGTCGGCAAAAACTCTTTTTAGTACAAGTAGGGAAAATATTCAAATTTCAACAATAGCAAATGGTGAATTTTTATATTTAGGTATTCAGAATTTTTTTCTTTCAGATTCTTTTGGATATTTATGTGGTGAAGATGAAGTTTTGATTGATGTAGGGGTTGACGGTCTTAAACTTTTCAAGAGTTCAAATAGAGTTTTGTGGCCCATTTTAGGAAAAATTGTAGGCTTTGATAGCGTTAATCCTTTCATTATTGGTTGTTTTTCAGGTTTTAAGAAGCCACGGAATTTGGATAGCTTTATGACAGATTTCTGTACAGAAGTAAAGTTGCTTAGAGAACAAGGTTTAAAGGTAGGCCATAGCGAAAAGTTGTTTAGATTTGATGTTCGTTTCGTGTTTATTTGTGATTCTCCAGCTAGGGCTTTTGTTACAGGTGTAGTGTCCCACAATAGCAAAAATGGTTGCTCCAAATGTTGTCAGGAAGGGTTATATAAGGAGAGAAGACTTTGTTTTTCGAAAGAGGTTGGCATTCCAAGAACAGATATGACGTTTAAATTTAGATGTAGTCCTTTTCACCATACAGAAGAGTTTAGGGAAAAACGAAGTATATTAGAAGAATCAGGTTTTGAAATGGTTTCTCAATTTCCGTTAGACAGCATGCATTTAGTAGATTTAGGAGTCACGAAGAAATTGCTTAAGCTTTTAGTCAATAAGAGGAATGCAACAGGTATGAATGAGAATATTGGTTTTATAGGTCAGTATGTTCCATCAGAATTTTGCCGTACACCTAGGAGTTTAGATGAAATTAGTAATTGGAAATCCACTGAATTTAGGCAGTTTTTACTATACACAGGTATTTATATTTTTTGAAAGATTGTGTTAGTAGTGATCAATATTATCATTTTCTATTATTACATTGTGCTATAAGGCACAATGTCGCATGTTAGAGAGGCAGATATTTCCCAAAGTGTATTAGAAGATTTCGTAAATTGTTTCGGTAGATTATATGGTGATGAATTAGTTAGTTTCAACATTCATGGTTTACTACATTTAGCAGATTGTGTTAAACAATTCGGACCCTTAGATTCTTTTTCAGCATACAAATTCGAAAATTACATGCAGTATATTAAAGGTCTTGTTAAGAAACCAAATAGAATTTTGCAGCAGATATTCCTTAGGCAGAAGAAAGGCAGGGACTTAATTCGGATTCGAACTTGGTTTCAAAATTAGGAAGTTTTAATATTAACTATAAGAAGGAGAAAGATAGTTTTTGTTTTAGCAAAGAATTAGGACCAATTAAAGTAGTTGATCTTGTAAATGTATGCGAATTTATATGCAAAGTTTTCCTAAACACTGAGAACTATTTCGATGAACCGTTTAAGTCATTCAGTGATCTAGGGATAGTCGTTGGTAGTAATTTAAGTACTGAAACTTTTGTAATTAAAAGGGAAGATATAGATTTTAAATATTTTTGCATACCCTACGATAGTAAGTTTCTTCTTATTCCCCTTCTTCACAACCTTTTTCACGAATTTTCTAACTAATTGTTTTGGCACATATTCACTGGCATTATTTTAATAAAACTTCAATTTAAATAAATAATAATGTACCCATTTTTTATAATTACATGGATTCCCAAAATATATTTGAGGGTTTTGGGGAAGCATATACCCAAGAAATGATTAGTAAGTAAAAAACAATGTACAAATATTTACATATGTAAAATTTAATAAATTTAACTATTTAGCAAACCAGTCAATCCTATCGAGGAAATTATATTCCATAAATCCCAGTGACAACCTACCATCAACGTCAACAGCAGCCGCAAAAAATGACGGTTAAGTTAATTTTTCTTATTATCATTGGATTAAATTAATATTTTATTTATTTAAGACATTTTGGAAATATTAAAAAATATTTCATCTCGCCTCGAAAAGATTGAAGAAACTGTAAGAATGCAAATATGATTTTGTTTTAAATAAAAAATTATTTCTCCTTATTATATATACATATGCATTTCCGAGATCTAATATTATTATTTTCTGATTTCGTTTAAGCAAACAACTATATTGCAAAACCAGAGCATACTGAGCAATGGTCAAGCCTCAATAGTCTCCAACCAACAAGAGATTTGCAATAAATTGGAGAAACTAGAGACAAGCGTAAGTATTATTAGCCTTCTTTTATTACTATTTAAAGAACAAATATTTTAACAGATTTTGTCAAAGCCCGAAGCCTTGGCCCAGTCCAAGGTGTTGATGGAATGTAAGGTAGCCATCAAAAAGGTTGAAAATTCTGTTTGTCGCATGACTGGTGAAAAGCAGAATAAGCGTCTGGACGAAGTAGGCAGCATGCTTCCGCTGAAATCAATCGAAGCGGTGGGAGAGGTAGAGCAGAAGATAGAATCTCCAGAGTTTTGCCAAGCAATGGTAATAAAGTCAAATTATTTCTTCTTTAAAAAATTTAATAATCATATTTCTTTACAGATTACGTATTTCCATAAATTAAAAGGCACGTCTGATGATGTCAGCAGTGTCATTCGTGCAGTACTTACTGATGACCTGCTGGAAAAATATAATTGGGAAGGAAGGTGGGGGAAACAAGCGCTTGCTAAACTTTCGCTATTTCAAAAAGTTTTACGAGGTATGTCCATATTTTTATATATAAATTATGAAAAAGACATATTGTAATGGTCGTTTTTCTGATTTATTTTTTTTTGCAAGGAATTCATATTAGCGTTTTTATATAAGCTGTGTTTATTAAGCACAAGTAAGATCGTTACTTTTGCTTATAGACAAAAGCTCACAGCTATGACAGCTGATAAGTTGACTGTGTTGCATGTATGCAGGGTTGTATTTGACATTTTGTAAATGACATTTGGTCATCAGCATGGAGGGTTTGCGTTTCCGGTGATGACTGCAGAATCTTTTTTTTTTTTGATTTGAACGTTGACGAGGAAGGTCGTATGGTGAGTTGGTGTGCACCTAACACTGAAAGAAGAAAAGAAGTGGAAAGTGAAGTAATCCACAAACATCCAGGATTCTAAGGAGAAATGAACCATCTAAATTAAGAAAACTGGTGTAAAAATTATTTCTTTTAATGCTGGCAAAGTTAGTTTAAGGAAAATAAATTAATTTACGGCTAATCATCAGTGGATATACGAGTGTTTTTATTTTATTTCTACGATACGATATGGTGGAATTCTTTGTGCCACAGCAGCAGATGGACGAGAGCATTGTATATCTCCTCTGTCTCTACAGTACCTTCAATTCTTGTTTTCATCTTATACCTACATCATTGTGATTCATCCAATAATCTACATCAAGCTAGCATCTTGTCAGCTGCATTAATATCTCACCATTTTATCTTCATGTGAATTTGTGACACTTATCCTCGTGTATTCTTGTGGTAAAGCATCCTCCTATTATTTTGGCTAGCTAAGCAGCAATATATACCTATCTATCATCTTATGAGTAACCATCGCATTTAACCTAATTTTCATCAAGATGACATCCTATCTTTCTTATATCTTTGGACATTCCTTGGGGAGTTATATTGCATAAGTATATATTAAGCGTAAACCCTGTTTTGTATGTATCTCTCTTTTCATATATATTATTCTTTTGTTAAACATTAATTGTGAGGTTGGAAAACTTTTTGAATCGGCTGTTCTTTCTTTTTCTCTTCGGAGTAATCTTTTGCGTTGGGCTTTTCCAACGAAATTCTTATCATTGATGTATCTTTTAATAGTGTCTTCTTATCCGATTCAGAAATTTTTCTAACGGAACCGTATTCTTATTAAATTTGTTGTGTATATTTACTCATGTAATTTTTCAATTATCTTAACAACCATCAACGAGCATCAACCTGATTAATAATCTACTACATCTCATCGTGGATACTCCATTAACTTGCAAGATCCGGAGGCCTCTGCGAAAAAACAAGTAATGCGGGTGAGTGAGTCAATCAAATTATTATTATAGTTTTATCTTAATTGTTTTCCGGTTTTATACCTAATTTGAACTAAATTTCCATTAGTTTCGCGTTTTAATAATGTTCAAACATAATTATTTGATTCTTCATTTCGAACATATATTGATATTCGTTGATTAAACGCCATTCAAGCGTTCTTTTATTGATTTTCCTTTGGTATTAAAAGATAATTGGGAAACCGTATATTTTTCTCGTATTTTCATAAGTATTCTATCTCATATTTTTAATTCGCACTTCGGTGATTGAAATCCTTTTAACACTCTAGTACAGTATTTTTGATTTACCTGCACAACTACCTTTAGCAAAAATTTTTGTGCAGGTAAGCAAAAAATGCAGCTAAGTTAAATTCGTTTACCTGCCCAATTGTGCAGGTATGTGAATCATTAGATAAATGTACCAAAGACTTTTACTAATAAGTGTAACCATTAATTATTTTTTATATTTTATATATTCTTTGATATTTATTATTTTTAACAAAAAATTGTAAATTCATATTTCTAAGGGTATATAAGAGAACAAAAATAAATTCTGAGATCCATTTCAATGTACATATGTACATATCAGGTACAAGAAGTATGTAATTAAACAATAAACTGCGAGTGTATTTAAGAAAAAAACCTTTGTATAGTTGTTTGTTTATAAGACTTTATGGAGCTTTTTACCATTTCACTTTCGACTTTGTCTATGTGAAAATCTATATTTTTGTAAAAGCAATATTTTTGAAGCACATTTAAGGCTCCAAGTGCTTCTTTTAGTGATGGAACTCGGTTTACCTCTTCATCATCGTCATCTGCAACATTGTGCTCGCTGTCAGCATCAATTTCTAAATTACTGTTTATAACAGTATTAATAATTTCGCCATCATTTAATTCCCCATAGCATTCTACATCCTTATCACAATTTACATAATCCATCCTGTCTGGGATCAAATTTAGCAAATCTGGCTCTTCATTAATTTCATCGGTATTTTCGATTGAACCGGTAATAAATCCTGCCTATATATGTTTAGATAATGGGGGTGTAGAATGTCAATACATGTGTTTAAGCATTAAAATATAAAATTAACGAATAATTTACCTTTTTAAAACAATTGGAAATACAAGATGGTGTCACTAACCACCAAGCTCGTTTTATAAAATGAAGCGCGTCCAAGTATGAAATAGATTTGTAGAATTCCTTAATATTCAAATCTCTTTCTAAGGCTGAAATTTGCTTTTTTACAATTATCTGCCTATAATAGGCTTTAAAGGCTGATATGATACCCTGATCTAAAGGCTGAATTAATGCTGTAGTGTTCGGTGGTAAAAATTGAACGACAATATTTGCTAGATGAATAGTTTTGTGACAGCTGGCATTGTCGACAAATAATATAATCTTTTTATTTAATTTTCCCATTTCAATATCCAAAGAATGCATAATTTCATGCCATAAGGAAGTTGTCATCCAGGCCTTTTGATTTGAAAAGTATTGTACGGGCGCAACAACATTTTTTAAACAACGAGGTTTTTTTGACTTTCCAATTGCATACACTCTTTTAAATGTACCTGTAGCATTACAAATAAATAATAAAGTCAATCTTTCTTTTTGGGTTTTATGTCCAACAGGTTGAATATCTGGTCGGTAGTACGTTTTTGTTGGCAATGCTTTATAATAAAGTGCACTTTCGTCTGCGTTCATTATATTTTCTGGAGAGTATTCTTTAATAAAGCCAGGTAAAATATTTTCAATAAAAGATGTAGCACCATCTTTATTACTATCTGCAACTTCTCCTTGAATTACTCCCAGTTTTATATTTTGTCTTTTTTTCCACCTGTAGAGCCAGTTGTTGTCAGGTTCAAAATCATCATTTAACTCAATAGCAAATTCTTTAGCCTTTTGTAAGAGGACCATACTGCTTATTACAGCATTTTTTTGTCTTTGCTGGTCAAACCATATCCCAAGGGCCTTTTCAACACCTTCATGGACTCCTTTTCTATTTCTTTTTTGCTTTAAATTAGAAGAACTGCAACCGGCTTCAATAATTTCTTCATTTTTCTTTAATATGCGGTTTACTGTTGAAATGTTACACTTATATTTTAAACATACAGCTTTCTTTTCTTTATGACCTTCTTTTATTTCTTTTATTATATTAAGTTTTTCTTTAATTGATAAAGCTGTTAATTTTTTCTTTTTGGAAAACATTTTAAAAAAAAATTTAACAGACAGCAATGACTCAAGATTGTCAACAAACTAAACAGCTCTAATTCAGTGATGACAATTTTATTTTTGCACCCATATTTAGCGATTTTTTAACGACTAAATTTGAAAAACGAAGCAATTGAAATTTTTGTTTTTTAAAATAAAATACAATTCAATTACAAATTTGATGCAGCTAACCGTAATATTTTATATGAAAAAAGTTTTAAAATTCTAAAAACAATAGGCACGTAAGCCAAAATGTGCAGGTATAAAAAGTGCACATAAAAAAGAAATTGATATTGCATTTTATCAAATGGGAACACAAAACCAAAGTTTTGGGCAGGTAAAGCCAATGCGCAGGTAAATAAAAGGCAGCTAAACCAAAACTACTGTATTAATTAAATCAATTTATTTAAGTTTAACTTTATATGAATATTGTCATGTACTTTAGGCGTAAATTTCAGGAAAGGGAACATGAATTTTTCCTTTTTCAATTACCTATCTTTTTATCTTAGTTTTACCATTATTTCTTTTGAATAAATTTTATATCTGTAATTATGGATTATTGAATTCACTAGTTTTTCTTCTTGGATAAATGTTCGTTGAGTAGGGTATAGAGTTTGTGTTTTGGGATCCTGTGACCTTTGTGCCGATGGATCAAGGTTGGGAGGGTTATGAGGCATTGATTCCTAATACCACCTGGGAATCTGGTAGCTATTTTAGTTAATCTTCTTCATAGTTTTCTTTTATTCAAAGGATAGTTAATAGTTAATTATCTGGTTAAGTCATTTCCATAGTTAAAAACAGGGAGTCTACAATAATTTTTATGTAATTTCCCGGTAGTTAGGGTAGACACGAACCCCCCACCCGACTGAAGCTAGTGATTAATGGCTCCCGCCGTCTACTTGGACTAACTTCCGGTCTTGAGTCCTTCCCTTTTCGTTATACTTGTAGTATAGCCAATCTTCCTTTTACGGGACATTTCCCGGCGTGGACATCGGCCTGTGCTGTACTTTTGGGGTACGTCAGCTAGAGGAAATTTAACGGAAAGCGACTCTTAATGAACATCTTCCTTAATATTGCATTATGCAGTGGAATTTTAGGGATTGTAAACCTATTTGAAATAGGAATAAATTTATTATTATATATTAGATTATTACATAAAATGGCACCCAACGTGGGGCCTGAAAGTGTTCCGGATATATGATAACGTGGGGCTCCGAAGGTGTTCCGGATATATTATAACGTGGGCACGAAAAGTGTTCCAAGTCCTTCCATAATGGTGTAGTTCACGCTTCATCCATCCTGGGAAAATTCGAATGTTGTTTTCTTATTCGGTCTGGTTCACTTTGGCACCACCAGAATTTTGATATTAAATTTCAGTACTTTAGATTTCATTACTAACGGAGGGTTGAAAAATTTTTTTTTTTTTAGTCGTTCTCAGAATAATTTTCTACGTATTTCAGGAATTTAGTAACTTGAGGTTCGAGTTGACTAACCGATTTACCTCTGGGAGATCCTTTCATGATGATCGACAGGGAAATGAAATTTATTTTTTTTTCACTCTGTGATTCGCTGTAGCAGACATTTTGTTAATGTAACGGCATAGATAACCGTGATTTATAGGAAGAACTAATGTTAAAGTGGTACTTGCTACTTTGCATCTCTTATGAAAATATCGGAATTTTATCTTTTAATTATTAATTTTTGTTTTGAATGATTTTCTACGTGATCCTGGAATTTAGAAGCTTGAGGTTTGAGCTGTCTGACCGATTTGCGGTAGAAAATTGGTTTTCTTTATTGATTCTTTTGATTTTAGTATATGATATCTGTTTTGGAAGTTTGTTAACAGAGTGTTGTGTTACAGAGAATACATAGCCCGGATTGATTATATTTGAGTGATTAACTAATATCGGCAGAGTTTTATTAATACATATTTTTTTACTCTATTTCTTGATCAACGAAATTATTCCAATGAAGGAAAACGATTTATTTGAATATATTTTTTTTTTTTAGTTTTGACTTTTCAAATCATATTTAGTTTGTAAAATTTTTATTTTTTCTCGATATATTATTCATTGCTTTGCATACTGTGTCAGAATGGCATTAGAACGTTCACCTCCGCAGACATCTATGTCAGGGTTGGCATCTTCACCAGTTCCAACTGTGGCCAGTGTGAATGATACTTGTCAGATATGTAGTGAATGTATAGATGGTAGATTAGATAGTTTGTTAATAGTAAGTTGATAATTTTGTGTATATTCGAACTCGGCATAATGATGGTGACGGAGTAAATGCAGAAAATTCATGGAAATTATGGATTCCTGAAAAGTTGAGGGATGAACTGATTGCAAATCATCATAATTCAGTGACTACTTCTCATGGAGGAATAGGAAAAACAATAGACTTGTTGCGAAGATATTTTTATTGGCCAGGTTTGTCAACGGATGTATCCAATTTTGTTAGACGATGCGAAGTTTGTAAGGGAAGCAAGGCTCCAAATTTTATAATGAAACCGGAAATCGGTAGACAAGTTCTGTCGGAACGTCCTTTTCAGAGATTGTATATTGATTTATTAGGTCCGTATCCAAGAAGTAAAAGTGGTCATATAGGGTTGTTAATTGTTTTAGATCATCTTACGAAATTTCATTGGTTACACCCATTGAAGAAATTTACATCAGCCGTAATTAAAAACTTTTTGGAACAACAAATTTTTCATACTTATGGAGTCCCTGAAGTTATAGTTAGTGACAATGGCTCTCAGTTTAAGGCTAATGATCTTAATGCTTTTTTCACATCACTTGGAATAACGCACGTATATACGGCCTACTATTGAGAATCTAATGCGGCAGAAAGAGTGAACAGATCATTGATTGCAGGGATACGAAGTTATCTTAAGAAGGATCATACGAGATGGGATGAAAATTTGAGTGCAATTAGTTGTGCTTTAAGAAATTCAATACATAATTCAATTAAAATTTCACCTTATCATGCTCTTTTTGGATTCGACATGATAACACATGGTTCTTTTTATTCCTTATTGCGGAAAATTAAACTCTTGGATGAACCAGCCTATACACTTTCAAATGATGATAACTTACAATTGATTCGGCGTAATCTTCATAAACATCTGAAATTGGCTTATGAGCGCAATAAATATTATTATAATTTGCGGAGCAGACCACAGTCATTTCAAGTTGGACAGGAAGTATGGAGAAGAAACTTCATCCAGAGCAATTTTGAAAAGAGATTTAATGCAAAATTTGCACCACTATTTGTGAAGGCCAGGATCAAAGAAAAATTAGGTAACCATTACTATAAACTTGAGGATACAAATGGAAAAATTATTGGCACATTTCATGCGAAGGACCTTAAGGAATGAACTCCCATTTTCCCGTTTAATATTGTGCTTCAATGAGTCAATATTAACTGGTTTTGTAATGGTCGTTTTTCTGATTTATTTTTTTTTGCAAGGAATTCATATTAGCGTTTTTATATAAGCTGTGTTTATTAAGCACAAGTAAGATCGTTACTTTTGCTTATAGACAAAAGCTCACAGCTATGACAGCTGATAAGTTGACTGTGTTGCATGTATGCAGGGTTGTATTTGACATTTTGTAAATGACATTTGGTCATCAGCATGGAGGGTTTGCGTTTCCGGTGATGACTGCAGAATCTTTTTTTTTTGATTTGAACGTTGACGAGGAAGGTCGTATGGTGAGTTGGTGTGCACCTAACACTGAAAGAAGAAAAGAAGTGGAAAGTGAAGTAATCCACAAACATCCAGGATTCTAAGGAGAAATGAACCATCTAAATTAAGAAAACTGGTGTAAAAATTATTTCTTTTAATGCAGGCAAAGTTAGTTTAAGGAAAATAAATTAATTTACGGCTAATCATCAGTGGATATACGAGTGTTTTTATTTCTACGATAAGATATGGTGGAATTCTTTGTGCCACAGCAGCAGATGGACGAGAGCATTGTATATCTCCTCTGTCTCTACAGTACCTTCAATTCTTGTTTTCATCTTATACCTACATCATTGTGATTCATCCAATAATCTACATCAAGCTAGCATCTTGTCAACTGCATTAATATCTCATCATTTTATCTTCATGTGAATTTGTGACACTTATCCTCGTGTATTCTTGTGGTAAAGCATCCTCCTATTATTTTGGCTAGCTAAGCAGCAATATATACCTATCTATCATCTTATGAGTAACCATCGCATTTAACCTAATTTTCATCAAGATGACATCCTATCTTTCTTATATCTTTGGACATTCCTTGGGGAGTTATATTGCATAAGTATATATTAAGCGTAAACCCTGTTTTGTATGTATCTCTCTTTTCATATATATTATTCTTTTGTTAAACATTAATTGTGAGGTTGGAAAACTTTTTGAATCGGCTGTTCTTTCTTTTTCTCTTCGGAGTAATCTTTTGCGTTGGGCTTTTCCAACGAAATCCTTATCATTGATGTATCTTTTAATAGTGTCTTCTTATCCGATTCAGAAATTTTTCTAACGGAACCGTATTCTTATTAAATTTGTTGTGTATATTTACTCATGTAATTTTTCAATTATCTTAACAACCATCAACGAGCATCAACCTGATTAATAATCTACTACATCTCATCGTGGATACTCCATTAACTTGCAAGATCCGGAGGCCTCTGCGAAAAAACAAGTAATGCGGGTGAGTGAGTCAATCAAATTATTATTATAGTTTTATCTTAATTGTTTTCCGGTTTTATACCTAATTTGAACTAAATTTCCATTAGTTTCGCGTTTTAATAATGTTCAAACATAATTATTTGATTCTTCATTTCGAACATATATTGATATTCGTTGATTAAACGCCATTCAAGCGTTCTTTTATTGATTTTCCTTTGGTATTAAAAGATAATTGGGAAACCGTATATTTTTCTCGTATTTTCATAAGTATTCTATCTCATATTTTTAATTCGCACTACGGTGATTGAAATCCTTTTAACACTCTAGTATTAATTAAATCAATTTATTTAAGTTTAACTTTATATGAATATTGTCATGTACTTTAGGCGTAAATTTCAGGAAAGGGAACATGAATTTTTCCTTTTTCAATTACCTATCTTTTTATCTTAGTTTTACCATTATTTCTTTTGAATAAATTTTATATCTGTAATTATGGATTATTGAATTCACTAGTTTTTCTTCTTGGATAAATCTTCGTTGAGTAGGGTGTAGAGTTTGTGTTTTGGGATCCTGTGACCTTTGTGCCGATGGATCAAGGTTGGGAGGGTTATGAGGCATTGATTCCTAATACCACCTGGGAATCTGGTAGCTATTTTAGTTAATCTTCTTCATAGTTTTCTTTTATTCAAAGGATAGTTAATAGTTAATTATCTGGTTAGGTCATTTCCATAGTTAAAAACAGGGAGTCTACAATAATTTTTATGTAATTTCCCGGTAGTTAGGGTAGACACGAACCCCCCACCCGACTGAAGCTAGTGATTAATGGCTCCCGCCGTCTACTTGGACTAACTTCCGGTCTTGAGTCCTTCCCTTTTCGTTATACTTGTAGTATAGCCAATCTTCCTTTTACGGGACATTTCCCGGCGTGGACATCGGCCTGTGCTGTACTTTTGGGGTACGTCAGCTAGAGGAAATTTAACGGAAAGCGACTCTTAATGACCATCTTCCTTAATATTGCATTATGCAGTGGAATTTTAGGGATTGTAAACCTATTTGAAATAGGAATAAATTTATTATTATATATTAGATTATTACAATATTATTTATGTATCAGCAAATGTACTATATAAATATATATCTTCTACAAATTTCAGAAGTTTTCAATTTGCAAGGGTCCTTAGACTTTGAAAAAAGCATTAGAAAAGCCGTAGAACGGAGCCATCATAGAATGAATATAGAATATTTAAAAAATCAATCTTAATGTAATAAATAAAAAATTAAAACTAATACATTTTATAACAAAAATAATATAAAAATCGAGTTTTATTATAAAAGTTATACCGGTCAGATTTGACGGATATATTCATCAAGTATGACTAGTCAACAGTGACGGATATATACATCAAGTATGATTGATCAACAGTGACGGATTTATGCATCAATTATTATTTGTTAACGGTGATGGATATATCCATCAAGCCTGATTAGTCAACCCTGACTTACATTTCTATCATCCTTGATTGGTAAACAACAAAAGAGTGAGCAGCTCAAATATATGTTTTAAAGTCGATAGAATTCATAAGTGCAAGAGAGATGAAAAATCACATGTACACAAATGTTTCCATCAGTTTTGTCCATTTGCCTTAAGAAACTGATAGAAACTTTGTTCGACGCGATGATGGATATTTCTATCAGTAGTGACAGTCAAATGACCAATCAAATGACTGTCACTGTTCTTGTAGTTAATTTAGTCAGTCTTGTGTGAAGTTGCGTGCGAAGTAAACAGTTGTGATTTGAAGATATGCGTTGTGAGCAGAATAGCGAATAGTTGTGAGTGTGAATAATAGCGAACAAGCAATTATTGTTGTATCAGTTAAGTGTGAACAGTGGCACAAAAGTAGAGTGAACAATAAAGAGAGTTTAATTGAAATAAAACACATTTGTTTTTACTTGGTTTGCAATTAACGAACTCATATTTAAACGTTTATATATAAAATTTGTCTCACTAAAAACGCACTTTTTAAATTTAGTGTACAAAGTCCCGCGCTCACACATTTCGAACATAACAAGATACGAAAAATATGATATCCTACTGAGACGGCCTCTCGCCAGTCTTCTGGCAAAAACTCTGAAAGCAAATAAACTTGTCATAAAAAGTTTCTCAATAATCTGTCGTTTGGAGTCGACTTTAAACTGTATAACCTTCCACTCTTGGATAGAATTAACACACACAACATGGGTTGTGTGAGAAGCTAGTTCGTAATTCCGACTAAGTGGCAACTCTCAAATTTGTCGCTGACCCTTTTTTTTTGTTGTTTTGTAAAATTATGAGTTTACGCGAATAAACCAAAAACAATTCCAGAGCTCAAATCCGATATTAACGCGCCAGCGGTGAGATGGGGCCATGTCGTAAGAGTCGTGGCACCCGATTGATTGATATTTTATTCCACACTTAGTCGGAATGTCTATACAATCGAATAAAAATATCACAACTATTTCAAAAATTACATGTTTTTATTTTAGACTAAAAAAGTACTGACACACTTTTTAGCTTAGAATGATATGCATGAAATACTAAATTCGTATTACATACATACATACATACCGAATTGGCCATTACAACCCTTCAGTCAGGATTTCGACCTAGCTTCTCACATCACTTACATATGTTGTGTGTGTTAATTTTATACATGAGTGGCGGGACCTACAGTTTAAAGTCGACTCCGAACGACAGATTTTTGAGCAACTTTTCACGGCAATTTTATTTGCTCTCAGAGTTTTAGCCAGAAATCTGCTGAGAGAAAGTTGCCGCAGAAATATTGTCGTTTTGATGTCTGACCTGGGGTTTGAACCGTGGCCTTGCTTCAAATAACCCAACACACTACCTACTAGACGACGGCGACTTCAATTCGTATTACAAATGTAAAAACTATGACTATATGTAACTGTTCAACTGTTAACTCTAAATAAAAATAATTTAATCCCTGTCAACAGTGGTAATAAATTTAGTTGTCGTAGTTATTTATATATCTAGTATTGAAACGAGTACTGTACACAGTACTCTAGGATGTTACGAGCAAAGATATTTGGGCGGAATAGAAATTTCATCAAGTACTTTTATATGTCTGCTTTCACTTCTGGCATTTTAGATATGTGTTCGAGTTTTTAATATATTACAATGCTAATGTAATAATGCGTAAAATTTTGATTTATCGTCACTGAATTCTTTCGATCATATAAAACCATATTCGTTTCGTATCCCTTTGGAACGCCAATGTTAAGTTGCGAAATTGTTGAGACACCATATTTATCTATAAAAACATTTTGCGTGTTAATCCTGGTTTTCAATTTTTGGTTAAATAACTTTCGGTCGATTATATAATACATATTTCAATATTATTAGAAAAAATTAATCTTCGCTTAATAATCAGTCCTTCGTGCCAAACTCTATCGAATGCTAAAGAAACGTCGATAAAAATTGAGGAGCAATATTCAATATATTCTTCAAATATCCTTTTTATGAATGGATATCTAATGGTCTGTTTAATAGAGAAATACATTGGTCCGCATGCATATATCGGGTCCGCCATCTAACGTTTTTTTTTTCAACTATGTAGTGCTTATTTCGTGAATGGTAACACTTAGCTCATGTCTGATTTGACAGATAATTAGTTTTATCCTTCCGCTGAACGAATATGGTTGTGTATACGCGTTTTCGATTCGCTAAGTGGGCCTGCGATCGACTTATAGAAGATGCCGATTTTGGCAAAAAAAATCATCTTTTCAGATCTCATCAGATCAGCTCATTTTGATCTTAGCGGGTATGTAAACAAGCAAAATTGTCGCATTTGGGGCACAGAAAACCCGCACGCAACATTGAAAAGCCGACGCACCCAAAACGACATAATTGGGCCATTTTCCTTCGAAAATGAGCAAGGAGTGGCCGTTACAGTCAATGGCAATCGTTATCGGGCCATGTTCAACGAATTTTTGTTTATAAAAATTGAAGAGGAGGATATTGGCAATATTTGGTTACAACAGGACGGCGCTACGTGCCACACAGCCGAAGCTACACTCGATGTTTTGCGCCCTGTTTTTGAAGATCGCATTATCAGCCGCAGAGCTGATGTCGTTTGGCCACCTCGGAGCTGCGATTTGACACCGTTGGACTATTATTTGTGGGGTGCCGTCAAGGATAAGTGTTACGCCCACAAGCCAGAGACAATTGACGCTTTAAAGGACAATTTTCGTGAAGCCATTGGTGAAATACAGCTGCACACAATCGATAATGAGCTTAAAAATTGCACCGATCGTGTAGGCTACTGCATGGCCAGCCGAGGCAGCCATTTGAATTAACCGGAAGGATTGTACTTTCAAATAAAAAAAGAAATTTGAGAAAATATTCAGTAGTTTTTTTTTAAAGCATTTTCAAAAAAAAAAAAAGTTATTTGGCGGACCCTGTAGTATTGGTGT
Organism: Sarcophaga caerulescens; assembly: GCA_927399465.1. NCBI lineage: Eukaryota > Metazoa > Arthropoda > Insecta > Diptera > Sarcophagidae > Sarcophaga > Sarcophaga caerulescens. The sequence continues at coordinate 81,964,172 of OV656872.1, read as the reverse complement.
TAGATAACAAAAGTTTTTCACACAGTTTTGTCACCGTTAGTAATAAATTTATAGGCTGTGAGCGTCAAAAGAAAGTGTACAATTCAAAAAAATATACATTAATAAATTACCGTTAATTTTTTTTTTAAATTATTTTATTGCCAGTTTTTAAAATTAAACAAGAAGAAAAGAATTAGAAAATTTTGGAAATATTGTAAATTTTTTTCGGGCACTCTCCTTAAGTGGAAAACTTGAGTTGAGATTGTTAGAATTTTATCCATTTCTTTTGACGCTCACTGTATATCCGCTTTCGTATGAAATTTGCCAGATTTAGGTACGATTTCAACAAGAGTAATTTTTCATTATTCATGGTACTATTAAAGACATACTAGCTATTTGGGACAGCTTTCTATTTATTTAGTCTGGCAATAGAATTCTCAATCTCTCGAAACTCAAAACTTATGGGTAGTGAAAGCAGTGCAATAGCAGATGGTTAGTTGAGTCATTGCTTGGTATCAGATTAATCGCTTTGTGCTGTGTTTTGTGTAGGGATGAGCGATCCAGTGATTTTTGAAGAACGTTGTTCTCAGTGAACGTGATTTGTTAATCACTGTTCTTTAAAACAGTGATTGTGATCACAGTATTCCAAAAGAAAACAAAATTTTTTTTTATTTTTATTCCAACAATAAAAAATAACTATAAGGGCGGAAACTAATAACAAAACAAAAATTCAATAAATTCATATAAATTAATGTAAAATAAACAAATACATACAAAATACATACAAATTAAGAAAATTTAAACTTTAGGTACATTACTAAATAATATATACAAAGAAAAATTACTTAAATATGTACATTGTACTTATTAAATATATTTATAATTTGAGTTTAAAAACAATAAGATTTTTGCTTTATTGTCACTTAAACGCGTTCGTCGCTCATTTAATACTTGTCCAGCTTTTGAAAAGACCCTTTCGCATGGTACAGAAGAACCAAGGGCACAAAGTTTTTCTTGAGCAATTTTATGAAGTTTTGGATATCTTAATTTATTAGTACGCCACCAGTTTAATGGGTCTTTATTTCGTGGAATAACATCATCTTCCAAATAACTATGTACTTCATTAATAGCACGAGATGCTGCTGTTCTTCTTGGTTTAAAGCAGGGTTTACCAAAAATTTTTTGTTTATGTATTAGTGAGTAAGAGAGAGAAAATAAATTGAGAGAATTGATCTATTTACAGCCATAGAAAAGTGTTTGTAATATACGTTATTTTGATTTTCATTTTATCAACTTACATATGTAAAGCTATGTATCTTTGGCTTAATAATTTTAGATAAATAAAAATAAAATAAAAAAATCCATTTTTTATTAAAAGATCGTAAAGGTATCCATCTTTGGCTTAAAAATTAGACCATGTTTTTAGATTAAACCATTTTTTATTAATAGAGAAAAAGCAAGCATTCCAAAGCATTTAAACAAAAATTATACTATGCGACAAAATATATAAGGCATTGAATATTATCAAAAGCATCTTTTAACATACAATATTTTTTGAGTGTCATTCTGAAAAAAATGGTAAAGCATCCGCCGCACATGTGTTCTTGTCGCAGTCTGATCGACAACTAAATCAAAAAACACAAGAATGCGTGTGAGTTCTCTCCGCACAATTGTGCTATGAAATGGTAATCGTTGGTTTAAAGTGAGAAATATTCGAATCAAAAGAGTTCCATATTGAAAATTCTTTCGGGGTGTCATCTTCTATAATTGTATCTTCTTGTATCTGATGTTCTAATTCAGAATTATATATTAAAGAGACAGAAGATATAACAATTTCTTTAATGCGTTCTGCACAAGCCGGATCGCAAAAGGCAAACGTTTTAAATCTCGGATCAAAAAAAGTAGTTATTCCTAATATATCGTTATATTCTACATCACTGAGGCGATCTTTTAAACCTGAATTAATTTTAGAAACAACTGACATTATTTCATGAGGATATTCATTTGCTTTTATTTTGGAGTAAACATTAATTAAATCATTTGTAATTGGAATAACTAACGACGCAGAGCAATATGAGTCCCCACTTATATTTTTTGTTGCATCTTCAAATGGTTTCAATATAATTAACAAATTTTTCATTATGAGCCATTCTCTTTGGGATATAGTTGGTAATTGTTTATCAATTAGAGCCATAGTGGATTTAATTGCCTTCTCAAGTAATATAAATCGTTGTAGCATGTAAAAAGTTGAATTCCATCTAGTTTCGACGTCTTTAACCAACTTTAACGGAACAGTACCAATATTCCTTTGATAAGAAATTAGTTTTTCGTTGGATTTGGGGCTTCTTTTAAAATGAGTAACAATATGTTTAATTTTATTTATAATATTTGAAATCTCTTCATTTTTAAGTGCATCTTTTATAATAAGATTAAGGGTGTGGGCGAAACATCCAAAATACTTCCATTTTAATTTTATTGTGATTGCATTTCTAATATTTACAGCATTGTCTGAAACCGATAAAAAAATTTTTCCTTGTATTCCCCACTTTTCAACAATATTTAATAATTCTGATGCCAAATTTTCAGAAGTATGGGATACATCCATGAAATGGCATTCAAGTAGAACAGAGCATAAATTAAAATTTTCATCTAAAAAATGCGCAGTAACGGCAATGTAGCTGACGGTATTTATAGATGTCCAACAATCAGTTGTGATGCAAAATTGATTTCCTTTTTCTATAATTTCTTTCATTTTTTGTTTACATTCTTCATACAACGCAGGAATTGCTGTTTTTGAAATTGAGTGTCTACTTTGGAGTTGATATGATGGATTCAATGCAGAAACAAACGCCTTAAATCCCGAATCATCGACAACACTGAAAGGATGGAAATCGGATATAAACAAGTTTAACAAGCTTCTGTCAATCTGGCTAGAAGATTTTTTTGTTAGTTTTGAGTTGCCAAATATTGTTGATACTTTTGATAGTCGTAAACAATTTGATGAGACATGTTTTGCAGCTTGATCTTTGCTTCCAGAACAGATTACGTTTTGTATTGTATTTGATTTCGGTGTAATTCCAACAGAATTATTCTGTTTTAAATGTGATGGCGTTTCAATTAATGTTGTCGACTCCAATATAGACATTTCTAAAACGTCTTCTAAATTCACCGTCTCTCTAACTTGCGCCTATTAAATAATTTATATTTATATATTATTGACATAAATAATAAGAATATAAAATACGAATTACCATTTTTTTATTACTTTCGGGCAAAACAACAGTAGGATGCTTTTATTCATATGTTTTTTTAAGTTAGAGTTTGTTGTTTTGTATGAAAGTTTATCTTTGCAAATATTACATTTTGCGTAAAACTCATCGATAGGCTCAAAAAAGATTCATATTTCACTTGTTTTCTTTTTCTTAAACTCTGATGCCATTGTTTCAAATAACAAATTATTTTACTTTATTTAACCTGCACTTTTTCTAAAAAATCGTTTTTGATTTTCAAAAGAAACACATTAAAGAGGAATAAGTGTAAATACAATAATGACAATAACGTATTTTATTAAGTCGTAAGAAAGAGACAACTAGATACATACTACGAAAAGAAAGTTCATGTATAAAAGACAAAAGTAAATAATCAAAACAAAATTAAATAAATTTGAGAATGTAACAGTTTTGAAAGAACGACATTATTAGTACCTGTTATTTAGCAATTTCAATCACTGTAGTTACCAGTGATTTATCAATAACCGTGATTAAATCACAGGTTTGAAAATATCGCTCATCTCTAGTTTTGTGTATAAAGCACTCGGTAATATGCGCAGTTTCTGCTATAGATACAGTGGCTTTCATATATCGACGCCTCCGTTCGATAACATTCTAAGTCGAAAAAGTGTGTTTTGAGTTATGAGCTCTCAAAGTTTTCACGCGACATACGACTATATGTGTATTCTAAGTAGATTTTTCCTTATAACTTCGGAACGGATCGGCGCATCTTAACCAAATTTTGACAGTATTTAAGTTAGAGAACTTAGAATTTAAAAATGCAAGAACATTATAGAATGGAGGCGTCGATATAAGTAAACATCCTCAAAATTTCTGTTTCAATTTGAATAATGGTAAACTTAACTGTAACATTTCTTATTATCACTTTTTTACATAATTACATTGTCTTATTAATATATAATAATAATAATTAATATGCATTAATAATTTACCCTCTCATGACCGAATTAAATGGGCGTGGCTAAAATTATATATACAAATAAGATAGAGTTGACCTCAATATCAACTGACAAAAATTTCAATGTCCTAGGTGTTGTCCTGGTTTAAGAGCTACAGGATACAGGCAACATTGGGCAATGGTGTTATAAATTCTAAATACAAGTTGATTTTTTTTTTTCCAAACGCCGTTTATTTCAATTTAAGTATGGAAAGATACAAAACAATATTTTTGGGGATTGAAGCACAAGTGCACATTGCATCTGCTGCATTTACAGCTTGGAAACCCATAACCTACATCTGCCCCTTGTTCCCCATTCCGGCCAATGATTATAACCATCAAATCGTAGGGATCTTGCAGGCTGTGCAACATATGCTCTTCTATAGGGGATTGATCCAGAACCCGTAGAAGGAGCTGGTGATGACGGGGTCAATGGAGAAGGTGATGAAGTTCCTGAATTCATTGTCAAATTGTCAAAAGGAGTGATGATGGACGACCTCTCTTTTTTGTGACAACTATAGTTTGACTTGTACAATTCTAGCATAATGTCCGCAAGATCAACACCTCCCATGTGTTTGTTGTAGTATTCTACTATACCTGGACGAGGTATAGTTATAAACTTCTTGTCTTTGCGACACCATCTCTTGCATTCACTCATAGGGTTCTTTCCTGCATAGTTTGAAACTAGTTGTACACTCTTATTATCATCTTCTTCTTATTTACTTTCCTCGTCAGCCGAATCATCCCAATCAAAGTTGGCAAATTTTTCAATTTCAGCCTGAGTCAGACCTTTTGGTCGCATCTTAGAATGATAAAATAAAATAAGTTTTTATTTTTCGAAACTTACCATAATAGACCAATGTTGCATATACGCAACACTACATTTACAAAATTATTACAGACAAACTAAATAATATTTTCATGCCGGGTTTTTTTTTTTTTAAATTACTCATCTACCTTTCATTATTTAGTTATTGAACTTGGTTTTAGTATGACTTAATTACCTACATTAATGTTTTTAACACTTTTTAAAACGAGGTTTTTTTGCAAAAATAATTTGTCAACTTCGCTCTCGGGAGAATAGCTACTAACTGAACACTTGCACAGTTAACTACCAACCAATTAGCTGTAAGCTTAAACAACACATGAGGCTATATTTTTGCGAAAGAAACAAAAAAAATTTAAAATAGCGGTAGTTAGACGCTCATAAACACAATGTTGCATATACGCAACATCGGGCATGAGAGGGTTAATAACTTAAATTCATTCAAGTTTTGTTAAAAAAAACTGAAATTTTTTATAAAAATGTAGTGAAAAATACGTGAAAATTGTATTCTTATTATTGAAATTAATTAAAATGTATAGAAAAGGAATTCGGTTCGAGGATCTCATAACTGCGATTGCGTTTTTGAAGTGCGGAAATTTCTGTGAGTAATAGTTGAAATAAATAAAAGTGCGAATATCAGCACTGTTATTAAAAAAAAAACTCAGTAACAACTCTTAATTCATTACATTTATTTAAAAAAAAAAATTCGGTAATATTCCGAAATTTTAATTATACCGTTCGAGCGCTCAGAGTTAGTCAAGCTTCTTCAAACAAATGTTTTAATCAGCTCTCTATTCATGAGTCTATATATTCACAGCCAGAAATACGATGAAACAATAGTGAGGCGCGTAGTGGCCGACCAAAAGGGCGACATTAAAAACTGAAACAAATTTTGCTTGTTGTACTATTCGCTCAAATAGAGGCCTCCGCCAAATCTGAAGCCTGATAAGAAAATAAAGAAACATGATTGGAACTTTAGGATGTCTACACAATTTTATTAGTTACTACAAAGGGGGCATTTGGCGCGAAGTGAAGTATTCTGAGTTTCCGATTGATTCTAATTTCCATCGGAAAATCATCTTCACCGATTGGTTAAATGGGTATGTGGACAAACAATAATATCGAATTTGTGACAATACTAATCCATATGAGGTCCTACAGCGTCCAATACATCACGAAAAACTCGCTATTTGATGTTAATCTTGGGTTGGCGGCGTCATCGGTCCATCTTTCTTTGCGATGGCCAGAAAGGCAATTTATCTAGCATCGAACTTCCATTGAAGTGAGTCTACAACTCTATCTAGAGGAGACCATAAAGGAGTGTAAAGGAAAGTAGCTTCCACAATAGTTATTCAAGATTATAAACCTTAGGAAGTCGCCGTATTCTAATAGATAGTGTGCTGGCTTATTAGAAGTGAGGCCACGGTTCAAACCCCAGGTCAGACATCTCGATCAAATCGAAATATGAAAAATATTTCCTCGTTGACTTCCTCTCAGCAGATTTCTGGCAAAAACTCTAAGAGTAAATAAAAATTGCCATGAAAATTTTTTCAAAATAATCTGTAGTTCGGAGCCGGCTTTAAACTGTAGGTCCCACCACTCATGTTAAAAATTAACAAACACAACATAAGTGGTGTGAAAAGCTAGGTCGTAATTCTAACTGAAGGGTTGTAATGACCAATTATGTATGTAAACTCTACGACAACCAAGCAGATGAATCGCATTTCTTTTATGCTCTTGATCGAAAATCATAGAATTATAGCATTTTCAGGGCCCTTATTGAAACTGCGCTTGTAAATTCTTATATTGTATTTTGTCAACTCAAAAAAAATTTCTTTCTATCGGTATAGGCGGTCAGTTGCCCAAAGACTTATGACATTTAAGAAATTGTGGAAAATTGCTGAAGGACTAATATCTAACACAGAAATTAAAAAAATGTCTGCAATATTGCAGTAAAATGGAAGAAACCCGATTAAATGAAGCAAAAGTTCACTTCAATGCAACAAATTTTATGTGTTATACTATGGAGTACGTAACTATTACTCTCCAGTCTGTCCTGCATGTGCTATCGATCATTGCTAATCGGTATATAACCTAAGTAAAACTGCCAATGGGGATACTGCAATTTATAAATCGTTTAACTGTGTAATTTGAAAAATGTGACCTCATAGCTGATGATGTCAAATGCTCATGTTGGCAGAATTGATTGAAGATTCGTAAAATAGTGACATGTAGTTCTACTTCATTTGTTACCACGCAAAAGAACGCTCTCCTTTTTAGACATTTAGAAGAAGATTTTCCATGTATGCATCCAAGTTCCACCCCACGTGTACAAACTGATGTTTACCATAAACTGCTATACTCTGACATATTAACGTAAAACAATCACATTGTAAATAGTGATGACATATCAAACGAGAAATTATCAGAAATTTTTTTGAAGTACTTCCCATTAGGGAATAACCAACAGTTATGGTACAGTGTACTTTTATAAAACTGTTATGACTGTAATACTATTACAGTTCTTGCCAAATAGTTCAATTTCTGTGTATGCAACTTCTTTTTTCCCGAAGCATTTAAAATTGCAAAAACAGTAGCAGAACTCAAATAAGGAAAAATCCTACTTTACCCAATAATTACAGACCAATAAGTATGTTAAGCATTTTTTTTAACATCGTCACTTATCACGTGCGGAAAAAATAATAATATAAATAAGGAGCAATTTATGATAAGAAAAGAACACTTAACAGTTCACCAAATAAGAAAATAAATTTTATTATTACTTTTTTTTTTTTTAATAAATATATGAACAAAAAAAAAATTGTTTCACGTTTTAATTCAAAAAATTCGGCTTGAAAAGTGCGGAAGTCATCCGAACACTCTTTTGAACATCATGCATTGTATCTGATGTACATATTTCCTTCAAACTGGTAGCGAAAAAGCGCTTGTGTATCGATGATCTTGGCAAAGATTTCGCAAGTATTACCAATGCTTCACCCAATAAAAATAGTTCCAATATATCGTCCAATAAGATTATCATTTTTATTTGAATCAGAAATAATGATAAGCAGAAATTACTAAACGTTTCTAAAGGTAAACAAACATTGCACGAGTACATATTGTGAAAGTTATAAACGGCACGCAAAAGGACAGAGTTTTATCTGACTCGGCCATTAATGTATTCAGCAGCGCGCTATAATGAATAGCTTGAATCTACTGTAGAATCCAGTCTTCCAAGTAACCCGTAAGAGAATCCACTCTTTGAGCTTCTAGAATTTTTCTGAGACAATTGGAACATTTTTTAGTGCAGTTTTATATTGAAAGGATCTGTGCTGCAGCCACCTGTTCGAGCTCTGCTTTTTTCAGAAATCTTTCCTCGTCCGCTGAGTATACGCTATTTACCCAATTGGCTAATAGTACAACGAAACTGGATTTATCCCTGTTGTCCGAATAAAATTTTTGACCGGACAAAATTTTTCCTACTAAGAGTTTTCTGCAGCACTCATTTCGAAAAACTTGTCATATGTACGACACTTTTTTACATGATTTATACGGAATTATTATTATGCTAAACCTAATCCTAATATATATTATAAATCTTTCTGTAAGTCTGTTTGTTTGTTTGTTTGTTTGTTGGTTTGTTTGTTAGCCAATCACGCCTGGACCGATTTTCTTGAAATTTGGGGTATATATCGAGCCATTGCCGGTGCAGGTTATAGGCTATAAATCTTTTCAAAATTTTGACAAAAAGGGGGAAAAAAATGGGACAAAGGGAGGAAAAATGGGCAAAAATTAGTACTTTTATGAATAAAAGCAGTATTTTATCTGTTTTATAGGTAATTTTTTACGATTTAGCTTGGTTAAGTTTCCCAAATAGCTATTGGAGGTGTTCCGTTTCAAAAGTTGAACCAAAAGGGGTCCAAAAAGGGGGAATGGGGTCAAAAACGGGCAAATTGAGTGTATAGCCAATCACGCCTGGACCGATTATCTTGAAATTTGGGATATTGATCGAACTTTTGTCGGTGCAGGTTATAGGCAATAAATCTTTTCAAAATTTTGACCCAAAGGGGGGAAAATGGGTCAAAGGGGAGAAAAAATGGGCAAAAATTAGTACTTTATGCATAAATGCTGTATTTTATCTCTTTTAAAGGTATTTTTTTACGATTTAGCTTGGTTAAGTTTCCCAAATAGCTATTGGAGCTGTTCCGTTTCAAAAGTTGAACCAAAAGGGGTCCAAAAAGGGGGAAAGGGGCGAAAAACGGGCAAATTGAGTGCATTTATATTTAGGACTTAGAGTATTCAAAAAACTGAGTTGTTTGTTAAACCGGTTTCCGAATAATTTGAAAAATTGCATTTTTTAAGAAACCGGTTTTGAAACCGATAAACCGGTTTTTTATTTATTGTTATTTTTAATGCAAAAATTACCCAATAATAATTTTTTTTAATTTTTTAAACTAATCCAAACTACATAACCCGCGCAACGCCGGGTACAATCTGCTAGTATCATATATATATTATTTCTAAAGCACTTTTTTTTGTCGTTTGCAAATATCTCCCATACCACCGCATCAAATTTAATGAATGATATCTCATTTTAAAGCTTATATCTAACACTAATGACAAAAAATAATTAAAAATTGAAAAATTAATATTTTCATTGATAAAAATTATATTTTATATAGAACTGAATGATAATACTGTTGTCATTATGATTATATGTTTTTGTTCAAGTGTGGTAATACAGGGTCGCTTAATAGTAATGCAGTTCTACATAATATAGTATGTATTAAAATCCATTCTGGCAATACCGCTATTTACTATAATGCCGTTTATTACTAAGTCAGTTAGTATATATAATATGCATATTAAGTTGTAAAAAGCTGTTTTGGCAATACTTTGCAGTAGTTGTTAGATCAAGTGCGATAAACAGGATCGCTTAATTGTAATGCTATTCCACATAATATATAAAGTTGTAAAAGCCATTTTGGTAATGTCGTTATTGTCATGGCATTGTTTGTTTTATGAAGTGTATTAATACGGTGTCTTTTAATATATACATATATATAGCGTCAGCTGATATTTAACAGTTAAAAAGGTTTTAAGAAAAACAAGGTCAAACCCTGCAAAAGGTAGGATTGTATTTACCAGAACTGGTCTTTTCACATGGGCAGTTATACGTGGCTTTTTCTCGAGTGCGTACGTTTAAAGATATTTTTGTTTGTATTAAGGATTCGTAAGGGCAAAAATGATCATGTCATTACCTCTAACATTGTATTCAAAGAAGTACATATGTATGTATGTATGTAAATATGTATGATATATTATGATTTCTAATATTTTTATACTTTTAATAAAATTTCTATTAATTATTTTCATTTTATGTTACAAAAATGACAACTAACGGTGCGAAATATTCGCACGGGTCATCTAGTATATTATAAATCTTTCTGTAAGTCTGTTTGTTTGTTGGTTTGTTTGTTAGCCAATCACGCCTGAACGCCTGGACCGATTTTCTTGAAATTTGGGATATAGATCGAGCCATTGTCGGTGCAGGTTATAGGCTATAATTTTTTTCAAAATTTTGACCAAAAGGGGAAAAAAATGGAACAAAGGGAGAAAAAATGGGACAAAGGGAGAAAAAATGGGCAAAAATTAGTACTTTTATGCATAAAAGCTGTATTTTATCTGTTTTATAGGTAATTCTTTAAGTTTTAGCTTGGTTAAGTTTCCCAAATAGTTATTGGAGGTGTTCCGTTTCAAAAGTTGAACCAAAAGGGGTCCAAAAAGGGGGAAAGGGGCCAAAAACGGGCAAATTGAGTATATAGCCAATCACGCCTGAACGCCTGGACCGATTTTCTTGAAATTTGGGATATTGATCGAGCTTTTGTCGGTGCAGGTTATAGGCTATAAATCTTTTCAAAATGTTGACCAAAAGGGGAAAAAAATGGGAAAAAGGGAGAAAAAATGGGACAAAGGGAGAAAAAATGGGCAAAAATTAGTACTTTTATGCATAAAAGCTGTATTTTATCTGTTTTATAGGTAATTTTTTACGATTTAGCTTGGTTAAGTTTCCCAAATAGCTATTGGAGGTGTTCCGTTTCAAAAGTTGAACCGAAAGGGGTCCAAAAAGGGGGAAATTGGCCAAAAACGGGAAAATTTAGTGTATAGCCAATCACGCTTGAACGCCTAGACCGATTTTCTTGAAATTTGGGATATTGATCGAGCTTTTGTCGGTGCAGGTTATAGGCTATAAATCTTTTCAAAATTTTGACCAAAAGGTGAAAAAAAAATGAGACAAACTGAGAAAAAATGGGCAAAAATTAGTACTTTTATGCATAAAAGCTGTATTTTATCTGTTTTACTGGTGATTTTTTACGATTTAGCTTGGTTAAGTTTCCCAAATAGCTATTGGAGGTGTTCCGTTGAAAAAGTTGAACCAAAAGAGGTCCAAAAAGGGGGAAAGGGGCCAAAAACGCCTATATAGGCCATAAATCTTTTCAAAATTTTGACCAAAAGGTGAAAAAAAATGAGACAAAGGGAGAAAAAATGGGCAAAAATTAGTACTTTTATGCATAAAAGCTGTATTTTATCTGTTTTACTGGTAATTTTTTACGATTTAGCTTGGTTAAGTTTCCCAAATAGCTATTGGAGGTGTTCCGTTGAAAAAGTTGAACCAAAAGAGGTCCAAAAAGGGGGAAAGGGGCCAAAAACGGGTAAATTGAGTGTATAGCCAATCACGCCTGAACGCCTAGACCGATTTTCTTGAAATTTGGGATATTGATCGAACTTTTGTCGGTGCAGATTATAGGCAATAAATCTTTTCAAAATTTTGACCCAAAGGGGGGAAAAATGGGTCAAAGGGGAGAAAAAAGGGCAAAAATTAGTACTTTATGCATAAATGCTGTATTTTATCTCTTTTAAAGGTATTTTTTTACGATTTAGCTTGGTTAAGTTTCCCAAATAGCTATTGGAGCTGTTCCGTTTCAAAAGTTGAACCAAAAGGGGTCCAAAAAGGGGGAAAGGGGCGAAAAACGGGCAAATTGAGTGCATTTATATTTAGGACTTAGGGTATTCAAAAAACTGGGTTGTTTGTTAAACCGGTTTCCGAATAATTTGAAAAATTGCATTTTTTAAGAAACCGGTTTTGAAACCGATAAACCGGTTTTTTATTTATTGTTATTTTTAATGCAAAAATTACCCAATAATAATTTTTTTTAATTTTTTAAACTAATCCAAACTACATAACCCGCTCAACGCCGGGTACAATCTGCTAGTATATATTATAAATCTTTCTGTAAGTCTGTTTGTTTGTTTGTTTGTTGGTTTGTTTGTTAGCCAATCACGCCTGAACGCCTGCACCGATTTTCCTGAAATTTGGGATATTGATCGAGCTTTTGTCAGTGCAGGTTATAGGCTATAAATCTTTTCAAAATTTTGACAAAAAGGGGGAAAAAAATGGGACAAAGGGAGGAAAAATGGGCAAAAATTAGTACTTTTATGAATAAAAGCTGTATTTTATCTGTTTTATAGGTAATTTTTTACGATTTAGCTTGGTTAAGTTTCCCAAATAGCTATTGGAGGTGTTCCGTTTCAAAAGTTGAACCAAAAGGGGTCCAAAAAGGGGGAATGGGGTCAAAAACGGGCAAATTGAGTGTATAGCCAATCACGCCTGGACCGATTATCTTGAAATTTGGGATATTGATCGAACTTTTGTCGGTGCAGGTTATAGGCAATAAATCTTTTCAAAATTTTGACCCAAAGGGGGGAAAATGGGTCAAAGGGGAGAAATAATGGGCAAAAATTAGTACTTTATGCATAAATGCTGTATTTTATCTCTTTTAAAGGTATTTTTTTACGATTTAGCTTGGTTAAGTTTCCCAAATAGCTATTGGAGCTGTTCCGTTTCAAAAGTTGAACCAAAAGGGGTCCAAAAAGGGGGAAAGGGGCGAAAAACGGGCAAATTGAGTGCATTTATACTGAGTTGTTTGTTAAACCGGTTTCCGAATAATTTGAAAAATTGCATTTTTTAAGAAACCGGTTTTGAAACCGATAAACCGGTTTTTTATTTATTGTTATTTTTAATGCAAAAATTACCCAATAATAATTTTTTTTAATTTTTTAAACTAATCCAAACTACATAACCTGCGCAACGCCGGGTACAATCTGCTAGTATATATTATAAATCTTTCTGTAAGTCTGTTTGTTTGTTGGTTTGTTTGTTAGCCAATCACGCCTGAACGCCTGGACCGATTTTCTTGAAATTTGGGATATAGATCGAGCCATTGTCGGTGCAGGTTATAGGCTATAATTTTTTTCAAAATTTTGACCAAAAGGGGAAAAAAATGGAACAAAGGGAGAAAAAATGGGACAAATCGAGAAAAAATGGGCAAAAATTAGTACTTTTATGCATAAAAGCTGTATTTTATCTGTTTTATAGGTAATTTTTTACGATTTAGCTTGGTTAAGTTTCCCAAATAGTTATTGGAGGTGTTCCGTTTCAAAAGTTGCACCAAAAGGGGTCCAAAAAGGGGGAAAGGGGCCAAAAACGGGCAAATTGAGTATATAGCCAATCACGCCTGAACGCCTGGACCGATTTTCTTGAAATTTGGGATATTGATCGAGCATATTGGATCGAGGATATTGTCGGTGCAGGTTATAGGCTATAAATCTTTTCAAAATGTTGACCAAAAGGGGAAAAAGGGAGAAAAAATGGGACAAAGGGAGAAAAAATGGGCAAAAATTAGTACTTTTATGCATAAAAGCTGTATTTTATCTGTTTTATAGGTAATTTTTTAAGTTTTAGCTTGGTTAAGTTTCTCAAATAGCTATTGGAGGTGTTCCGTTTCAAAAGTTGAACCAAAAGGGGTCCAAAAAGGGGGAAAGGGGCCAAAAACGGGCAAATTGAGTTTATAGCCAATCACGCCTGAACGCCTGGACCGATTTTCTTGAAATTTGGGATATTGATCGAGCTTTTGTCGGTACAGGTTATAGGCTATAAATCTTTTCAAAATTTTGACCAAATGGGGAAAAAAATGGGACAAAGGGAGAAAAAATGGGCAGAAATTAGTACTTTTATGCATAAAAGCTGTATTTTATCTGTTTTATAGGTAATTTTTTACGATTTAGCTTGGTTAAGTTTCCCAAATAGCTATTGGAGGTGTTACGTTTCTAAAGTTGAACCAAAAGGGGTCCAAAAAGGGGGAAAGGGGCAAAAAACGGGCAAATTGAGTGCATTTATATTTAGGACTTAGAGTATTCAAAAAACTGGGTTGTTTGTTAAACCGGTTTCCGAATAATTTGAAAAATTGCATTTTTTAAGAAACCGGTTTCAAAACCGGTTTCGAAACCGATAAACCGGTTTTTTATTTATTGTTATTTTTAATGCAAAAATTACCCAATAATAATTTTTTTAACTAATCCAAACTACATAACCCGCGCAACGCCGGGTACAATCTGCTAGTTTATTAATAAAGTTGACTATAATTAAAAATAAACAGCCAATTTACAAATAGAGGAGCAATAGCTACAAGGGCTTTCAGCTCGCTTAAATTTAAGTATTTGATACCAATTGAATATAATACTTAAATATAATTGAAATAATTAAATATAGTTATAAATATTATTGATTTTTAGAAAAGTTATTATAGTATTTATACTTGCCAAGGTTGGGTTTGAAATTAAATCCAATGGATTTTTATTCTTAAATATGTGTAGCCTGTTGTTATGGAATTGGGGACAGTAGCAAAGGAAGTGTTCTGGAGTAATGAGGTTGTTAATATTACAGTTACAGGTGGGGATATTGTGTAGGTTAAGAAGAGTTCCATGGGTGAGACGAGTATGTCCAAGACGGATCCTTAAAAACTTTGTGGTGTCAACTCTATTCAGTTGTAATTTCAAATATCGAAATAGATTAATTCTGTTAGTGTTCACACTCCTGTACCAGACAGATGTCCTCGAAAAGGTGTTGTCTCATTCCAAGTAGATATCTGTCTATATCTTTAGGGTTGTTGTTGTCCGTGTTGATCAATGGTGCCCTAAGTGCGTACTTGGCAATTGAATCCGCATATTCGTTCCCTCTGATGTTACAGTGGCTAGGAGTCCATATAAGTATAATACGGTTCCGTTCCTGTATAAGAATATTTCTTATGTAAACTACATAAGGATTACGATTATTTATATTCCTGATCATTTTCAGCGCCGCCAAAGAGTCGGAGCAAATAGCGTATTTTCTCTTTTTCTTACCTAGATGCTTAACAGCTCTATATATTGCAATTAGTTCAGCTGATAGAATAGAACTGTAAGATGGTAAAGTAGAGACCGTGATTATATTACATTCAGTAGTAACGCTAAAGCTTACAACGTTATCCACCTTAGAGCCATCAGTATATACAAAATTGTATTCGCACATATTCTCTCGTAGGCCTTGAAAAAGAGTTCGCAAATGCGAGGGGTCACGCTGGTTCTTACCTAGCCAGTGAAGACTTCTGTTAACGTTTTCCGTATTAAGTTCCCATGGTGGATAGTCAACAGATTCAAGTTTAAAGACGTTTGTTCTGAGTTGTAGATTATCGCTTACTTCTTTCATCTTGGCAATGACGGACTGTATCTTTGGAACTCTTCTTGACCTTTTAATTTTTGCCATAATTGATTCCAATAGCTTGTTAGGATTGACGCTAAAGGAGCGAATCAATTTTGCTACAGCTATATTATGTTGGGTTTGAAGTGATGGTATATTTGACTCAAACAACATATTGTTACAAGGTGTTGACCGAAAGGCACCAAGTGCGCTCCTAGTAGCAGTATTTAGTATGGTTTGGACAGTTCTCAGACTGGATTTTGGGGCATGACCATAAAAGGGTATCGAATATCTTATTTTTGATATTATAAGTCCGTTAATAACCGTAATTAAATTCAGTGTGCTGCAGTTAAATTTGCTACTTGACAGGCATTTTATTACGTTTAGGGATTTAATTAAAGATTTTGCAATTTCACTAATATGTCTATTCCAAGTATATCTTCTGCTTATATAAAGTCCAAGCACTTTAAGTTCTTCAACTTCTGTCAGTCGAGAGTTTGCGGCTGAAACAGTACATCTGCATTGCTTTTTCCGGCATATATGTATGAATTTACATTTCGAAGTGCAGAGCGATGCTCCCGAGAAGTTATACCATTGGTTTATGCAATTAAACAGACGATCCAAATTTATATGGGAATTTTTAGATTTGTAGGAATCAAGTTAAAATCGTCGGCGTAAGCTGTGAAATTGATTTCTTTGTGAAGTTCAATAATGGAACACAGCCTTTTCGAAATCCAGAGACAATATTGTTGTGTGTTTTCTTTTGGATAGGCTACTTGTGATATGGTAGTCTATAAAGAGTAGGCTGTCTATTGTAGATTTTCCACGGATGAATCCAAATTGGTGTCTGTTGAGAAGTTTATATTTTGATATGAATCACCAAAGACGATTTGCAATCATTTTATCCAATGTTTTAGCAAGGCAGGAATTTAGAGATATTGGCCTGTATGAGTCGAGAGATGTTTTGACTTTCCCTGATTTATAAATAGGAACAACAATGCTGTGTTTGAAGTATTGAGGTATATAATTTTGGAAGATGCTATTGTAAAGTGTGAGCAAACGTTGTTTCATTTTGAATGGCAGTTGCCTTAACATTGGGTATGATATTCGGTCACCGCCAGGAGTTTTTCCTTTTGCTCTTCCTAAAGCTGAATTTAGTTCCAAGAGATTAAAATTTTTCTCGATATGTTGGGCTTCTGGACTTGGCCGAGGGGTCAAGAGACTGTTCAGCGTTTTAGTTTTGTTATTGCGAAAGTTTGCTGGAAAATTTTGGTCTGATGCGTTTGTGGACCAAAAGTTTGCAAATTCTTTTGCAATATCTGCTCTGTTTGTAAGAATGTTGTCTGGGCAGCTTAACGATTTAATACAATGTATGTTTGCCTTCGCTTTATATCCTGTGAAGTTTCTAACGTTGGACCATATTTTTTCTGTACTGGTGGAGGGGTTTATCGTCGAAGTAAAATTAAATATTGATTCTCTTTTGGTTAATCTTATTTTACGCCTTAAAATGGCACTGGCTCTCTTGTAATTGACTAAATTTTCCGTAGTCATATTTCGTTTAAAAGCGTTCCAGAATTTATTTTGGACCTTTGTAGTTATTAAAGAAATGTGCTTGAGGGATAGCAATGTTAGCAGATTCTAATATTATCTTTCTGATATTTACTGCTTCCTTATTGATATTTGAACTTATTTCCCTTTTATTTTCGAAATGTGTACAAAGGGCCTGGTAAGTTGGCCAGTTTGCATTTTCCAATTTGAACTTGGGTTTGAAAGTGAGGCACTCTCTATCTCTTGTTTGTTCGAAAAGTGATAGTA
Organism: Sarcophaga caerulescens; assembly: GCA_927399465.1. Classification (NCBI taxonomy): domain Eukaryota; kingdom Metazoa; phylum Arthropoda; class Insecta; order Diptera; family Sarcophagidae; genus Sarcophaga; species Sarcophaga caerulescens. The sequence goes on along the minus strand of OV656872.1, from coordinate 81,946,749 downwards.
TTATCGGAAAATGGTCACTTCCGTTTAGCGTGCTTTCTATATTCCATTCGATATGTGGAGCCAAAGAAGGGGAGCAGAAAGTTAAATCTATATGCGAAAAGGTGGAATGGGTATTGAAGTGAGTAGGAGAGTTGTCATTCAGTAGAACAAAATTAAATTTATTAATAAAATCAGCTAGTACTCTTCCTCTGTTATTTATCGATGTTGATCCCCAAAATGTGTGCTTGCTGTTAAAGTCTCCAGTAACTAGCCTTGGTATGTTGAGATTGGATAAGATATTTCGAAACTGTTCAGGTTGAAGTTTTTATCAGGGGGTATGTAGGTGGATGCTATTTTATTTTAGATTGAATCTCACAGGAAATTGCGTCAAAAACATTTGCTAATGTTATGGATCTGTGTTGTACAGAATTGTGGACTAACTAGGCAACTCCTCCATAACGGGTCGTTGAGGTGTTGGTAGAATACATAGTATAATTTATAGGGATGGGGAATCCTGAGTTGGAGTGTAAGTGTGTTTCCTGTAGCGTGATGACCTTAGGTCTGTATATTAAATCTTGCTCAAAATCTATATCGTTTACACTGGATTTATTTGACAGTAGCAAGATTTCATTTTAATAACAAAAACAGCTGACTGAAATTTAAAAGAAAATAATAATATTTCCAAATTTAGTTTAATACAAAATAAAAAATATAAGACATTTAGTATTGTTTTCAGCAAGACCAAATAAAATTCAAACAGAAATAATGTTGTTGCAAAAAAAAAACGTCAGCACTTGTTGAATATAAGTTTTCAAAAAATAATGCAAATGTATTACTACACACAATTGTTAAATAGTAGAATGGAATGGATACATGTAAATATATACATATATAGGTAATAATATATAAATATTAATCCACACTTTAATACAGGTTCGTAGTGGGTCATTCTGGGAGGAAGATGTTCCTAATATGTCATGTGATATGTTCATCGAAAATTTTAGAATTAGCCGCCAAACTTTTCAGTTGTTATGCTTAAAGCTAACATCCGTGAACAAAACTGATACAACATTTAGAAAATGTATACCACTTCAAAAACGTATTGCTGTAGCCCTTTATTGTCTTAAGTCTTCTTCTGAATATGCCTCAATAGCTAACATGTTTGGAGTATCCAAAGCTTCTGTATGCCTTATACTACAGGAATTTTGTAAAGAAGTTTGGCAAAATCTTTCAGAAGAATATTTACCATCAAATTTTATAAATGAAACTAAAATAATGGAATGCGTAAACGGTTTTAATCCAATTGGATTTCCACAATGTTTTGGAGCGATCGGTATATATATTTTTCATAATCTAAGAACAAAAGGAGAGACTATATTAATTTTTTTAAGATATTTCTTTGATTTTTTTTCAAAATAGATGGATGCCATTTTGAGATTCATCCTCCTGCATCGGAAGCTTGTGATTATTTCAATTACAAGGGGTGGTACTCTGTTGTTTTGCTCGCTGTTGTTGACTACAGATATCGATTCTTATACATTAATATCGGGTGCCCAGGCCGATGCAATGATTCGTCCATATTTGAGAGATCTCAATTCAGAAAAAAATTGCAAAATCCAATATTTCAACAACAAGCAATTGTTTACGATGGGGTGAAAATTCCTGTTTTGTTAATAGGCGATTCCGCTTTTCGTCTATCTGAATGCATGATGAAACCTTATCCATTTAATTTATCAAAATCTCGTAGGGTTGTTGAAAATGCATTCGGCTATTTAAAATCAAGATTTCGGCGACTCGGTAAGGGTATTGACAACAAAATTGATAACGAAATAATTTAATCAAATGTTGCTGCGTCCTGCACAATTTTTTAAATAACAACAACGAAATATTTAATGAGACCTGGCAATGTAATAGTACAACAACCAGAGATCAGCCAAATTGTGAAAACTTCACTTATGATTATAACCCTAAATCTGAAGAAATAAGAAACGCAATTGCTAACTTTTTAATCAAAAATTAATTTAATAAACAAAAACATATTCTTTAATAAAAAATTTAATAAAATCAACACAAATTCAAAATTTTTTAAATGCATTTTTCTAAATATCATATATACGTATATTACATATAAAAAAATGGAAAATGGAGGAAGTCTCTACTCATAACGCTTTGGAGAGACTATATTGATGATTTTAGAGGGTGTCGCAAAAACAGCCATTTATATCAAGACATTTCAACTGGGATGAGGAGCAATGGGTTTGATTTTAATTCGGAGGAAGTAAGAGTCAAAATACATAATCTTTCTAATCAAATTATTTTTAGGGATGAAAAGCGAAAAGTTGGGCCCTCAGGTGGGTCGCCATCAAGTTGGCCATTCTTTGAGAGGGTCAACCAAATTTTGGGAACATTTAAGTCAAACTCTATTGAGTTAATAATGGATGAAAGTATAGGTAAACTACTTTTCATCATCAATATAGTCTCCCCAAAGCGTTATGAGTAGAGACTCTTCCTCCATTTTACATTTTTTTTTTTTTGTATGTCCGTTTTCTATAAATAAACAGTAATATATGTACATATGATATTAATAAGATATATGTATGTATTAAAAAATCACATTACCTTTTATTACAAATTATTTCATCTGCCATTTTATTTATTTATTTATATTATTTATTTTAAAATTTTTTAAAAATTTAAATTTCCACCCTTTTTGTTTTGTTATTAAATTGAAATGTCATTTTTTTCCTGCGGAGCGTTGTATTTTTATGTACTTTTTGGCAAAACACATAGTTGCATTTCTATTTTTCCTAGATTTTCTATCTACTAAATAAGTAGATTTTGTTTTGTATGGGAAATCTAGTTAAAATCAACTAGATTTGGCTCGAAATCTCATAAGTACTAGATTTCGCTGTAGTGTAAATGGGCTGTTACCTATAAATCCGCATCAATTTTTTTTGGAATATTTCCATTGAAGTGGAAAGTTGTCTTTATTATTATTATTAAATTTTCACACTCTATATCATATCGTTATTCTGATTGAAGTGTTGTAATGGCCAATTACGTAAGCATGTACATATGTATGTAACTTTGTTTAAGTTTGTCCGTACAAAATATAAAATTAAACCAAATTCTGGGGAGAAGTGGTAGCAATAAATGTTTTCTCTCTGTCTCATGAAGAGAATTGTCAAACATCTTGTCCCGACAAAATTTTGTTTGTTTGCTATTGTTTTCTATTGTGTATTGTGGTTCACCATACAAAATTATTGTGTTAAAACCATCATAAAACCTTTTTTGAATTGGTTTTAAGTAGGTTTTATGAAATACAACCTTGTTTTCGATGTACTAAATCGGAGCTACCAACATAGAAATGTTGAAAACAGTTGAAAAAAAACAAAATAAAAACAAAAACAGCTGTTGCACACTCATAAATGTCATGAATGTTAAAACCAGATTTAAGAAAAATTGCAAAGTCCGCAGGTTATTACAATTTAAAACTCAACCAGATGTTAAAATAGGAAAACATAAAATAAAATTGGTTAAGAGCATACAGCATACAGCATTCGATTCGGATGAGTCCTATTGCTGTTGAAGTCTTTTTGAATATACAAGTGGTTTAACCGTGATTGTGGTATTAAAAATAAATAATTAATTAAATAAAATAAGTAAGTATAAATTAAAAATAGTAAGTGTTGTTGTGTTTTTTATATTAAAAGAAATGTTCGGCTTCAGTAAAAGAAATTTAAGACATATCTATTTACCCTTTGAATCAGTATAATATTGGACCCATCCGACCTTCGCTTACAATGTCGGTGGAGTTGGACCCATCCGACATTCGCTTATAATGTCGGTAGAGTTGGACGATTGTCGTACGGCTTAGGCCATCGCTGTGTAAATGTAAGTGGAAACTGAATCTATATTCAGTTCAAGTCTATACTTTGGATTAGTCCCATCTACATTGTCATTGGTCTCAGTTGGAAGATGTATGGGCAAAAAAATCCGCTGGGTCTTTCTTCATTAGTTTCTTTTCTCTTCTTTTCTAACTCCGCACTCTTGAAACACACTAATGTTGTTGTTGATGATGTTGTTGTTGTTCATGTTTTCCACTGTTAATTTGTATTTAAAATTATTTTCTAAAACGTCTTTTTTATTTTTCTTTTAGTATTTCGTTTTAGTTTTGGATTTTAAAGAATTTCTTGGAATTGTGTTTTTTTAAATTTATTTTCTTTAATATTTTTTAATTTTCTTGTGGTTTATGTAATTTTGCTGACACTTATTTGAAGTTTATATTAACTTTTGCTTCTTTTATAGAAAATTTATTCACTGTGTTAGTCTTTCACACACAATTTCCTTTGATTTATTAGCCCAATTCACGATCTAGTGTAAATGGTCTTGCATCATTGCATTTGCAAAATGGTTTAGTATATTTTTACACCACAATAACAAAATATACAGAAATACTCTTGCTACAGTTTATAAAATAAACAATACTCAAAACCATAGTTTATATTTACTCAACATTTTGCAACACTCACAGCTGACAATTTATTTATTAAAAATAATAAATTTTGTTGACGAATGGAGATCCAAAATATAAAAAAAAGAATAAAAAGGGATAAACCCAACAAAAAATGGTCCGAAGAGGAACATAATCTCTTCGGTAGCCTCGTCTATTAAAGAGTCCAATATTTGTTCCTTCACACTTCCATAAGACATTTTTATAAATTGTTAACAAATATCATAAAATTAAAATCAAATATTTATTTTTTATTTTTGACAATCAGCTGTGTATTTGTATTTTGCAATTAGTGTTGCAAATCCAACCAGTAAAATTTGTTCACAATTAATAGGAAATATTTACAATTGCATAAATACAATTGCAAAAATACACGAGATTGTGAATTGGGCTATTAGTTTAAAAAAATTACATAAACAAACAAAACTGTTCAATGTAATTCCAATTATTCCACTCAATTTGACTGCGCTTCTGTTGCTTGTTATTTTCTCTTTTGTAGAGTCAAAACACAGGCTTTAATCTCTTCTTCTTTTGGTTGAGCTCCCAAAAATGTAGGTTTTGATGAAACTACTTTTATTTTTTTACTAAAATGTAGTTTTTAATGAAACCACTTTATTTATTTTACAAAATATTTATTACATTTAAAAAAAAAATTAACATTTTATGATACTTTAATTTATTAATAAAGAAAGAAAACATTTAATGATGTTTTAAGTTTATTAATTCAAAAAGGTTGTTTTCTATATCACGTCAGGTTGAAGAATGATTCTCTCGTCCCAAAAAATATATTCTATGCTTCATTCGTTAGTCGTTGTTATTTTGTTAGCCTACTATGTTTAGTTCGTTAGTCGTTTTTCTTGGATAAGCCTACTATGTTTAGTTGTTAGTCATTGGTATTTTCGGTAGTCGTTGTTATTGCATCTACTATGTTTAGTTCGTTAGTTGTTGTTATTTTCGTTAATCGTTATTATTGGCTAAGCCTACTGTGTTCAGTTTGTTAGTTGTTGTTATTTTGTTAGTCGTTATTATTGGACAAGACTACTACGCTTAGTAGGGTTGTCCACTTCTTGTCCGTCTTATCCCTGGTCCTACAGGTATAAATGACTGAAGATTATGACTGGAGATTACAATAGTTAGGATAGTTAGCGTTAAGCACTATTGGGGAAAAATTTGCAGAATTCAGATTATCAGTCCGGATAGGAACCCAACGAACCTTCTTGAGCATTTTACCCTAGATTTTACTGAGGACCGTCTATAAGTTGTGATGAATTCGACTAAAGTTACTGTATTTTTTATGTTATGTTTCGCCTTTGAGCTTGTCACATCATACCGCGGTAAGTTTACAATTAGTGCTCGTGTTACCATATCATTGGAAGTTAAGGCACTAAATGGATGGTTAAATACGTTTTTTATAGTTGTGTTTTAATATTTACGCTACGTTGTACCAAAGAATATGGATATAAAGAATGCGCATTATGTAGAAGTAAAATTTCTTATGGCGGGTTGTAGCAGTACGACCTGCTCTCACCAAAATCTATTTTAAAAATCATTTCTTGATGAGGGAGGGAAGACAGAAGAAAAATAAACACAAACAAAGAGCGTAACAATGTGTTGCTCTCATCGTACGTATGTATATGTGTATGTACGATTATGTATGTATGATCGTTTTTATTGTTTGACCAAAGACTATAAATATGAAAAGATGTTGCACACAGTATATTTAAAATTGACAAAATTTTGTGCTTCTTTATGATGAGGGGGGTAGGTAACAGCCCAGCGGGAAATAAAACTAAGTACTTAGACAATATGCGATGACGTGAGTATGATATTCTAAGCGAGCGATCTAAGTACTTAGAGTATAATCTATGCGTAATCCAACATATAGTGCACATTAATTGCAATTACGTTTTAAGCAGGGATTCAGTTGATATTTTCATGCTATGTTTTGTTTTTATTTAAAGAAGAATAATAAAGAACCGTTTGTTTTATGTTTACATGAAATAAATGAAAAACAAAATTTATGTATCTTTTCAGTTTAAAGTTGATTTTATCAAGTGTGGAGTGATTTAATAAGAGGTTAAATTAATAAAAAAAAAATGGAAGGTTTTTCACACTAACGATATTTATTAATTCCAACAGAAAAAACATGTCAATTATACCACAAAAAACTTTTATAAACAATAACAAAGAAAATGAAAATATAATGTTAATGCTTAATAAAATTATAAATAATCAAAAAACCTTATTAGAAAAAATGGAAAAAATTGAAAATTAACTGGATAAATTAAAAGGTATGTAATTAAAGTTAATATAATATAGCTAATAACCCAAAACGTCTTAACTCACATTTACATACTTTCATAGAAATATTAAAACGGCTGGAATATTTCCAATCGCATTTTAGATTTTTATACTTAAATTTTAGAAACAGTGAAACTTTGAATTTATTACAATTTTCATTATTTTTTTAAATTTTAACATTTTTGCTGATTTTATACCGAAGGACTTAAAAATTTGTGGTATGTGTTCAGTTAATTTTTTAAATATTGTTATTAACATTTGTAAAGAGTTAGAACGTTTTGTATTTTAGGTACTAATATACAAATGGAAGAATTATTATTTTTTAAATAATATTAATTATTTCAGTTGATCAAATACAAGCCACTACAATAATTAAACAACTTGTAAAGAAAAACGTAAATGTGGGAAAAGATCCCGATTTACCTATCTTAAATGTTGAAGACATGGAAAGAATAAACAGCCTAATTTCTGCAGATCCAGAATCATATGTAAGTTCTTAAAATCAAATAACAAAAACCATTAACCTATAAATATATTTCTTATTCCAGATTCCAAAAATAAAGACCATTTTGAGACCAGGGGGCTTAGAAAAAAATTTTGAAAGACTATTGCAAAAATATGTATATTTATCATTAAATTGTGATGGACTTAATGGAAAAAGGGGATTCAAAGAATTTAAGTCAATTCATGATGCAATATACAGTAAGTTTATTTTACACTTTCCCATTTAAATACTTATAATTTACTATTTTTCATTCGCAGAAGCTGTAAGGGAAGATGGCTATACCGTTCAAATATTTAAAAAGGATATGCAGCACTGTTTTAAAATATATAAAAATAGATTTTTTTCCAAAAAATCAAGGGAGAAGAAAAAACAAAATTAGAATTTTTTAAAAATTAATTTAAAAATGTGTATTTTCAACATTTTTTCAATATAAAATATATTTTGAATAAGAATTTCTATTGAATTATTTTATTTTGTTATTATTTTTATTATTTTATTTATTTTATTTTAATAGTTCTTATTTATTTAATTTAATTTTTGTATCAATAAAAAACATTTTTCTTTTAATAAAAAATCCTATTTGCTGGTATTTTAACTTACAAATGCAAGTAGGACTGTAATCTACATACAATACTTTCTAATTTGCAAGTCTATATAGGCATCTCATCAACATCGCTTAGAACTCCACTTATTATGTAAGTTAAACGTTAATAGAGACTAATGATATTGTGGCTTACATTCTAAGCGAGAGCACACTGATGTGGCAGCCTATGACACTTTTATGTTAAATCTAAGTGGGAAACTAAGTGAAAGCATCACCACTGACAGCCACGAAATATCGCTTAGATAAGCGAGTAAATAATGAGTATTTTTACCACTGGGAGGGAAAGCTAAATCGTCGTTCTCACTCTCATGTTAACTGAGAGAAAGAAAAAAAAAAAGACTCAGTGCACTTATTGTACTCAGAGAACTTATTATACTTAGAGAACGTATTGTTCTCTTCTCTAAGCAATTTATTCTCATATGCCTGTATACGTATGTGCATGTATGTATACATACATTGCCAAATAAAATAAACAAACTGAAAGATTTTTTGTTTTTACAAAATGTATGTGTAAGAATATGTGTTTTATTGTTGTTGAAATGAAATTATATCGATTCGCACCGAATTATAATGTTATTTTTTAGACTATTCAATTATGTACGTATGTATGTATTTACCATATGTGTCTATTTTTGTATAGAATGAAGTTGTAATAAAACAAATGCTTTTTTTGTTTAGTATTTATTAAATTTATTTATCATTTTAATGGTTCAAAATTTTAACTTTTTCCATACTGGATAATTTGAATTTGTATGTTTCCCATGTGGAATGCTTCCGTAGTAAAACAACAATTAGTAAATTAAGCATCTCCATTCTGTGTTTATAACATTCGTTATTTTCATCAAACCAAAAGGAATAAATTGTATTTTTTGTGCAACTTACGCATTGGTCAACTACAAATGTTTTTATGTTTTTTATAGATTTATTTTCTAAAAAAATTTTTTCGAAGATATATGAATTTTGCAAACTTCAAAAAATAAATCAGATGGAGCGCACAAACTTCCAAAGTCGGAATCTTTTATATAATTTTTTGCATGAACGAACATTTCTGAAGGATATGACAAAATTTGCGCTGGTTTGATTATATCCACACGACATTTAACGCAAGATATTCGTTGAGCTATGTAACCAACAAAATATCGACTTGATGTTAATTCAATTGGCACATTGTTGGACGTAAAACAATCGGTGCTTTCATTAAAATATTCTTTATTTTCATCGTATATATCTGCGACATCTATATCAGGGGTATGGGTACTTTCTGATATATTTCCAGTCCTATCAATATCTTCTAAAAATATGATTTATGATTTTAATTATATATTATATTTATTAAACGTTTTGTTTGTGCATGCACTACAATTTTTAAATTCACACTTTTTATAAAACAATTTTTCAGTTTTTCAGTTTCAAATGTCAACACAAAATGTGGATTTTTGATGTTGGTGCGAATCGATATAGTTTCATTTCTACAACAATAAAACACATATTCTTACCCTACAATAAAACAAACGGTAATATTTCTTTTCCACAGGCTATGTATTTGCACATATATTTTGTGAAAACAAGACATCTTTCAGTTTGTTTATTATTTTATTTGGCAATGTACAAGCACACACGTATACACGCATATGAGAATAAATTGGTTAGAGAAGAGAACAATACGTTTTCTGAGTATAATAAGTTCTCTGAGTACAATAAGTGGCAGTAGCCGTACTGCCATCGACAAATTTGGCACTGGCAGTACAATGTATGGCAGTGCAACATCTTCATATATTTATAGTCTTTGATCTCATCGCGATGAAAGCAACGCATTGTTACGCTCTTCGTTTCTGTTTCCTTCCCTCCTATCTTTCCCCCCGCGTCATGAAATATTTTTGAAAAATATTCCAAAATATGTTAAAATGCACATTCTTTTTACTTTATTTTCTTTGGTTGTACATAGAATGCTTTTCGTCCTTTTTTAATTTAGTATATTTAAAATAATTTTATTTTTAAATACTGATTTCAAACATCACGTCTTTTGAATCAATATAGGTATCAACTACGACTTGTAGGCCTTGATTACCTTCATTCAGATGGTAGGTATTGAGCTTTTTTTTATAACTAATTAACAGTCATCTGTATTTACAATAATAATAAACAGCAATTTGCAATGGTTGCCGTTTATCTGTTCATATAAGAGTATGATAAACAATGCCGTGACGTTTACAACACATGGTGATAAACAACAGGAAATTTATTATTAATTTTATTAGGCGAAGGCCAAAATGACAGCCCCTGATTTTTCTGTATTTTAATATTGTTAATATAATATTAATAATATAATATTAATAATAAATATAATAATAATAACATTAATTTTACAGTACAATTATAAAAAATTAGTGTAAAAAGATAAGTTAGATTTACATACATACATATTGTTACGTTTTTACCTTTTTAAAAACGTTTAAATATGAGTTCGTTAATTGCAAACCAAGTAAAAACAAATATGTGTCTTATTTCAATGAAACTCTCTTTATTGTTCACACTACTTTTATGCCACTGTTCACACTTAACCGATACAACAATAATTGCTTGTTCGCTATTATTCACACACACAACAATAACTATAACAATATGTGATTGTTCGTTATATTTCTTTGCTTACAACCTTTTTGTAAGCATCAAACCGCAACTGTTTACTTCGCACGCAACTTCACACAAGACTGACTCAATTACTACTGACCAGCGTTGCCGTTTTGGGCTTTTCCTACCAAATTTGGTAGGATTTTTTTAATTTGGTAGGATGGTAGGTAAAATTGATTTTTGGTAGGTTGGATCAAAAAGTATTTTTTTAGTTTAAAAACGTTATTAGAAAAGAATTTTATAAATTATTTTTGTTATATTGTTGTGTTTTGTTGCTTATTAATACATGTACAATTATATGTAATACTTTTTTAGTAAAAAAAGTCATACTTTTTCTCAAAAAAAATATATATTTACATTATTAAAAACACTAGTAGGTTTTCAACGATTTTGGTAGGTTTTGACAAAAATTTGGTAGGATTTTAGGATTTAGGGTAGGATTTTTATTTGGAAGATGTTCGATGTATTTGTTAGTGTGTATTGTGTACGCATTGTCTGTTGTTTCTGTAGCTTTTGCTTATTGTTTTTATGTGAAACGATATTAGGTCGTTTCGATCTGCGTAACAATATGTACTATGTCTAGCATTTAAATTGAAAAAAATATAACGAGAGTACCTGTTGTGTAAAGGAAATAAAAACACGCGTAAAAGTTTTTCATTTTTTCATTCAAAAAAGTATAAATAGCCATTTAAACGCCTTAAAAAATCCCAAGAGACAGACTTTTCCTTAAATTTTCATCCAACAGATTTCTTACAAAAACTTTGAGTTATAATTACTGTTTCGGGGGGATTTGGGGTATAATTTCCAAAATAAAATATTTCGTTGAGCCACAAAAAATACAAAAAGGTATTAGAGAAATATATAAAATAAAATGTTTTACAGAATAAAACACGTACCTTTTTGTTCGGGGGTTGATCCAGAGTGAGAGATCAATTCTTTTATTTATTCTCTTTCTTGTCTTTTCTTTCTTCGTTATAATTCACATACCTTAAGCGTACTTACACTACTTAATACTACTGACTTAAAATTAGGGTGGCCAGCGTAAACATCCCGCCCCCCTTGCAAGGGTGCAACAAGTAGAGACGGGAAGCTACCTGGCCAAATAAAATAAAGAAATAGCAAAATTTAATTAGAGTAACAATTCATTTCAAAATACAATTCAGTCAATTCAAAATTCATGTAACATAACAATTCAGTTCAAAGATGTATGAATAAAAGAAAGAAAATTGGTTATTTGCTTAAAACATTAATAACAATAGTGGCACCAGCAGAGTTGGGTGTTGCAACCACATTATTGCTATCTTTGCTGCTATGGGGCTGGCAGGAACACTCATGAGCTTGGCTGCGGGTTGCGCTCGTGTTGTTGTTTTTCCGTTGACGAATTCGTTTGTTGTTGGGAGTATTGGGCTTATTGCTGTCTCGATGTCGAAAATGCAGCATTGTGTGGTGTTTGCCCAGACATTCCATACACCGCTCCCTACTACGGCAAGTCTTAGCAAAATGGGACTGGGCCAAACAGTTCGTGCAATATTTTAACTTCTTCACTGCGCCCAGTCGCCTGTAGGGATTCAAGCGGCGGAATGCCGGACATTTTTGGAGCGAGTGTTGGCCTTTACACAAAAGGCACTTCATACTCGTGCGTTTAACGACTTCGTCGAGACTCTGGCTTTCGGGACGTTCCACAGTAAATTTTCTGGGAGCTGCTTCAGACATCTGTAAGTAAAAGGACAAAACACACAAGGAAAAAAGAAAGAACGAATTAGTTCTGACTAGCGTTAGGGAGCAATACGAGCTTAACAATAGGCCGTGTTAGAACGCCATTGGCAGTTCGAACGTCAGCCACTCGTACTTTCGAATCAGATCCGATATAGACGCGCGAGATACGACCGAGCTTCCATTCGCTTGGAGGCAAGTTGTCGTGGCGAATCACGACAAAATCATCAATCGCGAAATCGCGTTGGGGACATTTCCATTTATTGCGCTTATGGAGTTCAACTAAGTACTCGTCCTTCCAGCGACGCGCAAACAAATGGTGCAGAACCTTTAATTTTCGCCACCTGTTGGCGTAGTTGAGAGATTCACAAGATAAATCAGGTTCAGGGGGTGAAAGGATAGCACTTCCTACAAGGAAATGACCAGGGGTTAAGGGGTTGATATCCGAAGGGTTATCCGTCATGGGACAAAGAGGACGAGAGTTCAAGCAAGCTTCGATTCTTGGCAGCATGGTAGTGAATTCCTCAAAAGTAAACTTCTGAGCATTAGATACTTTCCGCAGATGAGTTTTAAAACTCTTCACACCAGCTTCCCAGTGGCCGCCCATATGCGGGGCACCAGGAGGAATGAAGTGCCATTCGACTGATTGAAAAACGTTTTCCGATACAATCTTATGCTTCAGTTCAGTAAAAAACTTAGCTTGGTCCCTTTTCATTACATTAGCTGCACCACCGAACGCGGTTCCATTATCCGAATATATATGTGCGGGACAACCTCGTCTGGAGGAAAAACGAGTAAATTCTGCCATAAAACAGTCTGTCGATATTTCATTGGTTGCTTCCAAATGAATTGCTTTTGTAGCAAAGCATACAAACACCAGCACATATCCTTTAGTGATTCGGCAACCACGTCCAATATAGGATTTAATTTCAAAAGGTCCAGCAAAATCTAGACCAGTATGGGTGAAAGGACGAGTCAATGTCGTTCTTTCTGGGGGTAGCGCAGCCATAATTTGTTGGCCCAAATTTTTTCTGTAGATCGTACAGATCTTACAGTTATGAATAACTGTTCGAATTAGGGTCTTAAGTCTAGGGACCCAAAACTCTTGCCGCATGAGGCGCAGCATTAAGGACGACTCTGCATGTACTGAGCACTTATGAAGATGCTCCAAATATAGTCGGGTAAAATGACCATTGTAGGGGAGTAATTTGGGGAAGCGTTCGTCGTATGTCAAAGTCGGTGACCGAGAGAGTCTTCCATTGACTCTCAAGAAACCATTCGAGTCGATAAAAGGGTTGAAGGTCAATAGGGAGCTCTTACGAGGCAAAGTAGCTCTCTCCTTCAAAATTGCGTATTCGGGGAAGTGTGAACTTTGACACAAAATAATTAATCGACGCTTCACGAAACCGATTTCGTCCTGAGTAAGTCCTATTGACAAGTATTTTCGAGATAACTCATGGGCTTTATTAGCGGAATGGTAAAACCAGAAAACGTAAGACAATACTCGCAATGCGCGAGACAAGTCAGAGAATCGACTTAAAATCTCCTCAGTGAACGTTGTAGTGTTGACGTTCACTCGAACCACACGTGTTTCAAGCTGGGTACAGGGCTTGAATGATGATTTCGGCCATTCGGAACGTGGAAGACTGAGCCAAGTAGGCCCCTTCCACCAGATATCAGAATTGATAAGTTCCCTGGCTGTCATACCTCGACTAGCCAGATCAGCGGGGTTATGATGTGATTCGACATGATTCCAATTATCGATGCCAATAGTATCCAAAACAAACGAAACTCTATTCGCCACAAAAGTTGGCCAATGGCACGGGGGTTTCTGAAACCAGGACAGAGCTATTGTCGAGTCTGTCCAATAAAAAACTTTTGAGTTGGTAAAATTCAGCTCTGTGAGGAGTGAATGTACCATTTTTGCCAACAGAGTTGCACCGCAGAGCTCTAAACGGGGTAAGGTTTGCACCTTTACTGGCGCAACTTTTGTCTTGGCAGCGAGCAAATGAGTGAATATTTCACCTGACGGGGTTTTGATTCTGCTATAAAGGGTGGCAGCATATGCTTTCTCGGAAGCATCACAAAATGCATGAAGTTGTTCTTCATACTCAGGGTTAAAATTAACCCAGCGGGGGATGTTAATCCTGTCGATGAACGAGTAATCATCGACAAATTCGCGCCACCTGTGTAACGTCATGGGTTTCAAACAATCGTCCCATTCGGTTTTGTCCTTCCAAATTTGTTGCATAAGGATTTTAGCGACAATTACTTTGGGTGCTAGCCACCCAACAGGGTCAAATAGCTTGGCTATTTGAGAAAGGACAGAACGTTTGGTGACTTGGGTAATATCGGGCGTTGGAGATGGCTTGAAGAAGAATGTGTCCAAGCTCGCGTTCCAACGTAAACCCAACGTTTTAGCAGTACTAGCATCTGAAAATTTCAAAAAATTGGAATCCAATAAATGTTCGGGGGGTAAGTCTCGAATAAGACTCTGTTAGCTTCTTCAATGGAGTGTGCACCGGACAAAATATCGTCCACGTACATTTGAGTACGCAAAATGGTAGACGCAGAAGGGTAGCTCGACTCACAGTCACTAGCTAATTGGTGCAAAGTCCTAATTGCCAAATAAGGGGCACAGTTCACTCCGAAGGTTACTGTTCTCAATTCATAATCCTCTATATCTCCCTCGGGGTTTCGACGAAATAGTATTCGTTGAAAACGTGACTGATCCGGTCTGATCAGTATCTGCCTATACATCTTCTCTATGTCAGAATTAAAACCGTATCTGAACAGTCTCCAACGCAAAATAAGCAAAGTCAGATTAGACTGCAAAGGTTTGTTGCTGTTGTTTGTTTGTTTTTTAAATAATATTTTTAAATGGGGGGGTTTTGTTGAGTGATGAAGGATGATGATGAGATGGGGATGATTCCAAAAAAAAATTGTTGGGGAAAATGAGAAATCCTTTTACTTATTAAGCCAATATGGCTGTCTCTTCAATCTGGAAAGAGATAGCTCAATTTAAAATATTTTACTTTGGTTTTATCTGGCTCGAAGTGGACCAAATGTTTCGGGGGGATTTGGGGTATAATTTCCAAAATAAAATATTTCGTTGAGCCACAAAAAATACAAAAAGGTATTAGAGAAATATATAAAATAAAATGTTTTACAGAATAAAACACGTACCTTTTTGTTCGGGGGTTGATCCAGAGTGAGAGATCAATTCTTTTATTTATTCTCTTTCTTGTCTTTTCTTTCTTCGTTATAATTCACATACCTTAAGCGTACTTACACTACTTAATACTACTGACTTAAAATTAGGGTGGCCAGCGTAAACAATTACATACTTTATTACTTGAATATAATTAAAATTATTAATTTTAGTTAAAATTGCAAATAATTATTTTTTAATTTTTCATGTACCTGAATTTTATTAAATTTATTCTTTAAAGATTTAGTTCAATAGAACTACGGAACTAATTTTAAAATAACTTTATACCTGAATTAAATGAAAGCTTTTAATTTTAAATATTTCCAAGGAATTATTTTAATTACTTCTTCTTTGTACCTGAATTTAATTTAAGTGATCATTTAAACGTTTAGACCAAAAGACCTACATACATATGTATGCCTATTAATTAAATGAGACCTTTTATTGTTTTGATTTAAAAGTGAATAATTATATTTACATTTAAAAACATGTTTAAAATATGTATTATTTTATTGTGGAGAAAAATTAGACTTTTTTATCTGGCTTAGGTAAATTTCAAAATGTTTCTGGCAACACTGGAGCTGAGATTTGAACTGCTTTGTAAGCATAGCTGCCAAATTTGACGATTTTGAGCTCCAAAAATATCATTTTGACGACATGACGATTTATGCCCTTATTTTGACGATTTTTAGCAATTAAAAAAGTAGATAATTTTCTTTACTTTAGTACATTAAAAGCCTCCTTAAGCTTTGTATTTGCTTTGCAATTGTTACTATTTCAAATTTATGTTAGTAATAACGAAGAGTGAAGTATTATATTTTTAAGTTATTTTCGAATACCTGTGATGATTTTTCTGTATTTTATGCCTTTTAAATCCCTTCAAAGCCAAAAAATTACAACTCCTAAATAACATCGTAGTTGAGCATAGTTGCATACAATTTTAAAAATTCGATTATAGCTTCTAATATTACCATCGGAAGAACAAAGACATTATTTTTTTTCATACGACCAACACTCAGGGGATGGCATTGTGTTTGGAACTAGGAAAATATATTATAGGAAGGAGGAAAGAGGGAGCAGTGTTTATGGACACTAGATTTGAATATTTTTATAACATTTTTATACCATAAGTAACAAGAAAGATCTCTGCAGGAAGGGAGTTCCATATACGAATAGTTCGTCTAACAAACGAACTTTGTCTGTAATGCAGTGTGCGATACTCTGGCCAATCGAACACATACGGATGTGCTGGCCGAGAAAGACGAGTGTTACGTCGCAATATCCATTGTAGTAGCGATAGAACAGTGAAACACAAACCACATTGGAACGATGCTCCAAAGAATCAATGGAGTTGGACACACTATCGTGATTAACGAGCTACTACGGCCTCTCCTGTAAACGGTCGAGAAGCGTCAAAATAGATGTTAAGGGCCAACCCATTCTCGGTCGGTTATAAATGGTGTAAATGGTAAGAAGATCAGATGAAGTGAAGTAGTATTTATTGCACCGTCTTAAGAAACCAGGCATTGAAAAATGTGTCAGTTCCAGAAAACATTACACTGAATTTTCATGCCCATAACGTCAAGATCTTCTGACTCCCTAATATTTACACCACACATGGGTATAGATGATGCGATATTATTGTTGCTTAACATTGACTATATGTTTTTGTTTTTAAAACCTTTCAATTTATTTATTTATTTTTCTGACGATTTTTTACAATTTCAATGAACGTCTTTGACGATTTTTTCTCAAATATTTGACGATTTGATGCTTCATTTATCTGGCAGCTATGCTTGTAAGCCAACATACAAACCATGGTCCCAAGATCAATTTCCAAGCCGTTGGTCAAAATATCGTTTAACAAGAATTGTCGGTGCTATTACATAAAGTTTAAAGGTTAATGAAAGTCCAACACACCCAATTAAGACAAACGAATTGGCTAAAAGTTCTTAATAGTTAAACAACCCATTTGAGAAGTCGCCGTAGTCTAGTAGGTAGTGTGTTGGCTTATTAGACGTAAAGCCCGGGTTCGTATCCCAGGTCAGGCATCAAAACGAAATCTGAAAGAAAAATATTTCTTCGGCGATTTCTTCTCAGCAGATTTCTGGCAAAAACTCTGAGAGTAAATAAAATTTGCCATAAAAAAAAGTTTTTCAAAAATCTGTCGTTCGAAATCGACGTTAAACTGTAGGTCCCGCCACTAACGTATAAAATTAACGCCCATAACATGAGTGGTGTGAGAAGCTAGGACGTTGTAAAGTGGGTCAATTCATCCTCCGCGTACTGTACTTGTCACAATTGACAAGTACACGTCCTCTAACCTAACCTAAACAATCCATGCTGTATGAAAGGAACAATTATGTTGGAACAAATGCTATAAAATTTAAAAATTTAATGATTTCTGATTCAACAAGTTAATATATCAAAATTTAATGGGAATGGAAACCTCTTAATTTTATAACTTCTATATACTATAATGTAAATTTTATCAATAACAGAAGAACTCTTAGTTCCACTTAAAAAAAAAATTAAAAATCTCATTTAATTTAAATATTTTTTTTTAACTAAAGTGAAGAAATTTGTGCGATAAGTGCTTGCAACGAATTCAGTCAGCTTCAATCTACAAGATTTATTTTATATTATTTTAAAACAAATTTGATTATAATGGACAAACGCGCAATTAATAAAAGTTTAAACCTTGCAGACATCATTATACAAAAGTAGCCATTTGAGTGCATTGTGTAGTAGTAGGGTTAAATATGTAACATCAAAATTAATTAAGGCAGTTTCAGCAACATTTTAAATACATATAAGAGCACATCAAATTTACCAAAATTATTTATTCAGAGAAAACATTCTTTATTATTTGACAAGTACATACACTGTTTACACAAACAATTTCTGTTATTTTATTAACTCAAAAAATTAACAGGTTCATTATTAAATATTGACTGCCGTAATTGAGATATTAGAATTCTTTTACAACAAATTATTTCTTTTTTTCAAATTCATGAAATGCCCACGAAAAGTAGCGGTCTTTTGTATGTGGATTTGTTCCTGTATGTATATGTATTTGTAACATGTAATACAAGTATAATATGTAGGTCTCTTGGGATCTTTTTTAAACGCTTTCTATCAGGTCCGCCATCTAACGTTTTTTTTCAACTAGTGCTTATTTCGTGAATGGTAACACTTAGCTCATGTCTGATTTGACAGATAATTAGTTTTATCCTTCCGCTGAACGAATATGGTAGTGTATACGCTTGAACAACGCTGGAAAATATTACGACATTACTTTGAAAATAATGGTAATGTTGTAGAATGTGTGCGAAAACTGCGTACGGATTTTGGAAGAAGAGAACCACCGTCAGCTCCGTATGTTAGTTATCTTGTGAAAAAAGTGAAAGAAACAGGCATCCTCATCGATAAACCCAAGCGTGAAAAGCAAAAAACACCCGAGAATATTGCTGCTGTGGCAGAAAGTGTGCGTGAAGCGCCATCAACATCAATTCACCGTCGTTCTCAACAATTGAACATTTCGGAGACATCATTGAGACGAATTTTGCATAAAGACCTTGGTATGACGCCATACAAAGTCCAATTGGTTCAGGAGTTGAAGCCAATTGACCATCCAATGCATTTTCGCTTCGTTAAGTTGACCTGCGATCGACTTACAAAAGATGCCGATTTTGGCAAAAAAAATCATCTTTTCATATGAAGCTCATTTTGATCTTGGCGGGTATGTAACCAAGCAAAATTGTCGCATTTGGGGCACAGAAAACCCGCACGCATACATTGAAAAGCCGACGCACCCAAAACGAGTCACTGTTTGGTGCGGATTTTGGTCCAGAGGCATAATTGGGCCATTTTTCTTCGAAAATGAGCAAGGAGTGGCCGTTACAGTCAATGGCGACCGTTATCGGGCCATGTTCAACGAATTTTTGTTCACAAAAATTGAAGAGGAGGATATTGGCAACATTTGGTTTCAACAGGACGGCGCTACGTGCCACACAGCCGAAGCTACACTCGATGTTTTCCGCCCTGTTTTTGAAGATCGTATTATCAGCCGCAGAGCTGATGTCGTTTGGTCACTTAGGAGCTGCATTTGACACCGTTGGACTATTATTTGTGGGGTGCCGTCAAAGATAAGTGTTACGCCGACAAGCCAGAGATAATTGACGCTTTAAAGGACAATATTCGTGAAGCCACTGGTGAAATAAAGCTGCACACAATCGATAATGTGCTTAAAAATTGGACCGATCGTGTAGGCTACTTCATGGCCAGCCAAGGCAGCCATTTGAATGAAATTATTTTCCATTATTAACCGGAAGGATTGTACTTTCAAATAAAAAAGAAATTTGAGAAAATATTCAGTAGTTTTTTTTAAAGCATTTTCAAAAAAAAAATTATTGGGCGGACCCTTTAGTTATGTTACTAGTAACTTTCGTTATCGGTGAATATCTGCTCGTTGTGTTCGAACGTTTCTAGAGATACCAATTTTAAAATATGGCTAAGAGGCACGGATTAAAATTGAAATTCCAATCGTTTGATGTGTGTTTTTTTGTAAAATGATCAGTTGTTTGTGATATTTTTTTTTCTTATTTAAAATTTAAGCAAATAATTTGTGTTTTATCACATTCTATTATTTTTGTAATTCGCCTAGTTCACAATCCAAAAAACGGCTTTAAACAAAACATAGGATCTACTCTGTTTGGGTGTAACAGCTAGAATTTTGAATGTTTTCTGTGAATTAAAAGGAAATGTGAAAATACATATTTACTTTTTTTTAATTAATAACATAATAATGCATTATTGTTAATAAGGAGTTAGAGAAAATATAAGATGTATTTTCTTTATACATACCTAGTACATACTTGAAAATCATCTACGGTAGTATTTCGGACGGAAAAATTAATAATACGTTGACGTATTAAAATAATGGGCTATCCATTTCGTGGTTTCAAAAGTATGGGACTGGAATTCGACATCTGTCAAACTAAGTTGTGAAACCAATTTCTTTCTTTTCAGTTGAAAGTCTGACATTGACGAAAATGGATCGCTTAACTATCACACAACGCATAAAAATTATCAAAACCTACTACAAGAATGGTGATTTTTCGAACAAAATTTTCTTCAGCGATGAAGCACATTTCACACTCGGTGGGTATGTTAATAAACAAAATTGTAGTATTTGGGGTTCTGAGAATCCTCAAGTAATTGAAGAGAGGCCATTATATCCAGAAAAAGTCACTGTTTGGTGCGCTCTTTGGTCCGAAGGTGTGATTGGACCTTACTTCTTCGAAAACGACGATGGAACGACTGTGACCGTCAATTCGAAGCGTTATGGTCATATTATAACCGACTTTTTTTTACCTGCTATTGAAGAATATGTGGTTTCAACAAGACGGTGCTACATGCCACACAACTCGAGCGAATATGGCTTTATTGCAAGAGACATTTCCTGGCCGAGTAATTTCTCGTCGTGGCGATATCAACTGGCCACTAAGATCTTGCGATTTGACACCATTAGATTTCTTTTTGTGGGGCTTGAGCACTTAAAAACCAACATTCGTCAAGTTATGGCTGAGATACCGCCCAATATGTGTCAAAAAGTGGTCGAAAATTACCTCAAAAGAATCAATGCTTGCAACACTTCGCGTGGAGGTCATTTAAATGATGTAGTGTTTCACACATAATGTCAACGTTCAAACTTTACAATAAAAAAGAACTATCATGAAAAAAATATTTTATATGTGTTTTATTTACGTTTACTTTTGAAACCACGAAATGGATAACCCGGTACATATGTACCTACTACTCTACGGTAGTATTTCGGACGGAAAAATTAAGAAAACATTGACGTATTAAAATATTTTTATACAAATGTATATAAGTAGATACAGTGGCGACAATTTAAATAGCCCATTTTGGCGTCTTCTGCATTGGCCTTATAAATTACTTAATTGGACTAGGTTCTCTAAAAGTTTCGTACTATCTTAAATCGTTGGTTTTTATTTAGGATATAACAAAATTAAAATATTTAAAAATAATTTTATTGTTTATTTATAATTATTTTATCCGAGTTTAACAAAAATTAACAACATAACATTACAAAAAAAATTTATTTAAATTTATTATTGGCCTCAACACTTTGTTGGGAACCCCATACATATTGTATTCAACAGCTATTAATCTTCGCGGCATAGATGATATTAGGGTGCAATGGTTTTTATTGAAATTGAGTTCCATGTCTTTTGAATTTCTTCTCATAAGTGGTGCTGATTTGAAGTATTTGCTTTATTTATTTGGTTATCGACATCGTGCCACAAGTTTTTCGTGGGATTAAAGTCATGATACCTACCACATCAATTTTTTTGGTTGAAAAATCTCTTAGAAGACTTGGCTGTATGTTTTGGATCGTTGTCCAGGTCCAGTATTCCAGAGGAAAGTTCTATGTAAGATCTTCGATCCAGTGCGAGTTTGCGATGATTTCCGCATTCAATCCAACAATGAGCTCCTCAACGCCATGGACGTTGTCCAGCGAATGCGCTGGCTCGGCCATGTCGTTCAAATGGATGAGGATGCTTCGGCGAGATGGGTATTTGATGCGGGGTTTTGCCAAAGTCGTCGAAGAGAATGACCTTGTTTGCGTTGGAAGGACCAAATCAAGGAAGCCCTGTCATCGATTGGTGTGACCAACTGGCGAAGGCGCTCAAGAAGCAGAGGCGCCTGGAAGAATGTGTTAAGGCAGGCCGAAATCCGTTGTTAATGGCCAATTAAGTAAGTATGCAAAGCATTTCTTCTTCCACGAAAGATATAATTTTGCTTAATAAAATTTCTTTGTAAACTTTTTGATTCATTGCACCTTCTACTCGTGCAATTGGTCTCATTCCGCACCACGAGAATCCTCTCCAAACCATTACACTACTACAGCCCTGTTTAATCGTTAATTGTATGTCTTGGATCGAATTCTTGGTTATGGTTTTTGTGAACAAGAGTCTTCCATCGGAGCCAAATTCAGATTCATCTATAAAAAATTAATTATACCAAGGATTACGGGGTTTTTTAAATGCTCTCTGGCAAAATTAAGACGAGTCTTTTCATTTTATTTTTTCTCAAACTACCTACAATTTATGACTTGCAAACGCCTAAACAGCTTATTATCACGTAATCTATTTCCAAAGGTAGGTATTTGTAATAATTTTACTTCAAGTGTGTCTTCAATTAACTCGCGAATTACAGATGCACTTCTTTTGCGACATTCGAACAATCGCCATATCAGTGCTATTTAAAATTTTTTTTACAAACTTTTGGGCTTGTTGCTTTATAAAATTATAGGTATAAAAACAGTGTTGAAAAATTCAGTACTATAATACTTTTTTCAGTACTTTTCCATTTCAAAAATACCGCAGTACCCCCGCGACGCTTTCAGTACTTTTTTATTATGACATATTTTAGGTCGTGTGCTTCTCAATTAATGCATTAGCAAAGTAATGCTAAAGGTAGTATTTGTTTTTAGCACCGATTAGCCAAACGTCCACGGAACGTACGTTCGTTTTAGAATGCAAAAAGCAATGAGAACGTCTGCCGAACCGACAAATGATTTCGGTAAGCATTAAGATTACTCTTCATATGCTACAAACGAAAGTATGTTCCATAACGTTCCGTCGACGTTTGACTACACGGAACTTTTACGTTTTGTTACGTTCAGAATCAGCAGTTTTTGTTTTATATGTGAGGTAGTGTGCTGGCTTACTAGATGTGAGCCCGCGGTTCATACTCAATGTCAGACATCTCCAAAACAACGAAAAATGAAAAAAAATATTCCTTCGGCGACCTCATTCTGTCAAAAACTCTGAGAGTAAATAAAATTGCCATGAAAAGTTTCTCAAAAATCTGTCGTTCGGAGTCGACTTTAAACTGTAGGTCCCGCCACTCATGTATAAAATTAACGCACACAACATAAATGGTGTGAGAAGATAGGTCATAATCCTGATTGAAGGATTGTAATGTATGAATGTTCATATGTATTTTTTACAAAAGTACCATTTGATGCGAAAAAGTACTCTTTCAGTTATAGTTCAGTACCATTTCAAAATTTCAATTTTTCAACACTGTATAAAAATAACAAAGCAGTCAAAATAACTGTTAATAGAATTAATAGAATAATGTTTTCTATAAATGGGCTATTTAAATTGTCGCCACTGTACGTGTGTACTACAGACTTACATATCGTTAGTCTCATTCGCAAATGTGTTAAGTCCCTTTTTTCATATTTTACAGGAGACACAAAAAACATTGTAGCTTTTTCAGTTTTTAAAATTTCTAAACTGTTTAAACGTAATTATTTTTACAAAATAATATTAATATTAATAACTAATAATGTTAATTATTATTATTATTATTAAGTAATTAATAATATTAATATTAATATTTTTCGTAGTTTTATGGACTTAGCATTTTTGCAAACCACAAAATTACAACAACTTTAAACTATATAATGACATGTTTAGTTGTTGTAAAACATGTATTTAGTATAAAGTTACCGTTTTGCATTAAAATCTCAATTTTGGAAAAAAGTGGACTTAGCGTCTTTGCGAATTATACTAACGATATGTATGTATGTATGTATATACAAACACGTTTCTTCAATTCTCTAATTGGAGTAAATATTAAACGAAATAGTATATTAACACCTTTTACTAATGCTAATTGAATTCGAAAAGAGCCATAACAAGTTAATTGAACTTAATTTAAACAATATATAACATTAGTTTAAAAGTGGTCACCTGGTTGGTACCTATTACAGATTTCGAAACGTAACGCCTGTTTATAAAATGTTTAGTATACCGACATACATACGCATACGCATACACATACCATTGCTTGATATTAAATATGTATATGTAATCTGAAAATCAATTCAATTGGTAAGTAACCAGCATCCCTGCTTAACTACTATTGTGTTCTCTTTTACTCCAAGTAAAGAGAATGAAGATAAAAATGTATTAAGAGCACACGTA